>OX123190.2:84341157-85019681 GCA_944739405.2 Euclidia mi
TATAAGAAGAAGGGCATGAAAGTGAATGTAAGCAAGACTAAGGTCATGGTCATAGAGAGGGAAGACAGTATAACTGAATGTAACATTATGATAGGAGATGAAAAAGTGGAACAAGTGAATGAGTTTGTGTATTTAGGGTCTTTGTTTACGAGAGATGGGAAATGTGAGGGAGATGTTGAAAGGAGAGTGAAAGCAGGAAATAGTGTGAATGGCGCCTTACGGTCCATCATCAGTAGCGAAATTATCCCAAGCAAGGCTCGTCTTGCTGTACTGCAGGGAGTTTTGGCGCCAACACTGATGTATGGTAGCGAATCATGGGTATGGCAGACGAAGCATGAAAGTAGAATCAATGCTGTGGAGATGAGAGCTTTAAGGAGTATGTGCGGAATAAGTTTGAAAGATAAAGTACGTAACAGTGTGATACGGGAAAAGTGTGGTCTAAAAGAAGATGTAGTGACAAAGATTGAAAAAGGAATGTTACGTTGGTTTGGACATCTGGAGCGGATGGATGAAAGAAGAAATACGAAAGGAGTGTATCGTGAGAGGGTAAATGGAAATGTCGGTAGGGGACGCCCTAGGCGGACGTACGCCGACCAAATAGGTGATCTACTGATAAAGGGCAAAATAAAAAGTACCTATAACCGACGCGCATGCATGACGAGGTTAATGAATGTCGATGAAGCGAAAGAGGTATGTTTGAACCGAAGCATGTGGCGTTCCATAGTCTCTGCCTACCCCAATGGGAGACAGGCGTGACGTTATAGATAGATAGATAGATAGATAGATATCATGCATTAACACTATCCTTGCCATAATAGAAACTTACTCCAATACTTTGAAAACTATACAATGGATGAAAACTTATAAAATAGGAAAACAATTTACAAAAAGTTACTCTTTCGTTATTGGATTTAACTCAATAAACAAACCAATCTTGACGCAATACGCAACTGTCAAAATATGCTCGGGAGTAGCTTTTCAATGCCGATCCCGATCCTATTTAGTTCCTCAAGAAAACGCCCAATTTAAAAGCAATTTGGCGCTAGTGTCGTGTTCAAGAGTAGGAATTGTGACAATTACTGACAATCCCAATGTCGATAGATCGGAATTAAATTCAAGAGTAAGGCCCCAGAACTCCCGGGTAAACAAACCGGTACTACCGTTTCCGACCGCGGTTGAAGCGTGACATTCTTCAGGCAGTACACTTTTCCTGAAGTTGCGCCTTCCATGAAGACTTCTTCCGAGCCACATTTCAACACTCCTTGGTTAACATCGATCTCGCAGTGATACTTCCGCATGAAGTCTAGGCCTAAGATGCAGTCGTCCACTATATCGGCCACGATGACTTTGTGACGGTAAATTTTGTTGCCTAGCTTCAGATCCACCTCCATTTCACCTCGGACGGTTATGTGCTGACCGGTAGCTGTTCTCAGATTCACACATTCATTGTTCCTGAAGCAGCCCCGAAGAACCCGTCTTGCCAGATGGAAACCGACGACTGTCCGAGAAGCACCCGTGTCCAATGTCAGCTTGCATGGTGTTCTGTTAATTTCGCCTTCGATGATCAGGCTGTTCCCGTCGCATGATTGCGAGATCGAGATACTTGGGGCTCTTCCATTACCAGCCAGCACCCGCCCCGCAGTCCTGGCTTCTACTCGTTTCCCTGCTCTCGCTGCCTGGCAGGCACATCAGGCGACCCCTTTGGTGGAGACAGGGTGTCACCAGGCTGCCTACGCTTTGGGCATCTCAAGCGGATATGGCCTCTTTCTCCGCAGTTGTAGCACCGAGGTGATGACACAACTTCCCTGATGCGGTGACCTCGGTCGTCGCGTCGCACTGCTTCCACCTCCAGAGCGTGGGCTAAGGCATCCTTGAGGTCCTTGAAGTGCCCAAGCCTCACTGCTGCTCTTACCTCCAGGTCCCGGATCCCATCCGTAAACGCCTGTACGAGGTTCCCATCAATAAGCGCAGGAGACGACTGGTATGCCTTCCTGACCAGCTTTTCCACCTCTAGAGCCCACTGGTGCAGGGTTTCTCCGGTGCGTTGCGTCCTGTCCTTCAGCTGAGCACGATACACATGTTCGAGGTGCGCGTCTCCGTACCTCGCCTCCAGCGCCTCAAGAAGCTTCTCGTAGGTGACGTCTTGTCCGAGTGCCTCCAACACTGTCAAGGCCCGGTCGCGAAGGCCCAAGGTTAGGGCGGTTAAGGCCTGTTCTTTGGTCCACCCATTCGATCGCATCACAGCCTCAAACTGGATCTTGTATGCAGACCATGATGACGAGCCATCAAATGGTGGAACCTTAAACCCACGAGGTGAGGGCACTACAGTCGCAGATGTCACTTCGTTGGATCCGAGCCCACGCAATCTCCTCTCCACTTCAGCGACACAGGTGTCGTGATGGTCGTGTACACGCTTCTCTATAGAGGCGACGCGAGTCTCAAGCTGGTCGTGTACGAGCTTCTCCACGTCGCTGATACGAGCCTCGTGCTGCTGGAGCTCCTCCTTTACCACCTTCAGGTCCTTCCATACAGCGGCGCTGAGGTCTTTCATCACCACCAGCTGTTCCTCCAAACGGCGGGCCTGCTCCTCCTTGTCGCGCTGCAGCTGTTCCTCTAGGCGGCGCGCGTGCTCCTCTTGACGGCGAGCCTGCTCCTGTTGACGGCGGTCCTGCTCCTCTTGACGGCGGGCCTGCTCCTGTTGACGGCGGTCCTGCTCCTCTTGACGGCGGGCCTGCTCCTCCTTGTCGCGCTGTCGCTGTTCTTCCATGCGGCGCGCGTGCTCCTCTTGACGGCGGGCCTGCTCCTGCATGAACGCCATCAGAGCCGCGATGTCGGGCGCCGCCATGGAGTGTGCGCTTGCAGGCTCCACTGCAGCCGCGGAGTCGCCTGATCCACCAGACGATGGAGAAGGAACGTCTCCGAAGCGTCTCTGGTCCAGGTCTTGCTGGCGCTGGTTCCTGGTACGCACACCTTCAGTTTCTTCCTTCGGCATAACCGGCATAATTTATCCCTTTCTTCTGACACCAATTTGTTACGAGCTGGGGTTCGACGATAAATTATAGCTCACTATGCCACTTAAACTGAACTTTATTCACTAACACAATACACTAGATACACACACTTAATTTTCCAACACTAATAAAACACACTATTCACACCACTAGTACAACACTAAACACTTCCGAATTACTTTCTTCGCTTGATGTTGATCGCTTTCCGTATTCAATTGAACTGTGTCCGGTCCGTTCGCTCCCGCTCTATTTATACTGGCCGGATAACATCACTAGCGTATAGAGATGTGTAACTCCTGAGTGAGTGATACAAAAGATACATATCATTTGAAATGAATCACTCTATCTTTATATCACTCTCAGTTCAAATATATCTTTAACTCATTACGCTCATGGTTCATTTTAGATCTACTGAATTAGGATATACGTAAAGTGAAACAGAGTATGGCTGATTCCTATGAATCAAAGCGGGAGAGAATAAGCGTTGCACTAAGTAGGCACAGAGTATCGCCCGGTGACTTATGCATGTGTGTAAGCGAAGATTTGGCAGCGTAAAAGTAATCTTTATGGTCAAGATATAAAATGCAGTTTAGCATGTACTTATAATGCAAATCTATGATTACTTTATAATTATGCATCTAGGCACTTTTTGAGTTTCAATAAAATATTATTGTTCATTTTTACTGTAACAAACTTTTAGTGTGCGAATGATACGCTTGAGCGACGGCCGTTCGCATTTTTTTTTGCTATAGATTTACAGAATACGTATTCTATATCAATTAAAATTTCGCACATGCTTTTTTAAGCGGGTAGCCTTAAATACTGCAATTATTCATAAACGTCTTATTTTGAATTCAAATCCTTCACTAATACATACACTGATAGATTAAGACTGATTTAACTCACTATATCAATGATATATAACATGATTGATGAAACATTGATCTAATGATTTAAATGCTCAACCATTTCATCACAAGTGATATAAAGATATAAAAGAGTGATACATATCTTTTGATTCAAAAGATATGTATCGCTCTTTTCTTTCAACTGATATAGTTTGCGCATCTCTACTAGCGTATTCTAGATATTTCCACAAAACTGTCGAATAATCGCGAACAGTCCGATGCTCGATACAGCAATCGCCATCTAGTACAGAGTAGCTGAATTACCTTTAAACCACCGATACATTCAATCTCTTCTAGTACCCCCATTCACCGATAGATGGCGTAACAATAGTAACGAGAGTGAGCGTACAGGACGACTTGCATTATTCCAAGCAAGTGCGTTTGAGTGAAACGTGCTAGTTATTGTTCTAATGCAGTTGTAATATTGGTTTTAGAACCAACACCCAGCTTTGGTTGGTTTTCTGCTAAATCTAGAACAATAACTCCGGTCTAGACGGTCTTTCGTAGGGCAGCGGCGCTAAAGCTGGTAAACTAATCGAATCGTACACACTAAGTTCATAGTGTAAGACTGTGCGGAACTATTGCTTCTGACTGTGCTGATTTTGTGTAGAACAGCTTGCAGCTTTTATTTCTTAAATATACGTGTTAATTGCAGTGCTGTTTAGACGAGTGCGGTTGGATGGTTGTGTGAGCTGACCATAGTCGAAAGATATTACTAGCGCCATTATTTTATAGACTCGTGGTTTTGATAATACCTAACGGTTTTCGTTTAAACGTGATTAGAGCCTAAGTAAAAAGTGGCACTGTTACTCGTTGTAACGTATGTATGTATGTATCGTGGTGCGCAAACAAGTCAGCCATTAGTGCCTTTATCATAGTATCACAAACGTTGTCCATCGTCTTGAACGCGAAAGGTCCGTTGCTGTATCGATAATGATTAGGTTAGGATAAGCTTCGTATTTAGACTATCCATGACAAAGTTATAACGCTGAAAAGACTGGTTGGATACTTGGTAGTAAACTGAACATCTAGAGTATCACCCTAGTAAGATTTTCTTATAGTCTGCTATGTGATAAGGAAAACCAAAGCAACATGTTGAACAAACCTAGTTTAGGATTACTTTGTGAAACGCTCGAAATGATTATCCGGGTGGTGTTATGTAACCGGATGGAGGTTGCATAGCGTGATGTTGAAGACCCGATGGATGTCGGAGTATGACCAATGCAATATTTTAATGCGTTTCCTATTATTTAAACGAGTATGCGTCTTGTTCAACATGTCGGGAGAAAGAGTTAGGTGTGATTTTAATTTAAAGCTGTAATGATTTTGATCAGAGTACCATTTTTCCGCGCCGACTTGGGTCAGGAATAGCCGAATGACTAGAACGAGTGCTGTGCGATAATTTTCTTTTATTCCTAGAGCGAAGTGCATTAAGGCGTGGTTGTTGGTTCGCAATCATGGCTCAAGTAGCTCTGCTTTGATATTTGTTCACTAACATTGTTAGATACATCTGATTTCTGTGTTGTATGACAAGAGCGTTCTTGGCAGGGTTCATTAGCCGAAGTCTAACTACCAATTTACTGTACGGTTAACCGAACGACGTAAGCTAGACCCCTAGAGTTTTTAATAGGCAAGGTGTGTGCTCAGCCTCTATCATTGAAGGCAGTTGATGTAGAACCTGAGGTTGACTTAAATACCGTGAGAGATGATGCGTTACGGTATATTGAGAGTGCAGCATCATTAGGTTTACATGATGATCGGATCGCACCGTACCAGAGGCTGACGTGTAGCCGTAGCTCGTTAGAAATCGGCGTCTTCTAACTTAGTAGTCCGTGAGTAGGCGGTATTGCAGTCAGCTCTGGCGGAGGACGGCTTTCAGTGGAAACCATAGAGTCCTGTGCATGAGAGGAGCCTCCCCGCGGCGCACCTAGAAGCAGACAGATACGGTAACGCAGTATTAGGCTGACAAATCCTCTCAACACAATGGTTCCAACAACAGCTCAGACCTTGTATAACAAACGGCACTTTTCAGTGCCACCCCTTGCAAAGCCAGCGCTAAATGTAATATCAATGAACATAGAAGGCTTTTGCGAAAACAAATCAATCCTTCTAGCGGAGCTTGGCCAAACTACAAATTGTGACATACTGTGTGTCCAAGAAACTCACAGAGGCATGGAAAACCTACGACCACAAATACCTGGATGGACTTTATCAGCGGAAATTCTAAATCCAAAATATGGTAGCGCCATTTTCGTTATCACCATCAGCCTTTAACAGTCCACTGCTGGACTAAGCCTCTCCTTTGAAAGGAGGAATTGGCCTACTATACCACACTGGCCAAACGGGTTGGTATAGGGTTTGTATTAAGTTTTCCTACTCTTACGGTGCTGCTCTCTGCATAATATGCTGCCTCTGTCGGCTCTAACGACACTCATGGGATGATATGGGGTGGTGACATTCCGTATTCTTAATCCGTCACCACACGGACAGTTCCACCATCTTCGTTAAAAACAACCTTAAAGTGTCATCTGTGTCTTGTAATTCCGAAAACTGTATAGAAACCATCACAATTGACATTGGAACATGCACTGTCACGTCTGTATATAAACCACCCAACGAACTCTTTCAAGGTCATAAAACGAGTAACTTCGATGACCGATCCATCAAAATAGTCGTCGGTGACTTCAATAGACACAGCTTAAGCTGGGGTTATAAAGAAACTGATACAGACGGCATTGCAGTTGAGAAATGGGCCGAGTCTATGGATCTCATTTTACTTCACGATTCCAAACTGCCTCCATCGCTTAACAGCTCCCGGTGGCGCATGGGTTATAATCCAGATCTTAGTTTTGTTAGCTCCGGTATCGACTCTTAATGCCGTAAATCAGTATGTCCTGCGATTCCAAATACACAACACCGTCCGATTGAGTGCAGAGTCCATGCGGCATTTACACCGTTGCAAATCCCATTTAAACGCCGTTTCAACCTGTCTAAAGCAAACTGGGTCGGTTTTGCAGAGTGTGTCGACTCAGGTCTCAGTGATTTAGACCCAGTGCCAGGTAACTTGGACAAGTTTGTGGACATCGTCATCGTCTTTCTCTGAGGAAACATTACAAATGGGTAACGAACTGATGCTTCAGGTCAGCCAAAGGCGCAAGGAACAATGGTCATCTCTTATCTCTAGTGTGAATAAATGAAATGAAATGAAATGCTTATTTAAAATTAAAATTGTTCAGTTTATACATAATTTATATTTTTGTGTTGAATTAGAGCAGCTCAATCCCAAGCATGTTTATTGTCTATATAATCAGAAATTTTATAATATGATTTTGAACACAGTGTAGTTTTAACAATAATTTTTAATTTATTTATAGATACCTTTTTTATATTAAGAGGGAGCTTGTTATAAAAGCGTATACACTGCCCCATAAAACAGCTACTTATTTTGTGGAGCCGAGTGCTATGTACTATAAGATTATTATTATGTCTAGTATTAACTGTGTGTAGATCACTTTTTTTTACAAAATGTGTCAATGTTCTTGTGGACATTCTCGTATATATATTGCGAAGCAACAGTTAGAATGCCTATCTCACTGAACTTTTCTCTTAGAGAAACACGAGGACCGAGGTTGTAAATACCCGTTATTGCTCTTTTCTGCAGAACGAATATTTTATTTATTTATTTATTTATTTTAGGTTCACTAACAATCGCTTCTACTATTACACTGATAATATTTACAAGCAATTTTATATAACTTAAATCTAAGTACAGCGATCACTTGTAAACACAGCATTTAAAAACAGAAGAATGTGGGTAATGACAGTTACGTATGCAATTTTACTTAAAAATAATTACCTTCATGGCAATATACTAAACAGGTTACATAATTATTACACACATGCAGAAATCAGTTAACATAGTAAGGAACATTATATTACTGATCACTAATAGTACAGCGGAATTTATTTATTGAATCCGCATGGATATTTGATTTGGTGTGAACTTATAACAAACTGTGAAGCGTTGATGTCGGCCAAAAATCAAGCAACCCGTCATCATAAAGAACATTTTTTTTAGTATCGCATAACTTTCTGAGTGTCCCACGTATATATCATCATCATCTCCTAGCGTTATCGCGGCGATAGCCGACTGCATATACCAACAGACTGCCATGCAGAGGGTATCGGGTTCGAATCCACGGCGCGCACCAATGACTTTTCGGAGTTATGTGCGTATTGAATGGTTAATTATCGCTTGTCTCGTGCCTCGGAGAGCACGTTAAACCGTCTGACCTCCGTAACCCAAAGGGATAGCGATATTTCATGGTTTAGACCAGTATCAGTTTATTTTAGGGTACTCACTCCCCGTAACGACTTTCAAAGATCTTGATGAAAGCCGAGACCGACGGTTTAACGTGCTCTCCGACGCACGGGACAAGCGATAATTAACTATTTAATACCCACATAACTTAGAAAAGTCATTGATACGTGCCGTGGATTCGAACCCGATACCCTCTGCATGGCAGTCTGTTGGTATATGCAGTCGGCTATCGCCGCGATAACGCTAGGAGATGATGATGATATATACGTGGGACACTCAGAAAGTTATGCGATACTAAAAAAAATGTTCTTTATGATGACGGGTTGCTTGATTTTTGGCCGACATCAACGCTTCACAGTTTGTTATAAGTTCACACCAAATCAAATATCCATGCGGATTCAATAAATAAATTCCGCTGTACTATTAGTGATCAGTAATATAATGTTCCTTACTATGTTAACTGATTTCTGCATGTGTGTAATAATTATGTAACCTGTTTAGTATATTGCCATGAAGGTAATTATTTTTAAGTAAAATTGCATACGTAACTGTCATTACCCACATTCTTCTGTTTTTAAATGCTGTGTTTACAAGTGATCGCTGTACTTAGATTTAAGTTATATAAAATTGCTTGTAAATATTATCAGTGTAATAGTAGAAGCGATTGTTAGTGAACCTAAAATAAATAAATAAATAAATAAAATATTCGTTCTGCAGAAAAGAGCAATAACGGGTATTTACAACCTCGGTCCTCGTGTTTCTCTAAGAGAAAAGTTCAGTGAGATAGGCATTCTAACTGTTGCTTCGCAATATATATACGAGAATGTCCACAAGAACATTGACACATTTTGTAAAAAAAAGTGATCTACACACAGTTAATACTAGACATAA
This sequence comes from Euclidia mi, assembly GCA_944739405.2. Classification (NCBI taxonomy): domain Eukaryota; kingdom Metazoa; phylum Arthropoda; class Insecta; order Lepidoptera; family Erebidae; genus Euclidia; species Euclidia mi. The sequence goes on from OX123190.2 coordinate 84,350,289, forward strand.
TAATAATCTTATAGTACATAGCACTCGGCTCCACAAAATAAGTAGCTGTTTTATGGGGCAGTGTATACGCTTTTATAACAAGCTCCCTCTTAATATAAAAAAGGTATCTATAAATAAATTAAAAATTATTGTTAAAACTACACTGTGTTCAAAATCATATTATAAAATTTCTGATTATATAGACAATAAACATGCTTGGGATTGAGCTGCTCTAATTCAACACAAAAATATAAATTATGTATAAACTGAACAATTTTAATTTTAAATAAGCATTTCATTTCATTTCATTTATTCACACTAGAGATAAGAGATGACCATTGTTCCTTGCGCCTTTGGCTGACCTGAAGCATCAGTTCGTTACCCATTTGTAATGTTTCCTCAGAGAAAGACGATGACGATGTCCACAAACTTGTCCAAGTTACCTGGCACTGGGTCTAAATCACTGAGACCTGAGTCGACACACTCTGCAAAACCGACCCAGTTTGCTTTAGACAGGTTGAAACGGCGTTTAAATGGGATTTGCAACGGTGTAAATGCCGCATGGACTCTGCACTCAATCGGACGGTGTTGTGTATTTGGAATCGCAGGACATACTGATTTACGGCATAGAGAATCGATACCGGAGCTAACAAAACTGAGATCTGGATTATAACCCATGCGCCACCGGGAGCTGTTAAGCGATGGAGGCAGTTTGGAATCGTGAAGTAAAATGAGATCCATAGACTCGGCCCATTTCTCAACTGCAATGCCGTCTGTATCAGTTTCTTTATAACCCCAGCTTAAGCAGTGTCTATTGAAGTCACCGACGACTATTTTGATGGATCGGTCATCGAAGTTACTCGTTTTCTGACCTTGAAAGAGTTCGTTGGGTGGTTTATATACAGGGCCTCAAGTCTGTTATTACAATAGTGCCAAAATGGTCAATCACTGACTTCATAATTGTTGATTTTGACAAGTTTGGTAGTCTACTGTTACAATGGTGCCATTATGATTTTCCGATGGTCAACCACTGACACTCCATTGAAAGACATGGCATAGATTGGTAGTCTCGTACATAATGACAAATCGATGACTGACGTATGCGGTAGTCTGGTAATATTTTGACAGTTCTTTTGATCAGTGACCTACCATCGTAACGCCATCGTGCAATCATTGCTTTTGTCTAGTGTTTGCTTGTGAAACATAGTGATAGACAATCAAAAAGTTTAATGTACTACAAAAAAGAGATAATGTATTAACTGCGAACTAATATTCTCGAGCTAACAAGCCAGTCGCTTATCGAGGATGACTACAAACCCTTTTACGGATATTCCCGAGGCGAAATTTGTAAAAACGTTTCATCTTAGAGAGGAAAGGATTCAGTAAGGGAGTTATTTCAAAAACTCATTCCCCTTAAAGCCAGACCGCGTCAAAACGATAGCGTATCGGCAGAAATAAAGGTGAGAAAACTGAAGTTAATATTGATTTATTATTCTATTCCTATAAAGAAGAAATTTATTAATTAATGTTATATTTTTATTGCTGATTCTGGTAGCACACACATGGCAGTCCGTTGCAGTTGGTATCTCCACTAGGCTAACGCTGCCTTAATTGTTGTTGTATTTGTAATATTAATATTTACTAATATTTAGATTTGGTATTGTTGCTGTAGTTCAATAAACAAGATCAAAGATTACGTTTTGCTCTTTCAGGAAAGAAACTTCTCAAATTCAGCTCGCAAGTTCATTACCTATAAGTGACCCGCTTGACATAAACAGTGCCGTTACTGTGAAACACGAGGAACAAGCAGAGGAGAGAGAGGTCAGTATAATCATATCGTATCTAACACCGGCCGCGCATTATTACAGCAGTAGGGCAGCAATATTCAGCGGCCAGTAATGTAACCCTTATTATTATATGTTCCGTGTGGTGACGGATTAAGAATACGGATTGTCACCACCCCATATCATCCCATGGGTGTCGTAAGAGCCGACAGAGGGAGCATATTATGCAGAAAACAGCACTGTAAGAGAAGGAAAACTTGATACAAACCCTATACCAACCCGTTTGGCCAGCGTGGTATAGTAGGCCAATTCCTCCTTTCAAAGGAGAGGCCTAGTCCAGCAGTGGACTGATAAAGGCTGATGATGATGATGAATGTAACCCTTATATGTATATATAAACTATTATAACTTTTTACAAATCCTTACCCATCGAGCGTTCCATCATCAGAAACAATTATCGTCCCATGATTGTTTCTTGTGGTACTCCGGCTTAAATCTTGTGTTTAGTACTCATTGTATGTTAAGTTTTTAACCGCGATTTAGTACAATCGAGAAATTATCATCATTCATCAGACACTTATATTACTCATTTATGCCATACACGACTCAGTCAAAAGCCTTCATAAAAGCAATAATCTTGTCACAATTCGAGTTTACTGGCAGCTATTTGTGAGTGTCTGTCACTAACATGTAACGTAGCTAGTAGGTTGTAACTACATTATTTTACAATTGAACTTAATCACGCCTAGCTTATCTCTCTATATTGTCTCAATGTGTTACAGTATAATGGTATCGTATTGCAAATATTTGAACATATGATGTTGTCAGGGATTGCTTCAGATGTTCTGTAGTCGGCGTCGAAAAATGAGCAAGTAGCAATCGACTCAAGACAATCACGCCGTTCATCCGTTTGTTGTATTTGATACATAGATGTGTTTGATACACAGGTGTCGAGTCAGGAGCCGCACGTCGGGACTGCAGCCGCGCAGCAGTACTTACACAAGCACGTCAGTAAGTACACACAAGTAGATGTAACATGTACACACTCACACATGTGTACACTTAGTGTCGCGCGTTTGAAATGAATTATGAGATCTCTACCGAAATAAATCCTTTATCGAAAAAGAAAACCGCCGTAATGCCGGTATTTCGAAATTTTGAACTGCCCTAGTGGACAATAATTAGTTTTGCAGTTATTCGAAGGTAAGTCTTCGACCAACGCGTCCTACCAGTAATGACATACGGTGCTGAAATGTGGACATTCACAATCAGGCTGTTCCATAGATTTAAAGTCGAACGAGCTATGCTCGGAGTATTTATTAAGAATAGAATTCGCAACGAGGTCATTGGAAGAGACCTGGAGTTACCGATATAGCTCGCTATAGGTACACGCTGATTTTTAATTGGTTTTGTAGCGAAAGCCATCTTATTACTTATCGTTAACAGAACTTAACCAGCTAATAAAATTTGAAATACTTAGTCCGTGACTTAGTCTAGCCATAAAAAACTGTTACAATAAAAAATATATATTACATTTGAATTTGGAATCTGTCATTTTTATACGATTGTTTATTGTGTCTTCTCGTTTTGGCGCACATGCATTGTACTTACAATATTTTGCGATATAAAAATGAAGTGGGGTGATAAAGGGAACCGAATCGTTGTGATTGCATTACACAAAGTAAGTATGGAGCCAAAAGCTATTTTTAAAAATCTCCATACACTTGGTATAATGAAGTCAAAAATATAATGTTTGTGTACCGGGCTATTAATAGGTACAATGAGACCTCCTCTGTTTATGACAGAAAAAGACCTGGCCGTCCACGTAATGTTCGTACGAAAAAGGTGGTCAAAGCAGTAAGGGAAAGAATTCGAAGAAATCCTGTCCGAAAGCAAAAGATTTTATCTCGGGACATGAAGATAGCATAGGGTGGTAAAATCGAAACAGCTACTGAAACGGTACGCAACGGGAGGTCACAGAAAAAAATTGTTTACGGATGAAAAAACAAAATACAATTGAGCAATATTTTAACAAACAAAATGACCGTATTTATGCTCAAAGCTCTAAGGCCCACTTGCACAACGATTCTTAAATTTAATTAATATGTATTTAACGAGAAAAAAACATTAAACACCACTAGCGTCTTGCACAACGAAAAATTTGTCGAGTAATATGATTTAAGAACTGTCAAAATTAATTACCGAAAATCGGCTGTTTAGTGGCTAATTTCATTTAAGAACTGTCACACTGATGTTGGCGTCTTGTCATTAGCGACGAGAATTATCTATAATTATATAACTGGACCGGACGACGCAGCAGGGGGAGGCCTATGTCCAGCAGTTGACGTCCCTAGGCTGACATGATGATGATGATGATATAACCGATAACAATGTACCTACTTGTGTTATTGTTAACCCTATAATCCTACATTATTTGGCGCACATGTTATTCCTACACTGGGGTGCTCAACACCCCATACAAAAATGACTGTAATCCTTAAAATAAAACAAAACAATTTATGAAAATACGTTTTATTAAACATGCAACAATGCGTTTTGTTTTATGCTCAAAGTATATATAGTCTAAGGTTTTATGCGAAAGCATACGCATAACATCGTTAAAATCGTAACAAGAAGGCTTCATGCCATGAAACAAAACGTAGAAACTACTTTACCGACCTCATAAAATGTTTAACTAAATCTAAGCGTTGTTGTCGTTGTGCAAGAGGACGCTAAATACTTTTAACTTAAATTATTTTATGCTGTTAATTCTGTTCAACAAATTTAAATTAAGGAGTGACTTAAATCAAACGTTACGCAAGTGGGCCTAAGGAAGCTTCCCAATTAGTAGACAGAGTGCAGCGTGGGCATTATCCGACTTCAGTGATGGCTTGGTGGGGTCTTAGCTATGAAGGAGTGACTGAGCTATGTTTTTGTGCAAAAGGTATCAAAACGGAACAAGTGTATCAAAATACCATTCTTGAGGAGGTAGTTAACAACACCATGTTCAATAACCAAGTATGGTCTTTCCAGCAAGACTCGGCACCGGGTCATAAAGCTCGGTCCACGCAGTCTTGGTTGGAAGCGAACGTTTCGGACGTCATCAGAGCTGAAGACTGGCCGTCATCTAGTCCCGATCTTAATCCGCTGGATTATGATTTATGGTCAGTTTTAGAGAGTACGGCTTGCTCTAAACGCCATGATAATTTGGAGTCCCTAAAACAATCTATACGTTTGGCAGTGAATAATTTGCCCATGGAAAGAGTGCGTGCTTCTTTCTATTGATAACTGGCCTCAACGTTTAAAGGACTGCATTGCAGCCAATGGAGACCACTTCGAACAAGCTTTTTATATTTTAAATTGTTTTTTATTTATGTATTAAACTAACACACTGTACAAGTAATAAATGTTATTTGCAATAAAAATATTTTTTTTTTCTTTGTTACAATATTTATGGCAAGACTATGTATAAGCTAAAACAAAATTGAGAAAATAAATAATTTAATAGTTCGACAGCACGAAGTATCACCGTTTCCGCACGCTAACATCATATACACACATAGGTACTAGGCATTGGGCATTGAACTGCGATACCCACCCACCCGTGCGCGCGCGCCTCACATGAGAGGCCCCGTCTGTATTTCAACACCGGGCCAATAGCGGTGGCTTGACGCGGGCGCAATGCGTCACTCGTGTCCAATCACGTTCGACTGTGTTCGGGTTCAATGGCTTGGGCCGGCAGAACTTGTCTTAAGAAATTTGGTCAGCGAGATAGTTATACACGCTGATTTTTTATTGGTTTAGGAAAAAGAAACCTCATGTCCGAAATTAAATCCTTTATTCATATTTAAAATCAAAATTCACCTAGAACCTAGAACCTAAAACAAAAAGTTATGAAAGTCAGTAACTGCTGGAAATACGTAGTAACACACGGTTGTTTATGAGTAGGTAGTGTTCGAGCGCCGCACGGTCATGACCTCGCCGCGCGCGCCGGGCGCCGCCATCAGCTGTTGTTTACCTACAGCGGTTGTAGGTTGTAGGTAGTTAGTGCGGACTGATAGTGAATACGTAATTTACTTAGAAAACACGATTTAGGTAATTACGATGCCAACAATTTGAAACACATTTGTTTTCTTATTTTGTTCTCTTTTTAAGAACGTCTCCCGCATCCTGGTGCTAAATCCTGTCTCACGAGGGACATTACAAACCTACCAATAACGGACACAGCAGTCGAAACAACAATTTATGAATCACACAAAGTGTTGTGTCAAACATCGCTTAAACCACTACGCCAACCATGAAGTGCAGTAATAAATAATTAAAATAATAAACGTATGTAACTAAACAGCTATACCTATTCAATAATTTCTTGGAACATTACTCGGACTTACGTCGAAACAAGCTGTGGGTTTACGAAATCATGATGAACTAGTAGAAGAAAAACGATAAACTAAGAATTATTCGTTACGTTATTAGACATAGGTACCTACATTATCTTTTGAATAACTAGACAAAGATTTTAACAATGGAAAAGTTTAGTACTTGCGTATTTCTATGGTATTTATAAGAATGTAATCACAGTAGGTATTCAATAATGAATAAACCAAATACCTTTGCTGTTTGCTGCCTAGGTACTCGTACATCACAATCAATTTACACCTTTCACACATTGTCTTTTGTTAATGATAGCTAATTAGAAAAACACTAATTAATTACGATGCCGAATTTCTTGTTCAAACTGCACTAAATACACTGCTGGGTGAACTGACCGATGTTTATGAGGCGTTGTACTACAGCCAGGATTGTGTTTGGTGATGGCACTTAGGGTGAGTGAATACCTCGCGTGCGCAACGATTCCAGGTGGTCTGGTAACGAATACATGCGCCTCGCCTCTTCCATATTTTCACCAGACATGTAATACACTCGCACCATAGACGCGAACTCAATATTGGAATATTCTTAAAGCCGATCCATTACGAAGCGCGCGCGACGTAACACGGGTACAGTGACGGGGTCGGACGTGACGTACGGGCGTCCCGTTGACCTAATTTCGCGAGACTAAAGGCTGTCGGAGTGACAAGCGGCAAATTGCAACCGACCCCCGCCCCTACCCCTGTCGCCCCGCGTTGCGATGCGCGCACGCCGGGGGTACCTACAGTGCAATGTTTATCTGTGTGTGTCGTATCGTATGTTTAATATCTATCTATGTAGGTATGTGTGTGGCACGATCGAACATACATCGGCGCGCGCGATTTCTTTCATAACTACGAACTCTCGTACCAATAATTTAATATTTTTGTTACGTTTTTTATAGCTTAGATTTCAACACACCCTGCTCGCCATACTCCGCTCTATTAACATATCTCCAACGGTAATTGACTGGTTTCATAGTTATCTGTTTGGACGCCGACAGCGTATACGCGTTGATGAGTCGTACTCGTCATGGTGTAACACAACTGTCGGTGTACCACAGGGTGGCGTGCTATCTCCATTACTATTCGCAATTTTCATAAATTCTATCTCTAAGCACTTACTTTCGTCCTACCACCTTTACGCAGATGATTTACAGATATACTCACAGGCACCACTAGAAGCGATTTCAGAGGCGTTTTCTAATATAAACTTTGACCTTGCACAAATTTGTACGTGGAGTAAAAATTATGGCCTTAAAGTGAACCCATCCAAAACACAAATTATTCTGATTGGCAGTTCCAGAATGATATCCAAGGTCAACTGGTCACAGTTGCCTGAGATTCAGTTCGACGGCAAAATATTAACTATCTCAGATAACGTAAAAAACCTGGGGATTTATCTAGATAAAACTTTATCTTGGGGATGTCAAATACAGGAGACAAGTCGAAGGCTGTTTGCCTCAGCTGGGTCGTTGCGTAGGCTGCGGAACTTTCTTCCCACAACCACCAAGATTGCGCTTGCACAATCCTTGCTTCTCCCTATACTCGATTATGCCGATGTCAGCTATCTTGATCTTAATGAGGACCAACTTGACAAACTTGAGCGTCTCCAAAACTTCTGTATTAGATTCATTTTTGGTTTACGCAAATATGATCATGTATCTGAATTTCGATCCAGACTCAAGTGGCTCCCAATTCGTCTTCGCCGGAATACTCATATTCTTACGCAACTGTATAATGCGCTGTTCAATCCTAATAGCCCCATGTATCTCAAAGAACGTTTTAAGTTCCTTCATGACACACATTCAAGGACCTTGAGGTCGTCAGTGGATCTGAGACTGCAGATGCCAACACATTCCACAAACTTCTACGATAAATCCTTTGCCGTTCAGGCTGTACGTTTGTGGAATGCGCTGCCAATTGAGATTAAGCAAGCAAAATCACTCAACATATTTAAAGACGCACTAAAGAAGCACTACCTGTCATTTTAATCGAAATTCTCTCGATGTTTTTATTTATTTATTGGTTCTGTACTTTGCATTGATATCATTATAATATGGATATGTATGTATGTATAGCTATGTATTAAATGTATAGTTTGTATGTATAATTTTATATGTTTTATAAGTATAGGTTGTATGTATATTAAGTATTAGGTATTTGTATGTATAGGCGATATATACTTACACATGTATGTATATTCTATTTAATAACTATTAGTGTCCGTATATATCTGATCACTACACCATCAAATTTGTCTTTTTCAGTCTGTCCATCCTAAGGTTGCCTGGAAGAGATCGCACTTTGCGATAAGGCCGCCTTTGTGCATTTACTATTTGTATACCAATTACCTACATTTTAAGCTATTGTACCAACTGTATTTGCACAATAAAGATTTATCTATCTATCTATCTATTATCTATCAAATTTTATTAGCTGGTTAGGTTCTGGTAACGATAAGTAATAAGATGGCTTTCGTTCCAAAACCAATAAAAAATCAGCGTGTATGTCATGTTTTGTCCCATCGCTTTGTGTCCGTGTTACGTAATAAGTCGAGTATTATGGTTCGTATGAATTACGTGTTTGTAGAGAACACGGAAGAAGCGACGTGTTCGTAATTTAGTGTAAAATACATAGGTGATAAGGTGAAAGAAACACATAAGTGAAACTAAAAGACAATGTGTAAAAGTTGTAAATTGATTGTGATGTAGGCAGCAGACAGCAAAGGTAAATGAGTTGGTTTATTCATAATTGAATACCTACTGTGATTATAATAATATTCTTATAAATACGTTAGAAATACGCAATTACTAAACTTTTCCATTGTCAAATCTTTGTTTAGTTATTCAAAAGATTCTGTAGGTACCTATGACTAATAACGTTACTAATAATTCTTAGTTTATCGTTTTACTTCTACAAGTTCATTATGATTTCGTGAACCCAGAGCTTATTTCGACGATTTTTGATTCTAAGTCCGAGTAATGTACGAAGGAATTATTGAATAGGTATAGCTATTTAGCTACATACGTTTATTGTTCTAATTATTTATCACCGCACTCCATGGTTAGCGTAGGCGTTTAAGCGATGTTTGACACAACACTGTGTGATTCATAAATTATTGTTTCGACTCCTGTGTCCGTTAGTGGTAGGTATGTAATGTCCCTCGTGACCATAGAGATATTAGAATAGAGTGGCAGAACAGTACCTATCTCAATACTGTGTCGTGTCCGTCGGTGCGAGAGAGAACACAACATTAAAGGCCCCCTAAAAATATGTAAACATTTTTGTCTCTTCAAACTATCTTCGTGTATCAATAAAAACAACTTTTAAACTATTGATTACTAATAAACTGATTTAAATAATAGTTACAGGTAGCACGCCACTGCGTAATGTTGATGTTGTGCATGTATTGTTAGAGAGAGATGCAGGGGGCCTTTAATGTTGTATTCTCTCTCCCACCGGCGGACACGAATAGGCCCCACTCTTCCACTCTATTCTTAATATATCTATGCTCGTGACACAGGATTTAGCACTAGGGTGCGGGTGGGCTTCTTTAAAGAGAACAAAAGAAGAAGAAAATTGTGTTTAAAATTGTTGGCATCGTAATTACCTAAATCGTGTTTTCTAAGTAAATTACGTATCAGTCCGCACTAACTACCTACAACCGCTGTCGGTAACAGCTGACGGCGGCGCGCGCGGCGAGGTCATGATCGCACGGCGCTCGACCACAACTCCTAAAGAATCGAGCGTTACTACGTATTTCCAACAGTTGTAGCAACATTACCAACCTATTTATCACCTTGAAGGGCACCATAAAATCTGCTACAAGAAATATCATCAGTGGATGGGTAAAATCCGCTTTTAGAGAGGTGGTGCAGTCTATCCCGTTTACCTCCCCGAGAGGTAGCCTGCCGTCAGCGTCACATTGAGCTGCTTGGCTAGGAGGAGACGATTTGTCAACTGGATACTGACTTTTATAACTTTTTTTGTTTTAGGTGTTAGGTGAATTTTGGTTTTGAATATGAATAGAGGATTTTATTTCGGACATGAGGTATTTTTTTCCTAAACCAATATAAAATCAGCGTGTATAAACAGGCTGAAGTGGCAATGGGCAGGCCATGTCCGCAGAAGAACCGACGTCCGATGGAGCAGACGTGTCCTGGGTGGAGATGACGTTTCGGCAAACGAAGTGTGGGACGCCCCCTGACTAGGTGGTCCGCCTGCCTGAAAAAGGTGGCTGGGCGGACCGGATGCGGAAGGCAGAGGACTGGCTTATGAGGTGCATGTTGGAAGGACTGCAATAGGCTGATCGATTGATAGAATTGATTTTGGAAATTATTTAAATAAGAACAATGTCTATAATAGTTTGACAGCGGCAAAATGCTCTTCGCTGCACTTCGTCATATGTGCGTCAGCTCTAAGACTTAAGTAGGCTTAAAGCATTGACACAGTTTCTCATGTTTGTAGGTTCAAGATTTACTTTTGTTTATTTATAATTCACGTGAATTTGAGTTCACTATATAATTTTTGATTACGTTTTTATAGGTTCTCCTAGAACTTGTGGATTTGACAGAGAGATACAACATCCTGCAGATACTACTTCAACGCGACACACCGATGACGGCGATGACGTCGTCAAACACAATATGCATAGAGGCGATAGTGTTAATAGTAGTTCACGTAGTAATGTACAGTCATATATATGTGAGGCGTGTGACAAGTGCTTTAGCGACAAAACTCTCCTAATAACACACATTCGCAAACATTCAGCTGAAAAATCATTTAAATCTAATGTGTGCTCTAAACGTTTACCTCATATATATTCAATTCAGTATCTACGTAAACACTCAAATGAGAAGTTATGTAGTGGTGACGTATCAGACAAAAGGTCAAAGCGTGAGACAAGATTTATTGCCATGCACTCTGGGAACAAGCTATACAAGTGTGATGTATGTATGAAATGTTTTACGCAGAAAATTAATTTAATTACACATTTTCGTGTGCACACCGGTGACAAGCCATACAAATGTGCTGTGTGTATGAAACATTTCAGCCAAAAGCAATATTTAAAGAAACACATGCAAGTGCACAGCGGTGACAAACCATACAAGTGTGATGTATGTATGAAATGTTTTGGCGAAAAGGGTAGTTTAAACAAGCACATGCGACTGCATACCGGTGACAAGTTATACAACTGTGATGTATGTATGAAACGTTTTACCTGTGAACAACATTTAATGACTCACATGCGTGTGCACACCGGTGACAAGCCATACAAGTGTGATGTATGTATGAAACGTTTTGGCTATAAGCAAAATTTTAAGAATCACATGCGTGCGCACACCGGTGACAAGCCCTACGAGTGTGATGTATGTATGAAATGCTTTGGCGTAAAAGGTAATTTAAACAAGCACATGCGATTGCACACCGGTGACAAGCCCTACAAGTGTGATATATGTATGAAACATTTCAGCCAAAAGCAATATTTAAAGAAACACATGCAAGTGCACAGCGGTGACAAACCATACAAGTGTGATGTATGTATGAGATATTTTGGTGAAAAGGGTAGTTTAAACAAGCACATGCTACTGCACACCGATGTCAAGCGATACAAGTGCAATTTATGTATGAAATGTTTTAGCTCTAAGCAATATTTAAAGACTCACATGCGTGTGCACACCGGTGACAAGCCCTACAAGTGTGATGTATGTATGAAATGTTTTGTCGAAAAAGGTGCTTTAAACAAGCACATGCGATTGCACACCGGTGACAAGCCCTACAAGTGTGATGTATGTATGAAATGTTTTGGCGACAAAAGTACATTAAACAAGCACATGCGATTGCACACTGGTGACAAGCCCTACAAGTGTGATGTATGTATGAAATGTTTTGTCCTAAAAGGTGATTTAAACAAGCACATGCGATTGCACACCGGTGACAAGCCCTACAAGTGTGATGTATGTATGAAATGTTTTGTCCAAAAAGGTTATTTAAACAAGCACATGCGATTGCACACCGGTGACAAGCCCTACAAGTGTGATGTATGTATGAAATGTTTTGGCGATAAAGGTACTTTAAACAAGCACACGCGATTTCACACTGGTGACAAGCCATACAAGTGTGATTTATGTATGAAATCTTTTGGCGAAAAAGGTCGTTTAACCAATCACATGCGACTTCACACCGGTGAAAAGCCATACAAGTGTGATGTATGTACGAAATGTTTTCGCCAAAAAAGTTATTTATACCAGCACATGCGACTGCACACCGGTGACGGGCCATACAAATGTAATGTATGTATGCAAGGTTTTCACAAAAAATTTAATTTAAACGTACACATGCGTGTGCACACCGGTGACAAGCCATTCAAGTGTGATGTATGTTTGAAATGTTTTAGTCAAAAAGGAACTTTAAACGTACACATGCGTGTGCACTCTGGTGACAAGCCCTATAAGTGTGATGAATGTATGAAATGTTTTGCCCAAAAAGGTGATTTCAACAATCACCTGCGACTGCACACCGGTGAAAGGCCATACAAGTGTGATGTATGTATGAAATACTTTCGCGAAAAAGCTCATATAAACAAGCACATGCGTTTGCACACCGGTGACAAGCCATACAAATGTGATGTATGTATGCAAGGCTTTCGCGAAAAATTTTATTTAGACGGACACATGCGTGTGCACACCGGTGACAAGCCATACAAGTGTGATGTATGTATGAAATGTTTTAGCCAAAAACATAATTTAAACAGGCACATGCGACTGCACACCGGTGACAACCCATCTCCTTCCTCCTGATCCTCGATATCGAAGGTTGTGTATAAAATAAGTTTTCGAATAAATTATTACTTAATCTAATATTATCTAAGAACGTAGCATGATAAGCGAAGGGGAGAGAGAGCTATATTTACAATTATATGGTTATTTATTTGTACTTTTTTTTACCTCTGTTACAGAATTTAATAAAGTGTAGTGTGTAATTGATGTAATGTACCTATGTTATGCCTGTGTATGTGTATGTAATAATCATATCTATTTAATCATGCGTCATCCTAAAATATAGAGACTATTATTCGAGCAGCCAGTGGTATCATTTCTCTCACAAGTACCTTCGCCTTTTCATGGCGACCCTGCCTACGGTCGTTCGCGTGCGCACAAGATCTCGCTACTTGCGTTACCGACACCTCTATACCATATAAGGCTTGTGCTTCTAACAGTCGGACTTTGGTAAGCAAGTTTAAAGATGTTTAAATTATTAGTAATTACGCTCGCTATAGCAATACGTCGTGTTCGTTTCTCTGTGCAAAAATACTACAATTTTTATAACTAAACAATGAGTGGCAAGCAAACTAAAGAGGAGACCATAGTGGTGCATAACGCAGTGGAGGGTTCCAACTTGGGACCAAATAATATACTTGAAGCCTACGCAAGAGTGGTATAAAGCGCGCGCGGTATAATATTTGCCCGCCATTTTCGAGCGCGCTATTATATTTCTAACATATTCATATTTCTCGTCGTTTTTTATTATGGGAGGTATACATGTATAAGTATTGTATACGGTTAGATAGGTAATTTTATTGTTTAGAGAAAATAAATATAATGGAAAGAAACATTTTAATTTTAAACATAAAACATTTATAAAATATGAATTATTGTTTAATTGCCGCCAATGTTAGTATTTTATTTTTTCAAACATATTTTTTTGTTATACAGGTTGGCGCTACCATAGGGGCATTTATTTAAAAAGGATGTAGCATTGATGCCTACAAAATGTCTTATATCAACAAAAAAGGTCATGGAGCCAAAATAAGATAAAAATTTAAAACAAAATAAACTATAAAATATGAGTAGCAAAACGAAACACCATTTGTAGACCAATATGACATTAGGTTACTGACCTTTGTAAGAACGGCAACGTGTGCTATTCGGCAGACGATGCCACGGAGGTAGTGCACATTTATTGACGAATTACCTATTTCAGTAATTCTACACATCACTCCAATGTTTGGTCACTCATTAGGCAAGCACTGGTGTCTTTTTCATATCAACAAAAACACAAACCCACGTAAAAGCACAAAATTTTCAAATTCTCAAAATGGCCGCCATTATTACCACGAATTACCTATTTCAGTAATTCTACAAATCACTCTAATGAAAGTTCAGTAATTAGGAAAGCACTGGTGTTTTTTTCACAACAAGAACCCACGTAACACAGTCATATCCTCATATTCGGACGACATAAAGTTTGTCATTATTAGCACAAATAATGCAAAAATTACGAATGATAAAGTTCACTAACAACAAAACAATTAAATAAAACAACTAAATACAATCACACAATTCAAAACCAAAAACAACTGTCACGCGCGCGCATTCTGATTGACTTATCAATTCAATCGTTTTTGCGGCACTAAGCAAACCTTTGATGAGTCACCGATCACCGATGCGCCGCTAGCGCCGACATGTTTAGGATAGGAAATTGAGATGCCCAATAGGTACTATGAATGTCGATATTTTTGATACGTCAATACGTTAACAACAAAATAACACAAAATGTTTTTATACAACGAACTATGCATTCTTACTTGTATTAACAATAATGCTATTGCTTAATTTATTGTGTTGCTAATACGACACAGTTAAACAAGTTAATGAAATACTATGCACATACTTCAATTAGTTCAGTAGTTTCAGTACATAGTTATTATAATTCTTAAGTAGATTGTTGAACCCATTAGACCATTTAAAAAATACCATACGGAAATAGCTAAAATAGTCAATAATTATGAACTTATTTCAAATGATTAAATAATTGAATATCTTTACATGTTTATCATTGTTTACCTATTAAAAAACGTCGTCTTTATTTGTACCACACTTTGAAATTCTCGAAAGTAAAGTCATTGATAAGACGATTTTGACTGCACGGTTGGCGTAGTGGTTTAAGCGGCCGCCTCACTGCTTGACACCACGCCGAGTGTTGTGGGTTCGATCCCCACACGAGACAACACTTTGTGTGATCCATAAATTGTTGTTTCGAGTCTGGGTGTTCATTGTGTCCGTTGGTTGTATGTTTGTAAAGTCCCCCGCGACACAGGATTTAGTCCTAGTGCGGGAGTTGTCTTTTTAAAAAGAAAAAAAAAGAAAAGATTACATTAACGTTAAATACAAACAATGTTTATACAATAAACAACAAACTTTTACGGTGCGTAGGATTTTTTATCGATACTATCATTGATAAGACGATTACATTAAAGTTAAATACAAACAATGTCGATACAATAAACAACAAACTTTTACGGTGCGTAGGTATTTTTTATCGATACTATCATTGATAAGACGATTACATTAACGTTAAATACAATCAATGTCGATACAATAAACAACAAACTTTTACGCTGCTTAGGTATTTTTATCGATACTATTTACAATATTTTGTTCATAATTGGGCAACTCTATTTGGCTCCACTATGTTTGTCCTTTTCACACGTAGTGCATTTACTGTAAGAGTGAGTTCCTATTCACTCTTACAGTAAATGCACTACCTTATTAGATTTTTTCGTGCTTGCCGGAACCGATCTATTTTATTATTATGTAACTTTATTGAAAAGGTAATTAGAAAGTTTCAAAAGTCTTGTTCTGTAAAAATTTACTCGGGCGCAAAAACCTACAACGACGAGTCGTACCTACGAGGCGAAGTGACGTTGCACGACGACGACGTCTAAGGGTCAACGTAGACAGAGAGGAATAATCCCCACGCGGTCTCGGGCATTTTCTTTATGGATTGCGTATGCTCAAGCGTGCGCGCAACCTCGCGAGCCTGCGTGAGTAAACCGTTCTGGGTTACCACTACTATACAGTAAATATTTTGTCGCGAAAGTTCGTTAAACTCAGTAACAACACTCACTGAAAGTACGCGTACGACGCGGGCGCCGACTCGACGCCGCACGGGGATTCCCGCGTATCTTCGAGGACGCGCGAATATTTTTTGTCAGGTTCAAGCATTTATGCACTTTATTGTAAAAAATAAAGTTTATTTTCAAGTGCGTTAATAAAATCCGCCGCTGCGCTCCGTTCTGTCTGCGCTGAGTCTAACTTCGGATGACGTCGAGGCGTCGCGTCGTAGCGAGTCGCGGCGTGCAATGTAGAGTCGTTCACCGTTTTGTATCAGCTGTGTGAAATTCAAAGCATGTGCAAAAAATGCGGAACTTAAAATCGATATTGTAGCTAAACTACTGCACCGATTGAATTGATTTTTGGTACAAGGCTTAAGAATGTTGGAAGCTATGCCTCTATATAAAAAGTGCCCCTATGCAAGCGCCATCCTGTATATCAGATTGAAACCTAGATAAGTTTCTTTTCAACTTGATTTCCAATTAAAAGAAAAACATATCTGATAAGAATCCGATAAGAATTATTCTTATTGGACTTTGCACAATTGTTTGCTTTTTCCCGCCAAAAATAACCGCCATTCCCGCCAAAATCTTCGAAAGCCAATATCCCATGAATTATAGGAGTATTATATCGCCGAGTAACACTTTTGCTGAGTAACGAGTACCGAGTTTTCCTCGGCTCAATTTTTTTTCAACTGAGTACGCGGCTGAGTTACTCGGTTCAATCAAATTCCCATTTCAACAAACAAGTACAAACAGGTTCGCGCCGGTCCAGAGGGGCCGGCTCGCGTTAATTACACCCCTCACCCGCCCACGCCTTTGAACTACCAGTCGCTTATAGTTTGCAAACAAATACTTCACGTTGCGCGTCATAGTAGATTAAATCATTGAAAAAGTTTGTTAATTAACGATTGACTGTGTGTAGTACCTGGGGGCTAATCGTGCTATTTTCAAACGTTCAAACGTTGACAACGTAACGTATTTGGTGAACGTTTGGTTTTTTTTAGTTTGGCTGATGTCAAACATGGTATCGTGCTAATTGTATTGAGCGTTCGAACCGTAAACGCAACCCTTACGTTGGGCTTACGTCATACGTTTAGTGCTTGACACCGGCTTTTGAAAATAGTACGTACTATTCTCATACTAAAGAGGCTGTAGCGACATCGCGCCATGTGCAAGCACTATTTTAAAAAGACAAATGTCATTATCTGAATGTCAACAAATATTATATATAAATATAATATGAAATCAATGAAATAATTTTATTCAAATTATACGGTAAGTACTGAAATATTGTTTACGTGATTTATGCAAAAAACAATTAATGATCACACTTGGTCATGAAGAAGTGGTTTTTATTTCACTAGAGTAACGAAAGTGAATTCAAATGATGATGCACCACAACATAACTGCAATTGCAGCTTCTTCTGCTATTTGTCGAGCCCAATACGAATTTTATATGATCTTTACAATAAACAACACCTATTTTTCAGATTTGGAATAATATATAGAGCAGAGAAAGATGCTTAACAAACCTCGAATTGTTAGCGTTCGGCATAATAGTCATCCTGTCTATGTAAGAAGAGATAGACGAAAAGCTGGAGAATTTGGCTGACTTTCTAACTTTTCAGGTAGGTACAGTCACGAGCATAAATATATTACTATGGGCAGATTAGCAAAAATATCTGTCCCAAGAATGAGTTCAATAATATCTGTCTGCACGTACGCAGCAAAAATATCTGATATTATCAGGCAGCATAATGAAGTGGCATCAAAATTATGTGATGACAATGTCGAAGCATAAATATCTGATGTGACAGGTGGCAAAATGTTATGATCCTTTGTGGAGAGCAAATATATGTAACGTTTTACATTTCTGTAATTTTCATTGATTCCGCCCTAAAAGCATAAATATGTATCGACAACTAGGTGGCAATAATATCTGACATACAATTTATAAACAATAAAATATTTGATATTATGTATAGCGCCGGTAAAATGGGCCAAAATTTTACCTTTTTTATTGTTATGTATTTTGCCGGGCAAAGAATATGAACAAAGCTTTTTATAAATTTCCTAAGAAATGTATAAAATTTCTTAGTATTCTAAACGAGAGATAAATCGGATTATTTAACGCCCACCTTTTCGCAAATGGCTTAACTTATGAATTCATACGTAAAATAATAAGTAAACAATTACCAAATGCCATGTGCGCTCTGATTGGTTGAATAAGTCACCTGATTTTTTCCCTTCCACTCCACCGCCATTTTTCGCCACTTTAACAAATAAACTGGAACTATAGCGATGTTTATGAGCCTAAGTTAACGAAACCCTGCTTCGCAAGGCTCCTATTTTTCTGTTCAGGGTCAAGAGAAAACCTAACATAACCTATTAAGTTGTATTGATGCCGATCTTCATTATCACCGACCGACCAATCAGAGAGCAGTATGTTATTTGGAGTATTTTAAAGAAGCTTCAAATTAATGTGAAACTTCTGTGATTGGTTGAGTCATTTAGAATCTTACGAATAGATATCCGGTAGTTTATAAAGTTACCACGAGACGTCGCAAATAGATACATTTGCAAAAATATGGGCGCAAAATAATACAATTTATCTCCCGTTTAGAATTTCCTAGTAAATTTATATACTTGCGTATCTTGTTATCTTCCGGTGAAATCTAATAATTGAACATAATGAATTAAAATCGAGGAAATCCACCATTTGCATCATTACGTCCTGTAGCCTCTCTTGCATTGTAGAACTATATTAGCACACACTTGCGAGCCTCGGAGTGACTCCGAAATGTCAAAGGTGTGACAACGTAGAAAATCATGGGTTCCAGCCAGAGTTGGATCCTATTGTTGAAACATTGAACTCCACAGATTCTCAATGCGATTCAAATCAAGATTCTCTGAAGGGAAATTGATTAACTTTAAGGCGTCTCTTTGAATATAAACTTTTAAACCACTCACGAGTTATTCGAGAGCAATGAATGAAATATGTGCATCGAATAGTATCCATGTATGGCTTCATAAATGTATACTGTTCGATAATTTATCGTCAATCCAATGAAATCCAAAAAAATAATTAAAGTCTGTAAGCCTGGTATATAATATAATTATAAAAACAATAGGGGATCGGACAGTATTAAAAATAAATTGCACATTATCATTTATCAAAAAGATTGTCTCAAATCACCACTATAAATATTTTTAAATTTTAATTTTGCTCTTACAGCAAATTTCATATAAATAAAACCATAAAATAGTACTGCAGTTGATAAAATACAAAACTAGCGTTTCGACGGGTGACAAAAAGTGACTGATTTGATTTAGGCAGTCCGATACCCTATTCCTAAACTATTACTCGGCAGCCGTAAATAAAATAGATCTACCCACTACAATAATAAATAATTTAATTCTGTCGTAGTATTGGTTATGCCTGGACATAAATACAGGGTGCCACAAGACCCATCACCAAGCGGAAGTCTACTCGTTATGGACATCATCGCAATTAAAAGTGCGCGCGTGCAATTTTCGAAAATCCTACATATCCATGGGTGCAAAGAACATCTATAGAACAGGTTGGCGGGGTAAATGCATCGATTTTGTACTCATTTATTTTTTTTTGGTGTCGGGTTGGAAAATCCTCATGAGTCCCGGGAGAAGGATGAAGGGGACTGTCAGACTGTTACTGACTAAAAACCAACGCGTGTTCCTCATGTACCCGTGTGTCGGAGGGTAGGGATTCACATAAGCATTCGTTGCTACCCCCCGACGAGTATTGGCCCGCCAGATGGTCAGGCGGGCCCCGAACAAAACTGCCTTGGCGGCGGATTAAGGTGTTGGGCTTCGCCGCCAAAACACTCAGCGGCCGCAGACGATAGGGAGGACGGCAACGCAACACCGCATCTCCTCTTCCTCTGCGGCCCCACCGCGACGCATCGAATGGCGCGCCCCATTTGGTCGCGGGAGATAGGTCGCGCGGCAACGCAACACCGCCTCTCCTCCCGCGACCGCACCCGACTGCGAGGGACAGACAGAACTGTCCCCCGCACCCACACCGTTGGACGCATCCTGCGCAGGCCCCGTCAAGCCCACGCGGAGCGTCCTCTCCTGGATCCCTCTAAGCTTCACCGCGGGTAACCAATCCACGGTTACTGAGCCTTTGAAAAGAAAAATTTAATAGTAACTTTGAGCCTCAATATCTCCTGAACCAGTAATTTCCCAGGTATGGAGCCGAAGAAAAAAAAATTTGTAGTGATTGGTACAATATGGGATTTCAGTTTTTCTTAAGGGTCTTTTTACTCCCTGTATAGTATAAAACGACAGCCTATATTAAAACAATGTAAAATAACATTTGTTTTTTTTTAACTATTTCGTATTAATTTTAAATTAAATTGAAGATAAAATAATGTCAGATATTATTGCCACCTAGTTGGTGTCACATATTAATGCTTTTAGGGTGGAATTAATGAAAATTACAGAAATATAAAACGTTACATATATTTGCTCTCCATAAGGGATCATAACATTTTGCCACCTGTCACATCAGATATTTATGCTTCGACATTGTCGTCACATAATTTTGATGCCACTTCATTATGCTGCCTGATAATATCAGATATTTTTGCTGCGTGCGTACAGACAGATATTATTGAACTCATTCTTGGGACAGATATTTTTGCTAATCTGCCCATAGTAATATATTTATGCTCGTGACTGTACGCATTTCAATTATCATTACATAAGATCCTACAGTATTTACTCTTATTCTGAACTTGTCTTATAATATGCATAAATCCTCAGCAAAATAATGTACCTAAGTATATAGGTAGGTACTCAAACACAAGATATAGCGCACGTATGAGAACAATATTAATCTTAAGTTAAATGTCAGCGGGTTTAGTTATTTAGGTAGGACGTATATTTGAGTAAATATTTACTAAATAATTTATGTTTTAATTTTGTTCACGTTTAAGTTAAATGTCAGCGGGTTTAGTTATTTAGGTAGGACGTATATTTGAGTAAATATTTACTAAATAATTTATGTTTTAATGGAGAATGACCAAAGAACAATGGCAGGATTATACCTGTGAAGTGTTAGAAGCGTCTATAAACATAACTTATGAAACACTTATTAATATAATTATTTCGTATTTTGTACGTTTTTAGTTTCAAGTATAAAAGCGTACGTTAAATTATCTAAATTGAGAAACTATTTATTGAATACATTCATTTCCGGTGCTTGTTTAATGTCATTTTCAGAGTTACCATTTACAAAACAATCGTATTTGTTTCTTAGAAAAAAGGTAAGTAATCTTTTTAAGCTACATCTAGAAACAATTCCTGATAATGTTAAAAAATATTTTATATATATTATGTAAAAAGAAGATTTTATTTATGGTATAAATAAATGTATTTTTTTTTACTTGATCTGAGATATCATTTAATTAGAGGTATCTGTAGGCAATTGAAAGATAATTAATGACAACACTAAGTGAAAATGTCTACATTGTCAGTATCAAGGAGACAGTATCCTTACGGTATCCTTACTCCTTGCCCTTGTCTATGATCCCTATAGACCGTGCCACGGGAACATAGACTTTTTGAAACAAAGAATTTCTACTAAGTAACTTAGCGACAGATCTGTCAAAAACAAATAATGTCAAATCCAATGAGCGCAACGGTACAAATATGTGTCATTGCAACGTAATATGTTAATTGATCGGGTTTTTATCGATATATGCGCTGCCAACAGTGTTTTGTGGTACTGGAATATATCAGACGCCTGGAATGTCAACATTTTGCGTTAATCCATTAATTTTTTTTCATTCTTAGGCATTTATCAGAGGATAAAACATATTTTTTGGATGTTAAGAATATTTTTGGTGTCGCAATGCTCGTCCTACGGTCGGCATCTCGGAAAAGCGGGTGCAGAATTGCAGATGGCCAACTATTATATAACGATTTTGTTTAACTTCATTGTGACGTTTTCATTCATACACAATGTAAAATCGCTATGCCTAGACCTTTTAATGTAATGTACCAGCTAGTGGTCTGTAATATTATTCATTAGTGGATTTTTTTTATATTTTACGATAGCTTAGCTATTGACTATACGATCGAGTACCATGTTTGTACTCTATTATTGACATACATGGCTCTCTTTTGTTGTCTTGCATTTACAGGATTACTTACGTGTAAAAACTAAAAAAATCGGCAAATTCATGAAAATACTTCCGGGAAATTCGAATACTCAAACACAAAATAAAATATGTTTATTTTTGTAAAATTAGAAAAAAAATAGTCACAACAAGAAGTCATAGATAATAAAATATAAATTCGCATACTTAGTAGCATAATTGAGCATTGAAACAAAAAAACTACTGTACAAAAAGCATAAAAGTTCACCAAGGTATAAAATCTCAATAACAACTGTTAGAAACAAAGGTGGTGAAACCCTGGCTGTGTGTTTGCAAAAAAGTCTATCTTCTCGTGGCACCAACTATAGTCTTTGACATTGTCAACGTTCTTTTCTTTCCAAAAAGCTTGTTTGGTAGTATTCTCGTTGTTTTCGCAGTTTTTTATTGAATTATCCTTATTTTTGATTCTCGCTTACCCCCTGGACTTGATTCGCTGCCCCATACGACGACTTGTGCTTTCTTACGGACTATCTGCGCTCAAAACATCTAGACCTATAGCTTTTTCTACACGGACTTCGATTGTGCCAAGATTTTGTTATGATGCGAAGTAGCAGGCCTACACGCATATTGTGCGTGAATTGTAACATTTGCGTCAATACTCTCCGGCGATATCGCATCTTAGATCAGAACACAAGAGTTTGTACTTTGCTCTGCAACTGGGTTTATCCACAAATCGTAAGTTTTTAAACATTATTATACTTACTTACCAATTTAGCGTTAGTAAGTTTCAGTGAATTTTGAAAGCAGTTTAAAATATTACAAAATTCGGTAACATTAGTCTATCTAGATGTAGTGTGATGCGTTTTCTTTGCCTGTAGTAATAATTGCTTTTCTTAATTTTTAGATTACTGATGATGATTATGTTTGTGAAGCATGTTGGGAACTCGCTATGGATTGAGTAAATCAGAGTTTGCAGCAAGATGCTGATGAACAAGCTGGACTGTGTCAACGAGGCCATAGAAATGTGTGCTTTCTGTGTGGATATTCGAAGTGGCTTAGTACGAAGGCAAAGTGACCAAATATTAAAAGATAGCCCGACCGAACTACAACAGAACATGATAAATATTATCTAAATGAAAATAGAACCACGTCAGGTCCATTCATCTTTAATTAGTATTTATTAAATAATAAATCCTTTTGCAGTGTTTTATTACTAAAGAGTTTTATAAGTCTACTGGTGTCTCTTTTAAAGCAATCTAATACAAATTGTCAGTTTTTTATCAATTATGGAGTAAGTATTTATTACAAAAACATTCCTTTATTTCATTTGCAGTTGTCACCTTCAGATAATAAGGTTTGCCATGCCTAAGAGAGATCCCATATCCTTATCCTTACTAATATTATAAATGCGATGTTTATTTGTTTGTCTGTTTGTTACGCACGAAAAAGCTACTGAACCTATTAGAATGAAACTAGGCGCACAGATAGACCATAACCTGGAATAGGATATAGTATACTTTTTATCCTGGTATTGAGACCCTGTGGGATAATTTTCGACTTCCACGCGGGCAAAAGCTAGTTCCTTATAAAAGCAAGTGAGTTGTACCTATTTATTAGAGAGATATAACATCATGCCATGACGTCTAATCTTAAGAGCCCTGCCTCACTTGTACGCCATGGCGACGTCGCCGGCTGCGTATCCAAATAGTTTATATTGAAATGTAGCTATGGCTGCTAAACCGTGGCCCAGTGAGTTAGGTACCATACATTTCAATATAAATTGTACGGTAGCTGGCGACGTCGCCATGGCCTCATATTGAGGTTGGGCTCTAATACTCAATAAAATTGTGAAAAATAAAAGATTACATAAATCCTACATAGTCTACATCCCTATTTCGTGATGGAACTTTGATTTTATAATATTAGGTACTTATCAAGTCTAGATACTGATCTTAAATCAGTATAGGTATATCCTATCAATGCTTTTTGCACATCACCACCCCTTATCTAAATGTATTTAATGCATTTGTGTAGCTACAAAGTTGTTTTCTAATAACATAACCTTAAAATATAAACAATGTTCATATCTTTTTTTACGGCCTCCTAAAATAAAAACTCTTGATGATTATGTTTAAGTAATAGAACCCCTTTGTTTTTAACATTTTTTCATACATAGACGCTTCGAATCGATTTCAAATAAAGTGTTGTATGGGAACTTGCCATTGTTCTTTGTATGGAAGATGGGCTAAGTTTGCTTCTCGATTAATTGACCAGTAAAATATAGTAAATATTATCCTAATCAAATGAGGAAAAAATTAATACGATATTCGGCGGCAGTTCTTAGCTATCGGACATTAAAGATTTCAAATATTTTGAGGTTAAGTATTGTGATAGTTAGGTACCTATATGATTTAATCATATTACCGGCATTTATTTTAGTATCTATAATATATATGCGTACAGAAAATAGTTGTAACAAGAAGTGGGGCTACTAGCAAAGCTACATACATTAAAACGCGTGTGCATTATATTAGTTTGGGGTTTTTTCAATATATTTCTTACTGAGAATTCTCAATACCATCATCCTAATCCTCCAAACGTTATTCATGTGAGAACCCGAGGAACGCTTTCTAGTCTACACGGGTTTGACTGACTAATAGCTTCTCTACGGAGCGACTGCCTTTCTGACATTCAGAACTCATAGGGAAAGAGCTGTATTGTATGGTTTAGACTAGCGTCAGTTTATTTAAAGGTACTGACTACCTATAACGATTTTCAAAGATTTTGATGACTCTTCGAGGCACGGGGCACGCAATAATTAACTAATTAATACGCACCTTCGCAAAGTCAGTGGTGCACCGTGGATTCAAACCCTCCGTATGGCGTACTGTTGGTATAGCTCCACTAGGCTGACTAATCTACAAGGAATTGAGAATTCTATAGCAGTGGCAGCTGCTATAGAATTCTCAATACCTTGTAGATTAGTGAGAATTTCATAGAGGCTAATTGGCAAAAGAGAAGCTCATTTCTTTGGGCCTTATTATAGTTGGCATTAAAACTATGCTTAATAGGTAAATGAAACATGGTTATTATGTATTTTTTTATTTTATTTGTTATTATAAATTAAGCAGGAGCTTGTATATCGTTTACCATATTTTGGTGCAGGTATGACATCAGAAGTTCCACTAGTTTCAATTAATGTGTAGTATTCTAAACATTAGACTCCATTCAATTCCTGAAACGAAGAAGTTAAAGTCTGTCTGAATATTTGGTTAGCGGATAGCACAAGAGGATAATTGTAAGAATTGAGAAGAAAAGTAAACAACACTTACATGTACAGGCGCTATCCATGATGTCAAAATATTGAGCACTGAATGAGACAGCTCATCCAAAGCAAAGGTATAATTAACACAACGGCGATCCTCACCATGGTTAGTTGTTCTGCGTCTAGACGACATACTCATGTTACCAATATAGTCCTGTTGTAACCTATCGCGTTCATCTAAAGATGTAATCAAATGAGAATGAATTTCTGCCATCTCAGTTCTTAGTTGTGAATTTTTCTCTAAAACCTGTAACATCTCCCTCTCATTATCATCATGCTCGCTTTGTAGTGTCTCACACAAAGCCTTGTATTTCTTAAGTTCTATAAGCGTTAATTGAAATTTTTCCTTCTCTTGACGCGCCCTCCTCTATCATCTTGTTAATAGATTAAAAAGATCGCAAGAAACTTATTAACAAAAGACACAAATAATAATTACTCGTTACTATAGTATGACACTTAGGTTTGTGTAAGGCACCAACCAAGATGAGCCGGCTAATCGAAATATGTTCACTAGGTGTTTACTACTTAAAAACTGGTCAACACACTAGTCTTGACAACACGCAATAAGCTTGTTTGGACTACAAAGAATTGCTCAACTCAATGTAAACGGCAGTAAATTACCTATTTTCCACAATAATCATCGAAACACAAACGCAACGTTGATAGATGAAAAGTAATTTGCATAAAAAGGTACTCTGTGGTTATTTGACTGTTTTCATGTCAAAATAACTGACGTAAGGCATTATGGATGCCAGTGTAATAAAAATATGTTCCCATATTTTCAATAAATATAAAATATTATTTCAACTTGTGTATCCCAAACACATTGTCTATGGTCGACGCGGGAAATTTAACAAAATTTTGTTTTGTTAATATTTTATTTTCTATTTCGACGCGATAAAACTACTGTATATTGTAAAAACTTATTCAATCTTACTATTAATGTTAAGTTGATGAGTGAACATGTAGAATTTTGCGACTCTAGTGGAAGCGCGATGATAGAAGAAGAGTCTGTATCTGTAATGGAGTGCGAGCTAGAGTGCGAGGCACAAGATAACTTAACTACAACAAGAGAGCAACAAGTATTATTAGAAAAAAAGAGAGGTTGGCAGGAAGATGATGATGAAATAGCTATAGGCGATGATGGCTTCATTGCAGTAAAAAGAAACAAACGTTTTGCAAAAACATATTCAAAAATACCTGATGACATAAAACAGCATATTGTGTGTGTTACTGCTAGTGACATACTCCCTAAACAATTTGGAATGGCTAAACAATTGAAAGCTCAAAATATTGAGGATATTACAAAAATTGTCTACAAGAATCCTTACAGGGTGCTAATATATTTTGATAATAAAGAAAGTGCTCTGAAGATGCTGAATTGTGAAAAATTCCTAAGTGACATGAAATACAAAGTTTCTTTAGTAGGTGAGTCATCAGTATGCTATGGAATTCTGCGGCATGTGGATCTTGACATGGAAGACAAAGAAATTTTAGAAAATTTGAAATGTGATTTTGAATTAATCTCAGTAAAGCGTCTTAAAAGACAGGAAAAGGATGGTAAATGGGTTAACTCAGAAACAATCCGATTATGTTTTAAAAATTCTACATTACCATCATATGTATATGGTTTTGGATGCAGATTTCAAGTTGAGTCTTACACTTTTCCTGTGTCTCAATGTTCTGGCTGCTGGCGATATGGACATCTGGTACGGGTATGCCCTTCTAAGAAAATTATATGTCCAAAGTGTGGGGATAGCCATGCTAATTGTGATACATCTGTATTCAAGTGTATAAACTGTAAGGGCCCACACATGGCATTGAATAAAAAGTGTCCAATTTTTCTAAAAGAAAAGGAAATCAGAAGAGTCATGTCTGATAAAAACTGTTCCTATAAGGAGGCATTAGACTTATATCATAGTCAAAGAAAAGGACAAGAGAAGACCAATGAGAATATAAATTTGGCTAATAATAAAGAGTTAATATCACAACCTTCACTGGTAAACTTATTGGAGTCAGAACCACGAAGGTCATATAGGGATGTAGTCATTACAGAAGCTTCTATACATAAAGATTTATCAACATCATGTGAATCAGAGTCAGAGGAGAGCCATGTAAGTCAGAATATACTATCACAGTTTGGACAATCAAAAAAGAAGAAAACTAAGAAGAAGACAAAAAGTAGGTCTCAGCGTGGAAATACTTTAGAAGAGAAGTCTAACAGTATTCAAGACAAAGAAGCAAAGCAGAGTGTATCAGACAAACAGGAAGACCTTTTGTACAGGTTGTATAAAAAAACTAAAGATATTTGTTTGTCAAATGAAAGCTTAGCTACTAAGTTAGGATCAATTGTCAAAATAATTATCCAAGATTGCATTTCATTTGTTATGAGATTGGTAAGCAAAAACGAACTTTTCACACAATTAACTTCCTTTTTCCATAATGGCTAATCTATATAATAATGACTGTTTTATTAATATCTTACAGTGGAATGCCCAAAGTTTGCGACCCAAAATTGTAGAGTTTGAATCATTGTTATGTCAGGAAAAAACTCACATAGCTCTTATATCTGAGACTTGGTTAAAACCTGAATCTACATTACATATAAGTGGCTATAATATATTTAGGAATGACAGGATTGATTCTTATGGAGGTGTGGCTATTATCATTAAAAATACAATAAAAGTCCAGGTAGAAAATTGGAATATTTGTAATTCAGGAATAGAAATTAAATGTATAAAACTTTTAAATTGCAATAACATTAAGAATATTATCTTGATATATTGTCCTTCCTCAGTACATACCAATCAATCTGATTGGGATTCCATTTTTACCAGATATTCCAGCAAATGCTTGGTAGCCGGTGACTTCAATGCACATCATTTTAACTGGTCGAGTAAGTCTGACTCAAGAGGTACTATGCTTTTTGATGCTGCTTTAGAGGCTGGGTACACTTCACTTAACACTGGGGATCACACACGAATTAAACTAGTTAATGGTTGTATACAAAAAACTTCACCTGATATTACATTTGTTTCAACAGATTTGGCTTGTAATTTTGAGTGGTATGTATTGAGTGAAAACTTGGGCAGTGATCACATGTGTATCAAAATTAAAAGTAATTGTAAACAATATATTTATGTACATAAGAAGCGTAATTATAAGCTAGCCAACTGGCAAAGATACACTAAAATGATTGAAAACTCTATGTTACATTTACAATATGATGAAAAGGGTGGTGTTCAAATGAATTATGATAGTTTCATTACTGTTATCAATAAGGCAGCTAATAAATGTATACCATATACAAAACCCAGTAATAACCAAGGTTTTCAACCTAAGTCCTATTGGAATGTAACTTTGTCAAAATTAGTAGCAGAACGCAGGTTAGCTTTAAGTAAGTTTAGATCAAACCCTACCCCATTTAATTTGAATGTTCTACAAGAAAAAACACTCATTGCTAAGAAGGCTATCAATAAGGCTAAACGAGCTGATCGGCAGAATTTTTACACTAGTATTGATGAATCAACAACTGTTCATGATATGTGGAGACGCATGCGATGGATGAAAGGATGTAATTCAGTTAGTTCTACTAGGTCTTATCCATCAGATGAACAGAAGCTTTCTCTTCTCTGTAATTTAGCTCCTGATTTTGTTTGTAATAGCAAACCTAGATTTAATAACTCGAATGCACTTATAGATGACACAATTCAGTTACATGAGTTATGTAAATCATTAAAATCCAAAGACACAGCACCGGGCGAGGATGAAGTATCATATTCAATGTTATTTTATTTACCAACTATTGGTAAACAATTTTTGTTAGATTTATACAATGACATTTTAAGCACTAGTGTTGTACCCGTGCAGTGGCGAGACATATTACTAAAACCTATTCCGAAACCGACGACGTCTGCAGATAGTAACCTTAAACTTCGACCCATTTGTTTAATATCTTGTATATGTAAACTTTTACATTCTATACTTACTAAACGTATTGAATGGTTTATAGAAAATAATAATATTTTGTCTCCATATACGTCTGGATTCCGAAAAGGACAATCGTCTCACGACTGTTTAACAAGATTGATTTCTCAAATTCAGTTGGGTTTCTCAAATAACTGTGCAACACTAGCGTGTTTTCTAGATGTGGAAAATGCATACAATAATGTAATCATTAATAAAATGTTGACAATATTAAATGAAATTGGCATTGGCAATAAAATATGTTCATATCTCTGGAGTTTTCTAAATGAAAGACATCTTAAAATTATTGACGATGTTAAGGGAAAGGACACTATTATTAGGTATACAAGTACGGGATTAGCACAAGGTGACCCAATTTCGCCAATATTATTTAATATATTCACATTTAGATTATTTTCTAAAGTCAACAATGTACACATGTGTCAATTCGCTGATGATTTTGTCTTATTCATTACAGAAAAAAATATTTTGGAAAGTTCTGTTAAATTGCAAGTAGCGGTGGATGCTTTCTCGACTCATTTAAATGAATTAGGGTTACGTTTATCAGATGGAAAGTCTAAACTATGCATTTTTAGTAGGGGATTTCGGAGACAGAACTTATCGTTGAAAATAAACAACAATGTATTAGATATAGTAGATAGTTTTAAATATTTAGGGCTATGGATGGACAGATCGTTGCGGTGGGGACGACATATTAATGAAACTGTTAGGAAATGTCAGAAATATTTAAATATATTGAGAGTTTTAGCTGGTAGATCTTGGGGCGTACACCCTAAACACTTACGGAGAATATATATAGCAATAATAAGAAGCCGCATAGACTATAGTTGTTTTAATTATGATAATAGTGCTAAAACTCATTTATATAAATTAGAGAAAGTGCAAAACCAAGCCCTTAGAATTATAGGTGGTTTTATAAGAACTACTCCGATTCACGCAATGGAAAGTGAGCTTGTTATTCCGCCACTGCATACGAGAAGAAAGTTCTTAGCCTACAAGTATTGTCTTAAATGTCTTTCTCAGCAGAATAACGTTACAATTAAATTATTAGGTGATCTAATCACGTTTTCCCATAACAGTTATTGGATAAATAAAAGGATTCCATTGCTTGTTGCAATTTATGAAGAAATTAAAAATGTAAATGTTGCTTCATCCTCTTCCATAGAGATGTTTTCTTTAAGAACATGGATCACTAACATTAATACAGAGAATATTATTTCAATTAGTTTAGATAGCGTCCGTATAGCTAAAGAAATGTATGAATTAAATTCAATAAAATACTCAGTTTTACAAGAATTAAATGATAAATATTTGGATTATTTGATGATTTACACAGATGGGTCAATTAATGGAAACGGTCGAGGTGCTGCCTTTTGTATTAAGTCGAAAGAGTATAATGGGTTTTGCTTTAAAATAAATAGTAATGTATCTATCATGTCGTTGGAGCTAATTGCAATCTCAGAGGCACTGTCATATATTTTAAGAAGTGGTTGCATAAAAGTTGTCATATGCTCGGACAGTAAGAGTGCGTTATATCATATAAACCGATGCGCCTCTGGGGGGAGAGGTATGCCGGTAGCATATGAAATACTGTCTAAAATAGATACACTATTGTTGAGAGGTGTACATCTGAGATTGCAGTGGGTTCCATCGCATATAGGAATACAAGGTAACGAGACAGCTGATAGATTGGCAAAACTTGGCAGCACTGAAGGTAAAGAAATTTCTGTAATACCTTATTATACAGAAATATTGCCAAAATATAAAAAACACTGTTTTTATATATGGAAACAACATTTTGATAAAAGATCACTAGAAAAAGGCATATGGTATAAAACCATCCAATCTGAGCCTCCCCGTATACCTTGGAGTGTTAATAGTAGTTTAAACAGGAAACTTATTGTAATAGCCCATAGAATTAGAACCGGACACATTCCATCAAGAAAATTTGCATTTTTAATGGGTAAAATCTTATCTCCGAATTGTGAGAATTGTGGGGTGTTAGATGATGTACATCATATGTTGATGGAATGTGTTCGGTGGCAAGATGAAAGAAACGATTTTTTCATAAAATTTGGCTTGAACAGGACACAAATGGGTGTGTTTGTTAATATTTTGTCAAATCCTAATAGTGAGGAAGCATGTGTCTTGTTCAGGCTCCTAGATTCTCAATTAGATATAAGAGAGTAGTAATTGTTATTTTGTAATAATCGGACTCACATGTACGTTGTCGTACAGAAGTCCTTTAAAAAATAGAATAAAAAAAAAAAAAAAAAAAAAAAAATATTATTTCGTAGATCTGTGCAAAAAGGATATAAATATTAATTTGTAGAAAATATTTTACCACATATTAATATCAATTTGTCTTCGGTGTTATTTTGATTATAAGAACTTTCATTATGATACACTGTTTGCACTATAACTGTATATTTTTTCCTTTAAAAAGGAGTTTACAAGAAACTGTAAACATTTGCCGAAATATGCAAAATGACCGAAATAAAAAAAAAAGAAAAAATATATGCAAAATGAGGTTTAAATATGAATGGCAAATGGCGATTTCACTTATTTCGAAACAATGCAGATACTTTTAATTTAGAACTAAAAATCACGACTTCGCTTTAAAATAAAAATAATATCTATAAAATTATAAAATAAAAGAAGATTTTCCACATATGAATGGTTTAGAAGCAAACTTGCAACAAAATAGCCTAGTTTTGGTCATTCTCCTTTGTTCACAGTAGCCGAGGAGCAAGCAGAATAATAAACCGCTCGTTAGCACAACCACATGGACAGTACATAATTGCAAGTTAACAAAAATGAGGAATTTGCTATGAGCCAAATCGAGACGGAGACCATCGTCACTTCTTGGACATTAAACAAGAATATACTATTAATTAGTTCTCTTCCCGTGGGTGTCGTAAGAGGCGACTAAGGGATAACACGATGCAAATACCATAGTTGCGTAGAGACGGAAAACTCGACATTAAACCCTATACAACTGCCTCGTTGGTCTCGCGGCATAAGTGTGCGCGTGGGATCGGGAGGTCCCGGGTTCAATTCCTGGGTTGGGCAGTGTTATTGGGTTTTTCTGTCACGAAATTCTCAGTAGCAGCACGGAGTCTGGAAATGTGCCCGGTACGGCAATAGGCTCGCCCCTTATTACGTGGTACTAAAGTATATCTGGCGAAAAGTGGGTGTAGAAATACACCTCTGCCTACCTCTTCGGGGTTATAGGCGTGAGACTATGTATGTATGTAGTTTACTAAAATAATGAAAACCAAACCAAATACATAATTATTACTGTGAAGTTCACGTTTGTTTGTTTTTGTTTTTCGAGTGAGTGTGTGGCCAACTCTAGTGTCGGAGTTTTTCAGACCGCCCGGAGGCACGTAAGTTCCCGTTGTAATTGCAACAATCAAATGGCCTAAAAGATGTTGATTGTTTAAACTCTACTTAAAATAATATTTTGTATCAGATTTCATCATCTCAATACACCGAATAAATAAAATCGAAATGTGAAATTGGAGCTTGCCTTTTAATATACATACCTACTCTATTCCTTTAATTATCTATTGAAGTGGTCTAGCGGCAGTCTGGGTAACACTGGATTATCAGATTTTGGACTCGGTACCCGATTAGAAACGCGCTACGCTTATGTTAGCTCACACAATTGTATCACATCCTGCTGAGTTAGTGGTTAGTCTTGTAGAACGGCCTTTTGGTCTAGTGGTACCTAAACCTGAGTGCTAAGACGAAAGTCATGGGTTCGATTACCACCCAACTCTTTGTGCGATGAGCAAAGTACCATAACATAATACTCGTATGTGTATAAAAGCAATATTTATAATTATATGAATCAATTGTCTGACTACCATGCCACTAGGTTGTGCCTAGTTTGGGATCACACCGTCAAGTGTGGGTTGTCACAGAGAATTAATTTATTCTTATGTTTCTCTTCTTCACGGATATTTTCTTACAATTCACTTAGAAATTCACCCGGTCTAAATGGTCACTAAGGACGAAAGGCGGCACCTACCCTAACCACTCTCATACTAGTATGGGCAGGTGGTACTTGATGGGCGACTTTATTAGATAGATATTCTCTTAACAGGCTCCAAGGCCTATTACTTTTACTATATATGCAAAGTGGGCAACAGTGATGTTTTGTCATGGCGAGTCTCGTGGCAACAGAGACCCGAGGCAGGCTTTCCCGTGATTATGCCTTTCAAAATTACACCAAGCTAATAGCTCCTGTGGCCTTCCCTTTGCTGATCGGCCAAAGCAAGCCAAATTTAAGAGCCCTGAACCAGCTAGTCAAAATAGGTTTGCCAGAGTCTAGGCCATGTCTATGCTCTGACCGACTCGTTGAACTATTCGGCACCCTTTTTTTTACGTCGGGAAACTCTTTTGCGAGTGCCTCTCCGCGGGGCGGGCAGAGAGGGTATGTCGGACTCCCCGGGACAGAACCCGGGTTTACCGACTAAAACCACCACAATAGCCGCTTCAGCGCGAAGAAAGAATGAGACACAGGGAACGCGGGTGTACTGCTCCTGGGTCCCGTTACGCTTGTCCCGTAGTAGAGCTCAGTCTCTGAAAGGGCTAGGTTGATAGTGCCCTCCCTTCGCTACCTTGTACTGTGCGAGTACAGTGGTCCCTCGACTATCCGAGACCCCTGTCTTGTTGAGGTCGTTCGTGGTCGGGCAGTCAGATTGCCATCTCTGATTGCCCACGGCCCCAAGGAAGAGTCAGGCTAGCGGCCATTGCCACCGCCACGACGCGCGACGCCGCCTGCGTCTGCGAGCGGGATCGGCTCTCTCGCGATCCCGCTCGGCGGCTTCCTTCTGGAGCATGACCGCTTCACAGAAGGAGAGCACATCAGCGTCCCACCGGACGTCTTCCGTCAACATGGCCTGAACTACGGCCGGTGGAGAAATAACTATTCGGCACCCACAGATTACAGGAAATTAACAATTCTGTGTCGGCACCGCATTGCGCTTCCCACGCACGCACATTCAACTCGCTGCCACCCAGTCCTAATCTAAGACTTAAGTCTGTTACCCGAGGTAGTGGGTTAGATTCCTAACACGACAAATCTTTGTATGATGAGCTACGCTTTTGTCTGTGTCTTGGTTAAATGAAATAATTACCTATCTAGGTACTTAGGAAAAATAATTATAAATGAACGTTTATCAGTCATCTACTTGCTGTATATCTACAGGCGTCTGAGCGCGTACTGACCGAGTAGGCA
This sequence comes from Euclidia mi, assembly GCA_944739405.2. Taxonomy (NCBI): domain Eukaryota; kingdom Metazoa; phylum Arthropoda; class Insecta; order Lepidoptera; family Erebidae; genus Euclidia; species Euclidia mi. The sequence goes on from OX123190.2 coordinate 84,385,065, forward strand.
GTCTTTTGGCTTAAGCCACCCAAAGAACCTACAACTATGACAGTATTATGTGTACGGTATACGTACATCCCCATAATATTGTTTCAGCCTTTCAAAAGCGAATGTCTAGGAAGGTATCGCGTCGCGATGTAGCCTATTTGATGAGATGCCTTCCTAGACATTGTCATAGGTAAATATAGGACCAAGCAAGGTTCTTCAATCTTACAATAATGCATTCTACCGCAACAATAAGCCACCAAAGAGATATCTATAAAAATTGCCTTATGATAGAATGTTGTTCACTCATTTAAGTTGCAATCAAACGTATTATAAGCATATGCCACTAAATTGATAAATAATACAAAATTATCTTAATAATTTTCTCAAATTTAAAATATTATATAATTGCAAAGTTCGTCGATAGGAACTTTTGGTTTGACAACGTATGAGACGTCCGCGAACGGTTTTGGTTTAAAACGTTGTCAAATAATAGCGCGATACCATGCAACAACGAGAGTTCACTCGCACGCTGTCACCTAGCTGTCACTGAACGTATCTGCCCTACAAAAACCAAATCGTTTACGTTCAAATAATTAGCACGATACGAAATGTGCATAACGTGACGTTTTCGGTTGAAGTTCGGTTTTGGTAAATACGTTGACGTTTAGCACGATTGCCCCCCTGATTAGTGATTGTTGACATAATGACTTCACGTAAAAGATCCCGAATTCGGGCGTTTTACGATGACATTGTAGAAGATAAAGCAAAAGTGAAATGTACTTTATGCAATTCTGTAATTTCACGTAGTGGTATTGGGCGAAAGGCTTCTACGACGGCAATGTTAAACCATGTTAAAATAAAACACACAGAAGAGTTTAAAGATTTGGAAAATGAAACTTTGCGGGAAATATCTCAAAATCGTGAGCCAGTAGCATCAACTTCGTAATTGCAATCGAATGCAATGAAAATACAGCAAACCCTTTTCAGCAAATAATTTTGATTTTATTAATTGAGATTGTCAACGACTTCTTAAATTAGAAATAAATATTTTTTGATGAACACTGTGGTTTTAATTATATCTACCTAAATATATTGCTTTTCTTAAACAAAGTATACTCGGCATTCAAACCGAGTTATTCGGCCGATTATCAAAATAACCCGCCGAGTACGTCGATTACCTAGTATCAACCGAGTACTCGGCCCATGTCTATATATCATATGATAGGTTTATTTATATACTCATAATGAAATAATAATTCATAGCATAAATGTAAACTTATCCATATATTTTCATTCAATAAAAAATAAATGACTTTTTTACGGTAATTGTTTGAACATAGCGTCTTTATACATTATTTGTTTCAAATATCAAATAAACAAATATTGTCATACAAAATAAATTAGCGGGTCTTAATCGCGTACAATTAATTTATTTAAGGTATAAATACCTATTTGTTACCGACGTTTCGCTCGTCCTTCACCGAGCGTGGTCGCGGAGAGACTGATGAGAGCTAAAGAAGAAAGAGGTGTTTGAACGGTTACATAAACCTCAAATTGTGCAGCCGCCTAAGATGTACGGCTTACCCAAAGTACACAAGACCAACGTACCTTTGCGTCCTATAGTGAGTCAAATAAATTCCACCCACATATGGTTTGGCGAAACACATATTATAAGCAAGGTACTACAACCGTTAGTAGGCAAGACGCACTCTTTCGTGAAGGACTCTCGTCACTTTATAGAAATTATCAAGAGCACGAAAAAGGAACCAAACGAGGTGATGGTGAGTTTTGATGTGGAGTCACTATTCACCAATGTTCCTGTTCAAGATTGCCTTGAGGTCATACAGTGGAAATTAAGGGAAAACGGTCTGTCTGACGAATACACTGTTCTGCTGAAGAATTGCTTGGATGGAAACTACTTCTTATATCGTGGACAACACTTACATGCTATTCTCGTTTCAGAGTCATGGCTCAAACCATGTCTGCCATCAACTTCATATTCTCTTCCGGGGTTCCGCCTAATTAGAAATGATCGCGCGGCCGGTGCTGGTGGCGGTGTCGCTATATACCTACGAGCTCAAATCCCTTTCCGTATAGTAAGCATCTCATCGCAACCACCACCCTCGAATGCCGGCGAGCATCTCTTCTTAGAAGTGGAACTGAATCATTCTAAAGTTCTTCTAGGGGTCTATTATTCTCCTTCGTTACGTATAAATTTTTTCCCTTCTTTCGAACATCTCCTAGAAACTTTAGTACCCTCTTACAGTCACGCAATTATAATGGGTGATTTTAACACCTGCATTATAAAACAGGATAATCGTGCCATGACCTTCGAGCGTATTTTATATTCGAACAATCTATCTATTCTTCCTCTCAATGCTACACACTATTTTCCAAACTCTGTACCTTCTCTCCTTGACCTCATTTTCGTTTCTTCCCCTACTTTTGTATCCAAACATGGTCAGTGCTCTGCAGATGCTTTCTCCTACCATGATTTAATCTATCTTTCGTATAAAATACGCCCACCAAAGGTAAAACCTAAAATTATCATGCAACGCAACTTCGGTGGGATGGATCGTTTGAAGCTTTGCGAAGATGCCCGTAGCATTGATTGGTCTCCTCTGTACTCATCAGACTGTGTAGATGACAAAGTTAAAATTTTCACAGATAAGTTAACTCACCTGTACGACGAGCATGCACCAATCCGTGCCATTAAATTGAAGCACCTACCCGCACCTTGGCTTACTGACGATATTAAAATTCTTATGAAAAAGAAAGCGGCTGCCAAGGCGAAGTATAAATGCCGTCCAACCCCTGGAAATTTAGAAAAATACACAAGTGCCAGAAATCTCTGCAATAAGGTGTGTAGGAAAGCACAGCGCCATCACATTCACAACTCTGTTGAAAACGGAGATCCAGTTAAAATCTGGAAATTTCTTAGAACACTGGGAGTGGGTAAGTCTCGCAATGACACAATCTCCAAAGATATAAATATAGATTCGCTTAACGCACATTTCACTGCTTCACCCAACTTTGATGGGAAAACAAAAGCCAACACGTTACAAGATCTTTCACGTATCCCAACTCCCAGTTATTCACCTTTTGTTTTCGAGCAATTTTCCTGTTGTGGTGTTAAAAAGAGCATCATTTCAATCTCATCCAATGCTGTTGGTAATGACTGCATCAGTCGAAACATGATCCTGCCCATTCTAGATGAAATCCTCCCTGTCCTTTGTCATATCCTAAATTACTCAGTTACCAGCGGCGTCTTTCCATCAGCGTGGAAAGATGCACAAATAATTCCAATACCTAAAAAATCCAAACCCTGTTCCATTAATGACTTCCGTCCTATATCCATACTTCCATTCCTTTCTAAAGTCCTTGAGCATCTTGTACATACGCAACTCTGTACTTTCCTCTCCAAGAATGCTCTCCTGAATCCTTTCCAATCCGGTTTTCGTCCTGGTCATAGTACTACCACAGCATTGGTTCATATCACTCATGAGATAAGGCTGGGCATGGATGGTGGAAAACTCACGCTGTTGTCCTTGCTTGATTTTAGCAACACGGCGTGGCGTGCTATCTCCGTTACTTTTCGTAATTTTCATAAATTCTATCTCCAAACAGTTACTTTCATCTTACCACCTTTATGCAGATGATTTGCAGATATATTCACAAGCACCACTCGAGTCAATTCCAACGGCGTTTTCTAATATAAACTTAGATTTGGCGCGTATCTGTGCGTGGAGTAAAAATTATGGCCTCAAGGTGAATCCGACAAAAACACAGGTCATTCTAATTGGCAGTTCTAGGATGATTTCCAAGATAAATTGGCCACAGCTGCCGCAGATTGAGTTCGATGGTAACATCTTAGCAATTTCAGATAGCGTGAAAAACCTTGGTATTTATCTGGACAAAACTTTTTCATGGGGCAATCAATTACAAGAGGGCAATCAATTACAAGAGACCAGCCGTAAATTGTTTGTTTCAGCTGGGTCATTACGTAGGCTGAGGAACTTTCTTCCCACCAACACCAAGATTGCGCTTGCACAATCCTTGCTTCTCCCAATACTCGATTATGCTGATGTCAGCTATCTTGATCTTAATGAGGACCAACTTGATAAACTTGAGCGTCTCCAAAACTTCTGTATTAGATTCATTTTTGGTTTACGCAAATATGATCATGTATCTGAATTTCGATCCAGGCTCAAGTGGCTCCCAATTCGACTTTGCCGGAATACTCATATTCTTATGTTACTGTACAACGTGTTGTTTAATCCTAATACCCCCACATATCTCAAAGAACGTTTTAAGTTCCTTCATGACACACATTTAAAGACCTTGAGGTCGTCGGTGGATCTGAGACTGCAGATGCCAACACATTCCACAAACTTCTACGATAAATCCTTCGCTGTTCAAGCTGTCCGTTTGTGGAATGCGCTGCCGGTCGAAATTAGGCAAGCTAAATCATTGAACATTTTTAAAAATGCACTAAAGAAACATTATTTGTCATTGTAAACTAATTTTGTCACTGTATTTTGTGTTCATATTATTATATGTACCTATGTATATGCATTATATTTATGTATATGTATTATATTTATGTATAATATTATACCTATATATGTTTATATATGTATGTATCATATTATGTATTTAATTATTTATAATATGTTTAGCACCTATCATGTCTATTGTATATATGCCTGCGTATGTATGTATAATAAATAAAACCAATTTATATAATAATAATAATATAATAAATATAATAAAAATATTTATAGTAATCAGATACTTATTCACTACACATCAAAGCTTTTTGTTTTTTCAGTCTGTCCATCCTAAGGTTGCCTGGAAGAGATCGCACGTTGCGATAAGGCTGCCCTTGTGCATTTGATATGTATGTAGTACACTTGTAATTTACACCGAATTTGTACCAACATTTGCACAATAAAGAATTATCTACCTATCTAACACTACCAGATCGATGGAGTGGTTATGGGTAGTCCTATAGCATCGGTAATGGCCAACATCTGAATGGAGCACTTCGAGGAATCCATAGACATGCAGGCATCAAATGTTAAGCTATGGAACAGCTATGTCGATGATATCTTTTGCATCATGAAGGGGAACCCAACAAGACGTGGAACAATTCGCAGACAAATTGAACTCCATACATCCGAACATCCGATTCACATACGAAATGAAGGTAGACGGATCGTTATCCTTTCTCGACGTTAAAGTGACAGTGAGAGATAATGATACCCTTGGACACACTGTATATAGAAAACCGACCCACACAGACAGGTATCTTAACGCGAACTCGCACCACAAACCGCGGCATTTGGATTCCGTTGTGTGATCGTTAGTGAACAGAGCGTATGACCTGTGTGACCCTGAACAGTTAAATAGTGAACTGTCACATGTTCAGGAGGTACTTAGGTGCAACGGATACAAGAAGAAGATACTCCGTCTGAAGAGGAAAGATCGAAGACCTGAAGTGAGCAGAGTGCCGGCTTACATGCCGTATCTAAAGGGAGTAACGGACAAGGTTGGAACAGTACTCAAGAAATACTCCATCAAGACTGTATACAGTCCGTTCTCTAAGATAGCACATAATCTGCGTACCCCAAAGGATGTCATTCCTCTCCAAACACCTGGCGTCTACAAAGTCGATTGCAGCTGCTGTAGTTCATATATCGGGCAGACTAAGCGTACAATTGCTGAAAGAGTAAAAGAACATATCGCAGCTGTGAAAAACCGACATATTAATAAGTCGGCGATAGCTGAGCATTTGTTGGAGTCTGGACCAAACCACTGGATAGAACTGCATCAACCACAAGTCTTATCCACCGATCGTCACTATCACTCCAGGATAGTACGTGAAGCGGTAGAAATCAAGAAATATAACAATTTCAACCGGGAGGATGGATATAGATTATCGACTACTTGGAATCCAGTCATCAGCAAATGTAAACACCGCCGCAGTGATAAATCTCAACAGTGTGTAGACGTCATTAGTGTAGTGTGTCGGAGTACCGACAGTGCGAACTTAAATAAAGACCAAGTGAGGGTAGGTGCCGAAATCCGCACTTCCACAAGACGGCGCTGAGCTCTCATCAGTCTCTCGCCGACCACGCTCGGTGCAAGACGAGCGAAACGTCGGTAACAAATAGGTATTTATACCTTAAATAAATTAATTGTACGCGATTAAGACCCGCTAATTTATTTTGTATGATGTATACAAATCGCGAAAGTTTAAAATCGATTAAAACAAATATTGTGTAATGTCATAAATTATTACACAATATTTGCTTATTTTTTGCTGTAATTTTATAATTAATTAGTTTATTCACAATTAAAAAATAAAATATCAAATATAAATAATTATATTATTTGTTTACAATGATGTTTTAAATCCATAATTATTACGCCTCGCCCGCAAAATACAAAGTCAGCGAAATTTACAAAATTTCAAATGCTGACATCTAAATAATTTTCTAAGCAAGCATTGCTATAATTTTATATTTTTGTAAAGCTTATGTCTCCAGGTATACAAAATAACAAAAGAGGGCAAGTTATAACTCATATTGTTATCATGACAAACAAAATTGCCGAGTAGGTCGTCAATAGACACATTGTATACGATAGGATCGAGTTCGGCGGGTCGCATTAACTAAACAGTCCGTCATTCAGTCATCCATTCAAACATTACTGCAAAGCTTATTTTAATCTACTTTCATAAAAACATTACTTCAAATATCAACGCCCTAGTGACGAGTTGTATATTTAGGTTTCAAGTAGCACGGCAAGTGGCCTTGCTTCGCGGGTGGTCCGGTAAACCGATAGCGATATAAGTGTCAAATGAACGCACCCGAGAAGACCGGGTAATTAAAAAAATTACCGATGGCTTCCGAAACCGGCGTCTTTCAACTATTATTGCAGCTAGGAACAACGAGTCGATGAATGACGCGATACGAGGTGCGAAGGATGAGGAGACATCCACGGCTGGTACGTCTCCAGATTTCGGTGAGATCCTAGGTATGTATTCTCCGAGAGGGAAACAACAGAATTGTCTTGCCCATCGTAATAATTATTATTCTCTGCCTCGCTTGAGCGATCTAAATAATTTGCTAAGGTGCTTCGACGGCTTCGACCGCGCAAAGTGTCAAATGACGAGCTGACGCGGCCACTTGACACCGCCCGGGGTCGATAAATTAGTTTTTGTGCGCTCCTTGTTCACCTCTATGACCTCAACTAATGTTTTTGTTCGATTTATTCCCTTTATCCCCTCGAAGCATTTTGGCCACCATCGAGGCCTCTCAGGTTAATTTCACCTCAGGTCAGGCTACTTTCGAGGCTAGGCTTTCGAGCTAAGTACGGGCGCGTAATATTTTCGTTGAAAGAGTGATATTTCTATTTATTAAGTTAATATTGTATATCAAAAGACGCGTAATTAAATAAGCTTTCGAATGATATTAATTAACACCAAATAATATAAATATTTTTCCAGTGGTATAATATTTTCCCGCCATTTTCGAGCGCGCTATTATATTTCTAACATATTCATATTTCTCGTCGTTTTTTTTATTATGGGAGGTATATAAGTATTGTACACGGTTAGAAAGGTAATTTAATTTACTTTCAGAGAAAATAGATATAATGGAAAGAATCATTTTAAATATAAAAAATATAAATGATTGTTAATTGCCGCCAATTTTTGTATTTTATTTTTTAAACATTTTTTTTTATACATATATCAGATTCAAACCTAGATAAGTTTGTTTTCAACTAGATTTCCAATTAAAAAAAATCTAATTAATTATAAAATAACTAAATTATAATAACTAAATAAATTGTCACCAGCCCTCGGGGCGAAATGTGTCGTAAGATAGGTACGACGAAGGAAGCACATGAAGCTTACGAGTATTATATTCGAATTGCCTTGGTGAATAAGAGTTCGAAGGTTCACTTACCTACCCCTTATTTTCCGCAAGCGGCCCGCGTGGATGCTACTTGTGGCCCGTGAATGCTATGTAAAATAGTAATCAATAAACAACTAACTACAGCGTTATATGGTCAGGCTTAGACTAACACCATCCTACTACCTTCCATGAATGGCAGAATGAGGCGATTAAGCTTCATAAGAGGGAGATGAACCTTCCCTCGTGTAGGTACTGATTACCATACTGCATTTGCAATGTGCAAAACTCCCTATTAAATGTAACCGGCATAACGGCCCTTAGTTCCCAGCTGCCCAATCATGCCAGCTAACGGTAACAACCGTGGTCATGGATAGATAGCTGCCAACGGCAATCTGGCTATGTCTAAGTGACTCGGTTGACGCGGTTGCTTATTATCAGTAAAATGCGCTAGCGTCGGTGAACACGTTCTCCGTCAATGGTGGACAGCCACAAAGTAGCAATATCCGTGTAGTGTGTATGGCAACAGTCGGGCCGCGGCACTCAGTACGCCCGGAGCGGTCGGCCGGCAGCCGCTTATAAGTGTGGATAAAAACTACTATCTCGTACAATTTTTTTATTGCCGCATGCCGGCTATGCGGCACCTATGCACTATGCATAGGTGCCCCCAGAGATCACATGATAACGTGCTCTTGGTTTATCTGAAGTCTTAAAGAGCCTACTCTACTACAGGGAAGAAAACAAACGATACCTAGGTGGGGTAAGGCTTCTTGTCACCAAAGCCCTCCATGACAACGTTTTTCTGTTGCAGGTATTTTAAAAGATACTAAAAAGCAGATCAAACATCTAAGGAGTGAAATCCATAGGTTAAGAAAGACAAACAAGAACTTTAAGACAAGACTGGCTCTTTCTGAAAAGATAAACAATCGTCTGGCGTTGCAGTGAGTCACGAAGAACATGACAATGTCTGCTAGGATCTTAACAAATATCCAATTTCGTGAAACGCTGAAGAAGCCCAAGGGACATCGATTTACCACTGAAGAAAAAACCTTAGCACTGTCTTTATATAAAAGAAGTCCTAAATGCTATGGTCTCCTATCGAAATGTTTTACGTTGCCTTCAACGAAAGCGTTAAAAAACCTGCTAGCCAAAATTGGGCTTACCCCAGGCATTAATAATATTATTTTTGCTCAACTGAAGAACACTGTGGCTCAGATGAATGAAGATAACCGCGTGTGTACAGTTATATTTGATGAAATGTCTATTAACCCTCAAATACACTATAATAATACATAAGATGAGCTAAAAGGTTTCGCCACAATTGGCAATAATAATAATATTGCAGACCATGTCTTAACATTCATGGTACGAGGTGTTAAGAAAAATTTCAAACAACCAGTGGCTTATTATTTCACCGAATGCCTTAATAAAATCAATTTGAAAAACACAATTAAGGATGTCATCCAGAATGTCCAAAATACAGGACTGAAAGTCGTGGCTACCGTATGTGACCAAAGTGCTGTAAATGTTAGTGCCATAGACAGCTTAGTCAAAGACGCCAGAGAAATTTACACCAGAAAAGGGTTGGATTGGCGTAATGATATATTTATAGTTAATAATAAAAAGATTAATCCCATATACGACGTACCACATATGTTCAAAGGCATTCGGAACAACCTTTTAACAAAAGACCTTCAGTATGTCGATTTTGAGGATGGAAAGAAGACAAAAACTGTTGTGGGAATATTTTCAAAAACTGTACCTGGCGGACGTATCATATGGTGAACTAAGAATTTTGCAAAAAATAAGTGAAGAACACATTAATCCAAACAAAATTAATAAAATGAAAGTAAAAACAGCCACACAAATATTTAGCCCGTGTAGCAATAGCTACCAAACATTTGGCCGACAGCGGAAAACTAGATTCTGAATGCGGGCAATTGACACCGTTTGTTTTGACTATGGACAGATTATTCGACAGTCTAAATTCATATTCATTTTATCCGTTAAAAGGAAAAAAAAATAGAGCTGGTGTTAAAATTAACCCTCCCCATCGTAAACTGTGGCAAGACGCAATATTATATAAAAAAAAATTAAATTTATAGAAAAGAAAAACGAAAGCAATAGAATTCAGTTGGTTGAGAAGGTAATTCCGTCGTCCGTAAAAACAAGCGCTGTGGAAAATTTTAAATAAAAGGTATGGATTTGATGTACTGCTGTGTAGAAATTTAAATCAGAACCCTATTGAAAACTTTTTCGGTAGTATTAGAAGTCTTGGTGTAAGGAATGTCTCACCAAACACAGTTGGCTTTGAGGGAGCTTTTACTATTAAATAACTTTTGTAGTTCGCATTCCATCAAAGCCAACTGTGAAGATGACATGAACACATACCTGCAAAACCTAAATTTTTTTTTAACCAGGCAAACAGAGGTAAACGACTCGACGGATATTAATAAAATATTTATTCATAATGAAATTCTGCATTATAACGATCATCATGAAAATTATCCTCAGTCGTATGTTTGGGGATAGACCCTGAAAAAATGTTTAAAAATAATAAAGGGATGCAATATTTGCAGACAAAAACTTATTTCTACAGAAGAAGACACAGCAAATGCATACATTAAAGCGAAAGAATACAATAATGATAAGAAATGGCTTTGTTACCCCTCTAAGGCTCTTAGACAATGTTTTGACGAGATACAAAATATAACAATACATACAATAAAAGCTGGTTCAGTAACAATAAATATTAAGAAAAATATTAAAGCTATAAATGCCTTATTCATCGATTTTAAATTATTTAATTGCATGGTACACAAAGAAAAAATTAAGGAGTATTTTGAAAATATATCAATAAATGTAATTAAGGTGAGTTGGGGTAAGTCGGAATGGATTTTTGATGAGATAAACAGTGTTGATTTGAAACTGTTGTGAATCAAAGAGATTTACGTCAAATCCATGAAATGATGTTTTGGGTAAAAAAGTATAGTCAACTTGTTTCTATAATGTTGACAGCAATCTTTTTGAAACAATATTTTATGAAAAAAAACGTTAGTAACATTGGTCTTAAGAAAAAAAATGTAGGCGAAAGATGAAACGCTGAAGGGGTAAGATTGAAATAGTGATTAAAATCGTATTCATAGTCATTATGCTTATGTGATGACCAATAAACTTGCTGCTTCAATAAACTAAATAACTTGAAAATCAGTTACATTAAAAAATCGCATTCTAAATGCTAGAAAAAATAATTTATCAAATAAAATATATCAATCTTACCCCGTTAAAACGGCTGGCAGTCAGGGGTTCTCAATCTGTATTGGATATTAAAAGCTCATGCATGTCTGTCAAGTTTAACTCGGGTCGATGAATAAAACACACGTTTTCATTTAGTACCCCGTAGCGTACATAATAATTATTTTCATATAATAAACCACGACAGCAGAATACAATTAAACATTATTAAATTATTATTTCAAAGGAGGTAATTCCTAAACATCACAGTTAAATAAAATCAGTCAGTTATAAGTACTACTTTTAAAACTAAAAATAACCTCTTATCAAAAATATGTTTAATAATACTTTGGCTTTATCACATCAGTTGGTAATTCCGCAAAGCAGAATTAAGTAACTACAATATAAAAATCACGTACTCGTATTTTGCGTCCCTTAATAATTAATAAAAAAAATACAACAAAACTAGACACTCTTGCCTTTATAAACGTTAGTAAACAATACCTACTATTATAATCACTGCCAAATTGACATTAAAATTCTAGATAATTGTAAAAAAACACCGTTCGCGTTCATCAGAACTCGAGAAATCACTGAAAACTGAAGAAGATTGAGGGCCTCTTTGCATGAGTTTAGTAAACGGGGTAAGATGGAAAGTTTTATATTATCATCTTACCCCGCTAAATTTTGCTGGGGAAAGTTCGAAAGGCACTATAAATCTTAAAATACGCGAAATATACTAATCATCACATTATAGAGCATATTACATTTCAAATCTAATAACGAATGTCAAAACAAAATGTTAGTTACTTACCTTTGTAAGGAAATACAGTGAGCGGGGTAAGATTGAAAAACTCAATTTTACGAGGAAATATACATATATATACAGGGTGTAAAAAGACCCTTAACGAAAACTGAAACCCCATATAGTACCAATTATTACGATAATTTTTTACTTCGGCACCATACCTGGGAAATTACTGGTTTAGGAGATATTGAGGCTCAAAGTCACGAATTTTTTTTTCGAATTATGTCAAAATCGTGTTTAGAATGATAAATGTACACTTTCTGCCAAATAAACATACAGAAAATTTTCAATATTTCCCTAAAATAAACGGCTTTAAAGTTCCCGACGCGTAGTGTATACGTACCAGCAATCAGCTGCGAGGTCATTCGCCTCGGCCGCGCGACCACGTGATCATAAACTGCCGCCACCGCGGCGCACGGTGTAGGTAGATACGGCCGGCGTAGGTACGATGTCTGCAAACGCACGCTATACTACTACGCTACACTATACTATTGCTGGTAATAAAAGTTGTAAATTTTTTTAAGCAAAATTTTTTTTTTCTGACAATCTTGTTAAGATCGCGGGAAGCGGTTGGACGCGGGCGGCCCAAGATCGGGAGAGGCATAGCATGCCCAGCAGTGGACGTCCTTTGGCTGAAATGATGATGATTAAAGATTCTGACAACGATCTATCAAAACCTTAGCCATCTGGATCAGTCTCTGCGGGAAGCGGTTGGATGCGGGCGGCCCAAGATCGGCAGAGGCATAGCATGCCCAGCAGTGGACGTCCTTTGGCTGAAATGTTGATGACTAAAGATTCTGAAAACGATCTATCAAAACCTTAGCCATCTGGATCAGTCTCTGCGGGAAGCGGTTGGATGTGGGCGGCTCAAGATCGGGAGAGGCATAGCATGCCCAGCAGTGGACGTCCTTTGGCTGAAATGATGATGACTAAAGATTCTGAAAACGATCTATCAAAACCTTAGCCATCTGGATCAGTCTCTGTCAACATAACTACCTACCACACGACAACAGCTGTTTTTACTTTAAAAATAGTCGCCTGTTGACACATGTTTAATTATTTGTTACCTACTTTATCTTTAGTACAGATTAGATGTTTCATTAAAGAATAGCATTGTCTTGTCACTTCATCGTACAAAAAATTAAGAGATTAATTATTTTTGATTAATCTAAACGTGTTCTGTTAAGAACATCGTTAGTTAAGTAATTGGCAGTCCAGTATTTTTATGATAATGAAGTCCTGGGCCAGAGGGGCCCGTGTCAAAGTGGCAACCGCTCGAACCTAGTAGGGCCTAGTACGAGTTAGCACTCGATCGTCACGGTGGACCATAGCCTAGTCGATGGGAACAATTTCCATACATTTTGTAAAAGCGCCCCTAACGGAGAGTAGCGATCGATAGAGACCGCTAGGGGGCGCATTTAGAAAATGTATGGAAATTGTTCCCGTCGACTAGGCTATCGTCCACCGTGACGATCGAGTGCAAACTCGTACTAGACCTACAAGGTTAAGCGCGTTCGGCACCGTCTGCGTCTAGTTTATGGGTGACCGGCTACAAAAAGACAAACCCCTCCGTGCCTCGGAGAGCACGTTAAGCCGTCTGATTTTAAACAGTCGTTAGAGGAATCAGTACCCTCATATCTAGTCTAAACCATTCAGGATTTCGTAACCCTCCGTCCGATCAATGAAGGGGTTGTAGGTAGTACTTGTAGCCTTGTAGAGTAGCGTAAAATGATAAGGTATTTGTGTAAATTTAATTAATTTTAAATAATATCATATCAGATAGATAATAGCTAGGTATTTACCTAAAGTTCATAAAGATTTGACGGCTTTGAGTGCATAGGCCACCCGACCGCCTCCTTTGACAAAAGCCGCCGTCGCGAGTCATCGTCCTTTACACGTGCCAAGTATTATTTTAGGTATAACAGATTTTATGCACTTGATGCAACAGCTGATCTCTTGGTTCGATGGTGTAGGTAAAACAAAACGCGGTATTTAGGTTGTCTGTTTGTTTCGTGCGAGTGCCTTGCCAACTCTGATGTCAGTGTTTTCAGACTGCCCGAAGGCCTACGAGATGGCCAACGATTCTTTGATTCGGCTTTACGTGCCGTTGGAAACCCGGTAGCGCACTCATGTAATGTCACACGCGGTCACCCATCTAAGAGAAGGCTTTTGCAAGCGTTGCTAACTTTGCCGACCTATTACGATCGGCAAGCCAAGTCGCGCTATGGCACAGAATAAATAGTACTAACGTAGCTATGGCTATGACGCGACGGTACACTAAGCTATGTTTATAACAACTTTTTAATTGGTTTAATCTTACGTAAGTAGGTGCCTACCTTAAATTGATAAAAATATCAACTTGCTGTAAGATGCTACGGCCGTTCTCCGCATGTCCTCCGCTCACGTCCAGACACTTACGGCACCTTTGCACCATCGCTGAACACACACTACTTAACACTCCTGGGCTTAACACTGCTAGCACTTTGAAAAGCTGCAACGATGCGAACACCGAATTGAAGCCGTCGAAACGCGCGTTCCGACGGCACGGGTAGACCCCGTGGTCTAACATACCGTTCCTCGTACTCCCTACGAGCTCCTGCATAATAAATTCACTCCTACCTAAACACATCAACATGTTAAAATATTCAGGGTTTGAATACGACATACCTACAGAATTTACTATTTCACAGATCCGGAAGTCTAAACAAAAGAAATGCTCGCGAAAGACTGAGTGGTCAAGTAGGCAAATTGTTCGTAAATCAAATAAATAATTAGAGATGTAACCGATGATAATATTCACTGGAGTAATGTTTTTATCGATATTTTATACAATTGTTATTGTTTACCTGATACAATATCGGTAGGTAAAACCCTAAAATGTTAGCTTTGTGTAATTGCATGTTTTTATGTATTGTTATAAAATAAAACCATTCAATGGTTTAGACCAGTATCAGTTTATTTGAGGGTACTGACTCCCCGTAACGACTGTCAAGAATTTTCATGACTGTTTATCCGACGTCCTCTTCCGAGACACGTGGCAAGCGTTTATTAACAATTTATTACGCACGTAACTTCGAAAAGTCTTATTAACTAATTATGTATTATTATTGATGCGCACCGTGGATTCGAACCAGATACCCTCTGCATGGCAGTCCGTTGGAATCGCCATTAGGCTATCGTTACCAGTCTGTTACATGTCATGTTAAAATTAAATAAATCGATGTTATCTGTTGATTGTAAACATCACTAGAGCGGTCCCTTTGAGTACGGCTGCTCGCTTGACGGTAAAATTGCACTACTTTAAAAAGGCGGCATACCCTTTGACACGGAAAGTGGTGAAAGCCGACGATATTTTAATAGAATAAATAGGTAATAGAATCCTGAAGGATACCACTGTTCCTGTTGAGGGGAGTGTTTGTCGTTACGGGGAGTCAGTACCCTCAAATAAACTGGTACTGGTCTTTAGACTTGGTTTACCATGGAATATGGTTATCCATACCTTCGGGTTGCGGAGGTCAGACGGCAGTCGCTCTGTGGAAAAGCTAATACTCAGTCAAATCTGGTTAGACTAGAAAGCGGACACTGGACTCCAAGACGAAAGTCCTGGATGTAACCGAGATAACGCTAGGACGATGATGATGACGATGAAGCCCTGAAGATCTGAATTTGCATATAAACAAATTGAAAGATAATGTAGGTAGTATGACACCAATATAAAATTTTGGTTACTTTATTTTTAAAAGGACAACTCTTTTCAAAAACAATTCCCGCTCAAGGAATAAATCCTGTATCCCGGGACTTTAGAATAGGTATCACAGGTCTACTTACGTCCTTACTCACGGTAAGAACGTAAGTAGACCCGTGATATTGACATCGTCATGAGGGTCAATCGAGGAACACGCTCCTTCGACCGTCTAGGGGGAGTGCCGTGCCACATACGCCCTCCACCTTCCCCAAGCTCAATAAAAATTAGCGGAAGGGGATCCATAATGGGTTCTATCGCGATTAAAGAACGCAAAGAACAGACTCCATACAATAATTTATACTTAGGTGGATCATACAAATGTTGTCTCGTGTAGGTATCAAACCCACAACACTCGGTGTATTTAATGATTAGAACTTCATAATAGTAAACTTACCATTAAGTAGGTAGGTACCTACTAGTTTAAACAAAGATATGCAGTCAGTTTAATAATATAACACCAACACATAAATAAGTAGGTACGTACCTACACAATCCGGAGAAAAATAACAATTTACGATGCGCTATCTTTGTATGGAGACGGACTGCAACGTAGATGTTTCGAGTTGACGTCCACGACTCCCACGGCACTCACTGACGCCTATTCGAAGATAACATTACACTACACATTCATTAGTAAGGTAGGTAAATAATATCAACTAATAAACATTGCACTAAGCAAGTAGGTAATAATTCAATGAAGCTAGTATTTAGCAGTTAGTTGTTAGCAAATAAACAGTGAAGTAAAACCGTAATTTATTAGGAACGTAAACCAGTCCAGTCCAGTTACATAAACTATTACTATCAGGGTGACACGAAGTGTGCTCAGAAATCAGACTCAGAAGCGTCCGAGTAGTCTTCACGCCTCTAGCGAGACCTGACTGACCCCACCGGCAGGTTTCCCTGTAAAAGTCCGGTGAGCCATGTGTAAGCCAGCGGCGGGTTTTCAGTGTGAACTGTGGCGGCGGCGTTGTTGGCGTAGGCGGGGCAGCGGTGTCGTCGCTGCGTCGCCGTCATCGCCATCTTCGCGGGCGCTATGATGCGCTGGCGCCAGGCGCCGGCGCCGCGGCGGCCTCGCGAGCTGGCGATGACGGTCGGCTTGCCCTCCGTGGGGGCAATTGTTGATTTTCCAGATTTTTTTCTGCATCCGTGCAGTAGATGGCAATGTAGTGCCTCGGCGCGTCAACCACCTAACCACGACGCTGTGGCTACGTTCTCGGAGAACGGACACAGCGCGGTTGTAGCGGTGGCCGCGATATGGGACTATCGTGTGTGTCGTTACTTGCCGGCCTCTTCGGCACACAAAAACCGTCGTATCTCAGAGGTCTGTGGAGGCACTGGTGCTCGATGAGCGGGGTGTTGACTCGAGCGCGTCAGCGCGCTGAGAAACGTCATCTTTCCGCGCGTGACAGTCGGCGAGTAGACACTGAGCCACTAAGAGTCTTTTACCTTTGTACTTTATAAACTTAAACCTATGCCTATTACCATAGTTAAAAAGAATAGGTAGTACTCTTGCGTCCTTAGACGCGCGGCGCAATCTGTAGGTAGGTACCTACTGAGGCCGCGCCGGGCTGCGCTCGTCTATGAGATTGTGTGCGTGCGTACACGGCGCCAGCGACTCACGCGTACATTCAAACCGACGACGGTGGCCAATTTGTATGAAGCTATCCTACTATTCTTTTTGTACTTACTATGCTATTACTACCTAACGAATTCAAAGATATCTACTAAAGAGCTAATTTAGACTTTGTATCAGTAACATAAGGTTTAATTCCAATAGTGACGTCCGTCGGTATCGGCTGTATCATGTTCCTCAAAGGTACCGACGCCGCGGCGACGCGGCTCTCTTGAAACTAATTTGGGCTTTATTTCTTCAAAGATTGAATCTAATGTTGTTAAACGATCCGTGCTGCAGTTGGGGTCCTCTTGATATTATTATTGTACCAAATAAATGTAGTAGGTACATGGTCATTTACACGTGTAAAGCAAAACCACGCTAAAATAGCAAACGGTCTCATACCATGACGTACAGAATCAGACAAAAGCGACCGAATTGACCTGGGATTGGTACTTGAGATATTAAGTTCAAATCTCAGGTCAATTAGTGTTAGAGGTAAATTTAAAGCATTGCATAAAAGGTAGGTGCCTACTAATAAAATAAATACCTAGGTACTTAACGGATAAAATGTAAGTACTTTTAGGTGATCGATAATTCAGTGAATGTGAGTTATCAGACAAATACCTAATGAGTGTTTGAATTATGACCTATGTGATTTACCCATCGATCGTTAGCATGCAAATCAACTACCACAAAAACATTTTGGAATATGAAAATTCCAAGTCCCTAAAATGCCAAAGTAGGTAGGTACTTCCTACGTTTAGTACGTTAAGAAATTAACTCCTATTCGGGTACCTACTACACGCCGCCGTATGTACGTAATAAGTACCTAAGTAGGTATGTGAAGTAACAGATTCTGGGCTCTTAGTGGTACTAACCTGATCTGTAGTAAGCTCAGATCAAAGAAATAACCTAAGTCTGAGATTTGTCTACATTTTTTACTTATTATTACAAATCCCGAAGTCCAATACATACATACCTACACAGAAATAGATAGTAATAGAACGGTGAATGTCACGTCATCGCGTACATTTCGCGCGTGCCACATTTTAGCAAGCCCCGCCCACAATGACGTATAGATAGTGAGGGGACTCTAAGGAATTATTATCGATGTGAGAGCTATGGAAAATGAAATTATGTTATTGTTTATATAAAATGTTTTATTATGAATAGTTTGGTTATAGTATACTGTTATAAAAATAAAACGTATTTATTTAGTTAAAAATCTGTATTGAAATCTTACAAAACTTTTGACTATATTATAAAATATCTATACTAATGTAATAAAGCGGAAGAGTTTGTTTGTTTGAACGCGCTTATCTCAGGAACTACCGATCGGATCTGAAAAATTCTTTTTGTATACGGTAGCCTAGTTATTCCGGAAGGGTATAGGCTATATAACATAACGTTTCGACCCTTTGTGGCCGGGTAAAAGGCTAAAAAGGCTAAAAGATAATGTCGGCTAATCTCAGGAACTAGCAGTCGGCTTTTAAAAATTGATATTGCCTATGATAGCCCAATTATTCCGAAAGGCTATAGGCTATATAAAATTACGCCACAACTTTTAGGGGCCAGACAAAATAATAAATTTGGTCAAACGAGAAGGGGGAGGGTTGGGTCAAAGGCAAAAAAAGGCTTAACGAATAGGATACAATCTATATGGGTATCGTTTTCGAGATTTTCGGGATGCTGATTAAATAATATGAAATTTGTTTAGTGATTCAAGATGGCGGACGGAATATCAAAGATGGCGGATGACAAAATTTTAAAAAACAATATGGGTATCGCCTTCTATATTTTAAGGGTTGGGGAATCGAAATACAACATCTATTTCGTGATCTAAGATGGCGGATGGGAAATCAAAGATGGCGGATGGGAAAATAAAAAAAATCTATATTGGTATCGTCTGCGATGTTAAAAGGGATGGAAAATTCAAATACAACATCTTTTTCGTGAAATTAAACTACAGTTTACGGATTTTATCGCGTTATATTACTTTCACTGGTTATTTGTAATTACATTTAAACCGAAAGATCTAGGAATTACATTTTTATTACTAGCCGACGTTTCGAATCCTGTAAAGAATTTGAAACGTCGGCTAGTAATAAAAATGTAATTCCTAGATCTTTCGGTTTAAATGTAATTACAAATAACCTGTGAAAGTAATATAACGCGATAAAATCCGTAAACTGTAGTTTAATTTCAATGTGTAACATTCGCGTAAACCCAAGAAAATATTATCTTTTTCGTGATTCAAGGTGGTGGATAGGAAATTAAAGATGGCGGACGGGATTTTTTTAAAGTCGATATGGGTATCGTCTCCGATATTTTAAGGAATGGGAAATTCAAAAACACCATCTATTTCGTGATCAAAGTTGGTGGAAGGGATTTTTTTTTAAAATCAATATGAGTATCGTCTCCGTTGATATACGGGATGGAGAATCCAAATACAACATCTATTTCGTGATCAAAGATGACGGATAGGAAATTAAAGATGGCGGACGGGATTTTTTTTAAAGTCGATATGGGTATCGTCTCCGATATTTTAAGGAATGGGAAATTCAAAAACACCATCTATTTCGTGATCAAAGATGGTGGATGGGATTTAAAAAAAAACAATATGGGTATCGTCTCCGATGTTTAAAAGGATGGGTAATCCAACATCACCATCTATTTCGTGATCAAAGATGTCCCGTCCGCCAACTTGGATTCCCAAATGGATGTCATTTTCGTGATCAGAAAGCATGAAAACCCCAAAAATTAAACCCAGATTAATTTTATAAAAAATGTCCCGTCCGCCATCTTGGATTCCCAAATAGATGTCATTTTCGTGACCAGAATCCATAAAAACGCCGAAAAGGATACCCATACTAATTTTATTAAAAATGACCCGTCCGACATCTTGGATTCCCAAACAGATGTCATTTTCGTGACCAGAATCCATAAAAGCCCCGAAAATGATACCCATATTAATTTTATTAAAAATGACCCGTCCGCCATCTTGGATTCCCAAATAGATGTCATTTTCGTGACCAGAATCCATGAAAACCCCGAAAATGATACCCATATTAATTTTATTAAAAATGTCCCGTCCGCCATCTTGGATTCCCAAATAGATGTCATTTTCGTGACCAGAATCCATAAAAACCCCGAAAATGATACCCATACTAATTTTATTAAAAATGACCCGTCCGCCATCTTGGATTCCCAAATAGATGTCATTTTCGTGACCAGAATCCATAAAAACCCCGAAAATGATACCCATATTAATTTTATTAAAAATGACCCGTCCGCCATCTTGGACTCCCAAATAGATGTCATTTTCGTGACCAGAATCCATGAAAACCCCGAAAATGATACCCATATTAATTTTATTAAAAATGTCCCGTCCGCCATCTTGGATCCCCAAATAGATGTCATTTTCGTGACTAGAATCCATAAAAACTCCTAAAATGATACCCATATTAATTTTATTAAAAATGTTTCGTTCGCCATCTTGGATTCCCAAATAGATGTCATTTTCGTGATCTGAAAGCATGAACATGATGCTTGCTTTCTTTATGAGAGAGAGAGAGACAGCCAGAGACATAATAATTAATTCGGATTAATATTCCTTTTATTTATCGATAAATTTAAAACGTAACCATAAACCGAAGGTCAATCCCTAGCGCGCGCTGACCAATCACAGCTATTTATTTGACCCGTGGCCCCTGATTTGTTATTGTTTTTGGCATCTTGTGAATATCGCGTATCTCGCCGTACATTGCGTGTTTATTTCATAAATATGTCAACAAGTATCGTATAATTCAAGCAATGGAAATTTAACATAACGAAGAAATGAACGATGATGTTCTTATTAGACAAACATGGTAAAAGTAGCCCGCTTGTTTTAAATCTCAATAATCTTAAGTTTTACTCAATTTAAATACTTACTGGTGATATGAAATGCCTCCCTTTTCCATATTTTTGCATCACTTTTAATTTTTACAATTGGAAACTGCACAATATGGCATATTCGTAACGAATTTAATGTTTTTTTACCTCCTGAGCGCGCGAAAGGGAGACGCGATGCGTAATGCGAATGCGTTCGAAAACACATGCACTATAGTGCAATAGTTTGGCACGCGCGCCACGCCCCTGTCACCGTTCTATTACTATATATTTCTGTGCATACCTACTTGAAATAAGTTCACAAATGACATAAACAAACCAACCGGTAAAGGCGGTAAATCATCTAAAATTGGAAGTCGGAACAATCATTGGTTGGTGGCACATTTTTGTCGCGGAGTGACCGCTTAAAGCAGCGATATTCAACCTTTATTTTAGAAGGGCCGCATAGGAATTCCAGTCAGGGCCGCGCCGCGGGCCGCAGAAAAATTCAGTAGATCCTACGATTGTGGATTTGGAGGATTCAAATTATTGAGCTTCTACAAGATGCTCGTCGTTGTGCAGTTTCAGCAGGCTGAAGTGGTGAACTTGTGTGCTTGAAATATCGAGCTTACGTAGGCCGAGTTTTTGGGCTTCTGAAGGGTTGAGCTAAATGGGAGATACAAGTCGTGGCGAGAAAGGCCTTTTCCAAGTCTAAGGCTATTTCTTTTTATAAGCCCGTGTGGCTCAAATAATGACGAGTGGGGTCCGAATCGTAGAGACAACCTTCAAAGAGCTGAATTGCGGTGCTTGACGGTCAATAAAACCCGGGCACATACAGCGCCGTGACCGTTAGTCAAAAGAATAAAAGAAACAATCGTGAGAGGGTATCTGGATACGTGGCTTATGGCGTCGATTCACGAATGCTACTAGAAAGTCCTGAGGTGGGCGAGAAACCGATGCTTGACGCAAGACACGACGATGAGATGTGGCGGTCCGCGCCCTCCTGGGTCCTAGTGGTCATATGGGTAAGACCCATCTTGAGGAAGGGGCTAGAAGACGTCAGAGCGTTCTCAGCTTCCGATTGATCTACGGTCATAACTCACTACGATTTGGCCGGTTAACAACACTTGCTCTTCGGACATTATTAGAAGCCATGATCCGATGCGATCGACTACACACCATCTTCTCCTTCTGCGTGAATGAGATGGCAACTGAGGAAATATACGGAGGAGCAGGATTCGTTGCGTCAGCGTTTGTGGAACCTCAGGTCTGCATGCTACTAGAGAGTGAGTGACGATCTACAATAAATCATTGAAATTGATCTCCAGCCACTGTGGGGTACTGCCAGCGGCCTAATTATCGGGCCTATGAGGCAGCACGCGATCCGAACAGACGGGCCCGTTAGGAGGCTTACGTGTTTGTGTCCGCCTCTCGATGTATTTATTGTTTCGTATTGTGTCGCAATATTAAATTGTATCAGCAATTTGACGGTTACATCTAGCCTAACCTAACTCGTACAGTTAGGAGGGGCTCGTCGAGTGGTAGACTAACTCAGGCGGGGTAACGCATGTTATGCTAAAGCAGTCTACGCAGCCCCGCCATTTTCATAGGTAGTAAAGTGAACACCGCGGAGATTTTGGAGTCTCACACACATCTCCACCAGCCCCAAACTCAAGCTAGTGGGAAAAGCCCGTGACCGGTTTTCACCACGAGTCTGCTAAATAATATTGTCAAAACGCATCACACAGTCATGTCTTTGAACCTAACCAAGGCCGTGATATACCTTTATATCACGCCTGGGGATCTTTAACCACAGAACCAGAGACAATAAGTAAAGGCTCTTGAATCCTCGGTACAGTTTTGGCACTGCAATACAATGTGATTTAAATAACACACTCAAAAAACAGGCATGAAAGAAATGGGATTTGCTCGTCTCGCTGAATGCAACTTGAGCGGACGCCCTGTACATTCGCACTTTCTTTGGATGTAAGCAATTTAAAATGGTTGACATATTTTCCTACACATTATCTACTCCATGCTATTCGGTGGACCGGCCCACGGGTCACACGAAATGGTTTACCGGGCCGCATGCGGCCTGCGGGCCGCTGGTTGAGTACCGCTGATTTAAAGCATGCCGCATCCGCAGACAAATAGCACACTTAGTACGTCTCAATAAAGTTAAAATTTGCAAACATTTCAGTGATGGCGGCTCTAGTCATAGATGAGGCGGCTACGTCAAATAGTTTAATAGACCTTTATGATAAAGCCGACACCAAATAATTTCAATTAAAACTAAACTTAATGCAGATGCAAATAAAAACTAAATTTGTTTATTAATGCAAATAAGACCGCGAATTTAACTTTTTCTAAAATCAATGCTTATTAAATCAGTGCATAATTTTATTGTCACTGAGCGCACGTGTTTTCTGTTTTACTTGAAAATGGACTCGCTTACTACCCGAGAACTCGCCCAAATCGTTTGGCATTATGCAAGTTCGAGAGACCTTAATGAAACCAGAGAATGGTTTCGGAGGTGAAGCCCAAACTCGCCTGTACCTTCATCACGGCGGATACTTCGGGCAGCGCAGAACTTCTTAGACTACGGACAGTTAGCTGTTCCCGAACATGCACAAGCTCGAGGGCGTCCTACCATGTATCCGGAGCAGTTGGATCGTAGCATAAGAAGGTATTTTGAGCAGAACCCGCAAAGCTCCACCCGGCCGGTAGCGCGAAGATTTGGCGTCAGCCAAAGCTACGTGTGGAGGCTTCTAAATGCGGCAGGGAAGCATCCATTCCATTTCCAGCCGGTACACGACATGGCCGAAACCGACCAACCTGCCAGGGTTACATTTTGTAGGTGGCTATTGGAAACGGACCGCAACATTTTGTGGACAGATGAGGCCACATTCACCCGCTTAGGGTTATTTAATGTTCTCAATGAACATTGGTGGGCCGAACAAAATCCCCACGTAACGCGGCGCGATGCGTTCCAGACGCGCTTTTCTGTGAATGTGTGGGCTGGAATTATAAACAATAATATCCTTGGTCCTTATTTTATCGAAGGACGTTTAGGTGGACAGGATTACCTGCAGTTGTTAAGGTATGTGGTGACGGAGTATTTAGAAGACGTCCCTCTAAATAGCCTTCGGGATTTATACTATCAACATGACGGAGCACCTGCCCACTATCATAACGTTGTGCGGCAATTTATGAATGACCAATTTGGTGAGAGGTGGATTGGTCGCGGAGGTCCAATAGCCTGGCCCCCTCGCTCGCCTGATCTCACCCCGCTAGATTTTTATCTGTGGGGAGAAATAAAGCGTAGGGTGTACGAGGTTGAGTCGGATTCACGCGATATCCTTAAGGCCCGCATAATAAATGCCTTCGATGAAGTCCGCAGAGAAGATATTGTCACAGGCGTCACTAGACGATTAAGAAATAATTTGAGACGTAGGGCGCAACTGTGCTTAGACATGCAGGGCGGCCACTTTGAACAGTTAGTACATTTGGCATAAAGTGCGTGTAAATAAGTGAATTAAGTGCGTGTAAATAAGTGTAAATATTCAAGTGTAGGTAAATATCTAACTCCATCGTGCAGTGACGGTGAGTTTTTGTAAATAAGACAATAATTGTACATAATTTGATTTCAACTTTTTAAATACGCCCTAATTGTGATGAAATCTCTTTCTGAATGTGTGTATTTTCATAGACATCTAGCTTTCACTCTACCTGCCTTAATGATTTATAATTTTGGCATAATTATGTTCGTCCTAAGCCGGAAAAAGTATGAAGGGAAAGTTGACATCAAAATGTTTATTTGAGTAGGTACCTACCTAAGTGGAAAAGTAAAATTTTAGTATCTAAAATAATCTAGGTAAAAGTTTCAGTTTTACTTAGATGTTTACCATTTGAAACTCTATCTCTAAACTAAAGTACCTATGCCTCTAAAAACTAGTACTGTGCGAAGTGTGTACTGGGTACACAGACACATGGCGCTACGGTTTACGAAGTAGGTAGGTACCTAACTTTTATTTAATCAGTGCTAGCTACTGTTTACTTACGTAGGTAACTCCAGCGGCGTCGCCGTGCCACAAGTAAAAGACAAAAGTCCACCAATGTTATTCCTTAATGAAACATCTGTACTGTACTAAAGATAAAGTAGGGAACAAATAAGTAATCAAACATGTGTCAACAGGCTACTATTTTTAAGGTAAAATCACTCGCCTCGTTTGGAAAGATCTACCACAAGGATCAGTGCTTAGCCCAATTTTATACAACCTTTATACCCATGACCTAGATCTGACTGTTACCTCCTTTTGCAAAATCCTGCAATATGCTGATGATATTGTACTATATACTTCCTCCCACTCTTTCTCACAAGCCTCATCCCGTCTGAATTCCGCACTGTATTATCTTAATGATTGGCTCCTGGACCACAACCTATCCCTCTCCGTCCCTAAATGCAGTGCTGTTGCTTTCTCCCGTAAACGCAATATCCCTAACATACAGCTTTGTGTTGGTGACGAGCGTATTCCTGTTGAGGATCATGTTAAATTCCTGGGTGTCATCCTGGACTCCAAACTTTCGGGCATTCATCACCTGAAATACATTGAGCGAAAAGGTGAAAAGGGTGTTAATGTCATGCGGGCCCTATCTGGGGTTCGATGGGGTTCCCACCCTTTTTGCCAAAAGCTTCTATACAACGCTGTGATTCGCAGTCATTTTGATTACGCGAGTTTTCTTCTTGAACCTTGTAATAAAATTGCATTGTCCAAGCTGGAAAAGATACAGTCTAAGTGCCTGCGAATCATAGCGGGGGCTATGAGGTGCTCTCCGATCAATGCTCTTCAGGTCGAGTGCCTGGACCCGCCCCTTCATCTCCGACGTCAGTATCTATCAGACAGATACCTAATAAATACGCTCCAATTGAATTCTCACCCCGTTATCCCCATTCTGCAGTCGTTGACCGCTCTGATAACGTCGTCCTCTTACTGGTCACATAAACACCCTCCTCGTCTCATTATTTCTTTTAGAAAATTCCAAACCTCATCGGCTCCTATTTACCAGTCACCTCTTAACCCTGTCTTCCTTACAGAATTCCCAGCATTAACCTACAAACCAAAAATTTGCCTGTACTTCGGTATTGACAAGGATTGTAGTCAGGCTAATTTCAAACTAACGAACATTTTGACCAATGACTGGTCCGATTGGGTGACCCTATACACTGATGCATCTAAAATATCTGATGATAGTTTTGTAGGTTCCTCTGTTTGGCTTCCTAAATTCAAAATCATCCTTAGTTATAAATCCCCCCAACAAAATTCTATTTTTACAGGCGAGTCTATTGCTCTATTAGAAGCAATCCTGTTTGTTGAGTCTCACAAACTTAATAAAGCACTAATCCTCTCCGACTCTCACAGTTGTTTGGCTGACCTTTTGAAAAATCCTCTGAAAAACCATAACTTTGAAATCACTCTTCAAACTCGAGCAGCTCTGTATAGGTGTCACTCAGCTGGCATTGAGGTAGCTATCGCGTGGATACCTGGCCACACAGGCATCACGGGTAACGAAATTGCAGACTCCTGTGCTCATGCTGCAGCCCAAACGGGTTGCCTCAAATACAACTTCTGTTTTCCACGCGATCTACGCTCCCAGGCTCAGCCTTCGTTGGTTCGATCTTGGAATGACTTGTGGCAGGCTTCCAAGCTGATCAAGGGCAAATTTTATGGTTTAATTCAACCCAATATTCCTTCCAAACCCTGGTTTTTCAAAAATATTAATATTAATAAACTGGCAACCTCTACCATCATCCGTTTGCGCTTAGGATTTGTATGCTCCCCAGTATTCTTGGCCAAGATTCGGGTTAGGGACAACTCGTTATGTGAATGTGGCCTGGCCGAAGGGACCCTGGAACACATGTTCTTTTCTTGCCCAAAATTATCAGTTCCCCTCTACGATCTTCTCCCTAATTCTATCCCTAGACCCGTAAACATAGCTTTTCTTTTATCTCTGGCTCACACTCCCCTTGTCAAAGTTCTGTACAAATTTATTTCCTTAAATAAAATTAGTATCTAGTATGCACATCCCTTGCCTTTTCACCCAGCTTCTACATAATCACTTCAATTATGAATATCTAATACCCTCAAATATGTTCACTACTATTTTATGTTCTTTGTTTTCCTAAAAGTCAGCCTCAAAGAGAAACCACTGCTAATCCGACCGATCAATAGGCTGTTCTTACTTAAAATATAATATGCCTATCTGATCTCTTCCTCCACCTTGACATTGGCAAAATCATCGATAACTACACGATGGGGCCATAATATAAAAAAAAAAAAAAAAAGTAAAATCAGCTGCTGTCGTGTGGTAGGTAGTTATGTTGACAGTGACTGATCCAAATAGCTAAGACGGCTTAGATAGATAGATTATTGTCAGAACAGAATCTGAAATCATCATCATTATTTCAGCCAAAGGACGTCCACTGCTGGGCATACCAACCGCTTCCCGCGATCTTAACAAGATTGTCGGTCCAAGATTTAGTAATAACGTAAATAATAATTATGTTTTATGATAAAATATCAATCGTTTGAAAGAATAAGATGGCATGAGAGACTAATTTCGCCTCTTGCGCGGTTTGTACGTAGCACAGTGTTTTATGAAGACCATTTTTCGGACACCGTCTTTTTATTGAAGAAGCTAATAGATATATTCAATAAAAAGAAATATTTTGTATCCCCATTAAGCTAGCATCTCTAGTTTCTTAGAAAAACTTTTTGGAAAATCTTCATATTTCAAAGCGGAAATTTAGAAAAAAAGATATTCCTCTTAATCTAAGCATGATACGCAATAATAATGTTACAAGCACCGATAGCATCTCTATCACTGCACATTTTACAGTTAAAATGAACCTCATAACTTGACTAGATTCAAATTTAAGCGAGATTTTGGATTTTTAGATTTTCTTACTTTTCCCGAAGATTCTACCAAAAGGGGAAAAGTTATATATACACAAATGATACTCTTTACTTTCCTCATATACTCAATAAATTTCAGACCCCAAATCCATGGAATCTAGAAGCTATTCCATATAACTGTTTTTGCTAGGTTTTACATATTTATATTCTGGATTTTAATGATTAAATTTTTATTCAATATTGATTTCTTTACAACATATAATTTAGCTATAAAATCAATATCGAATAAAAATTTTATCATTATAATCCGGAATACAAATGTGAAAACCCTAGCAAAATCAGTTAATTTGGAATAACTTCTGGATTCCATGGATTTGGGGTCTGAAATTTATTGAGTATATGAGGAAAGTAAAGAGCATCATTTCTGTATATATAACTTTTCCCCTTTTTGGTAGAATCTTCGGGAAAAGTAAGAAAATCTAAAAAACCAAAATCTCGCTCAAAATTGAATCTAGTCAAGTTATGAGGTTCATTTTAACTGTAAAATGTGCAGTGAAAGAGATGCTATCGGTGCTTGTAACATTATTATTGCGTATCATGCTTAGATTAAGAGGAATATCTTTTTTTCTAAATTTCCGCTTTGAAATATGAAGATTTTCCAAAAAGTTTTTCTAAAAAACTAGAGATGCTAGCTTAATGGGGATACAAAATATTTCTTTTTATTGAATATATCTATTAGCTTCTTTAATAAAAAGACGGTGTCCGAAAAATGGTCTTCATAAAACACTGTGCGTAGTAGTAAACTCGCAGTAGCGCCATCTACTGCCACTGACATTAAATGCCGCGGGTTTGACCTTACCGTGTCTCGATGACAGCTGACGGCACGCGACGCGAGGTGTTGTTACCTCCGTTTAGAATTCGACATTTTAGTTGACGTAGTGTTTATTTTTTTTTACATTTTTTTTATTAAAACTCTTTCAGGCTGTTAACGAACTATTGTATGAAACCGAAACAAAGTAAAAAAAAAAATTTTTTCTCAAAAAAAAAATTCTAAAAAAAATAGTATATGGTTAGGGTCATTCTATATCACCAGCAGATCATGTGGTTCAAAGGAATTACACGACTTTTAAATCACCCTGTAGGTGAGTATTAAGCAAATAAAAATATGGTTATTTCATAACATTCGTTTTATTACCAAAATCATCATAAGAACAACCCTAGCGCCTTTGTTCGATGACGCGCTTGTACGTACAGTCACACAATCTGCAACTCTTTGCGTTAGTATTTAGGGTACATTTCTCTTCACTGCGAACAACGGCTATTATTATTAAAATTTTGTAGGTGATTATAGCGTAGGTATTTTCGATTTTGTATGGCAGTGATGTATCTGTTACGAAGTAACTATTTAGTAATCTGTGCCCTTACTTAGCGACTGACGCAGACTGCGGGGCGGGGCAAGACAAAATGGTGTCCACAACGATATTGCCAGCATTAAAAGAATTCCCTGATATTCGGCGTTATTATATTTTTTTTTATCTTTCCCCGTTTTTTATCTTACTCCAAGTCACCTTATATACAGTTGGTGCCGCTCCATCAACCGAATTTTAGGCGGCAAGATAAGTTACACGGGGGATGATAATATTAAGAATAAAGCTCAAGTTTATTATAACAAACATAAACATAATAAACTAATAAAAATAAATGCCTTTGTTTAATTTTACCCCATACCTCATTATCTACGTACCTACCTATTTTGTTATTTGTACTTCGTATTACTGCTTGAACAGATGTAAGTTTTTGTGAATTGATTTCACAAAAACTTAAATCAGCTCAAACGTGAAGAAATACGAACTACAAGAACAAATAGGTAGATATAATGTACAGTAATATTTATGAATATTCCTACCTATATATAGGTTACCCAAATAGTTTTAGAAATCGAAAAACAGATGTCGCTTGTGCACCGGTTGGCAAATATGGGAGACGAGAGGGCACTCTATTTCCGTAGTATTACTTTACTCTATGCACTACTAGTCCAGTCACTAGGCAAAAAACGGGGTCAATCTCGGAATTTGAGATAATAAGCTGGAAACTTGTATACAGCTTCATTTTGGCGTTCTAAAAGTTGTCTCCAAAGTCACATATTATCTCGTGTCTGCGTCGTAAGTTATTCGAGGTCAAAGGTCACGAAAATCGGTTTTTTGCAATTATCTCCGTTTCTATGGTTCCAATCACTTCAACACCTATTATAAAAATTGAAGATAAAAAAATTTGCCACAACTTTTGTCTCAACTCTTTTTCTGTACGCTCAACCCTTTTCGAGATAGAGAGCGGAGAGCACCCAGTGCTCAGGCATATATTATACTGTTATATCCTATCCGCCATCTTTGATCACGAAATAGATATTGTATTTGGATTCATCATCCCTTAAATCATCAGAGACGATACCCATATTGATTTTTAAAATTTTTCCATCCGCCATCTTTGATTTTCCATCCACCATCTTGAATCACGAAATAGATGTTGTATTTGGATTCCCCACCCCTTAAAACATCGGAGACGATACCCATATTGATTTTTTTTTAATTCCCCATCCGCCATCTTTGATCACGAAATAGATGCTGTTTTTGAATTCCCCATTCCTTAAAATATCGGAGACGATACCCATATTGACTTTTTAAAAAATGCCGTCCGCCATCTTTGATTTCCTATCCGCCATCTTTGATCACGAAATAGATGTTGTATTTGGATTCTCCATCCCTTAAATCATCAGAGACGATACCCATATTGATTTTTTAAATTTTCCCATCCACCATCTTGAATCACGAAACAGATGTTGTATTTGGATTCCCCATCCCTTTTAACATCGCAGACGAAACCAATATTGACTTTTTTTTTCATTTTCCCACCCGCCATCTTTGATTTCCCATCCGCCATCTTTGATCACGAAATAGATGTTGTATTATGATTCCCCACCCCTTAAAATATCGAAGGTGATACCCATATTGATTTTTTAAATTTTCTCATCCGCCATCTTTGATTTCCCGTCCGCCATCTTGGATCACTAAATAAATTTCATATTATAAATCAGCGTCCCGAAAATCTCGAAAACGATACCCATATAGATTGTATCCTATTCGTTTAGCCTTTTTTTGCCTTTGACCCAACAAAAATAATAAAATGGTCAAACGAGAAGGGGGAGGCCTTCTCGTTTGACCATTTTATTATTTTTGTCTGGCCCCTAAAAGTTGTGGCGTAATTTAATATAGCCTTTCGGAATAATTGGGCTATCATAGGCAATAATAATTTTTAAAATCCGACTGCTAGTTCCTGAAATTTGCCGACATTATCTTTTAGCCTTTTTAGCCTTTTGCCCGGCCCTAAAGGATCGAAGCGTTATGCTATATAGCCTATAGCCTTCCGGAATAACTGGGCTATCGTATACAAAAATATTTATTTAGATCCGACCGGTAGTTTCTGAGATTAGCGCGTTCAAACAAACAAACAAACTCTTTCGCTTTATTATATCAGTGAAGACATTTTAATTATTTTTTTATATTTGATACAAATCTCCTTTATTGGGCGGATACTTCCATTGCTTCCATAGTTGTCGTTTTAACTGTTTAAGAAATATAACTGCAAAAAGTATTTACACATACAAACTACTTAGTACTAAGACTTAGTAGTCAAATAATCCATACAGTCGTTCGACGAACGCGTCTAGACGGGTCAATCGTGCGGGGGGCAAGAGGTGAGACGCGGGAAGAGCGGTACCTACTTACGTATGTCGCCTTAGTTCCCAACTAGGTACATATTTTTGGGGGCTGGCGCGAGCTTGTTTTTTGTTCGTTACTTATTTATTTGCTTATGAATATTAATTTAGATGCTGCATACGACTTGTACTGTGAGACATTGCAATGCTTTATGCTGCTTAAAGATTTAAAGAAATAAGGATTTAAAAAATCTGCGATTTCATCAATTTACTTACACCAAAAAATAAAATTTCATTAATTATAATTAAGTATTTAAATTATTTTGAAATGTATTTACCTACCTATAACCACTTAAAATAATATGCACGTACCTACTAATCTACTGACATTTTACGATATCTCATGTTTGGCCCAGTCACTGAATAAAGTAGTAATTAAGTACTGTGCGTAAACAACAAGGCAGACGTAAGAAAATAATATGCGTTTTAAGGAAATATTCGATTCAAGTGTGATTTTAATTTCTTGCAATAAGTACCTAGTATTTTCGTATTAGGTAAGTACCTATCACTTATTATTATGTATCTTGGTAACGGCGCGGCTTAGCTCAAAAATAACCATATTTTTGGCCCCCTTTTATAAACCCCACACATGTTCTCCGTAACCTCATAGCCCGGAGACCCATCCAGTAAATGACCGTGGTATCTATTGCTTTACCTTGACGTAGTTTGCACGAAAATAAATCTGCAAAATACTTCATATGGATATAGGCTCTGCAAGCTGATCCCAAGTTTACCCATCCATTAAACGACCGCTATGACAATCGCTTTATTTTAACTTGGTTTGTATGATAAAGACCAAATGAAAAATGCTTCATATTCTTAACCACCTCCCACGACACCTGTGGGATGAAATAGGTGCTGACTGTGTATGCAAAGCTGTCACCGCACGAAAAAATGCTAACTGTTTTATAATAATTATTTATCGTTAATTATTGTAATATAATAAATAAGTGATTTACAGAATAATATTCATGTAACGTAGCAATTGTTTTATTTTTCTATAATAAATAGACGGTATTTGAATAAGTAGGTATTGTTTACATTCGGCAGCCCTAGCCTCCTTACCCTTGTCTAGACGTTGTCGGCTTTTTCTTCGAGATCAAAGGCGTCAAACTACTGTATGCTCTTTATACTGTGGTAGTACTCACTCAAAATGGTATCCGGTATCTGTGGCGTTTTCCGCGTTTTGCTAGAGTGGCCAATATGGCGAATGT
Source organism: Euclidia mi (assembly GCA_944739405.2). Classification (NCBI taxonomy): domain Eukaryota; kingdom Metazoa; phylum Arthropoda; class Insecta; order Lepidoptera; family Erebidae; genus Euclidia; species Euclidia mi. The sequence goes on from OX123190.2 coordinate 84,418,138, forward strand.
GATTTGTCTGTCAGAACCATTAGAATTTAACAAAATACTCGACAATCCGAATTTTGCGGATATATGTTGTCGACTCGAAATCTTTATTTTTTAATGTTTTATTATTCAGGTAAGGTTTCGATGTACTCCTTGACGAAATAATTATTATAAGATTTGACACTGCGATAGCAGCGCAGTCCGTCGGTTCTAATGTGAAACATTCCAACATCCACAACAGCCTGGTGCAAGTTCCTAAGAAAAAACCGAATGTATGAAACGTGCTATCTTTTTAATGGCTACTATTATATGTATAAAACGTGAAGACAGCATCCTTCACAATATACCCTTGGAACAGTATTCTTTCAAAGTTAGACGGTTTATACGTACATCACCGCCATCACATTATTATCCAGATTGAACTTTGCCGCGTTATGTAGTTTGTTTATAAAACGTAATAAACATACTGTAAAAGTGCTTTGTGTATACCAAATAAATGTGATTTTACACTTCTAGTGTTAGTGTTACTATATTTATTTGATTAGCATTGAAAGGAGCGCAATGAAAACAAGCAAAATAACTGTGCGAAATATGGCATACAACAACATGCCGGTCAAGTAATGAAATAAGGGTAGGTATTTATGGCAAAATGTCCCTAGATAAAGATCAATGAATATTTATAATGTTATATAATGTGATATATTTCAATGAAACATAAAAAATAAGGAAATATTCTAAAGTTTCATATCCTAGTACTTTGTAGGTAAACAATAGTGCTGACTGTCAGTTATCGATAAGCCGTTATTAGAAATTGGCACAAGGACTAAAAATTCTATTCTTTTTTTCTTTTTAGATGTAAAAATGGGTAGCTGCAACTGGAAACCAAGACTTGATTTATGTGCCCATTGAAAAATTACATCAGTTGAACTATGTGTGTGGCAAGCATTTTAAGCCGAAAGACAGGGACGAAAAAAAGAGAACTCAAGTCAGAAAAACAGCTGTGCCTTGTATCTATAGACAATTCTTTAAATCCTATTACAGAGGAAATGTTGAAAACCTTTCCATTACATGTACATACATATATCTTTTAGTTCTGCGTATTTTTCTTCGCTAATCTAGATTAGATTTATAGAATAGGCTAATTTGTTTGAATAAACACATAAATATTAAATACATCTTTTATTTGTGTTGGAAAAGTATAATTCTAGTCGAAACATAATTATAATTATTTCTTACCGAATATTATCGATATCGATATTTCGTTAATCACTAGAGGGTACATCCCTATATTGATAAATATGACAATGCTGACAACATAAAAACGATGTCAATTAGTATCTTTATGTTGGTACGAGTTCTCCCTGCACGTTTCATACAAAGCTGAAAGTCTCGCATGATCTATGGCACGCACATCCACCTCTTCTTACGTAGTATTTGTATACTCTTTGATCCACAACTACTTACAAATTAAAAATTAAGTACAATAAACATTTTCCAGTGGACTAAATTGTGAATCTAAACCATTCTCAAGTCCCCTTGAACACATACAAAAAATGTCATCAAGATCGGTCCAGTCGTTTAGGAGCAGTTCAATTACATACACACGCACACAAGAAATATATATATAAAGATACGCAGATGTGACAAACTGTTTATTTTACCTACTTGATATTTCGTGGACACAGAAAAATACAATCAGATATTTTTTTATATTTTGTGCTTGTAATTTATTTTATACATATACTTCAAGCATAGATAAATATTTTATATTTAACTTTAATGCTATTTACATTGGTAGGCCTATTAGCCTACTATCGGCCCTATTACCCAGTTCCACCAACGTCAGTACCAGGGCCATAAGTACATCGTTGTTGGCAACTATTTGGGCTTTGATGTCTACTTTAGGAGAGACATCTCTACTATGTACAGTATTATTAAGGGCCTGTTCACGAGATCGGTCTAAGCGGCGCGCGTCGCGGCGGGCGGCGCGGCAGAGCGTCGTGCACGCCACGACCCTACAGCAGCGGTAAACGCAGCGGCAAATGTGGACGTATTTGGGCCGACGGAGTTACCCATAAATATGGCGATAACCAAAATATCTTTGTGTAACTGTACGGTATACCTACAAAATTGTCGACATTGGATCTTCATTTCTTACAAGTATTTTATATCAAAGGAATAATGCATATTCGCAATTAATGAGGCGTTGAATAGGTACCTACACAACGTAGATTACGTTAAGTAGGTAGGTAAATCACCTTTTAACTTTCATAGTAGCTGTGTCTGTACCTAAATAGGTACATATGTACATTACACAATGTTTTAATGTTTGCGATATATATTAAAACCTACCATTACATTCTGTAAAACATTGTTTCATTACAACTCGCACCGTTTTATTAACATTTTTGTATAATATTTTCTTGGGTTTACGCGAATGTTACACATTGAAATTAAACTACAGTTTACGGATTTTATCGCGTTATATTACTTAATTATAAAATTAAAAAACATCCTAATTTCAATAGGGAAGATGGTTGGAATGTACCTCCAGCTTGGGACCCTGTTATCAGGCTAATGAAACCCAAAAAGGACAAAGTCACCAGAAGACATCAAGACACAGTGAGCACATTCTATAGTAACACCAAAAGTTGAAAAATGTTCGGGTACTTTGGGATAACTTTTAAATTCAAGACAAAGACAAATATCACCTCAGTCTGCCGTGAACATGAATCCTGTAAAGAATTCGAAACGTCGGCTAGTAATAAAAATGTAGTTTCTACATCTTTCGGTTTAAATGTAATAACAAATAACCAGTGAAAGTAATATAACGCGATAAAATCCGTAAACTGTAGTTTAATTTCAAAACATTTTTGTATTTATACAGCGGATGTGTTGCTATCCATACACGCGACCGTTTTAAAATTTCGACTTTAAATGTCTCCGTATTCATTACCGCCATAAAATATTTAACAAATAGTTTAACCGCCTAGTTCGTCCCTCACGTAACGCTGTCTGTGCCGCTCGGAGTCGTGGCGTCGGACTCGGTCGCAGTACATTTGTTCCCGCCGCTCGCCGCACCGCCCGCCGCGCCGCTCGCCGCGCAGCCATTCGCGCCAAAAAAAACGCGCGCGTTATCGCTGTGCGCGGCGGCTCGTGGCGTGCTTCGAACGTCTTCATACATTTGATCTTACCGTTCGCCGCCCCGCGCTAAGCCGCCGCTCAGAGCGGCAAGGTCGTGACAGGGCCGTAACAGATGTATTTACTTATTGCCTATTCTATCCTTATTGTTGGTAGCTTCGATAGACACTTTATAGTCTACACAAGTGGCATTTTCTGGATAGAGTCTTTTATAGTCGGGTTTAGTATAAGTTGAGTAGGTAATCTAAATGCTCACCGCCGCCGCTATTACCACAGTCCTTCTCAATTCCTCCGACTCCGGCCTCAGGCCGAGGACGTTTATGTGAGGTGGGCGGGTTATCCCCGCCCCCCTCATTTCCCACCATTTCCACGGGTTTGTACACCAATCTCTATTGTTTTTGAAGAACTTCTAATCGAAAACCACTGAATATTCAATAAAAATTTAAAATTGAAAAATCTTCAGATCCGCGCTTTTTAAGGTTCCCGCCAGTTCCCGCCAGAAACTGCAAAGGGGCCAAAACGAAAAAACTAAACGTAATTCCTTCATTGATGTAGTTTCTTCCACAAATATAATATTTATACCAATTAATTTGGCTTTTGAAGATTTATATAAAACTGTGTTCTTCGTTATTGAGATTAATAATTACTTTGAAAAAAGCTACCTTTTTTTTACCCTTTGTATTAGTTTTAGGTTTTAAAACGTACCGCCTCTTGGTTTGACGGTTTTCGGTTTGACAATTGAATTATTTCTTATCTGCACTACGAAATGAGGCAAAGGATCAAAGCAATAAAGTCTAGTGAATAATACGAATTCTGGAAACGAATACGAAAAACATATACGATAAATAATATTTGACGTAACTAGTGAGTAAATAAGATGCTTTATGTGATTGCAACAACAATTTTGAAAGGAAATGCTTCATTAGCAATTTATTATTGATTATAGGTGTAATAGAATATGGACCTTTGCTTCGTTTTGATTACGAAAAAAATTGTCATGGCGGTCATTTACGGTTGTCAAAATTATTTGAAAATAAAATATTATTAATGCACTGAAATGGTTACAGTAGTGAGTAATAAACATATTTTTCAGGTTACAAAGTGAAACATGGAAGCTGATGATGACATGATTGTTTTGGTTGTGGTTGACGATGAGGAGAAATCAAAAATATCCCATTCTGACCTCAAACAGGCACCTGAATCCTACTCTGAAGATGCGCTGAAGGTAAATGATATAATTGAGACAGCAGAGAAACACGGGGAATACATTGCTGTCAAGTTAGAGCCTGAAGACTTGGAGTCTGATTATCTTGAAGATGAAGTATTACAGGTAATGTTTATTTGACATACTTAACATAACATCACATTTTCTTTGCATGATGCCTTGCATTGTATGCAAATATAACTTATAATAATAACAGAATTGCGTGCAATATAATTGGCCTTCCCAAGACAGATTTACTTGTGAAAACTTTCTTTAGTAGTTTTGTGTGATTTTATTGCAGAGAGTAATCAAATCAGAGGTCAGTGATGAGCATTTTATTCATCACCAAGATGACGACAACAGTCAGGATTATATCCCGGAAGAGGATGATGCAGAATCTGCCCTGGATCACATTATAATGGATGATCGACGTGTATCTAAACATCGCTTTGCCATGTTGAAGCCATGGCAGCAAAAGTCTTTTGTAGCAGAACTGAGACAAGAATATGAGGAGCTGCGAGAGGATGAAGAGTTACTTATAAACACATTAGAACAGATCATGAGGGGTGTGAGACCTCCAGCACCTCCTAGAGATTTTTATGTCATGAATGGTATCAATTTTGAGTAAGTAGCATTTTAAATATTTCCCTTAGTTTTTAATTTACTTTGATTGCAGTACATATCAATCGTCAATGTGGTGACGGATTAAGAATACGGAATGTCACCACCCAATATCATCCTATGGGTGTCGTAAGAGCCGACAGAGGGAGCATATTATGCAGAGAACAGCACTGTAAGAGAAGGAAAATTTGATTAATACAAACCCTATACCAACCCGTTTGGCCAGCGGGGTATAGTAGGCCAATTTCTTCTTTCAAAGGAGAGGCCTAGTCCAGCAGTGGACTGTTAAAGGCTGATGATGATGACATATCAATCTATATAAAAGTAAAGAAAAACAACAGCTGTATTACAAACTTATACGTTTCTCAATACTTTTTCCATATCAAATTGCCCCCACTGGGTCATTGGTTGGCATTAATAATAATTTTCTATATTTCCAGGTGTGTACAGTGCGGAGCCTTATCAGACTCAGTACCAACAATAACTCGACACTTTCAAGAGAAGCATGGACAGCGCTATTTAGTGTGCTATGCCTGTGGTGTAGACTTTCGAAGGTGAGCATCTTGGACTCACTCATTCAATATCTAACTAGCTAAAATCTTCCCAAAATTTTGCATGATTTTATCAATGTCCCAGAACAATAGTTTTCCAAAATAACAATAGACAAACGAGTACAACTACCTTCCTGAATGTTTGCACTACGCAAAGAATAATGTTGTTTATCGATATTCTTATAAAACTTGAGTATCGTACTTTCCAGCACAACGAACCTGTACAAGCACGAGAAGCGCTGCGTGGCACCGGACGCGCACGTGGTGCTGAAGGCGCGCGCCGCGTGTGTGGGACGCAAGGGACGCAGCCGACCCTACCTCGCCCTGCCGCCGCCACCGGGCAAGGCTAGCAGAGCCAAGTACGTACCACCTACTAACTAGTGTGTGGGACGCAAGGGACGCAGCCGACCCTACCTCGCCCTGCCGCCGCCACCGGGCAAGGCTAGCAGAGCCAAGTACGTACCACCTACTAACTAGTGTGTGGGACGCAAGGGACGCAGCCGGCCCTACCTCGCCCTGCCGCCGCCACCGGGCAAGGCTAGCAGTGCCAAGTACGTACCACCTACTAACTAGTGTGTGGGACGCAAGGGACGCAGCCGGCCCTACCTCGCCCTGCCGCCGCCACCGGGCAAGGCTAGCAGAGCCAAGTACGTACCACCTACTAACTAGTGTGTGGGACGCAAGGGACGCAGCCGACCCTACCTCGCCCTGCCGCCGCCACCGGGCAAGGCTAGCAGAGCCAAGTACGTACCACCTACTAACTAGTGTGTGGGACGCAAGGGACGCAGCCGACCCTACCTCGCCCTGCCGCCGCCACCGGGCAAGGCTAGCAGAGCCAAGTACGTACCACCTACTAACTAGTGTGTGGGACGCAAGGGACGCAGCCGACCCTACCTCGCCCTGCCGCCGCCACCGGACAATACTAGCAGAGCCAAGTACGTACCACCTACTAACTAGTGTGTGGGACGCAAGGGACGCAGCCGGCCCTACCTCGCCCTGCCGCCGCCACCGGGCAAGGCTAGCAGAGCCAAGTACGTACCACCTACTAACTAGTGTGTGGGACGCAAGGGACGCAGCCGACCCTACCTCGCCCTGCCGCCGCCACCGGGCAAGGCTAGCAGAGCCAAGTACGTACCACCTACTAACTAGTGTGTGGGCCGCAAGGCTAGCAGAGTCAAGTACGTACCACCTACTAACTAGTGTGTGGGACGCAAGGGACGCAGCCGGCCCTACCTCGCCCTGCCGCCGCCACCGGGCAAGGCTAGCAGAGCCAAGTACGTACCACCTACTAACTAGTGTGTGGGACGCAAGGGACGCAGCCGACCCTACCTCGCCCTGCCGCCGCCACCGGGCAAGGCTAGCAGAGCCAAGTACGTACCACCTACTAACTAGTGTGTGGGCCGCAAGGCTAGCAGAGTCAAGTACGTACCACCTACTAACTAGTGTGTGGGACGCAAGGGACGCAGCCGGCCCTACCTCGCCCTGCCGCCGCCACCGGGCAAGGCTAGCAGAGCCAAGTACGTACCACCTACTAACTAGTGTGTGGGACGCAAGGGACGCAGCCGGCCCTACCTCGCCCTGCCGCCGCCACCGGGCAAGGCTAGCAGAGCCAAGTACGTACCACCTACTAACTAGTGTGTGGGACGCAAGGGACGCAGCCGGCCCTACCTCGCCCTGCCGCCGCCACCGGGCAAGGCTAGCAGAGCCAAGTACGTACCACCTACTAATTAGTGTTTACTGTACAACCACGAGAAGCGCTGCTACGCAGTAGGTGCAAAGGCCAAATAAATTAATATTTTATAAAGATGTGGTAAGTGAAGACGTAGCTAGTTACATTTTTGTTTGATTGATTACAGGTTCCCATGTGAGCTGTGTTCAGCGGTGTTCATGACGCGCAGCACCCTGCAGTCGCACGAGAACCTGCACCGCGGCGAGCGGCCCTACCGCTGTCACGCGTGCCCCTGCGCCTACACCTCGTACTCCGCGCTCTCCGTACGTACATATAAACACACACACACACACACACGAGAACCTGCACCGCGGCGAGCGGCCCTACCGCTGTCACGCGTGCCCCTGCGCCTACACCTCGTACTCCGCGCTCTCCGTACGTACATATAAACACACACACACACACACACGAGAACCTGCACCGCGGCGAGCGGCCCTACCGCTGTCACGCGTGCCCCTGCGCCTACACCTCGTACTCCGCGCTCTCCGTACGTACATATAAACACACACACACACACACACACACGAGAACCTGCACCGCGGCGAGCGGCCCTACCGCTGTCACGCGTGCCCCTGCGCCTACACCTGGTACTCCGCGCTCTCCGTACGTACATATAAACACACACACACACACACACGAGAACCTGCACCGCGGCGAGCGGCCCTACCGCTGTCACGCGTGCCCCTGCGCCTACACCTCGTACTCCGCGCTCTCCGTACGTACATATAAACACACACACACACACACACACACGAGAACCTGCACCGCGGCGAGCGGCCCTACCGCTGTCACGCGTGCCCCTGCGCCTACACCTCGTACTCCGCGCTCTCCGTACGTACATATAAACACACACACACACACACACACACGAGAACCTGCACCGCGGCGAGCGGCCCTACCGCTGTCACGCGTGCCCCTGCGCCTACACCTCGTACTCCGCGCTCTCCGTACGTACATATAAACACACACACACACACACACACACACACACGAGAACCTGCACCGCGGCGAGCGGCCCTACCGCTGTCACGCGTGCCCCTGCGCCTACACCTCGTACTCCGCGCTCTCCGTACGTACATATAAACACACACACACACACACACACACACACGAGAACCTGCACCGCGGCGAGCGGCCCTACCGCTGTCACGCGTGCCCCTGCGCCTACACCTCGTACTCCGCGCTCTCCGTACGTACATATAAACACACACACACACACACACACACACGAGAACCTGCACCGCGGCGAGCGGCCCTACCGCTGTCACGCGTGCCCCTGCGCCTACACCTCGTACTCCGCGCTCTCCGTACGTACATATAAACACACACACACACACACACACACGAGAACCTGCACCGCGGCGAGCGGCCCTACCGCTGTCACGCGTGCCCCTGCGCCTACACCTCGTACTCCGCGCTCTCCGTACGTACATATAAACACACACACACACACACACACACGAGAACCTGCACCGCGGCGAGCGGCCCTACCGCTGTCACGCGTGCCCCTGCGCCTACACCTCGTACTCCGCGCTCTCCGTACGTACATATAAACACACACACACACACACACACACGAGAACCTGCACCGCGGCGAGCGGCCCTACCGCTGTCACGCGTGCCCCTGCGCCTACACCTCGTACTCCGCGCTCTCCGTACGTACATATAAACACACACACACACACACACACACACACGAGAACCTGCACCGCGGCGAGCGGCCCTACCGCTGTCACGCGTGCCCCTGCGCCTACACCTCGTACTCCGCGCTCTCCGTACGTACATATAAACACACACACACACACACACACACACACGAGAACCTGCACCGCGGCGAGCGGCCCTACCGCTGTCACGCGTGCCCCTGCGCCTACACCTCGTACTCCGCGCTCTCCGTACGTACATATAAACACACACACACACACACACACACACACACACACACACACGAGAACCTGCACCGCGGCGAGCGGCCCTACCGCTGTCACGCGTGCCCCTGCGCCTACACCTCGTACTCCGCGCTCTCCGTACGTACATATAAACACACACACACACACACACACACATGAGAACCTGCACCGCGGCGAGCGGCCCTACCGCTGTCACGCGTGCCCCTGCGCCTACACCTCGTACTCCGCGCTCTCCGTACGTACATATAAACACACACACACACACACACACACACGAGAACCTGCACCGCGGCGAGCGGCCCTACCGCTGTCACGCGTGCCCCTGCGCCTACACCTCGTACTCCGCGCTCTCCGTACGTACATTTAAACACACACACACACACACACACACGAGAACCTGCACCGCGGCGAGCGGCCCTACCGCTGTCACGCGTGCCCCTGCGCCTACACCTCGTACTCCGCGCTCTCCGTACGTACATATAAACACACACACACACACACGAGAACCTGCACCGCGGCGAGCGGCCCTACCGCTGTCACGCGTGCCCCTGCGCCTACACCTCGTACTCCGCGCTCTCCGTACGTACATATAAACACACACACACACACACGAGAACCTGCACCGCGGCGAGCGGCCCTACCGCTGTCACGCGTGCCCCTGCGCCTACACCTCGTACTCCGCGCTCTCCGTACGTACATATAAACACACTCACACACACACACACAAACGAGAACCTGCACCGCGGCGAGCGGCCCTACCGCTGTCACGCGTGCCCCTGCGCCTACACCTCGTACTCCGCGCTCTCCGTACGTACATATAAACACACACACACACACACACACACACACACACACACACACACGAGAACCTGCACCGCGGCGAGCGGCCCTACCGCTGTCACGCGTGCCCCTGCGCCTACACCTCGTACTCCGCGCTCTCCGTACGGACATATAAACACACACACACACACACACACACACACACGAGAACCTGCACCGCGGCGAGCGGCCCTACCGCTGTCACGCGTGCCCCTGCGCCTACACCTCGTACTCCGCGCTCTCCGTACGTACATATAAACACACACACACACACACACACACACACACACACACACACACACACACGAGAACCTGCACCGCGGCGAGCGGCCCTACCGCTGTCACGCGTGCCCCTGCGCCTACACCTCGTACTCCGCGCTCTCCGTACGTACATATAAACACACACACACACACACGAGAACCTGCACCGCGGCGAGCGGCCTTACCGCTGTCACGCGTGCCCCTGCGCCTACACCTCGTACTCCGCGCTCTCCGTACGTACATATAAACACACACACACACACACACGAGAACCTGCACCGCGGCGAGCGGCCTTACCGCTGTCACGCGTGCCCCTGCGCCTACACCTCGTACTCCGCGCTCTCCGTACGTACATATAAACACACACACACACACACACGAGAACCTGCACCGCGGCGAGCGGCCCTACCGCTGTCACGCGTGCCCCTGCGCCTACACCTCGTACTCCGCGCTCTCCGTACGTACATATAAACACACACACACACACACACACACACACACACACACACACACACACACACACACACACACACACACGAGAACCTGCACCGCGGCGAGCGGCCCTACCGCTGTCACGCGTGCCCCTGCGCCTACACCTCGTACTCCGCGCTCTCCGTACGTACATATAAACACACACACACACACACACACACACACACGAGAACCTGCACCGCGGCGAGCGGCCCTACCGCTGTCACGCGTGCCCCTGCGCCTACACCTCGTACTCCGCGCTCTCCGTACGTACATATAAACACACACACACACACACACACACACACGAGAACCTGCACCGCGGCGAGCGGCCCTACCGCTGTCACGCGTGCCCCTGCGCCTACACCTCGTACTCCGCGCTCTTCGTACGTACATATAAACACACACACACACACACACACACACAAACACACACGAGAACCTGCACCGCGGCGAGCGGCCCTACCGCTGTCACGCGTGCCCCTGCGCCTACACCTCGTACTCCGCGCTCTCCGTACGTACATTTAAACACACACACACACACACACACACACACACACACACACACACACACACGAGAACCTGCACCGCGGCGAGCGGCCCTACCGCTGTCACGCGTGCCCCTGCGCCTACACCTCGTACTCCGCGCTCTCCGTACGTACATATAAACACACACACACACACACACGAGAACCTGCACCGCGGCGAGCGGCCCTACCGCTGTCACGCGTGCCCCTGCGCCTACACCTGGTACTCCGCGCTCTCCGTACGTACATATAAACACACACACACACACACACGAGAACCTGCAGCGCGGCGAGCGGCCCTACCGCTGTCACGCGTGCCCCTGCGCCTACACCTCGTACTCCGCGCTCTCCGTACGTACATATAAACACACACACACACACACACACACGAGAACCTGCACCGCGGCGAGCGGCCCTACCGCTGTCACGCGTGCCCCTGCGCCTACACCTCGTACTCCGCGCTCTCCGTACGTACATATAAACACACACACACACACACACACACGAGAACCTGCACCGCGGCGAGCGGCCCTACCGCTGTCACGCGTGCCCCTGCGCCTACACCTCGTACTCCGCGCTCTCCGTACGTACATTTAAACACACACACACACACACACACACACACACACGAGAACCTGCACCGCGGCGAGCGGCCCTACCGCTGTCACGCGTGCCCCTGCGCCTACACCTCGTACTCCGCGCTCTCCGTACGTACATATAAACACACACACACACACACACACACACACACACACACACACACACACACGAGAACCTGCACCGCGGCGAGCGGCCCTACCGCTGTCACGCGTGCCCCTGCGCCTACACCTGGTACTCCGCGCTCTCCGTACGTACATATAAACACACACACACACACACACACGAGAACCTGCACCGCGGCGAGCGGCCTTACCGCTGTCACGCGTGCCCCTGCGCCTACACCTCGTACTCCGCGCTCTCCGTACGTACATATAAACACACACACACACACACGAGAACCTGCACCGCGGCGAGCGGCCCTACCGCTGTCACGCGTGCCCCTGCGCCTACACCTCGTACTCCGCGCTCTCCGTACGTACATATAAACACACACACACACACACACACACACACACACACACACACACGAGAACCTGCACCGCGGCGAGCGGCCCTACCGCTGTCACGCGTGCCCCTGCGCCTACACCTCGTACTCCGCGCTCTCCGTACGTACATATAAACACACACACACACACACACACACGAGAACCTGCACCGCGGCGAGCGGCCCTACCGCTGTCACGCGTGCCCCTGCGCCTACACCTCGTACTCCGCGCTCTCCGTACGTACATATAAACACACACACACACACACACACACACACACACACACGAGAACCTGCACCGCGGCGAGCGGCCCTACCGCTGTCACGCGTGCCCCTGCGCCTACACCTCGTACTCCGCGCTCTCCGTACGTACATATAAACACACACACACACACACACACACACACACACACACGAGAACCTGCACCGCGGCGAGCGGCCCTACCGCTGTCACGCGTGCCCCTGCGCCTACACCTCGTACTCCGCGCTCTCCGTACGTACATTTAAACACACACACACACACACACACACACACACACACACACACACACACACGAGAACCTGCACCGCGGCGAGCGGCCCTACCGCTGTCACGCGTGCCCCTGCGCCTACACCTCGTACTCCGCGCTCTCCGTACGTACATATAAACACACACACACACACACACACACACACACACACACACACACACACACACACACACACACACACGAGAACCTGCACCGCGGCGAGCGGCCCTACCGCTGTCACGCGTGCCCCTGCGCCTACACCTGGTACTCCGCGCTCTCCGTACGTACATATAAACACACACACACACACACACACACGAGAACCTGCACCGCGGCGAGCGGCCCTACCGCTGTCACGCGTGCCCCTGCGCCTACACCTCGTACTCCGCGCTCTCCGTACGTACATATAAACACACACACACACACACACACACACGAGAACCTGCACCGCGGCGAGCGGCCCTACCGCTGTCACGCGTGCCCCTGCGCCTACACCTCGTACTCCGCGCTCTCCGTACGTACATATAAACACACACACACACACACACGAGAACCTGCACCGCGGCGAGCGGCCCTACCGCTGTCACGCGTGCCCCTGCGCCTACACCTCGTACTCCGCGCTCTCCGTACGTACATATAAACACACACACACACACACACATGAGAACCTGCACCGCGGCGAGCGGCCCTACCGCTGTCACGCGTGCCCCTGCGCCTACACCTCGTACTCCGCGCTCTCCGTACGTACATGTAAACACACACACACACACACACACACGAGAACCTGCACCGCGGCGAGCGGCCCTACCGCTGTCACGCGTGCCCCTGCGCCTACACCTGGTACTCCGCGCTCTCCGTACGTACATATAAACACACACACTCACACACACACACACACGAGAACCTGCACCGCGGCGAGCGGCCCTACCGCTGTCACGCGTGCCCCTGCGCCTACACCTCGTACTCCGCGCTCTCCGTACGTACATATAAACACACACACACACACACACACACACATGAGAACCTGCACCGCGGCGAGCGGCCCTACCGCTGACACGCGTGCCCCTGCGCCTACACCTCGTACTCCGCGCTCTCCGTACGTACATATAAACACACACACACACACACACACACACACGAGAACCTGCACCGCGGCGAGCGGCCCTACCGCTGTCACGCGTGCCCCTGCGCCTACACCTGGTACTCCGCGCTCTCCGTACGTACATATAAACACACACACACACACACGAGAACCTGCACCGCGGCGAGCGGCCCTACCGCTGTCACGCGTGCCCCTGCGCCTACACCTCGTACTCCGCGCTCTCCGTACGTACATATAAACACACACACACACACACACACACGAGAACCTGCACCGCGGCGAGCGGCCCTACCGCTGTCACGCGTGCCCCTGCGCCTACACCTCGTACTCCGCGCTCTCCGTACGTACATATAAACACACACACACACACACACACACACACACACGAGAACCTGCACCGCGGCGAGCGGCCCTACCGCTGTCACGCGTGCCCCTGCGCCTACACCTCGTACTCCGCGCTCTCCGTACGTACATATAAACACACACACACACACACACACACACACACGAGAACCTGCACCGCGGCGAGCGGCCCTACCGCTGTCACGCGTGCCCCTGCGCCTACACCTCGTACTCCGCGCTCTCCGTACGTACATTTAAACACACACACACACACACACACACACACACACACACGAGAACCTGCACCGCGGCGAGCGGCCCTACCGCTGTCACGCGTGCCCCTGCGCCTACACCTCGTACTCCGCGCTCTCCGTACGTACATATAAACACACACACACACACACACACACACACACACACACACACACACACACACACACGAGAACCTGCACCGCGGCGAGCGGCCCTACCGCTGTCACGCGTGCCCCTGCGCCTACACCTGGTACTCCGCGCTCTCCGTACGTACATATAAACACACACACACACACACACACGAGAACCTGCACCGCGGCGAGCGGCCTTACCGCTGTCACGCGTGCCCCTGCGCCTACACCTCGTACTCCGCGCTCTCCGTACGTACATATAAACACACACACACACACACGAGAACCTGCACCGCGGCGAGCGGCCCTACCGCTGTCACGCGTGCCCCTGCGCCTACACCTCGTACTCCGCGCTCTCCGTACGTACATATAAACACACACACACACACACACACACACACACACACACACGAGAACCTGCACCGCGGCGAGCGGCCCTACCGCTGTCACGCGTGCCCCTGCGCCTACACCTCGTACTCCGCGCTCTCCGTACGTACATATAAACACACACACACACACACGAGAACCTGCACCGCGGCGAGCGGCCCTACCGCTGTCACGCGTGCCCCTGCGCCTACACCTCGTACTCCGCGCTCTCCGTACGTACATATAAACACATTCACACACACACACACACGAGAACCTGCAGCGCGGCGAGCGGCCCTACCGCTGTCACGCGTGCCCCTGCGCCTACACCTCGTACTCCGCGCTCTCCGTACGTACATATAAACACACACACACACACACACACGAGAACCTGCACCGCGGCGAGTGGCCCTACCGCTGTCACGCGTGCCCCTGCGCCTACACCTCGTACTCCGCGCTCTCCGTACGTACATATAAACACACACACACACACACGAGAACCTGCACCGCGGCGAGCGGCCCTACCGCTGTCACGCGTGCCCCTGCGCCTACACCTCGTACTCCGCGCTCTCCGTACGTACATATAAACACACACACACACACACGAGAACCTGCACCGCGGCGAGCGGCCCTACCGCTGTCACGCGTGCCCCTGCGCCTACACCTCGTACTCCGCGCTCTCCGTACGTACATATAAACACACACACACACACACACACACACACACACACACACACACGAGAACCTGCACCGCGGCGAGCGGCCCTACCGCTGTCACGCGTGCCCCTGCGCCTACACCTCGTACTCCGCGCTCTCCGTACGTACATATAAACACACACACACACACACACACACGAGAACCTGCACCGCGGCGAGCGGCCCTACCGCTGTCACGCGTGCCCCTGCGCCTACACCTGGTACTCCGCGCTCTCCGTACGTACATATAAACACACACACTCACACACACACACACACGAGAACCTGCACCGCGGCGAGCGGCCCTACCGCTGTCACGCGTGCCCCTGCGCCTACACCTCGTACTCCGCGCTCTCCGTACGTACATATAAACACACACATACACACACACACACACACACACATGAGAACCTGCACCGCGGCGAGCGGCCCTACCGCTGTCACGCGTGCCCCTGCGCCTACACCTCGTACTCCGCGCTCTCCGTACGTACATATAAACACACACACACACACACACACGAGAACCTGCACCGCGGCGAGCGGCCCTACCGCTGTCACGCGTGCCCCTGCGCCTACACCTCGTACTCCGCGCTCTCCGTACGTACATATAAACACACACACACACACACACACACACACGAGAACCTGCAGCGCGGCGAGCGGCCCTACCGCTGTCACGCGTGCCCCTGCGCCTACACCTCGTACTCCGCGCTCTCCGTACGTACATATAAACACACACACACACACACACACACACACACACACACACACGAGAACCTGCACCGCGGCGAGCGGCCCTACCGCTGTCACGCGTGCCCCTGCGCCTACACCTCGTACTCCGCGCTCTCCGTACGTACATATAAACACACACACACACACACACACACACACGAGAACCTGCACCGCGGCGAGCGGCCCTACCGCTGTCACGCGTGCCCCTGCGCCTACACCTCGTACTCCGCGCTCTCCGTACGTACATATAAACACACACACACACACACGAGAACCTGCACCGCGGCGAGCGGCCCTACCGCTGTCACGCGTGCCCCTGCGCCTACACCTCGTACTCCGCGCTCTCCGTACGTACATATAAACACACACACACACACACACACACACACACGAGAACCTGCACCGCAGCGAGCGGCCTTACCGCTGTCACGCGTGCCCCTGCGCCTACACCTCGTACTCCGCGCTCTCCGTACGTACATATAAACACACACACACACACACACACGAGAACCTGCACCGCGGCGAGCGGCCCTACCGCTGTCACGCGTGCCCCTGCGCCTACACCTCGTACTCCGCGCTCTCCGTACGTACATATAAACACACACACACACACACACACACACACGACAACCTGCACCGCGGCGAGCGGCCCTACCGCTGTCACGCGTGCCTTTGCGCCTACACCTCGTTCTCCGCGCTCTCCGTACGTACATATAAACACACACACACACACACACACACGAGAACCTGCACCGCGGCGAGCGGCCCTACCGCTGTCACGCGTGCCCCTGCGCCTTCACCTCGTACTCCGCGCTCTCCGTACGTACATATAAACACACACACACACACACACACACACACACGAGAACCTGCACCGCGGCGAGCGGCCCTACCGCTGTCACGCGTGCCCCTGTGCCTTCACCTCGTACTCCGCGCTCTCCGTACGTACATATAAACACACACACACACACACACACACACACACACACACACACACACACACACACACACACACACACACACACACACACACGAGAACCTGCACCGCGGCGAGCGGCCCTACCGCTGTCACGCGTGCCCCTGCGCCTACACCTCGTACTCCGCGCTCTCCGTACGTACATATAAACACACACACACACACACACACGAGAACCTGCACCGCGGCGAGCGGCCCTACCGCTGTCACGCGTGCCCCTGCGCCTACACCTCGTACTCCGCGCTCTCCGTACGTACATATAAACACACACACACACACACACGAGAACCTGCACCGCGGCGAGCGGCCCTACCGCTGTCACGCGTGCCCCTGCGCCTACACCTCGTACTCCGCGCTCTCCGTACGTACATTTAAACACACACACACACACACACACACACACACACACACACACACACACGAGAACCTGCACCGCGGCGAGCGGCCCTACCGCTGTCACGCGTGCCCCTGCGCCTACACCTCGTACTCCGCGCTCTCCGTACGTACATATAAACACACACACACACACACACACACACACACACACACACACACACACACACACACACACACACACACACACACACACGAGAACCTGCACCGCGGCGAGCGGCCCTACCGCTGTCACGCGTGCCCCTGCGCCTACACCTGGTACTCCGCGCTCTCCGTACGTACATATAAACACACACACACACACACACACACGAGAACCTGCACCGCGGCGAGCGGCCTTACCGCTGTCACGCGTGCCCCTGCGCCTACACCTCGTTCTCCGCGCTCTCCGTACGTACATATAAACACACACACACACACGAGAACCTGCACCGCGGCGAGCGGCCCTACCGCTGTCACGCGTGCCCCTGCGCCTACACCTCGTACTCCGCGCTCTCCGTACGTACATATAAACACACACACACACACACACACACACACACACACACACGAGAACCTGCACCGCGGCGAGCGGCCCTACCGCTGTCACGCGTGCCCCTGCGCCTACACCTCGTAC
The DNA here is from genome assembly GCA_944739405.2 of Euclidia mi. Lineage (NCBI taxonomy): Eukaryota > Metazoa > Arthropoda > Insecta > Lepidoptera > Erebidae > Euclidia > Euclidia mi. The sequence goes on from OX123190.2 coordinate 84,436,547, forward strand.
TCCGCGCTCTCCGTACGTACATATAAACACACACACACACACGAGAACCTGCACCGCGGCGAGCGGCCCTACCGCTGTCACGCGTGCCCCTGCGCCTACACCTCGTACTCCGCGCTCTCCGTACGTACATATAAACACACACACACACACGAGAACCTGCACCGCGGCGAGCGGCCCTACCGCTGTCACGCGTGCCCCTGCGCCTACACCTCGTACTCCGCGCTCTCCGTACGTACATATAAACACACACACACACACACACACACACACGAGAACCTGCACCGCGGCGAGCGGCCCTACCGCTGTCACGCGTGCCCCTGCGCCTACACCTCGTACTCCGCGCTCTCCGTACGTACATATAAACACACACACACACACACACACACACACACGAGAACCTGCACCGCGGCGAGCGGCCCTACCGCTGTCACGCGTGCCCCTGCGCCTACACCTCGTACTCCGCGCTCTCCGTACGTACATATAAACACACACACACACACACACACACACACGAGAACCTGCACCGCGGCGAGCGGCCCTACCGCTGTCACGCGTGCCCCTGCGCCTACACCTGGTACTCCGCGCTCTCCGTACGTACATGTAAACACACACACACACACACACACACATGAGAACCTGCACCGCGGCGAGCGGCCCTACCGCTTTCACGCGTGCCTCTGCGCCTACACCTCGTACTCCGCGCTCTCCGTACGTACATATAAACACACACACACACACACACACGAGAACCTGCACCGCGGCGAGCGGCCCTACCGCTGTCACGCGTGCCCCTGCGCCTACACCTCGTACTCCGCGCTCTCCGTACGTACATATAAACACACACACACACACACACGAGAACCTGCACCGCGGCGAGCGGCCCTACCGCTGTCACGCGTGCCCCTGCGCCTACACCTCGTACTCCGCGCTCTCCGTACGTACATATAAACACACACACACACACACGAGAACCTGCACCGCGGCGAGCGGCCCTACCGCTGTCACGTGTGCCCCTGCGCCTACACCTCGTACTCCGCGCTTTCCGTACGTACATATAAACACACACACACACACGAGAACCTGCACCGCGGCGAGCGGCCCTACCGCTGTCACGCGTGCCCCTGCGCCTACACCTCGTACTCCGCGCTCTCCGTACGTACATATAAACACACACACACACACACGAGAACCTGCACCGCGGCGAGCGGCCCTACCGCTGTCACGCGTGCCCCTGCGCCTACACCTCGTACTCCGCGCTCTCCGTACGTACATATAAACACACACACACACACACACACACACACACGAGAACCTGCAGCGCGGCGAGCGGCCCTACCGCTGTCACGCGTGCCCCTGCGCCTACACCTCGTACTCCGCGCTCTCCGTACGTACATATAAACACACACACACACACGAGAACCTGCACCGCGGCGAGCGGCCCTACCGCTGTCACGCGTGCCCCTGCGCCTACACCTCGTACTCCGCGCTCTCCGTACGTACATATAAACACACACACACACACACGAGAACCTGCACCGCGGCGAGCGGCCCTACCGCTGTCACGCGTGCCCCTGCGCCTACACCTGGTACTCCGCGCTCTCCGTACGTACATATAAACACACACACACACACACACACACACACGAGAACCTGCACCGCGGCGAGCGGCCCTACCGCTGTCACGCGTGCCCCTGCGCCTACACCTCGTACTCCGCGCTCTCCGTACGTACATATAAACACATTCACACACACACACACACACACACACACACACACGAGAACCTGCACCGCGGCGAGCGGCCCTACCGCTGTCACGCGTGCCCCTGCGCCTACACCTCGTACTCCGCGCTCTCCGTACGTACATATAAACACACACACACACACACACACACGAGAACCTGCACCGCGGCGAGCGGCCCTACCGCTGTCACGCGTGCCCCTGCGCCTACACCTCGTACTCCGCGCTCTCCGTACGTACATATAAACACACACACACACACACGAGAACCTGCACCGCGGCGAGCGGCCCTACCGCTGTCACGCGTGCCCCTGCGCCTACACCTCGTACTCCGCGCTCTCCGTACGTACATATAAACACACACACACACACACACACACACACACACACACACACACACACACACACACACACACACACACGAGAACCTGCACCGCGGCGAGCGGCCCTACCGCTGTCACGCGTGCCCCTGCGCCTACACCTCGTACTCCGCGCTCTCCGTACGTACATATAAACACACACACACACACACGCACGAGAACCTGCACCGCGGCGAGCGGCCCTACCGCTGTCACGCGTGCCCCTGCGCCTACACCTGGTACTCCGCGCTCTCCGTACGTACATATAAACACACACACTCACACACACACACACACGAGAACCTGCACCGCGGCGAGCGGCCCTACCGCTGTCACGCGTGCCCCTGCGCCTACACCTCGTACTCCGCGCTCTCCGTACGTACATATAAACACACACACACACACACACACACACACATGAGAACCTGCACCGCGGCGAGCGGCCCTACCGCTGTCACGCGTGCCCCTGCGCCTACACCTCGTACTCCGCGCTCTCCGTACGTACATATAAACACACACACACACACACACACACACACACGAGAACCTGCACCGCGGCGAGCGGCCCTACCGCTGTCACGCGTGCCCCTGCGCCTACACCTCGTACTCCGCGCTCTCCGTACGTACATATAAACACACACACACACACACACACGAGAACCTGCACCGCGGCGAGCGACCCTACCGCTGTCACGCGTGCCCCTGCGCCTACACCTCGTACTCCGCGCTCTCCGTACGTACATATAAACACACACACACACACACACGAGAACCTGCACCGCGGCGAGCGGCCCTACCGCTGTCACGCGTGCCCCTGCGCCTACACCTCGTACTCCGCGCTCTCCGTACGTACATATAAACACATTCACACACACACACACACACACACGAGAACCTGCACCGCGGCGAGCGGCCCTACCGCTGTCACGCGTGCCCCTGCGCCTACACCTCGTACTCCGCGCTCTCCGTACGTACATATAAACACACACACACACACGAGAACCTGCACCGCGGCGAGCGGCCCTACCGCTGTCACGCGTGCCCCTGCGCCTACACCTCGTACTCCGCGCTCTCCGTACGTACATATAAACACACACACACACACGAGAACCTGCACCGCGGCGAGCGGCCCTACCGCTGTCACGCGTGCCCCTGCGCCTACACCTCGTACTCCGCGCTCTCCGTACGTACACACACACACACACACACACACACACACACACACACACACACACACACACACACACGAGAACCTGCACCGCGGCGAGCGGCCCTACCGCTGTCACGCGTGCCCCTGCGCCTTCACCTCGTACTCCGCGCTCTCCGTACGTACATATAAACACACACACACACACACACACACGAGAACCTGCACCGCGGCGAGCGGCCCTACCGCTGTCACGCGTGCCCCTGCGCCTACACCTCGTACTCCGCGCTCTCCGTACGTACACACACACACACACACACACACACACACACACACACACACACACACACACACACACACACACGAGAACCTGCACCGCGGCGAGCGGCCCTACCGCTGTCACGCGTGCCCCTGCGCCTACACCTGGTACTCCGCGCTCTCCGTACGTACATATAAACACACACACACACACACACACACACACACACACGAGAACCTGCACCGCGGCGAGCGGCCCTACCGCTGTCACGCGTGCCCCTGCGCCTACACCTCGTACTCCGCGCTCTCCGTACGTACATATAAACACACACACACACACACACACACGAGAACCTGCACCGCGGCGAGCGGCCCTACCGCTGTCACGCGTGCCCCTGCGCCTACACCTCGTACTCCGCGCTCTCCGTACGTACATTTAAACACACACACACACACACACACACACACACACACACACACACACACACACACACACACGAGAACCTGCACCGCGGCGAGCGGCCCTACCGCTGTCACGCGTGCCCCTGCGCCTACACCTCGTACTCCGCGCTCTCCGTACGTACATATAAACACACACACACACACACACACGAGAACCTGCACCGCGGCGAGCGGCCTTACCGCTGTCACGCGTGCCCCTGCGCCTACACCTCGTACTCCGCGCTCTCCGTACGTACATATAAACACACACACACACACGAGAACCTGCACCGCGGCGAGCGGCCTTACCGCTGTCACGCGTGCCCCTGCGCCTACACCTCGTACTCCGCGCTCTCCGTACGTACATATAAACACACACACACACACGAGAACCTGCACCGCGGCGAGCGGCCCTACCGCTGTCACGCGTGCCCCTGCGCCTACACCTCGTACTCCGCGCTCTCCGTACGTACATATAAACACACACACACACACACACGAGAACCTGCACCGCGGCGAGCGGCCCTACCGCTGTCACGCGTGCCCCTGCGCCTACACCTCGTACTCCGCGCTCTCCGTACGTACATATAAACACACACACACACACACACACACACACACACGAGAACCTGCACCGCGGCGAGCGGCCCTACCGCTGTCACGCGTGCCCCTGCGCCTACACCTCGTACTCCGCGCTCTCCGTACGTACATATAAACACACAAACACACACACACACACACGAGAACCTGCACCGCGGCGAGCGGCCCTACCGCTGTCACGCGTGCCCCTGCGCCTACACCTGGTACTCCGCGCTCTCCGTACGTACATGTAAACACACACACACACACACACACACACACACACATGAGAACCTGCACCGCGGCGAGCGGCCCTACCGCTGTCACGCGTGCCCCTGCGCCTACACCTGGTACTCCGCGCTCTCCGTACGTACATGTAAACACACACACACACACACACACACACACATGAGAACCTGCACCGCGGCGAGCGGCCCTACCGCTGTCACGCGTGCCCCTGCGCCTACACCTCGTACTCCGCGCTCTCCGTACGTACATATAAACACACACACACACACACACACACGAGAACCTGCACCGCGGCGAGCGGCCCTACCGCTGTCACGCGTGCCCCTGCGCCTACACCTCGTACTCCGCGCTCTCCGTACGTACATATAAACACACACACACACACACACACACGAGAACCTGCACCGCGGCGAGCGGCCCTACCGCTGTCACGCGTGCCCCTGCGCCTACACCTCGTACTCCGCGCTCTCCGTACGTACATATAAACACATTCACACACACACACACACGAGAACCTGCAGCGCGGCGAGCGGCCCTACCGCTGTCACGCGTGCCCCTGCGCCTACACCTCGTACTCCGCGCTCACCGTACGTACATATAAACACACACACACACACACACACACACACACTCATGAGAACCTGCACCGCGGCGAGCGGCCCTACCGCTGTCACGCGTGCCCCTGCGCCTACACCTCGTACTCCGCGCTCTCCGTACGTACATATAAACACATTCACACACACACACACACACACACACACGAGAACCTGCAGCGCGGCGAGCGGCCCTACCGCTGTCACGCGTGCCCCTGCGCCTACACCTCGTACTCCGCGCTCTCCGTACGTACATATAAACACACACACACACACACACACACGAGAACCTGCACCGCGGCGAGCGGCCCTACCGCTGTCACGCGTGCCCCTGCGCCTACACCTCGTACTCCGCGCTCTCCGTACGTACATATAAACACACACACACACACACACGAGAACCTGCACCGCGGCGAGCGGCCCTACCGCTGTCACGCGTGCCCCTGCGCCTACACCTCGTACTCCGCGCTCTCCGTACGTACATATAAACACACACACACACACACACACGAGAACCTGCACCGCGGCGAGCGGCCCTACCGCTGTCACGCGTGCCCCTGCGCCTACACCTCGTACTCCGCGCTCTCCGTACGTACATATAAACACACACACACACACACGAGATCCTGCACCGCGGCGAGCGGCCCTACCGCTGTCACGCGTGCCCCTGCGCCTACACCTCGTACTCCGCGCTCTCCGTACGTACATATAAACACACACACACACACACGAGAACCTGCACCGCGGCGAGCGGCCCTACCGCTGTCACGCGTGCCCCTGCGCCTACACCTGGTACTCCGCGCTCTCCGTACGTACATATAAACACACACACACACACACACACACACACGAGAACCTGCACCGCGGCGAGCGGCCCTACCGCTGTCACGCGTGCCCCTGCGCCTACACCTCGTACTCCGCGCTCTCCGTACGTACATATAAACACACACACACACACACACACACACACACACACACACACACACACACACACACGAGAACCTGCACCGCGGCGAGCGGCCCTACCGCTGTCACGCGTGCCCCTGCGCCTACACCTCGTACTCCGCGCTCTCCGTACGTACATATAAACACACACACACACACACACACACACACACACACACACGAGAACCTGCACCGCGGCGAGCGGCCCTACCGCTGTCACGCGTGCCCCTGCGCCTACACCTGGTACTCCGCGCTCTCCGTACGTACATATAAACACACACACACACACACACGAGAACCTGCACCGCGGCGAGCGGCCCTACCGCTGTCACGCGTGCCCCTGCGCCTACACCTCGTACTCCGCGCTCTCCGTACGTACATATAAACACACACACACACACACACGAGAACCTGCACCGCGGCGAGCGGCCCTACCGCTGTCACGCGTGCCCCTGCGCCTACACCTGGTACTCCGCGCTCTCCGTACGTACATATAAACACACACACACACACACACACACACACACACACACACACACACACACACACACACGAGAACCTGCACCGCGGCGAGCGGCCCTACCGCTGTCACGCGTGCCCCTGCGCCTACACCTCGTACTCCGCGCTCTCCGTACGTACATATAAACACACACACACACACACACACACACACACGAGAACCTGCACCGCGGCGAGCGGCCCTACCGCTGTCACGCGTGCCCCTGCGCCTACACCTCGTACTCCGCGCTCTCCGTACGTACATATAAACACACACACACACACACACACACACACACACACACACACACACACACACACACACACACACGAGAACCTGCACCGCGGCGAGCGGCCCTACCGCTGTCACGCGTGCCCCTGCGCCTACACCTCGTACTCCGCGCTCTCCGTACGTACATATAAACACACACACACACACACGAGAACCTGCACCGCGGCGAGCGGCCCTACCGCTGTCACGCGTGCCCCTGCGCCTACACCTCGTACTCCGCGCTCTCCGTACGTACATATAAACACACACACACACACACACACACACACACGAGAACCTGCACCGCGGCGAGCGGCCCTACCGCTGTCACGCGTGCCCCTGCGCCTACACCTCGTACTCCGCGCTCTCCGTACGTACATATAAACACACACACACACACACACACACACATGAGAACCTGCACCGCGGCGAGCGGCCCTACCGCTGTCACGCGTGCCCCTGCGCCTACACCTCGTACTCCGCGCTCTCCGTACGTACATATAAACACACACACACACACACGAGAACCTGCACCGCGGCGAGCGGCCCTACCGCTGTCACGCGTGCCCCTGCGCCTACACCTCGTACTCCGCGCTCTCCGTACGTACATATAAACACACACACACACACACGAGAACCTGCACCGCGGCGAGCGGCCCTACCGCTGTCACGCGTGCCCCTGCGCCTACACCTCGTACTCCGCGCTCTCCGTACGTACATATAAACACACACACACACACACACGAGAACCTGCACCGCGGCGAGCGGCCCTACCGCTGTCACGCGTGCCCCTGCGCCTACACCTCGTACTCCGCGCTCTCCGTACGTACATATAAACACATTCACACACACACACACACACACACACACACACACGAGAACCTGCACCGCGGCGAGCGGCCCTACCGCTGTCACGCGTGCCCCTGCGCCTACACCTCGTACTCCGCGCTCTCCGTACGTACATATAAACACACACACACACACGCACACACACACACGAGAACCTGCACCGCGGCGAGCGGCCCTACCGCTGTCACGCGTGCCCCTGCGCCTACACCTCGTACTCCGCGCTCTCCGTACGTACATATAAACACACACACACACACACACACACACACACACACACGAGAACCTGCACCGCGGCGAGTGGCCCTACCGCTGTCACGCGTGCCCCTGCGCCTACACCTCGTACTCCGCGCTCTCCGTACGTACATATAAACACACCCACACACACACACACACACACACACACGAGAACCTGCAGCGCGGCGAGCGGCCCTACCGCTGTCCGCGTGCCCCTGCGCCTACACCTCGTACTCCGCGCTCTCCGTACGTACATATAAACACACACACACACACACGAGAACCTGCACCGCGGCGAGCGGCCCTACCGCTGTCACGCGTGCCCCTGCGCCTACACCTCGTACTCCGCGCTCTCCGTACGTACATATAAACACACACACACACACACACACACACGAGAACCTGCACCGCGGCGAGCGGCCCTACCGCTGTCACGCGTGCCCCTGCGCCTACACCTCGTACTCCGCGCTCTCCGTACGTACATATAAACACACACACACACACACACGAGAACCTGCACCGCGGCGAGCGGCTCTACCGCTGTCACGCGTGCCCCTGCGCCTACACCTGGTACTCCGCGCTCTCCGTACGTACATATAAACACACACACACACACACACACACGAGAACCTGCACCGCGGCGAGCGGCCCTACCGCTGTCACGCGTGCCCCTGCGCCTACACCTCGTACTCCGCGCTCTCCGTACGTACATATAAACACACACACACACACACACACACACGAGAACCTGCACCGCGGCGAGCGGCCCTACCGCTGTCACGCGTGCCCCTGCGCCTACACCTCGTACTCCGCGCTCTCCGTACGTACATATAAACACACACACACACACACACGAGAACCTGCACCGCGGCGAGCGGCCCTACCGCTGTCACGCGTGCCCCTGCGCCTACACCTCGTACTCCGCGCTCTCCGTACGTACATATAAACACACACACACACACACACACACGAGAACCTGCACCGCGGCGAGCGGCCCTACCGCTGTCACGCGTGCCCCTGCGCCTACACCTCGTACTCCGCGCTCTCCGTACGTACATATAAACACACACACACACACACACACACGAGAACCTGCACCGCGGCGAGCGGCCCTACCGCTGTCACGCGTGCCCCTGCGCCTACACCTCGTACTCCGCGCTCTCCGTACGTACATATAAACACACACACACACACACACACACGAGAACCTGCACCGCGGCGAGCGGCCCTACCGCTGTCACGCGTGCCCCTGCGCCTACACCTCGTACTCCGCGCTCTCCGTACGTACATATAAACACACACACACACACACGAGAACCTGCACCGCGGCGAGTGGCCCTACCGCTGTCACGCGTGCCCCTGCGCCTACACCTCGTACTCCGCGCTCTCCGTACGTACATATAAACACACACACACACACGAGAACCTGCACCGCGGCGAGCGGCCCTACCGCTGTCACGCGTGCCCCTGCGCCTACACCTCGTACTCCGCGCTCTCCGTACGTACATATAAACACACACACACACACACACACACGAGAACCTGCACCGCGGCGAGCGGCCCTACCGCTGTCACGCGTGCCCCTGCGCCTACACCTGGTACTCCGCGCTCTCCGTACGTACATATAAACACACACACACACACACACACACACGAGAACCTGCACCGCGGCGAGCGGCCCTACCGCTGTCACGCGTGCCCCTGCGCCTACACCTCGTACTCCGCGCTCTCCGTACGTACATATAAACACACACACACACACGAGAACCTGCACCGCGGCGAGCGGCCCTACCGCTGTCACGCGTGCCCCTGCGCCTACACCTCGTACTCCGCGCTCTCCGTACGTACATATAAACACACACACACACTAGTTCGCACTTACACACACTGCGTGTGTATACGTACAGGCGCACGCACACTTAAACACACGCGTATTTACTTGCAAGTTTTTAAAGATGAGTTCAGTCTGAGCTTTATATTGTATTTTATGTAAATTCCAGCGCCACACTAAGAAGCACACAGACGTGCAGTTCATATGTGACTACTGCAGTCGGTCGTTCAAGATCAAAGCGGCGCTGGTCTCACATCTCGACACGCATAAACGTGAGTTCACTTGATTAAAACAAATTTTTCCACATTAAATATAAAATAATCAGCTGTTTCATACAAAATTGAACTTTGACTACGTCTAAATGTGTGTTGTTCATAATAATGGTGTTATAATTTTTATGAACATCCCGCACATCCAAAGGTATACTGAGAAGATGATTTAATACAGTTGCTGCTTTCCATAAGCATTTGTCTACATTTTATAAGACAAATGTGCGCGGGGTAGAGCTTTGTTAAAAAAGAATACCTACATACTAAAATGACTTTAGTACTTACCCCCCGACAAGTGACCGATGGTATAAACGTGTCTCCCCCGTATATACATGTAGCGGTGCGCAAGCACGGCTGTGACGAGTGCTCGCGTCGGTTCGCGCAGCGCTCGGCCCTGCGGCTGCACGTGGCGCGCGAGCACCGCCGCCTGCCGCCGCCCTGCGCCTGCCAGATCTGTCCCAAGAGGTACCACCCAACATTTCTTTTACTTTTCATGTGAAGAGTGTGTGTAGTAGCTATGCGGGGAGAAGACTTGAGCGCGATTCCCTAACAGACGAGGTAGTCGTTATGGTGCACTGAAAAGCGAGACTTAACAAAGGGGTGTTGCCTACAGTACAACGCGGAATCTTTTGGGGGAGTCAGAAGAGTAGTAGTGGGTGAAGAGTTGCATTCTAAACAGCCAATTTCGTTTTTTAAATTTCAGTTTAATATAGCCATTTTTAGGGTTCCGTACCTGAAAGGTAAAAAACGGAACCCTATTACTAAGCCTCCGCTGTCTGTCTGTCTGTCTGTCGGTCACCAGGCTGTATCTCATAAACCATGATAGCTAGAAAGCTGAAATTTTCAGAAATTATGTATTTCGATTGCCGCTATAACAACAAATACTAAAAACAAAAAAAATGAAAATATTAAGGGGGGGTCCCATACAAAAAACGTGTTCTTTTTCGTATTTTTTGCTCAAAATTACTAACTGTAACAGGTAGACGCTTTAAATTTTCACAGAATATGTAGTTGTATATTACCTTTCAAAATAAATAAATTAATTAAAAAAAGTAAATAATAAAGGGGGGCTTCCATACAACAAACGTAATTTTTAAGCAATTTGTTACTCGATCTTAATAAACAGGTAGAAACTTATAAAGTATTTAAGTATACATACAAAGAACGTGATTTTCTTTTATAGATGATAGTACGGAACCCTTCGTGCGCGAGTCCGACTCGCACTTGCCCAATTTTATTTAGTTTTATTTAGCCGTTTCATTCCGTGTGTCTCGTAAAAGGCGACTAATAGTTATTTGTGCAACAAGAGAGCAAATTTGTTTTTTGTTTTGAGTGCTGATTTTGAGCCCCGAGCAAGCGAAGGATTCCATGATTGATTCACGAGAGTAGCGAGTGATTTAAAGTTAGAATCCTGAGATAATTTAACACGTCACGCTATACGCTATCAGCATCAGTAAAATTTTTATTACCGCATTTTTTTTAAATCGCGGTTTGATACCGCGTCTCTGATGTTTATTTTTCAAATGACGTATTATTATTGTTGAAATTTGAAATAAAAATGTATTGGTTAAATACCAATTGTATACTATTCATTAGACTTATTTTTATTAAAATCCAATAATAAATTAAACATATTAACAATAACATACCTACGCCACTGACAATAGACTTTTGTCGATGTAGCATTTGTCATTCCTTTCGGTTTCTTGTCTTGTCATTGACCTCCTAATACGATCCTACCACAACGTTTTCCTTTGCCTGTTCCATATAATTTCGTCTAGGCCGCCCTCTTCCTCGTCTTCCTTTGATATTATTCTTGATAGACCTTCCAATATTTATATACCGCCGCGTTTACTTTATATACCGCCAGTAAAAACCACGTATAGACAAAACTCGTTCCTGATAAGAGCTTGTAGATCGTTTAACGAAGTATCTCGACGTGTAGATTTAGATTTGTTCAATACCAGTGTGTCCCGACTAAAGAAGTTACTTGTTGATAAATTTTTCTCCTAGCTATTATACAATATGATTTGATAAGTAAGCCTCATTTAATTTATCTCTTGTTCTTTGTAATTAACTTCGTATCTCTCCGACTTTTGTTGAATTTATTTTTTATGTTTACTTGTGAAAACTTGTAAATGGCCCTCAGCTTCATAAAATTGTAAATTGTATGTCTTTGTTAGCTGTAAAATTTCCGAAAAGATTAAAATAAAAAATTATTTTGAAAAAGTTATTTTTTAAATTATCAAAAATGTATGTATTCAATATTTGTTGCTAACATCTCAAAAATGTAAATATCTTTAGTTCTAAGTTAAAGTTTCATGCATCTCACCTGTACATTTGCCAAAGAGACCAAAACAAATTAACATTTCGACCAAAACAAATTAACATTTCAATGGACCAACCATTGAAATGTTAATTTGTTTTGGTCTTAGCGTGCATTTATGAATGTTTTTTATGATTTTTATGGTCTACCTGGCAAAGTATTGGTGGCACAGAAAATTTGCAAAGGACTATTAGCTACAAATTAAATATTGTACAGCTTAGGTCCGCATGTAATATGTAGTCGTAAATCCAAAAATAACAAACTTGTCAACGAAATTAGAAAGAAATTAGCAACAATTTTCCTTTCAAGGTGTTATAATTTTTAGTCGGCAGTAACGAAGAATACATATAATTTGTCTAAAACTGTCTGTCAAAACAAACTCAGTACTCCAACACGACGACTCCTCAGCCTCCTAGAGCACATAAAAGTCCAATTTTCACTCATTACAATAAGTCTGAACATACAACGAAATAACAACGCATAATATAAACAAACCGCTAAATTTACGGCACCTCTTGGTCACTTGTGAATTTGATATTTTAGTCCATAAAACGGAAACTGCAATGTTCTGTAGTGTCTCAATGTTCTGGAGAGAGCTATTGTAAAATAATTGACTGTATCAAAATTCATTGCAAAAAAGTATCAAAGTTGTAGAACTTGTAGAAAATTAAATTTGCAACAAAACATGCTTTGACCAAGTTCTCTGTTCGATCAATAGTTTACAGATAAATAAAAATCTATCCGCACCCGCACTCTTTCTAAGACGGCAGCCGAGGAACCAGACGACCCCATAAATTTGGATTAAGTTGTATATTATTAGCCCTCCCTAGAAACCAAAAAAATAAAATTGCGTCCAATGACAAATGCGACCCTAAATGTAACTTGTCAATGGACTAAATAGCGGTTGAGTATTTATAAAGTCAAATATTTTTACCTGCTGACACGAAACTCCCCTCGTGGATCTTGTTCAAACTTTGGCGCGTATTGTTGTCGACACAAGACTTGTCACTTGTATTCATGATAAACTCGGTGACGCAGACGTCACGTGGTGCTTGTTTGTAAGTTTAGTTCTACCGCGGACATATGGATGGCAGTAGGCGCGCACAACGTGGAAGTTCCTCAAGGGCCCGCTAGATGGAACTGTGCCGACGACGTCACTTTCTGAATGGCGGTGTTAAGATTCTCCGCGAGCGAATGACCTCCCTCGGAAACGTTTGATCGGTATCGCTTCTCGGCCTTTTGGCTAAGATCAAAGTGTAGTATCTGTTCTTTTCAGCTTAATATCTGAAAGTTCCCTCACTGAGGGACCAGAATATTAAACTGATTTTTGTAATCAGACGGGATGTTCGGGGCTCGCTCCACTCCCGTCACGGGTCGGCCCGGCATTGCAGTGCCGCCGGGATCGGCCCACGTATTTCCTTATAATTCGTCATGAAAATTATCAGAATTTCTGTTTGTCCTTCGACCCGCCCGTCACATTGAAAAGAATCTAGCAGTCTTTTTGCCGCACAGTTAAATTGAAATTCTCATTTCTTTGCAAATTAAATTGTCTACAACTTTGGTCCCGTGTAGCAATTTGTGGTAAATCTTATAATAGTTACAATTACAAATTAATACAAATTAAAATCAAACGGAATTTGCGACAATAATTCTTTTCAATGTGTTATTTTTTTTTCGTCGCAATTACTACATTTTATTGGTCCAAAACAAGACCCAGTCCTTCAACTTGAGACTCCACAGACTCATAGATTACCAATCACCAATTCAATCTCAGCTCCAATTTTCACCCATTAATTACATCGACTTTGAAAACATATGTGGACAAAACTTTAAAATTAAAGCACTCCGTGGGCTTCTTATAAGTACTTGATATTCTGCCTATGCAAAGGATACTGCAATGTCCTGCTGCCCCTCAATTTTCTGGGAGAGAATAGAGATGCAGAAAAGTAATTGGAAAAATCAATGAAAATTGTAATTTACTGATAAAATGCGATAATTCTATAGTTTTTTTTTATTTATCGATAAAATGAGCGTGGCTCATAAAGAAGACGATATTCATAACATGGCCACGACATAATATACCTACACCGATATTCTTTTAAACTCTGCTTGTAATGTTACTACTAAAGTACTGATGATGATTGTGAATGTTGCAGGTACCCACGTATGTCTCTGCTCAAGGCGCACATGAAGAGAGCGCACGGCATGTCCATCATCACTCGGAAGGTAACACTACATTCATTTTAACACATATTCGATTTCGGTATGCTGTTCTTTTCCAAGAGTATATTTTATACCACCAAGACCACCTTGTCCGTGTGGTGACGGATTAAGAATACGGATTGTCACCACCCCATATCATCCCATGGGTGTCGTAAAAGCCGACAGAGGGAGCATATTATGCAGAGAACAGCACTGTAAGAGAAGGAAAACTTGATGCAAACCCTATACCAATCCGTTTGGCCAGCGTGGTATAGTAGGCCAATACCTCCTTTCAAAGGAGAGGCCTAGTCCAGCAGTGGACTATTAAAGGCTGATGATGAAGAAGAAGAAGATATTTTATACATGAAGTTTTTTGCCGTATTGAAACTCAAACTCAAATATGTTTATTGCCATAAAAATGTTAAAAATTTTTAGACACGTCAGAAGGTCATACAAATAAAAAATAAAAAAGTAACTTTAAATGCATATTAACATAATTGAGCATTGAAAAAAAATGCCTGTTCAGAAAGTATGCAGCCTCGTGAATATATAAAAGTACTAAACTAGCATAATATAGACACAATAACTCACACTCACATGAAACTTAACACTAATCAAACATAAGTCTAAAGCCTGTGGGACCGAGCAAATTAATCCCAAGCATTTTTGAATACAATCTAGCACCGAATAGTACTCTTTTTGACAAAGTTTATAATATAATTTATTCTACTCATACTTGTTTCTCTCTCTCTCTATTTGTTACCATGATTAAACATTGAAATTGTTTTTAACTTTAACTTGAATTGAACATATGTGATCAATGACAAAAAATAATAAAATGATCAGTGATCATTTTATTACTTTTTGATAAAATAAAATAACAATTACAAAAGACGCAGAAAAAAATAACAATTACTAAATTGAACATTGTGTGTGTGTGTGTTGAAAGTACTAGAGTATTACTATTGCACTCGTATAATGTTTGAAACTACCACGTTACAACACAGCTGTATCTTTTACCCTCTTTATAAAATAGTAAAGACTTAAGGCGTAATTTGTTACTCGTTCAACACAAATGAGAACCCACCTGGAAAGACTGGGTTGTCAATTATCGCTTGCTTATCGGTGAAGGAAAACATCGTGATGAAATCAGTTTGAGAGTTCTCCATAATGTTCTCGGAAGACATGTGAAGTCTGCCAACCCGCACTTGGCCAGCGTGGTGGACTAAAGCCTTACCCTTCTCATAGTGAGAAGGGGCCCGTGCCCAGCAGTGGGACAGTTTATATATAGGGCTGTACACTAGCTTAGTAAATGATGTGCGTATTTGTTTGCGAGATTCAGGATCTTTAATTTTCGTCGAATTTACATAATTGCATCTTATATGTACGTCTGCAACTAGCCTGCTTAATGCAAAATCAAACCTAACAACTTATTATTATCGTGACAAGTGATTTATCAATCTCTTCACATTCCAGATGTTCTTCAAATCCTTACCAACGATGACAGAACTCGAAGTGAAGCAATCCAAGGTCATACTCAAGTCAGAAGGAGACGTGTTCACATACGAACCTCCTTACGAGCCACACGAAATGTTCCAACATTCAGAGCAAAACATTCAAATAAAACTTGAAGAAACTGAAGAAAATTGTGAACAGCCAGAAATGGAAGCTCCCAAAGAGAGTGCCACTCTAGAAGACTTCATGCAGTATGTGACGCAAGGTGGGAAAGATATAGGGTCCAATGTGATATACATTCAGAATGGTGAGGTGATTCAAGGGTTCCAAGGAATAATGGCTGGAGGTAACGAGAGTTTGATACTGCAAGTAGATGCTATGGTCGATGGTGGTAATGTGTTACTGGACTCATTGAATGGTGATTGTATAGCTAGTTTAAGTGTGGTGAAGAATGAAGATCTCAGTTAGGTTAGTTATAAATGTGAAAGAAGAATTGTGAATGGGACGGATGAAGGAAAAGGGTGCTGCCAAGCTTCATGAGCATAAAGTATTATATACTTCCTAAGCTAAGTCCACCAGAATCCTAAATTCACCATTGGATGGTATTAAATGTTTGATGAGTAACGAAAAGAGTAACAATTTCTTTTAAATGGATATGTATTTGATTTTTTCTATCCATTTAGCAGTGATAATTTATAATAATTAGATTGACATGGTAAAATGTTTTAAATTTTCGTTTATTTTATTTTTGTGTCCAGTGTTTTTTTATTAAATAATTAAAGCAAGACATGCAGTGAACAATTTGACAAACGATGTAGTAGATTTTCAGCCTCGCATTTGTTATAATGTTGTTTAAAGATCGTAACTTAAACTACCATGAAAAGCAATTTAGTAAGTATAAAATGAGCATAATGGTACCTAATGTTTTGTAGAATCCTGTGAAAGAATGGGTTTAGAAATACACCTCTGCCTACCTCTTCGGGGTTATAGGCGTGAGACTATGTATATGTAATTTATTATTAGATGTGAATATTTCAGTTATACAATAAACATTGCTGATTGGTTGAACTTATATACTAATGGTACCAGGAATATACACTCTTAGCAATGAGCATAATAATAGTAAACTTTGTTATTGTCAGATGAAACTTGGATAGGATGTTATAGGAGACGTGGAAGATCGACCTTCACCGATCTGGTAACCAGATGAGACGTATTTTTTATGAAATATAATTTATAAACAAATATGCCTATAATAACTTGCTTCTCAAAAAAGTGCTCATAGCTATTTTAAATTTAAGTAATTTTAATCAACCGCAAAGATAACTTTGTCGTTTATACAAACACTATGGAAAACAAAGTTATTTTTGGTGATGAAAAGATAGTGATATTTGGATAGGTGAAGATAAAGGGTATGTTAAGTGTTAAGGATGATGCTAGTAATTAATAAACAAACAATCTTGGAGCAGAAGCAATATAGCAACAAAGATCAAATAATTAGATTAAGTGCGAGTCCCGTAAGGGTCCCGTAGTTCAGGTATCCACTTAACATACCCTTTATCTTCACTTAACCAAATATCACGATCTCTTTTTCATCACCAAAAATAACTTTGTTTCCCATAGTGTTTGTAGACAGAACAAAGTTATCTTTGCGGTTGATTAAAATTACTTAAATTTAAAATAGCTTTGAACACTTTTTGATAGGCAAGTTATTATAGGCATATTTGTTTCTAAATTATATTACATATAAAAAATACGTCTCATCTGGTTATCAGATCGGTGAAGGTCGATCTTCCACGTCTCCTCTACTATTATAATAACTTTGATCTGTTAAATAAATTTCACACCAAATGTTTGATTACACAGATACACACGACCATAATTATTATATTTATATAATAGACAACTGATTTTACATGTTCTTCGTTATGTTTGTAAAGTCCTTTACTATATACATATTATGTATATAGTAAAGGACTTTACAAATTAATATATATATTATGTATAGATATGTTTTAGAGCAATAATAGGTATGTATTTTTGAATAGTAGTGGTTCTAAGACTGAATTAGGATATTATTAGTCAATGGTATGTTCCAGTCACTCAATATAATACGTATTTAAATAAATAAGTAGATAGGATAGCAAGACACAATGTGCACAGCTAATTAAGCATCTGCCTCATTTATTTAAAGACATCTCGGGACCAATGATTTTCTAACTTTCTTATATCTTTGTGCTTCTTTTTTCTGCTAAAATATGCATTTAAGAAGTGCACATAATATTATGCCTACATAAGTGTGGTTCCGTGGTTTCTAGCAATGTGCTGATATTGTGAATTTTCTTTCAAAAGCCAATAGTATGCTTTGGCCTATGATTTCATGTCTACGCTTTCAAATGAACAGCTTATTCACATCAGTTTGATCAAACAAAAGTTTTTTTTTTTAATTTTCCACCAGTTTAGTTATGATAACGCCAAGATTGGCCCCAAAATTCGCCCTAAATTTAAATATCTCTCATATAATTAAATTTAAGCTTAAATTAGTATAAACGAAGAGTGTCATGCAGCCATTAATTTGATTGTAATTTTTTATACGTATGTTTTAACTTGGTATTTATTTTGAATTATTTAATTTAAATTATTTGTTAGATACTAGAGTTAATTTTGTTGAATTTTGTACTGATTTTAAAATACTTTATTTATTAATAAAGCAGATAGTTATGTTACTTCTTATAATGTAGCTATAGCATACGTAGGTATAACTATAGCGATTAAATAGATAAAACAAGTGATTTTACGCGCGGTTTTATTTTTCACGAATTTGTTGAAGGAGCTCTATAAACTCTGTCAAAGATGTTCGGAGTCTTATTTGTGATTGTATGTGCTCTGTGTTGATTTAGATTGTGATTCGTTATGCAGGAAGAATATTGACTCTGGGAAAAATAACAAATATATGATTTATTTCGACCACTGTCTTTTATTTGCTGATAAACCCCTGTTTATAAACTGGAACTGCCAATGTCCTGCTGCAATGGTAAAGGGGATTTATAGGGATTATACCCAAGGGGGTCGTCAAGGAGCGGCAGGGAGGAGCAGCTGGCCCCACTGGAGATTAAAAAAGCCGTACATACTTTTCCCATTTACCATATCAAGTTGCCTCCACCTAGGCCATCGCCTGGCAACACCCTTGATTGATAACACCTATAGTCGTATTTTTAATTAGACGAAGCCAACTGACAGTAGCTAATGTCACTTTGTAAAATAGTGTTGTCATATTTAAAGTAATAGTGATGCGTTTAGTTCTCGTTCAATCAGATGAACGAACAATGAGTGTGAATAGGGAACATTACGCAAAGCTAGATGCAGATGGCAGCACGAGCAACTACAGTAAACAAACTTTCGTAGCGCGCTTTTCAAATATTGTCATCAACAAGACAACAGTATATCTTTACTTATTTATATAGACAAAACAGTTCTCATATATGTAATTATTAATAACAATAAATATGGTACAATGTTTCTGTTATAGTGACTTGTCTGAGATGAGATAATGAGATCGCGCATCCAAAGTTTGAAGTCTAAACGAGTTGTCAAGTTGTCAATCAAATGTCATACTTGCCAATATTCATTGTTTACTGTTGTCGGTGATACCGCCATCTGGTGGTTTAACTTAGCAATAATCTTCCCTATAGTTAATCATTTCAAACTAAGTATAAAATAATATTATTTCTATTTTACAATAAAAGTGCTCTGATGTAAGTTACTAATAGTTATGTAAGTAGTTACATCAGTTTATTGACGGCTTATTAAAAAGCGCGGTGCGCGTCGGTCGCCATTTTTTTTGTTATTCATTCGGCTTCTAACCTCTGGTCTGATAGCAAGAATGTTTTTTCTGCGCTCACGCTGTTTAGTATTTAGTTATTGTTTTTGTGAAGTTTTCCGTTACGTTGTGTTTGTGGTAATTGTTGTGTTTATTTGTTGCTATATTGTTTCGTACATATGTATGTTGTGGACGAGATGGCAGCGCAGCATGGGATAATTGTTTTACGTCTGCCTCCATACCACTGTGAGCTCAATTCCATTGAGTTGGTATGGGCGCAGGCTAAAGGATATGTTGCAAGAAATAACAAAACCTTCTAAATGACAGAAGTAAAAAAATTTTTGAAGTAGGACTTCAACATATCACTCCTGAAAAATGGAGTAGCTGCGTGTCTCATATAATTAAAGAAGAAGACAAAATGTAACTATGGTCTCGACCACATGATCGACAATGTTTCAGACAGATTTATAATTAATGTCACCGCAAGCGATAGTGATGTTTTTTTATCTGATGATGAATAAAAGTAAATTATGTAGTAAGCGATGTTTTATTTTCATAACCTACCTATAAATTATTAAATTTTATACATCTATAGTTTCAACTACATGATGTATTGAAAATAGAACAGTCTTACAAGTTTCCTCGCAATGTTTTCCTTAATGTTTAAAACACTCGGTATTCAGTATAGGTAAATACTATAGGAACATAGTCTTCGAAAACTCGAACACCGTACCCGATATCGGCCGCTCGGCACACTAACTATTCACTAGACAATCATTTTTTCAATCATTCACTTTGTCACAACACTATTTTTATTTCATCATAAACTGACAACACAGTAAACGTCAGTTAGCTTCGTCTAATAAAAAATACGACTATACCTACAGCTTCGTTGTGGGCAGCAGGCGGCCTAAGCTGTGATCCGAGATTTCCGCGTTGTCAGTGATTTTCAGGATCTCCATCATTTTAGAGCATATAGAATATGTGTATAATCTATGATACAGACACGTCATCAGCATGCTGGGCACAAACCTCTTCTCGAACAGTTAGGCTAACATAGTCAACCACGTCAGCGTAGTTTTATTGTTTTTTAAAAGACAATTGCCGCACTAGGTTCGATCCCTATACGAGGCAACATTTGGAGTAATCCATAAATTCTGTACTTTGTGTCCGTTGGTTGTACCTTTTACGTTTGCCTTGCCTTCAAAAAACTGTCATCACTGTCTGCGGAGAACGGTAGTTCTATCAAGTCACATCCTTCGTGTATTAAGGTGCCGTGCCTATGCAAATATTATAGGTATGCATTGCGGAGATAAGATGGCAGTCGCCTTGGGAAAAAACAATGATAATGTTCTATGAAATCTACCTAGATATAATAATAATATTCTACCACATACACACATCACCATCTAGTCCCAAGCTAAGCAGAGCTTGTGTTATGGGTACTAGATAATGGATAAACATACCTACGTATTAACTTTTTTTTTGAAATATGAAAGTACACCCCAGACTTCAGGCGAGAAGTTCAGCGACTAACCCGTAAAATGTTTTTAAACCGCTGTCCTTACGGGCTTTGATGCACGCGTTGAGAGACGAACGCTACGCGAGACGCGAACCATACACACTCGGATTTTATATGCGCACCTTATCTACTTATGGCAGATCCAAAGGCCAATATAACAACCTCGAGCTTTTGAAGAACAAGGAGGATGGTAGATACTACGACCTGCTTCGTACGACCAAACTGAGGAACTATCTTTTTAAGACTACTTCCGCTTCCGCACTATGAATAAATTCGGTGTCGCGAGGGACTTTACAAGCATACAACCAACCGACACAATGCACCTCCAGACTCGAAATAATAATTTATGGATTACCACACATTACACAAAGCGCTGTCTCGTGTGGGAATTGAACCCACAACACTCGGCGCAGTGTGAAGCGGCGAGGTGGCCGCTTAAACCACGTCAACCGTGCAGTCGGTATCTGCAGCGGTATTTCCAAACCAATTCGACATTGGAATCTTTATGAAACGTGTATATTATTTTTTAAAAGTTCGGCAACGCTCTTGTGATCCTTCGAGCATTGCAGGTGTCTATGGACGGCGGTCACTTACTATACTGCAGGTGACCTGCTTGCTCGTTTGTCTTCAACAATAAAAAATAGTACAGTAGTCCGGCGCTCAGCAACTCGGGTAGACCGCTTGATAATCCATGCCGGATTACAGAGCGGTCTATTCTTTTATTGTGGATATGGATACCTATTATATTTATTATGATATGTAAGATTTATTTTACGTTTTATGTATAAGGCTTTTACTTCCCATACAAATTCGATAATCCGGCATCGGAGAAAAAAAATACCTGCCGGATTACCCAGCGCCTACTGTATTTTTTTGTGAATAAGTACCTACTGCTCAGAATTCCTTCTACCTTGCTACTGTAATAAGTATACGAGATTATATTTAGTAACTCGTCCCCATCTACCACAATCACAGGTACCTATTCTTCCTTTCTTCGTTCACTTATAATCCAAAATGCGAGGGTTGTGTCGTATTCCATCGTTACGTGGTACTAAATAGCCACTCATTGTCTTTGGTTTTGGATTAAGTGGAGTACCTGTTCTCTTAAATCGAAAACCAAGCGCACCTACCCTTTATCCGAGACTACCTGGTCAGTACGCTCATCACCTAATTACTTTGTAGCGCTCATAGCGAGACTTGGCTTGCCATTTGTAACAGATCGGCAAAGTGAAGCAACGCGTGTACCGATCGTCACTTGGATGGGTGACCACATGTCGCATTTACATCTGAGCGCTACCGTGCTTTGGAGGGCACGTAAAGCTGTCGGTCCCGGTTCTTGTCAGGATAAGAATCGTTAGGCTATGTCGGAGGCCTTCGGGCGGTCTGAAAACTCCCACACTAGAGTTGGCCACACACTCACACGAAAAACGCCTTTAGGGTAACACGTAAATAAAAATACCAAATTATTTTTTTAATACGAAAATGTGTTTTATTACGCACTTATTATTTCAACCAAATATGTTTACTCATCTATAGCATAATGCGTACACAATCTTTAGAAGACACCACGAACTTTATAATGCATCATTACATACTAGGAAAATACAAAAATATTAAGCGGTTTCTTGGTACACTACTCGGGATACCTTAAACATATGCGAAATGTACACTTAATGAAATGCACCATTTTATAATACGCTGTTCATACTTCTTGGTCATCAGTTAACACTCCAAGACCATGTCTTTGAGCTTCTTATACATGTCTCATACGTACCTACAGGTACTTTAATAAATTATATAAGTTATAAGGACAAGGGAAATGGGTCCTTATTTCTAATAAGCATAATAGGCTAGTTGACAAAAAAAAATTATAAGTCCGTCCTTTAGATTATTCAAAAATAAGCGATACGTATTTTTTTATTTGTAAATTAAACCAAAAATGACCAAGATATAGCTCATTAAAGTTACATATAACGTCACGCCGTGCTGCATTTTTTCGCACTAGGTGACGTCACACGTAACTTTAATGGGCTATATCTTTGTTATTTTTTATTTAATCGAAAAAAGAAAAAATACGTGTCCATTATTTTTTTATAATCTAAAATACGGACTAAATAAAATGTAATTATTTTGACCCTGGAAACTACCCTATTATGCTATCAATAAACGCTATTCGTGGGTAAAATTATTCAAGGGAAAATGACTTATCATGTTGGTATTAGAAAACCGTATTACTGTATCAACGTGTATTAGAAGCTCCAAGACGCTACGGTAAAGTGTGTGGGTGCATTGTTTACAGCTAGAAAAGCGTTTTCTCTAATCTCGACAACAATCATGTCCATCAACAACCACAAAAACTAACATCAACTCTTTACTTCACTCCACGAATACTGATCATAGTTTATCTTAACAATGGTCCAAAAATATCTAATAGCATTCCTAAACGATCAAGTAGAAAAATACTTTAATTATGCCTCACAGAAATCTAGCTTCTTTTTTAAATTTCCGTTCTCACTATCATCAAGATACATTTTTTAAATATTTTTCTGTGTCATGTCGAATTGCGTCAAAGAATACATTTTGGGTCTAAGAGTGTTAATCTATACTACTGTGACAAACTCGATAAGTTCAATTATCGTGTTGCATAATGTTCATGATGAAAATATTACTTCAATCTGTATAAAACTAAGCTTTTGCCGTCGATGTCCACACACAAAACTTTGTTTAAAGCATTTTGTTTGTTACTAATGAGTTTTGTCCGTCCACATTCGACCGAGAGTCCACAGCAGCGATATATTCTCCAGCTAGTCGAAGGGTTTCTATTAAAATGCTAAACACGACCTTCTGAACTTTTAAACGAATGAGATAGATATTTTTATGTCGCTCAAAATGTCGTGTGTAGCATTTTACTAGTGGCCTTTACAACTCTCCGTATTACTAACGTATTTAGTATAAAAACACAAGAACTAGTCACTCTCTTCGTTTCTAGATTTCATAACACTTCTTTCCTGATTTGAACTATTTTGTAATTAATACTTACCAGATTGAAAAAATATGCTTATTTCTGTAAATATGTATTTAAGTTACCTACGTAATAAGCCTTTTGGATTTAGTTACTTGACTTGTAATATTCGATGTGAAAAAAGATTTGCTTCAGCGTAGGCAGTGTAATGCATTCTCTCATTAATTATTATTAATATGTCGTACACTTAAGTGAAAGAACAACGTCTAGCTGCGCAAGAAAGCGAAGAGACACGACAAATTCTTATGTTATCATAGTACATTAAAATGAAACTAATCCTTGTTAATATAAAAATAATTTGTCAGTTAATGAGTTATTTTTAAACTAGAACATTAGTTTTGACATAAGGCTGAGTCAAAGCCATTACATAGAATATAATTTGCAATTATTAAATAGAATTAAGTTACTTCTTATTTCGATGGTTAGCAAACTAGCAAGTCATTTTCTGGGTGTGTTTTGAGCTGATAGATCTTTGAAAGAGTATTTCGTATACAATTTACAATAATTTTAAATTAAATACAAATTTCTAAACAGTTTAGAACACAGAGCATCAAGCTCAAAAGTCATATATTTGATATGATTTTGTTTTTTGTTTATATAAGGTAAATAATAAAATGGAGGAATGATCCGAAACTTAAAAGCCGAGAGAGCTTAAAGAAAGTACAAATTAGGTCACAAAAGACATCAACGCGTTTAATAAAATATAAATACGCCATTTTTTAAATTGAACTCTCTTGTCAAAACAACTTGGTAGGTTGCCAATCTTAAAAATTAAATGCTTTACTTCTCGAGGAAGTTAAAATAGTTTCTGATTTTTAAAACTAAAATTGGTTTTGGGACGGGCAAACAAATAGCATTAATGTATGGATCCAACATATTTCAGCTACCGAGTAGAAAATGAAGAGTTGTACGAGTTGATGGTCTGTGTCCTGAGAGAGTGTGAACCACAGATAATGAAACAGCTTGAACACCGATATTTACACGTCACTATCGACCGCACGCTATCCGTTTGTCTTTATCTATACATATGGGGTTATTTACTATCCGCTACCATTCAGCCTCTTAAACATTTTCATTGAACATTGTGCATCAATATCTTAACATTAATCCCTAACGATAACAGTAACACGATTACATTAAACAGACAGTGAACTTGTAATGCATTATCGTTTGACCTTACTTTACGCTGAATATGTTTGTTAAAAGACGTATCTGTTAGAAAGACCTCGCACGACACATGTAGTTGGACGTATAAGCAAAACTATCATAATATTATAGGTTAGGCAGCCATTTTGATACAAGTATATTTAGTGCACTTACAAATAGATGCGCTACTTTCTATAACAAAATCGCGTAATCGAAAGGCAGTTTCATTTAAACTGGCTCTATCATTAAGAGAACTGTAGATATTTTTATCTTTAGATAAATTTAAGACTTCACTAGTAACATTATTATGTTCTAAAGTTTGTTCACCACCCGATCTTGCCGGTACAAGAAAGAGGGCGCCATTTTAACAGCGAGGTAACGCCGCCATTTTGCAACTACCCGATTTTTTTCTAGTTGATAGAAAGTAGCATGTTACATTGGTGTTACACAACAGTTTTCATAAATAAACTTTGCTCTCATACAATTAAAGTTCTTTTTGCCTTATACAAAGTCAGCAGTGCACGATTATTTCAATAGACAAATCCTAGTGTCATATTCAGCAGTGGCAACACTAACGCTATGGCTGTACACATATTATTATTACTTGTACAAAAAATATCGTTATTTGGTGTCTCAGATTATATTTATTTCGCATATTCGGTTTATTACAACTAACTTCCACAAATACGTCTTTTGAATAATGATAGTAGAATGTCACCTTACATTCTAAAATCAAATCTGAGAATCTAATGTAGCCATCTAAATTAGATATATTTTATTGTAAAAATAAGTATCTATGGTTGTAAAAATACTGTTTGGCCAGATTTCGTGGTTATAGGATCAATAGGGTCAACACGCAGTTGGTCAGTACAGTAATTGGGATTGTATTACATAAAAATATTGTAGTATTGTCAGTGTTACAATGGCGAACTTTTAGTGTCATATTTTTCATATAATAGGCAAATAGTCTATCCAATTAATGGCAGATTTAGCAAAAGGCTCGCCAAGCGGTCTTAAACACAAAACACGAGAGTCTCTGACAGCTGAGATGTTTCGAAATGTCTATATTTATGGCTCGTCTTTCGTGACAAGATAATTAGTTTCAGTACCGAACCAAACAGTATTCTTAACGACAGAGTTCTCTATTACCAAGTCAGCGTTGTATGAAAAATGACGACAGATGAAATGACCCCACTGACTCGACTAATAGACGACTCTTTAAGTTCTGGACATATTTAGTGAAACTTCGTTATTGCACGGCGTTCGCACATCAGCGCTTTTTTGTTCAAATCGCATCAAAAAACAGCTTGTGTGTGAAGGCACTTAAAACGAAAATTCGCGGTCGTACACAACATAACTATATTCCAAGTAAAATGTAAATAAAACTTAATAGTATGTATGTTTGCAGTGTTTCACATTAAATATGTCCAGAATTATACGATTTGTAACATCGAACGAGCGTCACTTACTTTGAATTTGTATTATATTATGTATATTACAGAGTATATACTAGTGGCAGTTATCAACGCTCTTGATATTCAACTGGTAGTTTAAACGCTCACTGAGCTTGTATTGCTACAACACTACTGCATTCTTCACTGTCACAAATTTTCAGCTTTAATTTTAATCACAGCATTTTTTTTACTAGCAACACTAAGTCACGCAACTGGTAACACTGATTCGTAGCTGGTAGCACTATAGACATTTAAGCTAGTCTTGCCAGCTCTAAAAATGTCAAGGGATTCAGCGTGTTTGTGGAAAATCGAGATTTGTACAACTAAACTAAATGCTTGTACGCGGAGCATGTGTAGTGTGTGGTGTGAAGCTGTGATGTGGGCGCGGCTGAGTGAGCGTTAAAACGAATGCGACGGCAACTCATTGCGTACATACAATAAAGTACTCCAATTACTATGAAGTCGGACGTCATTTAATCGATAATATTACGATCTCATGAAATGAATCAGTGCGTATGAGTTTATTCGATTGACATATATACACAATCATAGATATCCAAGCTCATGCAATTTCTTACAATGATAAGAGTTTATACAATTATAAATGAAGTACCATGGATTAAGATAAAATATACGGGTATATGTATCTAATTCATTACATTTAAATGGAAACAATAAATGAATAATAAAACCGTCCGTTAGCTAGCCAGCCACAATCTTTCTTTCATATAAAATGAGCTCAGAATTCATATTCCCGGCTATCAACTAAATTCAAACGAACAATATTGAAAACAAATTCCGTTGAATATCCAAAGATAAGATACGAGGAATAGTCGAAATATCGTCATTACCAACTAAAAATCACTAAGTCAGGCGCAAAATAAAATAAAATGGAATTTCTTCCACGACATATTCAAGTTTCGACTAGGTTCCTCATATAAAACAAATAAAAAGCAAATTGTACAGCTGAAATCATTAGGAACATACAACTGACGCTATCTGAGCAACTTCTCGAAAGAATACGTTCAAGAAATTCAAAATGTCTATTACTAACATACTTATCACAGGTTAAAAGGGACAAGAGAAAGTATTAGTGTTCTCTCAATACAGTACATACGTCGCTACACAATACGAACTAAGACAACTTACGATGTACTACCGTAGGAGCGTGGCGAGCCCTCGTCTCTCCGTAACATTAACATAACTCTAGGCGCGGGGGGCGGCCGCGTTGAGATCGATCACTTACATTATAACAATATAACATTACGTCGACTGGCGGGGCCGAGGCTGAAGCCGAGCGAGTGCAGGGGGGGGGGGGGCGCGGCCCGCGGCCGGCCGCCGCCGCGCGAACAACAAGTAGCACTGTGACAAAAATAATATGTTGCGGCGCGCGGCCGGTCGCGGGGGGCGCCACCGGCGCGCAGTCACACCGCGCGCGACACACGCGGCGTCATGACGCCTCGCGCGCCCTCATGCGGCACAACAACACTCGCGGGGCACTGACGCGGCTCGACCACCAATCGTATCACAACAGCGCTCAGTGAGGCGGGCAGCCTAGTCCCACCCGTTCTCCTTCACCATGTGAGCCAGCTCTATTATGAACTTGCCCTCTTTGTATTTCTGACTGGACTCGAACGCGTGCTCCTGCAACAAAGAACGGCACAATGTATCCCCTGCACAAAGAACACGCGCCGCACTAAGTGGCACGCACACGCTCCGTGCTGCAGCTGTTACATACACGTTATACTTAATCCTTCAACTTTAATGCTCCGAGCACGTGCCACTTTTGACAATAAATCTACGTGAGAATACATCCTAACTTGAATTTGTACATTTTATAGCTGGTAGTATTGTTTATATTATTTTGTATATGTACGGATACCGCAGATAAAATGATAGGTTTGCGACTACTTTAAGAACGTAGGCCACTTCTTACTCTTCAGTGCCTATAAGATACGTTGAAAGTAACGGTTAATCAAGCCTGTAATTAATTAGCCTGTGTCAACCTAAATAACCTTATTTCAATCCTTGGAGCTTCTCAATTTAATTACGTAGTTAATGATAATGGTAAAATACTGGATTTAGTTATGTCCAACAACCCCTGTAAAGTTTCCCACATCTTTACTACTTTACTACCTATTGACTCTGCCCTGGGGCCCAATTCTGCTAATTATATTTGTTCAAAATGCAGTTTCGATATGATGTCAGTGTCATATTTACGTCATAATGGTATTCTCCTAAATTAAGAGACATTGAAATGATATTGCGAATATATTGAGAGTTGAACAATACCATAAACGGTATTCTGCTAAATATATTTTTGTACAAAGACAAACGTCAAACTGTAAATACACATATTCAAAACACCCATATTTTAAATGTTCGATTTCAAATCGTACGTAACATTATTGATTATGTATCAAAAAATCTCTCACAATCCAACGAATAAATTCATTTACTTAAATGGTACTGGTTAGTATTATAGACTACCATATTGCACTGCTAGGTAGTATCATCTGTATATATAAAATTCATTCACAATTCCCTGACTAACAGCAATGCACAGCCGAATCTACTGGGCACAAGATGCTAAAAATTGGCAAGTACGTTCCTCGAGGGCCGTATGCTGCAACCTTACGGTCCCTGACTAAGAAGAGATTTCCCGAAACATATACCAGATCGTAAGGAACTGTTAAATTGAAATAAAATGTGAGAGCGTACTTGCGGGCATATAACATAAAAAACAAATCATAGGCAACGCTGTAACATCAAATGACCAGCAATAAAGTTAATTATTTCATTAATGGCAATACCTACTCATGTCAGGATATTTGATATTAAATTGAATATATCGAAATTAAAATAGAATGACATTGTGTAGCAGAATACCGATTTTGAGTCAATTCAAAATATAATCTCATTCCATTCAAAATATGATGTCGATGTCATCTAAAATAGCAGAATTGGGCCCCTGATATGTGACACTTGTTTAAACGTCAAAATCACCCCAATGACTAAAACTACTCATAAATATAACTTTCAAAAAGCTAACTATGAGAACATTAATAGTAACATACAGCAACTGAACTGGTCTGAACTACTTAGCCCTATGAATCCTGAAGGAGCTCTGGCTAAATTCTACTACGAATTGAATTTATTTATTAATAAAGATACTCCTTTGGCCCGTCCTAAATCGGCGAACTACCCCATTTGGTTCTCTCATTCCATGATAAAAATTTCCAAGAAGAAGCAAAAGGCATGAATCAAGTGGAAAAAGTATAAAAACATTACTGACTACGAATCATTTGCCAAACTGAGAACTCAGTTTAAAGATTCATGCATAAAGTGTTTCTACTCGTAAATCAAGTCTGTTGAATATAATTTGAGTAAAAATATTAAACACTTCTGGACTTATATATCGAATCGTAAAGACAAACCTGGAATACCTGCTAAGCTACAATATATGTACAAAAATGCTGATACAAATGACCCACAAATGGCTTGCAATATGTTCTCCGACTTTTACAATTCTGTTTACGAACCTACATCGCCTTCACTATCTGTATGGCAGCCTCCGCTTGACTACAATGCACCTCATGAGGTCACTATTTGCGAGCTTTCTTTTAGTGAAAACAAAACATTGAAGGAGCTCAAATCCCTGGATCCAGCAAAAGGCCCCGGGCCTGACGGAATTTCACCTTATTTTCTTAGAAATACCGCAACCTCTATCTGCAAGCCACTATTTATTATTTATAGTAAATTTATTTCTGAGGGAGTTGTTCCAAAGCTATGGAAGCAGGCGTATATTGTACCATTTCCATCCTGTCTACCTTATCGAAACTATTCGAAAGATTAGTCCATAATGAAATTTATCCGATATTTCAAAATGTCATAATTCAACAACAGCACGGGTTTGTGAAACGGCGATCAACAAATAATAATCTTTTGCTGTTTTCAAGTTTTTTGTTTGATAACGTTGATAGCCGTGTTCAAGTGGAAGCAGTGTATACAGACTTCTGTAAGACTTTCGATAAGGTGGACCATGAAATACTCCTGAACAAAATTTCTTTCAACGGTATCCGCGGTAATTTTTTAAGATGGTTTGCATCTTATATTACGAATCGGAGTCAGAGGGTAGTAGTCAATGGCCACCAATCTAACATAGCACAGGTGACTTCTGGTGTTCCTCAAGGGTCTATACTTGGTCCCCTTTTGTTCATCCTCTATGTAAATGTCATCAGTTAGTGCTTCCACAATACCAAGTTCCTTTTATACGCCGACGACCTCAAGGTGTATAGAGCCATACGAAATCTAAATGACTGCCTACTTTCTTAATGTAAATTCAACAAGACTTGGGCCGACTATCCTCTTATTGCCTATCCTCATCTTGCAAGTCCAACTCTGGGTTGTGTTCGCCTGTGCGCAGAATAGTCGAGTCCTATAATAATAGGTATTTTGAACATATAGACATTTTAACGTGTCCTATCTATAAGTTCAAAAGACTTACATGAATTTCTCGCTTTCTTTCTTACTATTTTCTTCATCTTTTTCGCACTATTCATTTATTTTATATTCAAACGCTTAAACACGAAAGTATTTTCTATTATATATAAATATAATCTGCCATTCTAGCGATGTTTCTATGTATCCTTCTATGTATCTTACTGATAATCTGTGAACAGCATTGTGGGCTGCAATATTGTGACGAATATTATGTAATGTTACTTTCTGTATTTTATATTGTAGCTGTTTTTTATCCTTTTCAATAAAAAAATCAAAATGAGCAAGGAAGTAGAGTCACAAAACGCCATTCGCCAATGCCAATCTGCCACTCAAATAACCGGCAGTTTATATCGGAAGACGGTTACGCTATCAGTTCGCGGTGACGTAGTGATGTGCGTCGTACGACATCCCACATCGATACCGTTCGACATACCGTTATCTGTGGTCAGTGGGTCACTGCGGGTCATCCGAGGTCAAGATGCACATCATATCGATATCTGTCCGCGGCAGCACCTCGACAGATTGACCTTACTTTAAAGATTTTACTTTCGTCTATCTGTCGTGCTTTGTTTCTAACTTTGCATTTTGGTACAATACTTTGCATAGTAAGACAGCTGTCTGGTGCAGAGACCAACTCTGTGTTACATGGTCTCGGGTTCAAACTAGCATAACAAACTTTTAAGATGTTAGTCTTTACCTAAAGATGGCATTAATCGTCAGTAATTATTTAGATATGTATTCTGAATAGTGTCTTATGTAATTAATTAAAAATACAACGTCATTGCACATCTAATTAGGCTTTTCGCAGGCAAAAGAAGATTTATTTTTGCGCGCGATAACATTAATTTTCTATAGATCGGGACAGATTGCGTAAAAACGCATTTGACTCTTATTTTTCTCTGATATTTGGTAAAAAACACCTCACGCACGAAGCTATAATTTGATGGCGAATTGGGGAAAATAGCCCTCAGTGGCCGCCTTCAATAAATTTAGGGGAAGTATGGGGCTACTCTGCTGTAAATCGCTGAGTCAGTTATATTAATCGCTTCTTCAGCTGAAAGTAAACATTTTGTTTACCATGCATTTTTCGGACAAGCAAAGTATTTTTCCGCTATATTTATGAATGTTAGCTACTAGTGATATGTGGACAGGTAAGACATATTATTAATCTTTCTTAGTAAAATGGTATAATTTATAGCCTTACAGGAGACAAAGACAATCGACTATGGTCTACATAAGATGTATGGTTTGATCTTCTCGGATCAACCAAAATTCTACATTGTTGAAATATAAAAAATCTTTATAAAGAACATTCTGAGACTGGAATTGGTCACAATATTCTATTAAACGGTGATTTCTTCTTTAAGTATTTTAGCAGTCAGGTTATTTTCAGATATCGACGCTATTTTAAGCATACATAACGTACCATAATATTATACAAGATGCGAGCACATTTATGTAGTACCTACTAGCTGTTGCCCGCGGTTTCACCCGCGTCCTGAGGGAACTACTTCGCATACCCGGTTAATTTATAGCCTAAGTTACTCCTTGCTACATAGGCTATCCGCCAGTAAACATCCCGTCAAAATGGGGCCAGCCGTTCCAGAGATTAGCGACAACAAATAGACATACAGACAGACAAAAATTAAAAAAATGACATTTCGGTATATGTACCGTGTATACATCCATATGCATTTAGTATAAAGCGGTTATTTTAATATTACAAACAGACACTTCAATTTTATTTATAATATGTATCTAGTCCATACGATATAGTAGAAGTAGGTATTTGTGAATTGGTTAAATGGAATGTTATTGGTTGAATAGAATTGTCATTGCATAAAAGGCCGCTATTTGTTCGAGAATAGAGTAAATAGTGTCAAGATGTCAAGTGAATCCCTTTGAGATAACGAAACATAGGTATATTTATAACTTTGAACTGGCCTATCGGTTTAGTGCCCCGATTATGGTATGTATGTAGTAGTATGGGAGTATGGATTAGGGTATGGGTTAGATATCCAGCTAGGACAAATTTTTGTGAGGGCGCCATTATTTGTCCTATGTCTGACCTGGCCTATTTTCTAAGGTTATTTAAGCATAAGTTGTCTAGTTTCCATAGTTGAGCCTCTGCTTAGCTTGCGATCACGTTTCTGAGTTTGTTTTCCCAGTATCATATAGTATTTCTTATTTTGTACAAACGAACTATATTCTTGGCGGACTTCGGCCAAAGTCAAGTACTCAGTTATGGTAGTTACGCGATAAAAAATTGTGCATCTCACAACTTTATATCGCGTGAGGGAAATAACTCTGCTCTATAAGCAAAGAGATACACGTTAACTGCTATGCAATCAAAATTCACTAAATAATACTAGTAGCTTGTATATTTCTCGTAATAGGAGTCATCATACTAAGTTGGCTGGGTGAGATTTAAGACATTCGTCTTCGAGATATTCACTCGCAAAATCTGGCAACCATAAAGAAAACTGACATGATTTTGTCTCAAGTGTAGTTGCTAGTGCTGCTTATGTATACGAGTATTCAATTGCTATCGAACCTGTACTCACTACGAGGAAGTCAGAAAAAATACTGGAAAACCCTTTTTACAAATACCTATTTGAAATACCTCCCCTTTGTAAGATAAATTCTGAAGAATTAATCTTACAAAGGGGAAACAAAAACGTTTGCAACGAGGAAGTGAAGCGGAACGCGATAAAGCTTCAAAATATATTTAATTATTTAGAACTCACTTACATCTACCATTACAGAGAGTTGAGATAACGAGGGAAACACAAATAATGATATTACCTTGGTCACCATTCTAGACCACTAACAGTAAGTATACAGTAGGTATATTACTATACAGATGAAAATGTGGTATTTTTTATCATTTCTCGAGAAATTTTAAAATTATTGTAAAAATGATGAAAAATACCACATTTTCATCAAACACCTTTTTATTCTAATTTTATATATTTTTTTTAATTATTACTTTATTGGCACGGCCTATTAGTAACCATCATTTCAAAATGTATTCCACTTTGATAGGTCATTCAGTTATTATTTAAATAGGATTAGCAGCTGCAACTTAAAATTTTAAAATATTCATAAAAAATTGAATATATTTTTGTCAATATTTCCGTCGATGAAATTGTGTTTAGTTTCCCTGGTTTTGATATGTGCACTTTATAAAGACTCACACTGTATAATCAATGTTTAATAATTAAAAAATAAATGCCATAATTTATAGGTTATTCTTAGATTTTTGTGATGAGTTACGACAGTGTGACCATTTGTTTTCGTTTGTCTACATATTTAGTGAGCTGATAGAAACTGTTGATCAATAGAGAACTGTTGGTCAATACAGGTCAACTCTATGGAATACATGGTTTGTCTCTTAACCGTTTTATACTCGAGTCTGAATTGGCACATCGTTACTCAGGCAATGATGATGCGGCCGCTATAATGTTAAAATATATTGCCTCCTTTATTCTTCATAATGGAGGTAGAGAAGAAACCCTATTTCCTCTCCCTGCCGATAAGCTGTAAGTCAACTAGGGCTGACATACAGCCTAGATGACTGACATATTATCATATTTTTTTATTCTTCGCGATGCTCTTGAATTCGTAACCAGAAGAATAAGTCAACCGCGAACTACTTTTAAAAACACTGGTGTTGCCTATAGATAGTTTAGGAGGGTAGTATTTGGTAGCTGTAGTGTGTGCTCACATATTTCCAGCCGAGCATGGTCTTGCAGCACTCGCAGTAGATGTCGGCCACGGCGTGCAGTCCCGTCAGCAGAACGCGCTCCTCCGCCGGACCGCAGCCCACGTTCACTCTGTAACACATACAACACTACCGTCAAACATAGCACTTTACATTAACGGAGCTTGGTAGAGACACATTCGTAACAACACAAACACATACACTCAACAATAGCACTTTGAAGGGAGCTACGGGAAGAGACTCATCCATAGAAGTTGTAATTATGTTTACGGATACAGATGTACTAGAAGGGGAGTATGCGCGGGCAGATTCAGGAGGGTGGCGCGGTGGCTATGGAGCTCAAGCCCTATAAGTATCCGTTTTCTTCTAAAGCCTTATGACTTTTTGTGAAACCTTTTTACGATTGTTCTATAATCAAATCCTGGATTCGCCACTGGGCTTATGTTCTCAGTACAACGACAGTAAACTAAGTTGCTTAAGTGCTTCTTAAAAACAGGTGATTCCACCAGAGACAGGCCAGATAGGCTGCATTAAAGGCTTTACTACTACCTTGATCACAGGTCTCAACTCAGCTGAAGATAGTGCAGGCGATTTAGCGTATTTCGTAAAACGTTTTGATAAAAAAGATTTTACTGTTGTACGAACGAATGTTACAGACTTCAAGGACTATCTTAAAAATTGTATTATGTATTTTTGCTCTTAATTTAATACTGGCTTTAAGGTTAAAGGATTCTCATATTAAAGAAACAAAATGATTGCTATCAGTATCAAAAGTTGCCTATTTTCTAACAACATTTCACATATTTTTTTATCATTAGAGAGATAAGACTAACACAATCTTAAGAAAGAATTTTTCTGTAGCGTCCAAGGTAAATAAGTGGTCAAAGCAGTGCGTTCACCAGCTGACCGTGACATTTGTAAACACAGTCATGTGGTATTTCACACTCGCCGAAGCACAAGAAAATAAAACTTGAGAAACAGCTTGTACCCGTGAACGTTATAGATGAGGAGGCGAATTTATTGTAGGTATATTTTCTGCCCAAGTCACTGGAACAACGTGTGACCCACGGATGCCCCTTAAATTAAAGGGCAAAATTTACAAATCTGTTATAAGACCTGTCGCACTATATGGATCGGAATGCTGGGCCGTAAAGAAGACGGATGAAAGAAGATTACATGTAGCAGAGATAAGGATGTTGAGATGGATGTGTGGGGTCACAAGGATGGATAAAATTAGAAATGAGTATATTAGGGGAAGTTTGAAAGTTGCACCGGTGCAAGAAAAGCTGAAAGGATATCGGCTAGCGTGGTATGGGCATGTTATGAGGAGGGATGAAAAGCATGTGACTAGAAAGGTGATGAATATTAGAGTTGAGGGATATAAAGCAAGAGGAAGACCAAAGAAAAGATGGATGGATTGTGTGAAGGATGACATGAATGATAAGGGAGTGAATAATCAGATGACGGCTGATAGGAGACAATGGAAGCGAAAGACATTCTGCGCCGACCCCAAGTAAAATGGGAATAGGGCAGGCAAAAGAAGAAGAAAGAAGAAGATATTTTCTGCCCAATACCGTGGGACTTTCGGGCAATCCCTTCTTAGTTAGTGCTCCGCTTCGGTACATATGTATTTACATGTCAAACTTCGACATCTTGAGCCCAATAGTTTTGGTTTGTCATTGTCCATCAGTAAGTAAGAATACATAATATATGTATACAGATTACACACAATAGCATAGGTTGGCAGGAATTATTTATATAAATAAATTGCATGTTTAACAAAAGATACAGTTGTAAGTAGGTTGTTAGTGACATTAATTATATGCCAGCCAGTAGTCGTCAATGCAATAGTAAATTTCAAATCTACAGGAGGTCTATTCACTAAAAATGTGTCCTCGAACAAATTTTTAGTGAATAGATATCTAACGCCTTAAGGGAGAAGCTCAAACAAGTGCACTTTTAATAGAGCACCGCGAGAAAAAAATTAAGATCTAATACTTGAAGACTGTCTATCAAGTCAAAATTAAGCCTATCTGAGGCAGACGAAATTAACTTGTATGTACTTAGGTTAAATATAAAACAAACTGACTCTAGATACACAAGTAAAGTTAAATAAAAGCTTGTGAAGCCAGTACGAAATAAGGATATTTATACAAAGTTAGCACTCGCCAGGAAATAATGCTAATATAAGTGTTGAAACCCCAGCCACGTGCCGGTCGCACTTATAATGAAATATGCATGAATGAACACAAATAGGTATACACATATGACTGAGGATTCACCAGGTTTATATTGTGGCTCTACGGTGTTACACCCAAGTGCGTGGGTTTCGTCTAGTTTGTGCAAACGCAAACTAAATTTAAGACAATTAAAACTACTATTACAAATTATCTGAAAAACATAGCATATATAGTCGCCTACTAATGTATAAAAAAATACTAATAATAAACCTTGCAAGATCACACAAGACACATCTAACACATCATCTGTCGTCTTAAGAACACTCGTTCTTGGTTTTTGATATCCGCTTCATATTTCGACCGGCAAATATTTCCAATAATTAATTACAGATCTTGCTGGTACATACTTATTACCTAAACAATATATTTTGTAAAGAGGTGTCTGAGTAGAGTATTAATTAAATACCCCTCTCTTTCAATATCCTAGCTGTGGGTGGAACATTTATTTAATCGCATTAATAGATTTCTGCCCATTCTGTCATTACTCATTACACACACGCGAATCCCATTGCTACAAAATGTTCGCTATTAGTACCAAATCTAAGTCCATGCATAACCATATAAACGTGGTAACAAGTAAACAAAAATGTAAAGTATAGATACTCACACTGAATTGAATAGGTACGCGCGGCCCTGGCTGCCTTGGAACGACTGGAAAACAAACAAATTCAGTTAAACCTTCTTGTTATATAGGTCGACACAAATTCTGCTCATGAAATTGAATCTTCATTATCCTAGCATTGTTCCTGGTTGCTATATAACCTTCATCTTGCATCCTGAGGTCACCTTTAAAATATAGCTATATAATATTGCCAGAATATAAATGTTTCGAAGGACCAAATGTCGCCTGATCTTCGCAACCCAAAGGAATGACGATATCCTATGGTTAGACCTTGGATATTATTCATTAATTGGTTGAAATACTCTTCAAACTAGTTATGGAGTTTGCATAAAGCGACAGGCGCTTACTTTAATTAAAATGTAGTGTAATTAAATAGTCTGAGAGCTTTCTTTAAGAGACAAAAGGGTGGAATTAAAGTATAAATAAGGTGCACAACTAAATACTCTGTGAAAGAGAAATATATTTTATCATCTTAGTACTCTGAGAAATACTACAGGTATACTAAGTTATTTAATTAATGAAATAATATCTACTTATATGAAAAAAATTGTATAATTTGGTCATGCATTAAAATAGGAGAAACATTGCAGGCAAGCATGGATGCAGGTTGATTTATAGCATACAATGAAAATATTTTTGTGACAGCAAAACCCTAAAAATAATTTTACAATCGGAGAATTAAAAGCTGTGACTGAAATTGGTATTTGCTACGGAGGCTAGGTTCAATGAGAAAGCACTGTAACGACTTCTTACATAAGTTTTTCTGATTAAATTCGTTATAGGTTCTAACACATTTTATATTGAAAGAAGTTAGATGTCCCCTGAAGTGTGGTCAGTGCCACCGAACCTGGTATAGGTGAAAATAGTGAGGAAATGAGGATACAACCAGGCCAAAAAATAGTTAGATTAATCTGGATTCTATTTAATATAGGTGAAAAAAAATATAACAGGCCCTATCATATGTATAGAAATGCATACAGCGGAGAAGGTAATGACACTAACAACTGATAGCCAACTTTAAACATTTTGTAAAACAGTGTACGACAATGGAGTGGGCTATCCAAAAAGTTGTTCTTATTAAAATATACGAAGCATGGGTAAAATATGAGTTCGTTGTACTCATTGATAGGCCTTTGTTTGTAGGACGCAAACCACTTCATAAAAATTATGATTAATTGGTCGCAACGATATTAATTTCACAAAGCTCATACTCCTAGTTTCGTTGGTAGCTATTTCTGACATAGTTTTTGTACATTCATTTTGGTAAGTGCACATGAACATACTGTTGCGAGCTAAGTGGTGAAATGAAATATTTATGTCGTGAGAGATCGGAATGTGGAAATGCAGAAATACATTTAGAAAGTGAAACGAATTTCATCTGAATATTCTTATTGTGAAATCAGATAAGATGATGATTGACGCTATCATTATAAGAGTCAGGCGACGATTGGTCAGATTGAATGCAGAGATATAAAAGCGTGCCTGTATTTGCAAAATAATTCTATAATGCTGTCATTGATTTTAAATAGAATTTGAACCAGACAAATTTGGCTTTCTTTACGGAGAACATTCAAGATTCTACAGTGTCTCTGGATCGAACTCCGATGAACGTGAAAGTACTGATTGCACATTTGGTATCTAGTTTCATGCTCTGCAGACGATACAAGACTTTGCCGTCAGGTAAGAAGAACTTAAGAAGCTATTTGCGTGCTATTGATTGAGCTAAATACGTGTGGAAAGCAGATTCAGAAGTTGCGATAGTAACGAGAAGTTTGAAGGTGACATGTGTGTATTACCTTAGATATAAGTTCGTCATGGCTGGCCAAGTGCGCGCGGCAGTGTATGCAGCTGTAGGTGCGGTGCGCCGGCGGCAGGTAGGCCTGGAAGGTCTTGACCGGCGTGCGCGCGGCCACGGCCCCGCCCTCGCCTGCCAGCGCGCCACGGTTAGTCACCACGTCACGCATGAGTGCCTGCTAGCTACCAACATACACCGCCGTCAGCCCCTGCTGGCGGGAACACAAGCGTACTACCCTCGCCACTCACCACCATTGAGACACAATAAGACCTCATCAGTCACCATTTGGCGGATTCATATATCTTTCGAGAACCAAGCAACCTTCAAGTAACGTTCAGAAACTACAAGAAGTTCTCAATTTCTATGGATTCAAATTGGAACATGTTTAGGTATTCTTTATGAAATTGAGATCGATTGGCGTCCATATTTTAACATTTCTTGAAGAATAAAAGGAATCGCAGTAACGCATCGACAAAAGCATTTCCGCCAAAACATGAGAAACGGCTCAAAAAATCAAAGAAGTGTTCACATTTAAGTGGATCGTTCCAGGAGGTCATTGATTTCAGACGGACGGGAATGCAAAGAGATTGCGCAAACTGTAATTTTGTCACCATTTTCGCTCTTTGGAATTCATCCAAAAATATATTAGTCGTCGTCGTAAAGCAAAAACTGCAATTTAGCAAATAAATGGCCCCGTCCTCTTGAGACATCGAGATGTTAAGCATTCTCTGTTTAGTTGCAAGATTTGGCTCTCAGAGGGCTTGCTTAATCATTAGAAAATTGATAGATGAACTCATTTCAGATCAAAAATTTTATTTGGTAAAAGAGCGTGGTCTCAATGGTGGTTTGTGCAGTGTAGTACACGTGGTGTTTCAAATAACGGCACTCATGGGACAGTAACATACATTGATGCAACATATCAGAGATTGAGAAGCGTTCTATCACCGTCAGTACATTATCTCATAAATTACGTGGACTTATGCCATCCACCGTCGTCGTCTTATTTATAAATACATCTCGACATGTTATCAACCAACAGCGATCTGTAAACAAGTCTTGTTCGTCAATTTTTTGCGACGCGCGTACATTTTAGCTGTACTAGCTATGTCTGTGCGCAAGAGCGCCAAATCCATCATTTTGTTCACAGTTTTTGCCGTTAACTATGTCGTATATATTATGTAATATTTGTTTACTACTCTTCAAGGGCGGATTGTTATGTAATCTCAACGATAGTTGGACGTTTGTGAATAATAATTTACATCTAGTGGTTGTTGTACACTAGAGTCGTCTAATTTTGTATCCCTTTCCAAATAGAGATAATGAAGTTATTATATGAAGTTTGGCTTTATAGTTATTGCGTATAGCTGGAGACAACTACAGTAGTTTACTATTAATCAAAATATACGGAACACTCGAGCAGTTCTGGCAGATAGTTTGTAGTAGATATTTTCACAGTGCTGTGGTCAGTAGCAGGACTGCTCGAAGGGGTTAGTGTACCAGAGCAGTCTCTTGTGCTTTAATTTCTCGTGTATATGGTGTATTATGGTTGTACCAGACCGATACTACCGATACTTCTCGAGTTATCCGTTCATAGAAAGTCTACATTTGTTATTATTTAAAAGATCTTTCTGTCAAGTGACGTCCGGTGGACGGCTAAAATTGCATGGCATTTAGTTATAAAGTGCAACCGTGACTGTAGCAATCTTGTAATCAACTGAT
Source organism: Euclidia mi (assembly GCA_944739405.2). Lineage (NCBI taxonomy): Eukaryota > Metazoa > Arthropoda > Insecta > Lepidoptera > Erebidae > Euclidia > Euclidia mi. The sequence continues at coordinate 84,478,358 of OX123190.2, forward strand.
AAACATATCAATCTTGTTAAACACTAGTTCACTCTCTTACGTGCACACTAATAAAAAAAGGGAGAGAAGATATCCATTTAAAATTCAATCAATTTTGCCACAGCAACGACAATGCACCATGTAACTAAAGATAAACTAATGTACTTAAGAATCTAATAGAGATTTTAATCTTATAGCTAAGTATTACTACTTTAATTGTATATTTTATCGCAATCACCTATTTTTATTATTAGTTGTTGTTAATGAGGTTATGTGACTGTACGATAGGCGTCTCACAGGCTAACATGACAAAACAAGAAAATATGACACGTCATCATTAATTAATATCTTCGTCACAATTATGATAGATTTGACTTTAACACTGTTGATTCTGATTTATTACACTAATGCTTAATAGAGCAGCTTTATACACTGGCTTCCGGTTTCTTTTGCGCCTGACCGGGGCTTTTGGCGGTCCGGTGAAGTTAGCTGTTTCACTTTACTGACCATCCGGCAGCAATCAGAGTTTCGCGTTCTTGCTTGATAGACCTTCATATGAAATGCATGTTCACCAGTCTAGTTCCCAGTCCAGAATAATAGGAACTTACATATAATTGTCTCCGGGTTCACTGCCGGGACAGTCACTAATACGTTTTTTTTATAGTATTAGGCGGCAAACGGATTGCCTGATGGCAAGTAATTACCACCGCCCATAGACACAAGCAACACCACAGGAGTCACAAGTGCGTTGCCGCCCCTTGGGGTTGGGAAAAGGGATAGGATAAGGAGTGGGATGAGGGAGAAAGAATAGGGGCTAGGGCCTCCGGCACTCACTCACCGAACGAAACGCAACAGTTTAGGTACCTACTGTTACTTTACGTCGATTTTCTGTGAGAGGGTAGTACGTCCCCGGTTGAGCCGGCCCATTCATGCTGAAATCAGCAAGGCTCTACTACCTACAAAATTACTTGATAACTGGTCAATAGAAAGAATCACGATGCTGGGTATAAGTCTAGAGAGCTAAGACGGTACCATTAAAACCGGAGGCAAGTATGCAAATGTCTTAAGGCCCTTCAAATTTGTATCGTTATTTTTAACATGTACTCTTCAATGTATTGTTTCTTATTTAGTGTCGTTAGCCTGTGACGTTGTAACGTATTTTATATGCTAGTGCTGTGTCGTGTATTGTGGTTCGTTGTGGCGTGTTATGTTGTGGTATGTTGTGTCGTGTTGTGGTATGTTGTGTCGTGTTGTGTCGTGTTGTGGTATGTTGTGTCGTGTTGTGTCGTGTTATGTTGTGTCGTGTTGTGGTGTGTTGTGGCACACATAGCGTGTATCGTGTCGCACCTGGCTGGCGCGAGCAGCACGCGCTCGCCGCCCACATGAGCCGCGCGGAGCGGCGGTCACCTGCCGCGCGCGCTCGGGCACACCGCACCGCGCTCACACCGCGCACCCGCCACCCTCTGTAACAAGGAAACATACACACGTCAATACAACATACTACAGGAGAAAACTCAAGCTGATTACAAAGTATCTACGAGGCTACCGAGTGGAATGCGGGGATATTATCCATAAAAACTTTCAATTCTTTAGGTAACACAAAAACTGATGCCATCTAGTGGTCACTTTCGTGTTTACAACTGCACAATTAAGTTCCTGGATCGCTTTCGACAACATCCGAAAGGCAAAGGTACACCAAGCAAAATCCCCCAACCCAAGCGGAGGATGGCACTGTAGAGTTAGAGGTTAGAGGGTTGTCACAGTTTGTTACTCTACAATAATTTTGGTTCTGCACCTCTCTAGTGGATATGCAGCCTAATCACAAATCGATATCGCATTAATCAAAATCAGATGAGCCATTTATGCTACAGAGAACTTAACGTAAGTACTTAACGTCTCCGCTTGTCATGTTTATGTTAAATCAAAAAGGTAGCCGACAGATGGGAATAAACGTTACAATATAGAATTATATTCGCAAATTAGCAGAGATATGAAAATCGTGTGAACATACAGTTTTACATGCTAACAATCGCCATAAAATCAAATCTTCATAAAAACAACGCGAATTAAAAAGTATCATGTTTTTCCGTAACCTAGTCAATTAAGCAGACATACTTATTTGCAAGAAAATAGCAAAACCAACATGCAAAAGACGTCGTAATACAGTGTTCACGCTGAAATGAGCCATGAAAGTCAGCGAGTTCAAGTAGTGTTGCATTGTTAGGGTATCACCGCCCCGCGCCACTGCACAATAAGAGCCATAGTTGCTTGCGACGGGTTTTACAAAAGGCGATTACAGGATTAGGCACATCAGGTCAAGCCAGGCACACTTACTAACAATACTACTACTACCTTCTACCTTCAAGGGTGTATACAGGGGTGTAACAATACTACTACCTTCAGGGCTGCATAGGGTTCCCACCAAGAACTTAGGCTCCCAAGCCAACCTCACCTGCAAGTGGTGCACCTGCCGATAAACGGACCAGGCTCTGGCAAACAAAATATCCCGATAAGCGGCAATAGGCTCGCCACCTATTACGTGGGATCAAAACACTGGCGAAAAGTGGGCGTTTAATATGCCTCTGCCTACCCCTTCGGAGAAACAGGCGTGAGTCTATGTATGTATGTACTCCTACTTCAAGCCTTTTGCACGGCCCACGGCTTACAATCCAGCAAGCCAGTAATTCCCACAAAATAATCTTATTTTATTTAAGCATATTCCGTTGCAGCAAATTAGGGTTTTGTTGGATATTAAAAAAGCAGAAGCATTGGCAAAACGCCAACGCATTTAAATAGCTTTCCATATTTGTAATTGCATTTGCTTTGATGCTAAATAAAGGCAAATTCATGTTGAAAACTGAGGAAATGGACACGACTTTAGCCGAGGATTAATTTCAGTACAAAATGATGAACGCATGTTGTTCTTACTTGATTTATTACCAAGAATTAAAAGAAAAGAAATCAAACAAGGAGCAGGTTTCAAGAGTATGCTATATTTAGTATTGAATCTGAATGGAACAATTTAAGCGATGTTTCTGGAAACTTCACAGCCAATTAAATGGCACGGTCGTCCGATGGCGAGCCAATAATGATGAAAACAATCACGTGGTTGAATGAGCCCGGCAATCTGGCATACGAATCAGTGGCAGGGCGTCTAGTTACTGAGCTCTGAGCTCTGAGCACGGCATCGGCAGTCTGATTGGATTAGTTTCGACGGATCGACAAGGCCATCACGAGCCACTCATCCCACGAGCGTTGACTCGCACACGTTGTTGGGTGAAGAACCTGATCAATGATCTAAGTATAAACCTAATAAAAACGCGGACCAAAATATTTATATTTATTTTTATTTATTTATAGTCTCACGCCTGTATCCCCGAAGGGGTAGGCAGAGGTGTAATATTACACCCACATTTCGCCATGAATTTTTTAGGTCCCACGTAATAGGGGGCAAGCCTATTGCCGTACCGGGCACATTACCAGACTCCATGCTGCTACTGAGAATTTCCTAACGGAAAATTCCAATAACACTTTGCCCGACCCGGGAATTGAACCCGAGACCTCTCAATCCCACGCGCACATTTATGCCGCGAGACCAACGAGGCAGTCACCAAAATATACGGGAATAATAAATACATCGCCGAATGCTAAGAACATTTTGCATAACTTTGAACGTTTGGGTGATGGCTCATTTGGCTACAATGCTGACTACAACCAAGTGCTATGACGCTTGTCTAAGTGCTATTACAAGTTGAGTATTTTGTACAAACTCTCCGCCTGTGCATGTCACCGACCGGTTGTCGCAGTCCAACACGAACCGTCTGATATGGAAGCATAGTTAGAACTTTGTATAATCAAAGAGAAAGAATGACGTCGACCGTCGTATTGCATTGTGTTTACAAGAACTTAGTTTGTTCGTCACCATTCTGCAGTTTTAAAATAAGCTTTAAAATCAGAATCAGCAACCGGTAACGAAGCCTTCTCTTAGTCAGCAGCAAATATTAGTGATATAAATTAAGAAGATTGAGGAGAGAAAACAAGACTAGACGGTCCTTACGTACCTAAATAATAAAACTAAACAGTTCGGGTTATCACCAAGGACCGTGAAATGAGAGAAGTAGTAATTGTAACATTGTCCTGGTTGCGCCCCAGTGGTCATACCACACTGTTCACCTTGTTATATGTAATGTCAACGAGTGCAATACGAGACCAACGTGCATTTTAGGTTTACAAGCTTTATGTAAAACATTGACATCCAAGTAGAACAAATTCATTGATAGTCAATTAGTCATTCAAGTATACAAATTACGAAAGGATTGATTTGAATTGATTTACATTAATAAATATGCATAGAGGTGGAAGAGATTATGGATTCGTTTACTTAATACGATTTTGCCTTGACAGTGTTTGCGATTGTTTAGTATAAATACAGCTGAAGTAGAAACTGTTCAAGTTAAGCCATTATTTTAAGAAGTTCTATTCATGACTTGGTTACAAAATATTAGGCAACTTTCATTTTTATTCTAAATTGATCTATTTGAGTTATTTCTAATGCACTTTTGGTTGAACTCCTCTAGACTTGTTCGCTTATTTTATCACAGCTATTTTTTATAAAATGGCAGCGCACTGACAAGGTCTATAGGCCTGTATTGCGGGTTATACAAACATTCAAAGACAACAAAAAACAGCAATTTGCTGATCACACCGTTACCAATACAATTTCAAACTATCCGTAGTATTCAGCATAGAAACTTGTCATAAATCCCGTCGATTTGTCCGTGAACAACGCAAGAATCCGTCCGTCCGGTAAACTGTAAGTGACAGCGCGATGGTGTGCGTCATGGCGGCTGTTAGTAACGCATTGGTGGTCGGGTAACAACCCCGGCAGATCAACTGCTTGACCGCGTTTCTACGGATGTACCTTCTGTGTATAACGTTGTATTTCCAGTTAGGCTATTAAGCATTTTTGAGTAATTAGGCAGCGATAGCCTTTTGGAGATACTACCAGAGGGTCTCATCGGGTTCAATCCAATAATTTATTTTTAGATTATTCGAAGTTATGTGTGTATTCAATTGTGAATTATCGTTTGCCCCGTGGCTCGAAGAGTCATGAGCACGATAGGCCGGTCCCGGCTGTCATGAAGATCTTTGACAGACGTTATTGATAGTCTGTATCCTCGAATATATCTACTGACACTCGGCTGAACCATGGCAATGAATACAGATTTACATAGAAGCGCAGTTCTTAAGGATTTCGTGTGCCAATTCCAAGTGGGGACTGTCTCCAGTTTAGTTCGTAGTTGGCGCCGTTGGCGGCGCTGGCGTCGTTCTCCGTCTCTCTCGCTCTCGTATTTAAGATACAGTGGAGGAGAGAGAGAGACAGCTGCCGCAGCGCGACTGCCACGCCGCCAAGCGGCAATTTGAGTCGCAGAAAGTTTGTCTTCAAAGCGCCCATATGAAATGCGCCTCTATGTAAATATCTGAGCTCTTTGACCATGGCATATCGCTGTCCCTTAGATTGGCGGAAGTCAGTCAGCTGTCGCTTTGTGGAAACGCTAATATTCGATGAAACGAGGCACCTTGCCGCTAGGAGGTAAATGTCACAACTAACGGTCATCCACCTAAGTTTTGACCTTTGCGAACGTTGCTTTACTTCGTCGATCTATTACGAACAGCAAGTGAAGACACGCTATGAACGCTACAAGGATGTGTTTGTAATAAACGATAATTAAACAAAAAGAAAAATAAAATTAATAAATTAATTACCGTGTCGTGCCGTAGATAAATACATTATGGTTCGTAATCAAACGATGTTATCGGATTTTCATTAAAAGTCTTCATTAATAACTGGCTAAAAGTGTATGGAAAACGTTCTTGAAAAACACGAGGAAATTACTACGCATTTTTTCTTCATCAAGAAGACCGGTAGTGGTACGTTGCTGCAATACATATTGCAAGAATTGTATGAGTATAATTATGATATGCCTGCTCTAGCTGCTAGCGCTATCCCGGTGGCGGTCCAGGGCTTCTGTCTTGAATCTCGGGATCCGCTTTTCTACTCTTCATATGGGACAAGGCAGTTTCATCTTTTACAGATTGCCTGACTTCCCAGCCCCAAAGATAAGACTTGCGTCAGACACTCGTCCGTCGTTCAGGTGGGGTTGGGCTAGGGCGTCAAAGACAACTCACAAACTCTTTAATAAGTGAGATATTAAATGGCCAGCAAAATACATATAATATGATTGCGATGCATATCTGTCTAACTTTAATCTCTGACGTTACAAAGCTCTATTAAACGAATAATGGAATATTCTTGGTATAAGTGGACAAAATAGGTTATATTTAAAAAAATATTATGAAACATTTTCATGATCCAAGTTTGTAATAACACTTTAAGAAGTCGTGGCAGCCTTGACCGATACAAGTTTGATTGAGTTAAGACAAAATGTTCTGGAACCTTCTACAGCTGTACACTGAGTTTTTTGTTCACTTAGAAACACAATTAATGGATCCACGGGTCTCTGGGTATCTACAATGTAAATAACAAGTCTTGTAAGATTATTTAAATTAGAAATGTATATAATATTTCAAGTAAGCATAGTTGTGCAATAATATAAATGGTCTGCTACGACTCGAGTGTTGCGGATATATTTTCTTTTTTTTTTTTAAAAAAGGAACTCCCGCACTAGGAATAAATCCTGTGTCGCGGGGGACTTTACAAACATACAAACAACGGACACAATGATCACCCAGACTCGAAACAACAATTTGTGGATCACACAGTGTTGTCTCGTGTGGGAATCGAACCCACAACACTCGGCGCAGTACCAAGCGGCGAGGCGGCCGCTTAAACCACTACGCCAACCGTGCAGTCAGAATTAGATACCTAATAAAAAATATGTCATAAAAAGAATGTCCGTGTGGTGACGGATTAAGAATACGGAATGTCACCACCCCATATCATTATATGGGTGTCGTAAGAGCCGACAGAGAGAGCATATTATGCAGAGAACAGCACTGTAAGAGAAGGAAAACTTGATACAAACCCTATACCAACCCGATTGGCCAGCGTGGTACAGTAGGCCAATTCCTCCTTTCAAAGGAGAGGCCTAGTTCAGCAGTGGACTGTTAAAGGCTGATGATGATATAAACGGGAGCTACCATTTCCAAATTAAAAAGTAAAATAAATATGAAGAATTATACATGTCAGTCGGTGGGAGCAAAAAGTATTTGAACTTGTGAACTCTTCATTGTTATCAAGTAGTACCGTACAGTTCCACTTCCCATAGATATAAAAACTGCCACTAATACACAGATACCTGAATAAAACGAGGCAAACATAACTGTATGTTTTTATAATTGCCACACGCGTTATAATTGACTGTTTTACTTTTATTCTGTGAGACTACAAGGACGCGCTAAGCGGTAAACGGGTATTTTCTTTATAAATAACATAGCAGAATAAGCATGAAAGCAGAATTAACTCAGTTGAGACGCTGTCACTGCGTAGTATGTGTGGGGTAAGACTGATTGATAGAATTCCGTATGCAGTAATACGAGAGCGATGTGGCCTGAAAGAAGATGTCGTGACAAGGATTGAGAAAGGAATGCTGAAATGGTTTGGGCACGTGGAGCGAATGAGTGAAGAAAGAATGACGCACCAAATATATGAGGCTAAAGTGTATGGGCAAGCCGGTCGCGGCCGACCTCGTAGGACATTCGTCCACCAAATTGGTGACGTTCTGAAAAAAGGAGAAGTCCGAAGCACCCGTAACCGGCGAGCATGTATGAACAGAGTAATGAATGTAGAGGAAGCGCGTGAGGTTTGTAAGGATATATACAAGTGGCGTTCTGTTGTCTCTGCCTAGCCCGACGGGAAAAAGGCGTGAGTATATGTATGTATGTAAATAACATATTTAACGACTTGTGATCTAAGATTTTCTACCAATTTTGTTATAATATTAGGTTATAAGATCAGTTTATTAGATATATCTTGGGCCTCAGTATTCATAAAAGTCATCTGATTCCAAACTCTTCAGGTCTCTAGTGTCTACTATAACAACCAAATAAACCGTTAGTTAATAATAAGCACTACATCATGAAATGTACATCTTATTCTAAATATCTACATAATAATTCTTATGTATAAATTTATTTACAGATTGATACATTAGTAGCGGCGATAGCCTAGTCGTGTACGTAACGGAGACGATGGTCTCGGGTTCGATCCCCAGTTACCCCGGGCACACACATCTGACTTTTCGAAGTTATGTGTGTATTAAAATGTTAATTATAGCTCGCTTAACAATGTGCCCTATAGGGGGCGTGCCTATTGCCATCTACCGATGCCAATAGGCCCGCCCTCTATTACATTGGGACCGAAACATAACTGGCGAAGTGTGGGTGTGTAATACACCTCTGCCTACCCCTTCGGGGATACAGGCGTAAGACTATAAATATAAAAAATAAAAAAATGTAATATTTTATCCTAACTTCTATGAAACTTGTTGAATCTTATATTTTGTAAAGATATTTTAATAGTCATCTCGCAGTGTTGCCTCATGTTCGCACACACTACATTAAAAGCAGTAACCAGAGTTATTTTCAAATACCCTACATTGTCGATATGCGTATTCCAGTAAGTATGCGAATGACCGCGTTGAACCGTTGCATTACTCTCTTACTGCAATCTGGATATTTTAGTTCACATTTGTTATTAGTTTGGCTCAACAAATGGAATACCTAAGGAACCTTATTATATTTGGCTGAATGATAAAAACCTACGACACATAAAAAAAACAAAAAGTTAGACTTAGGCTCTTCCATTTTCGAAATTTTCGTGGCGTTATCTTCATGTCATACTTGAATAATTCATTAAATATTCTTTGTATTTCTTATCTTTATCTACTCGCTATTCTTTTTTTTATGGTAATAGGCGACAAACGAGCAAGTTGATCGCCTGATGGTAAGCAATTACCGCCGTACATGGACACAAGCAACACCACAGGAGTCACAAGTGCGTTGCCGCCCCTTGGGGTTGGGAAAAGGGTTGGGATGAAGAGTGGGATGAGGGAGAAGGAATAGGGAATAGGGCCTCCGGCCTCTCACTCACCGAACGAAACGCAACAGTTTAAGTACTGTTACTTTACGTCGATTTTCTGTGAGAGGGTAGTACTTCCCCGGTCGAGCCGGCCCATTCATGTAGAAATCAGCAAGGCTCTACTAACTTAAAAAATTCTTATTCATCAATATACTGAGAAATACAGTCACAACATATACGTATCTATCGCAAAATGCCAAGTATAAGTAAGTATACATTTTAGAGTGACATTGGTATGCGAACAGAAGTGGTCCGGCCCGGTCCCAACTCCGAAGTAACGGCACAACCACAATGTCATTGTTTTATTAAACACTCGTCTCGCGACCCTTGTCATAGCTAATAGACATTTTCATGTTGGAACATGTTTGCTAATATGAGGTTGAATTAAAAATTCAAATCATGATTCACACGTCATTGTACCCACAAAGCAATAACTCCATATACTTAGGTATAGACAAGTCTAAAATAGATAAAATTCAAAGTACCTACTACTCGGTCTACGCGTATGTATGCTAAGCCAAGAGACTACAACCTTTATCTTTATTGCTCCACCCATAGATATGAGAATTAGTCATATCTGTGGCTCCAAAAGATCCTTTTTGCTATATTAACCAACGATGTTACAAGTAAAAAGAAGTAGATACGTTATAGGCGTACCAAAAGCAGGACGCTAAACATAAGCCAGTTGGCAAGCCTGACATAATTATGTGTGTGTGACGTCGCGAGCCGGCGTCATAGTGAAACTGACACATCTTGTCAACCGAATTTAAAATAAAATATGGAGTTATCGAGGTGTGCGTTAGTGTACCGTCGATGTGTGCGTTAGGGTACCGTTTCTACGGATTGATTACTACGTGGGTAACATATCTATGACTTTTCTAATATCATTGATATTAACTGGTCTGTTGGTCTATTAATTGTTAACTCAGTAAGCCGCATCGTAGGTCGGAGCTTCGTTTCCCAAGCAAATCTTGATGTGATGTATCAATAACACATCATACATAATTTGACGCCTTTTATCCCCGAAGGGGGTAGGCAGAGGTATACGGTTACGGTTATTATTAATGCTAAAATGTAGAGTAAGCATGCCGTCATAATTTCGTGAATATTATTATGAGTAGGTAAATAGAGCAAATAAAAGGTGATCATATCAGAATAGGCTGGAAACCGGACCGCGGACTCCATGGCAAAAGTTTGGGACGCAACCGGGACTACACTAGAACAATGATGACAAGCTAAAAATCTAGATAGTTATTAAGGGCCTTGCAGAAAAATAAAGCAATTCTAGATGACACGTGTAACCAAGAATATGTTTATCATACATACATGTAGTCTCACGCCTATAACCCCGAAGAGGTAGGCAGAGGTATATTGCTACACCCACTTTTCGCCAGATTTATTTTGGTCCCACGTAATAGGGGGCGAGCCTATTGCCGTACCGGGCACATTACCAGACTCCGTGCTGCTACTGAGAATTTCCTAACGGAAAAACCCAATAACACTTTGCCCGACCCCGATCGAACCCGAGACCTCCCAATCCCACGCGCACATTTATGCCGCGAGACCAAGCTTATCAATATCGATAAAAAAGAAGCCTCCCATTTCGTAACACCAGTTGGAATGTCGACCTTCATGTGCACATTGACCTGCTTGCGAATGAACTCACATGACAGGCGGAAACAAACAACCTTATCGCACCTATTCGCAATAGGTATTATGTCAGAGCACAATTAGCATTCATTTAGAAGCAGATGTTGTCGCTAGTCGAGCAGACAGCTGGAGAGGGCTAGACATTTGTTGCAATTACTGGCAGGCTGGCAGCTATCAGGTGCAAGATGCGAATGGAATACTCACACTCAGTTGCTATGGCGTGCTGTTGGGTCAACTGTTACAGTGCAATAAACTTGGTATAATATGGTGTGAGGACTAGCTTCATAATCGGCCGTTATATAAGGGGTATAACTGCGCTTGAGCCTTCCTGTTTACGTTCTGCGGATTGAAATACATTTACCTATAAAAAAAAATTGCTTGCCTGTAAAGTCGGTATACGGGCGAAAGTTTTACGTGACAACGACTTATATAATAAATAATAATTTTAATGTGAATATTCATTCGTATAGTAGGAAGAAGGATGAAAGACGCGTGCCTTTCACTTTTTATGTCTGTCTCTCTCGCTCTTAGGCGGGACGCGTGCCTCTCACTCGCTCTCATTGTGAGCGCATAACGTGAGCGGAGCGTAACGCAGTTTCTTGAAGTGTCACCCGGCAAACCAATTTATAAGACGTTGTCACGTCAAAACATACGGGTAAAATATTATTTTCTGGGAAAATGTTCCACTTTATTTGTGGCTAACTGGCTAGCTTCTGCCCGCGGCTTCGTGTGTCATTCTGATGTAGGTATTATTCATCAAAAATCCGTGTAGCAGTTTATGGCGTGAAAGAGGATCAAACATCCATCCTCAGGGACTTTCGCATTTATAATAGCCGTGTGGTTATTATTCCGTGTGGTGACTGATTAAGAATACGGAATGTCACCACCCCATATCCTCCCATGGGTGTCGTGAGAGCCGCCAGAGGGACCATAATATTATGCAGAGAACAGCACTGTAAGAGAAGGAAACCTTGACACAAACCCTATACCAACCCGTTTGGCCAGCGTGGTATAGTAGGCCAATTCTTCCTTTCAAAGGAGACGCCTATTCCAGCAGTGGACTGTTAAAGGCTGATGATGAATGAATAATATTCTACCACATTCACACAACACCATCTAGTCTCAAACTAAGTTAGGTGTAGGTACGTGAAATGGTCAATACTCGATGTAGAAAGTGTTAGAAGTAGAACATTAAAGCATTATCGGTCAAAAATCTCTACATCATTTTCAAGACGGCATTGCTTTCTATCATTAACATTCGATATGCATTTCCTACCTCTTCTAGTCCAACAAGCGTGATAGCGAAACCAATCTTATAGCGAAGTTAAATTATACGGCGCACTAATGTATTTCTAGCGAGCCGTAACACGCAAATACCTAGTGTGTTTTTGTTCTGGTATCTAAATGTAGACATTTTCTAGATAACAGCGTTCGAGCATCAAAATATTTTGCATATCAAAACTACAATGTATTGTTTTGTAACGAGTTCAATGTCAGTGGTTTTTGAATAAGTGCGCAGTACACCAGGCACCACTTTGTTTACTTGTAATTTATTTATCTTTCGCGGTTAGACACGATTTACAATAATATGTAATAATGGAGGTTTTTCAATGACTTCTAACAACACCGTTGTACGTTTCTTATGTCGGTTATTGGTGTAAATGGGTGTTTGACGTCACATCTGCGTTGTAAATAAACACTTAGTAGGTGAGCCAGATGACTACTGCGTCTTATTGAGAGCCAAGTAAAGAAAAAGAGTCATTTTTCACTCGAAATTTTGACATCACTGTTCGGAAGGGACAGATGTAGCATGCCACAATTGATATAAAACTCTACAGCCCATAAGTTCAACTGCTTTATTCAAATCATGAAACTTAATTTATAACAAAAATAATTTACGCCATTTTTGTCAACAGAGTTCTTTTTTTTTATAGACTCACACCTGTATCCCCGAAGGGGTAGGCAGAGGTGTAATATTACACCCACATTTCGCCAGGATTTTTTAGGTCCCACGTAATAGGGGGGAGCCTATTGCCGGACCGGGCACATTACCAGACTCCGTGCTGCTACTGAGAATTTCCTAACGGAAAACCCCAATAACACTGCCCGACCCGGGAATCGAACCCGAGACCTCCCAATCGCACGGGCACATTTATGCCACGAAACCAACGAGGCAGTCTTTTAGAGTTAGAGCGAGATTTTTAAAACAAAAAATATGACAAGCAACGTATAAAACACATCTCTACATCGCTACTAAGAATTTATTCACAGACAAGCTAGATTCCGTGATAAAAAGCAAACCTGAGTTACAAGAAACAGTCTGTTGTTTAACTTGTATACGAGTATTAATGCGCAAACGTTTCCGTAGGCTCAGTGGCTAATCCGATTATGTTTCTATTTATCTTATTTCGTTAGAGAATCTGTAGTTAATTGATGCGATCGGACGGCGAGTCATCCTGCTAATGATTACAGTGTCGGTGCTGTGTAAAGGTAAAGGTCCAGCTACGGATAGTAGCGGCGGGCGGCAGCGATTTCGATGTACACTCGAACAACTCCCCGCTAGACCACCATAAGGGCGAGAATCGCTCAGCAAGACATCGTCGCTTCCAGTGCTACGTAACACGCACATTGACACTCGTATACAAAACCAGTTTCTAGTGTGCCTCGACTCTATGAGCGAGCCAAGTCCTTATTTTTCAAACTGGTCTAGCGCCGACTTGTTTGATTGTACATGTCGCGCCCTACTCGGTTGCGGCCGATGTCGTGTCAGAGTAGAACGCGCCATGGTCATTAAAATCGCTGCCGCCTTCGCTCCTTTCATGGCTGGGCTATAAGGATTAGGCGCTGAGCTTCACTAGCCGCCAGTAAGGCATAAATCCAGTTGACCTGCATCCCGTGCCACCGGGCAGCCATTTAACCTATAAAAACACTCATAATGAAAAATAAGACCCGAGAATGCCAATTCGAAACTGTTTTGAATACAGTCAGTAAATATACGAAATTAAAAATTAATTCTCGGATTTAGTTTTTATTTACTGACTACCTCGTTGGTCTCGCGGCATAAATGTGCGCGTGGGATTGGGAGGTCTCGGGTTCGATACAGTAACAGTACAGAGTCTGGTAATGTGGCCGTACGGCAATAGACTCGCCCCCTATTACGTGGGACCTAAAAATTAATGGCGAAATGTGGGTGTAATATTACACCTCTGCCTACCCCTTCGGGGATACAGGCGTGAGTCTATAAAAAAAATAAAAATAACAGTAGATTTCAGGTGTAGTAGAGTGTTCAAAATTCCATGCTTCTACTGTTATGCACCGGAAAGTTCGTGAGGACAGATATATGTTTGTTACTCTTCCATGCGAAAACTACAGAATAAGTTTTGACAACACTTTGCAGCAGTGTAAAGCTGTGAACATGCTTCAGGACAACACATAACATGGTAGTTGTTGCGCGATAGCTATTAGCTAACAGCATATATACACACGGACGTAATCTAGTAAAATAAGTCTTTAAAATAATTTTTAAAATATGTACTTTCAACACGTGTTTTTTGTTTAACATTTTAATTTTTGAATCTTTATTAAAACTGTTTAGAATATACAAACAACGGGCATAAATAACGCCCAGACTTAAATTAAATATCCATGGATCAGTTAAACTGTATGCTGATTATGATGTATCGTATTTTAATGCGTAATAAATGTAGCGCGGTCATAATGCGCGCGTTACAATTTATTATTTATGATAAATAACGAGTTTTAAGGCTGAATACTTAATGAGTTCAACGAACGAGGTGGGAGATAACACTATCGCACAAAATAAAGCCTCGCTCTTAACACGACCATTGAGATATATGGCGACATTCAAATAATAAATAACGATGGAAGAATTAATCACAATTAGATAGAGAAAATTAATACATGTTTGCCATTATCTTAATATATAAAATCCTTGCGTTACTGACTGACTGACAGACACGCTACAGCCGAAACTATTGGGCGCAGGAAGCTGAAATTTGGCATGCATGTTCCTTGGGGACCGTAGGGGTGCACTAAGAAGGGATTTCCCGAAATTCCCACGGGATCGGCCAAAACGGGTAAATTAAAAAAAAATGCAGGCGTAGCTGCTGGCGTCCTCTAGTCTGTCTATATAATATTCTTGTGTTATAACTGACAGACAAGCTAGAACCTTTGCTACAACTATATGGCGCCAAAACTATAGGGCGTAAGAAGCTGAAATTTGACATGTATTTTCCTTGGGGACCGTAGGGGTGCACTAAGAAGGGATTTTTCGGGGTCGAGAAAAAAAGGTTGATTTAATTCGTCGTACTGCTGGGCACCATCATCTTGTGAAAGGGCATTGGTGTATTCGTACATTTGCCGGCGTCGATTCAGAACACCCCGCTTACCTTCCCCTTCTACACAAGGTGGTTCTGACGAACTGGTAACGGATTTTAGCCTTCTGAAGGGTTGGGACACAGTCCACTACACTGGCCAATGTCGGTTGGTATTTCAGGCAATTGCAGCAATACGAAAAATAACCACCAAAATGTTTTAATTTCCACATCAACGTGACTACAAATAATCGAAAAACTTGACGATAAAATGAAATAATAAAAGCGATCAGATAAATTGGCTTCATATCAATGAACCAGAAGTTCTTCAACTAGTAAAACTAAATAAGAAACTTTACAAAAAGTGAACTAAAAACGTACGCAAAAAGATGTTATGTAAGTCGTCCATCTTGTAATAATGAGACGTGGTTGGCAACTGGGTACTATGACCTGCAAGAAAACGTGTGTCACGTCGTAAGTTTTTATTTAAATGGAAGTATTCCACCTGCTTTATCATTACCTAGCCTACCATAGCAACATATATTAGTAACGTATTAATAAAAAATTGGGCAAGACAAGTGCGAGTCGGACTTGCGCACGAAGGGTTCATTGCATCATCTATAAAAGAAAATCACGTTCGTTGTATGTATACTTAAATACTTTATAAGTTTCTACCTGTTTATTAAGATCGAGTAACAAATTGCTTAAAAATTACGTTTGTTGTATGGGAGCCCCCCTTTATTATTTACTTTTTTAAAATTTAATTATTTATTTTAAAAGGTAATATACAACTACATATTCTGTGAAAATTTAAAGCGTCTACCTGTTACAGTTAGTATTTTTGAGCAAAAAATACGAAAAAAAAAAGAAGTTTTTTGTATGGGACCCCCCCTTAATATTTTTATTTTTTTATTTTTAGTATTTGTTGTTATAGCAGCAACCGAAATACAGAATTTGTGAAAATTTCAGCTTTCTAGCTATCATGGTTTATGAGATACAGCCTGGTGACAGACAGACGGACAGACAGACAGACAGCGAAGGCTTAGTAATAGGGTTCCGTTTTTTACCTTTTAGGTACGGAACCCTAAAAATGCAAAAGCAATCCATAGAAGATTGTTTTACGTAGAAGCACTGCTGAGATAAAGAGTGGCGAGAACTCTATTATTCACCATAGAAATCCAAAGAAAATATTATCGCGCCAATTTCACCTTCTTTGGGTGTCGATGGCGGTATGGTGTGAAACTGTTTATTGGCCTATACTTAGCTTTTTACAAGAAATCGGTTTTTTATGAGCATGAGATAGTAATCTAATATTGCTGTGTATAACCTGTGGTTGAACCCGGCTACACAAGTATTTGAAGCGTTCATAAGTTTATTTTTTAGTGTGGCTAGCAGGATCCGCAATACCTTATACTTTGTGTGTGTGAGTGACTCACAGTTTGTAGAATAGTTAATAGTGATCTGATTCACTGTGATATTAATATAACATCACCATGCTCTTAGCGTTATCCCAGTTTCAATCTGGGGTCCGCTTACTAGTCTAACCGGATTTGGCTGAATATTAGCTTTTCCACAGAGCGACTGCCTGTCTGACCTCCGCAACCCGAAGGGATAGCGATATTCCGTGGTTTGGACTAGTGTCAGTTTATTAGAAGGTACTGACGCCCAGTAACGATTGTCAAAGATCTTCATGACAACCGGGACCGACGGCTTAACGTGCTCTCCGAGGCACGGGACAAGCGATAATTAACAATTCAATACGCACATAACTCCGAAAAGTCATTGGTGCGCGCCGTGGATTCGAACCCGATACCCTCTGCATGGCAGTCTGTTGGTATCTCCACTAGGCTATCGCTGCCTTGTGATATTAATGTAACATAACGCTAAATAAATATATTATAATTGAAGGTGACAATGCCAGCTGGTATTGTATCGTCAAGAAAACTATTTTCAACATCACTTTATTCACACACCAAGTGTATACAAGAATACGTCGGCGACTTGGAATCAATTTGTCATCGTCCGTGACCATAGACGTAATAATAGTTTTTATTCGTGCGTCGAGTTAGAGGTGTTATTTATTTTGCACGGGGTATAAACACGCGTTGGTTCGGATTAGTAACGGTCACGACTGTGCCCGCTTACATTAGCCCGACGTTTTGCTCTTACAAATTTACTTTATCAAATGCTAGCTTTTGCCTACGGCTTCGCACGTGGTAATTATGTCGATAAAAGTAATGATATTTGTGAAACTAGATAACAAAAGGGTTGTGTGTCACATTTCACATGAATTTTCAGCCCCTTGGCGATATTTGAATATAATGTAGCCTATGTTTAACAGCGGGTGTTGGTGATTCACGTTCTCAGAATTAATAGGTTTCAAAGGGCTACTACGTAACAGCCTACATTTATGTAGGTAAGTCTAACGACTACTAGCTGTCAGTTCTCTTCTGATGAGTAAGCACTAATAAAATTTTTCTGCGCGTCTTTTGCACATTTCTGCCACGATCTACCAAGGTGTATCCGTGTGGTGACGGATTAAAAATACGGATTGTCACCACCCAATATCATCCCATGGGTGTCGAAAGAGCCGACAGAGGGAGCATATTATGCATAGAACAGCACTAAGAGAAGGAAAACTTGATACAATACTATACCAACACGTTTGGCCAGCGTGGTATAGAAGGCCAATTCCTCCTTTTAAAGGAGAGGCCTAGTCCAGCAGTGGACTGTTAATGGCTGAGATGACTACCAAGGTGTGCTGTGAACTTCATTGCCAATGTCTAAATTTCTTTATAAGGAAAATTTGATTGTTTCTACTAATTTATAGTCAAGCCATCTATATCGATCATACTAGGTGTGAATTGTATTCGTCATAATAATAATATAATATTCTACCACATACACACATTACCATCTAGTCCCAAACTAAGCAGAGCTTGTACTATGGATACTAAATAATGGATAAACGTAGGTACATATATACTTTTGTTTTGTAAATACATACATATTATACATAGAAACACCCAGACCAAGACAAACATCCATGTTCATGCACACAAATGTTTGACTTGAGCGGGAATCGGACCCGCGACCTTAAGCGTAGCAGTCGCTTACACTCCCATTGCGCCAACCGGTCATGGTGTGAAACTATGTAAAGGCTGCGTAGGCGAAAACTACTAAGTCACCCTTAATTTAGGGTGGCACTGATGTGTTGAACTGAGCAGTGAATCATAGGTCACCAGCCGACGTCGCGCGACGCGGGACAGACTGTTATCGACCAACATCAGTCTACTTCCCACAGCTATGACGCTTAATAAACAGAAGCTTTGTAATTGTTGAGTATCGTTCCT
Organism: Euclidia mi; assembly: GCA_944739405.2. Taxonomy (NCBI): domain Eukaryota; kingdom Metazoa; phylum Arthropoda; class Insecta; order Lepidoptera; family Erebidae; genus Euclidia; species Euclidia mi. The sequence continues at coordinate 84,496,774 of OX123190.2, forward strand.
GAACGATGGACCTGCCTGAAATAACACTGATTGAAGTATCCATTGTCTTTACCCATCTCGATAATAATGCGAGTGGGTTGCAGAATTGTTTAATTGATCCCTGTTGCTATGTCGTACCGATTGTTGCAGGTTCGATACACAGATCTTCGCACCCGAATACACTTGTTTGTCTGTTCGAACGATGCAGGGATTATTGCTAAGTGTGGGATTATTGGGGGAAGGATTTGGGTGAGCCGAATTAAAAAAAAAACAGCTCGTGGAAACCGAATCAAAAACCACTGGCTTCATCCTCATAGAACTTAAAAACGGAAACTTTTGAATTAAGAACTCCGAATATTTCGAAAGATGCTTAAAAGTCTCCCTTGAAATGTATTCCTGACTATGCCTTTGCGGGAGTTGCTTTATCTAAGCAAATGTGTAAATTGGTAATTAAAAACAGTAGGAAAAAATAAAACAAAGCTATTAAATTTTATGATTTGTTTACAGCACAGAAACACGAACGATTGTTGACGCTATTTACCCACTGCATTGAAAATATTGTATACTGCAAATAAGATATAATAAAATGCATAATTGTATGTCTTATTGCAGTTATAAAGTTGCGTATGTATTGATGCAATGAGCATGGACTATATGCTTATAGTATAGGTGCATAAAGTACTGTAGAAATATAAAGATTTCAATTATCCTTAAGGGTCTTTATACACCCTGTATATACGCACAATGGCCCAAATAAGTGGCTAAGTGCGGAAAACCCACGACCAACTATAACACCCTGTGTATAAAATTATTACGTTACAGACCGACTAACTGATATATAACGCACAGCCGAAACTACACGGCGCATGAAGCTGAATTTTGGCATGAATCTTTCTTAGAGAGTATAGGGCAACACTAATAGAAGATTTTTGGAAATTGCAACTCTAAAAAGGCATACGCTTGCGGAGCCGTCGCGTCGGTAAGGCTTGGTATCAGTATAAAACAGATAATAACCAGTTCAGAAATAATAAATGAATATATTTATCACAAATAATTGCATTTATTTACCTATCTTCTTCTATCGTATTAGAAGTAATTTACAAACAAGGCAACACCAAGGCTACTGTAAAGTATTATATTTATCTATGCCAAGGCTAATGAACACTAAACTCAAAATAGACACCAGCGCCAGAGACACTTTTAAGTACCAAGCAGAACTGAACCCAACACGTCCCACACCAATTCACTTGACCCACTACGCAATAAGTGATCAATATCCGCAAAGTGTCAATGTATCGTTTCCAAGGTTGTTGGTTTCCGTGAAGGTAGGTATTATACCTACTTGAGAAGGTATTATAACTACTCGGGCGACGCGGCGTGTTGGCGGCTGACTTTGATAATATTAATAACTTCCACCCCATTGAACTGTGTTCAAACTGTTCGTTCACCCCGCACAATGTTAATATCATTCCGTGTTTGCACCTACTTTACTTTAAAGCACTACTCTTTTATTGCTAGCTTAGAAATAGCAGAGAAAGTGCTGGACTAGACTGTAGTTATTTTGCTTGTCCCTTTTACCTGAAAGTATATTCGTATTGCTACAAAACGTTATGCTAGTGTTTTGACAATTCATTGACATGTGCACTTTTACCTGAGAATAAGGTATTTTTAAAGAAATGAATAGTAAAACACAACTAAAGGTTATACTAGTGTTCTGGCAGTTCATTTACATGTGCATTTTATTCTATTACGGTCTTATTAATAAAAAATGCTTATTCTTCTCTTACTCCAAAGTAACACCGGGGGTAGTTAATTCTAGATTAGTTATGGAATAGCTACGTGTTAATAACGGTATTAATAAATACGAAGTAAGTTCGGAGTAACAATACTATTCTTACCCTGAGATTAAGGTATACGTTATGGCAACCCACTGATATTAAAAGTAAAAAGAATGAACAAAATGACCTGGTCGAATAAAAACTTTTTATTAAACACTTTTATTTGACAACTAGCTTTTGCCCGCGGCTTCGTGCGCGTATTATTCTAAAGACTTCAGAAACTATTGGGTACAAAGTAGCTCGGTCAGTAGGTATTCATGACACTATATACCTAGTATTATATCTACATAATAACATCGCCTTGCATACAGTCAAATGTCAAAGCCATGTTCCAATACATGTCCAATATAATATCTAATAAATAATATCTATAAACACTTTCGCGTTTATAATATTAGTAGAGAAAACTGTTTCAGCCGTTTAAGCGTAGTACTTATATAATTATTAGTTTATATATGCGAATAATGTAATCACCGTGCACAATATGAAATTATATTGTATGATGTGTCAGTACCTACTGACAAATATACGCAAAGCGCACTCAATTGTCATAGCGCATGCGTTCTTACTTCCAAGAGGTAAATTTGTGCCGTACAAACTTCTACCCTTTGCAAGGGCAAGCGTTTGTGTTGGTTGGCAATCTTCAATGAAATAATCTCTATTAATTTTATAACCCACAATAATAAAATTACAAAATCAGATACTAGTAAGTACTTACTCTAACGAACACCAAAGAAATGTGAAAATATATTTGGGTTATATTTATAAATCTCAATTAAAGTTGGAAATACAATATAAATCTACGAGCTTTTGCCCGCGGCTTCGCTCGCGTAAATTCGAAGAACACAATTCTCTCATAATAGACGGATACTTTAATGATCATTGTCGTTTAAACAAACTGTTTATACCGATAAGAAATATATCTAACTGCAAGAAGTATTTACACATGGTATACAAACTACATAGTAGATACCTACTCAACATCACAACATGACTGTTATTCGGTGACAGTGACTTTTCTGTCTTTTTTTATTATTATAATTTCTAATACTGTCAGAAGCATTAGAAATTAACAAAATACTCGACAATCCGAATTTTGCGGATATATGTTGTCGACTCGAAATCTTTATTTTTTATGTTTTAGTATTCAGGTAAAGTTTCGATCTAGTCTACCGTACCCCGTGACAAATAGATGCTCACTCCTTGCTTACTCCAGCGTTAAACCATGGGACTCCGCGGAGTAACTTTTATTCCCGGAGTAAATTATGAATAGTTAACTCCGTCCTTACTCCTAGTTTATTAATACCATAATTGCCTAATCTTGGCTTAAGTCTTGGAGTAAAGTTGTTCTGACGCTAATGCTAGTTTATTTATAAGACGGCTTATGTTTTAACTTATCATAACAGCATAATTTCCAACTAGAGTATAGTGCCAAGTACATATAGAATTTAATACCCTTTTACAACCGTTTTCAATTTATGGAAAAGTCTAACAGTTTTAACCTATAATTAGGGCTGTATTTACAAACAAAAACCGCATTCGCTAAACAAAGAACGGTAAATACTTACATATACTATGAATGGTCTATAAATCACGTTTAACAGCTTTTGTTTGATCGATAAAAGCTAATAATTCATGTGGAGCGGCCATTATACAGCCGGTCCGGTTGCAAAACTCGCGACACGTGCATTTGTTTCGTTATTCTACATCTAACTTTAGGCGACACGCAAACGGGCCACCGACCACAGCCACGGTTGACTGGCTGTTTACCTGATTTGACTGACAGATTATAGAAATGCAGGTTGCGTTTTCATCATCAGCCTGCTATAAGTAGTCAAGATAAAGGCCTGTCTGATGGCACGTTACTGAGCTTGATTTTTGGCTCTAAATTGTCTTCGTTTTTCGTCACGTCAAGACCCTGGCAACGGCTGGACACAAAGAGGTGTCAATTGGGAGTCTACGACAACGCCTATAGTTGACTGTAGTCGCCGACGTGATTGCCGAATAGGCTTGTTTCCAACTAGTCAAATCAAGCACTTTTAATGAAATGTCAAAAACGACCTTTGCCAAGAGTTTTGTATGAAATATGACGCAGTGACGTCATAGTGTTTTGCCGTCGAGTTGAATACTTATTATCAATAAATTGACGATAAAAATGTTAAATAAAGTTTTAACATTAATTGATAAATTAAACTACCTATTATTATTTTGACATGTTTCACTTGATAAAAATACTTGTATAATTTATTTCATTTGCAGGAAACTTCCCTATTAGATCAAACCTACCGTCTGCAGCAGTAGCGTGTAACAAGTTGCAGCGCTCACCGATCACCAGTGGCATCCACCGACCATTAGTGACGGAGGATAGCCACAGTGGCCGGCCCGTTTGCGCGGAGCCTAAGTATGACATCTTTACGTTCGAATATCAAATATTTACAGACCAGCCGCAAAAGACTGTGGAAATAGGCCTTGATGAGAAAATTGGCGCGATTTCATTAACTTCATTGAGCGCAATGTTTAGGAAAACATGGCGGGTTTCAATTGTGTGATTATTGATTCGTGGGCAGAGTTGTGTTATTGAAGCCGTAATAGGTTAGGTTTCATTCCTAGGTCAGGAAGACAGGATCCTAAAATGACTTCAAAAATCATTTCGGTAGGTTCTCGTTTTATCGGAATATTTTATATTATATACTAGATTATGCCTAATTATGTCTACTTTGGTGACACAGATCTGATATTGGGATCATAGACTCTTAGAGCTTATAGTCACCTTGGTCCGTGGGATTCCCAATTATTTGATGTATATATCCTAAGGGCCATTGTAGCTTAATTTGAAGACCCTTAGTTCAGTTTTTGAGCACAAGAGCTTAAGCCAGTGCCTTACATGCCTGAAGCAACAACGAGGTTGAAAAGTATATATTAGGTTACCGGTTGACTAGTAGTTACCTCGATTGTCCCATAGTGTCGCAACACAGGTCAGTGTGTATTGTTTCCGTGCCGTTGCACCAGCCACCGCGCCGCCGCGACCATTCGACAATGCATATTGTTCGTGCTATAATCGCTTGGGAAATTATCGCGAATTACAACACCGCTCCCTTGTTAATCAACTAACGGTTTGCTAATAAGACTGTTGTCTATACAGTGTTCTATCTATGCTAATGACGAGCTAGTTTGAACGTGGTGATCTCTGAAACTATCAGCCGGATTTCAAATTTATTCCCCATACATGAGGAAGTTTGTAAGATTATGCTAGCTTAAGCTAGCCTATTTGAACAGAACAAAACGGTAATGGAGGTATTAGCATGAATGTTGCGATACGATAGATCAGTGGACGAAGTGTAGCGGTGGAAACCACGGGGCTGGTAAAAAATATATATTTGCCATTTTGTAATGTTGTTCACTTCCGAGCGTACATAGCGTCTTATGTACTGCATGCGAAAAAACTTAAAACATCTTGGAATACAAAATCTGTATATATAAAATCCTTGCGTTACTGACTGACTGACAGACAAGCTAGGTACAGCCAAAACTATTAGGCGTAGGAAGCTGAAATTTGGCATGTATGTTCCTTGGGGACCGTAGGGGTGCACTAAGAAGGGATTTCCCGAAATTCCCACGGGATCGGCCAAAACGGGTAAATTTTAAAAAAATGCAGGCGTAGCTGCTGGCGTCCTCTAGTCTATCATAAGAAATCAATGGCTTTTCCAATGTTTCTTCAGTTTTGACGGTCTAGAATCCTGAAATTTACTGCCCATTTGCGAAATGCGAGTGAATACGTCCAAAACGGCTACACTGCGTGACTGAGCAGGCAGCAGGCAGTATAATTCTATTAATTAGTACATTACGGGGGCTGTTAGTCGCCGGCGGCGGCGGCGGGCCGGGCCGTCGTGGTTGTAGATAAACACTCAACACTAATCAGTTTGTATGTATTGTGTTGTTTTATCCGATAGTACAAGGACTATGGATATGGATTTTTATTTTTTTTATAGTAATAGGCGGCAAACGAGCAGACGGATCGCCTGATGGTAAGCAATTACCGCCGCTCATAGACACAAGCAACACCAGAGGAGTCACAAGTGCGTTGCCGCCCCTTGGGGTTGGGAAAAGGGATAGGACGAGGAGTGGGCTGAGGGAGAAGGAATAGGGGATAGGGCCTCCGGCACTATCACTCACCGAACGAAACGCAACAGTTTAGGTAGGTACTGTTACTTTACATTAATTTTCTGTGAGAGGGTAGTACTTCCCCGGTCGAGCCGGCCCATTCATGATGAAATCAGCAAGGCTCTAACTACCTGTAATTTACGAACTGCTTCTTACTTTTTACCTCTAAGAAGCAATTCGCACGTACCACAATCCCAATCGCACCACGTTGGCTAAAGAATTTAGCGGTCATTATCGACCGTGTGTGTGACCGACCACATTGAAGCCATGGCGTTACCATACCTTGTTTACATTTTTGACAGTGTCGGTGTAACTCAACGATAACCTAGCCTACTAGACGGCAGATGTAAAGCGAACACTTTCTGACAACACGTTAGACTTATACGTCTTACATAAGATCAATCCCAATGCTAGATATGAATTATGACGTACCGCAAATTTGAACCGGCCAATTAGAATGCATTATTGTAACCCCTCCCTTGCCCCGCATACCTCACCACTTTGACAGAATTGTTTGTTTGTAGAAATGAAAACATTAGGTGTCTAGTAGGCTGGGTTGTCGTTGGTGTAACTCAAGCCTTAAGATAAAATCACGTACCTAGGTAAAAGGGTAAAGACAGTACATATTCCGAGTAGATCTTAGGCTCTATTGGTAATTTTGATTATTTTAAAGAATGGGTTGATGAGAACAATGTGAGTGAAGCTAGTGACAGTGCACCGCTATGTCCGACCTTCGGATTTGCTCGATTATATCGACCGGTGATTCGTCCGCCAACAAACGACACGTCGGCCCTCCACGTTTAATTAAATCGATACACTGTACTCATACATGCTAAACATAACAAAGTTCATATGGCTTACATATAATATTATGAAATAAAACACAAACTATTTATTTGAGGGTGGGTGATTTCTAAGGCTATACTGGCTAAACTTTCTAAAGACAAGACTTGGACACTGGTAGTGTTTTTCTGACATTGCATTTGGAATGTATGCTTAAGGAAAAAACATCAATCATTTATGGCACCTATAAAGAGAGCGGAAATATCGTCACATCTATGTACACCAGGATATTATGTTATTTCTACTCGTACTTAATTATGCCGAAAAGTAATTTAAAACTAATGTAAGACGTGATGACCACATAAGTTAACTAAATTTCTTCAATATGAAATAAATATTTTATTAAATATTTTCAGAGAGCTAGCGTCCACACGCCCGTGAGACTCAATTATGAGAAGTGTTCGCCTCAATCGTCTCTCAACACCTCAACGTGGGAATGAACCCGAGTACCTTATTCACTTTCAATTACTTATTACATTCATGCAATCGAAAACTGTAATATGAATTGCGTTCTAGCACTTTGGAAACTTGTCTGTGTGGTGACGGATTAAGAATACGGAATGTCACTACCCCATATGATCCCATGGGTGTCGTAAGAGCCGACAGAGGGAGCATATTATGCAGAGAACACCACTGTAAGAGAAGGAAAACTTGATACAAACCCTATACCAACCCGTTTGGCCAGCGTGGTATAGTAATATAGGCCAATTCCTCCTTTCAAAGGAGAGGCCTGTCCAGCAGTGGACTGGAAAAGGCTGATGATGATGATGATGACTTTGGAAACTAGACTTTGACCACACGTATGGCAGAGTCGTTTAAACGGTGTATTCTCACACGACCACGAGACAGTAGGTACTTTGTGTGATTCACATCCGCAAATCGTTGTTTTGAGTCTGGGTGAACTTTTTTAACATCAATTGAATGTTTGTCAAGTCTCCCAAGTTAAAGGCCTTTTTGGGTCCTGGTGCGGGAGTTGTCGTTTTAAGAGAAAATAAAGGAAACTGACAGTCTAAAATATTATTTATTCAGGTAGTACTTGTAATTCTAGAGTCTTAATTGTTACATCAGCTCAGCCTGTCTTCGTCCAGTGTCTGCCTATGACCCCGGGTCATTTAAAAGCGGGGCGTGAAAAAGCTTTTCTCTAGGCCATCACAGTAAGGGCCTTATTATATTTTATTGGCATGATGACTTTTGCTATGGGACTCCATGTACGCTTAAGATCAGGCGGCGTGTAGTCATTTTGATAGACTTCAATAGAAAAAAAGTGTTGAAAACCAATTTTTGCTACAAATAATAAACTACAAGCCACTTTCACGTCTAAGCCTTTCGCTTTTCAATAAAAGTATATTTCTATATTTTTTTCGTTGCGGTCGTTAAGGTCATCCCATCTTACAATCATTAATTCACTTAAACAATATAAAGTGCGTAAAAACCAGTCAAAATAAAGTTAAAGTTAAAATTAAAACATGCACGTGAACGTAATACAATGTGTATGTAAATGATAAGTGAATACTAAATGAATACTATATTAATCTAACAACATTTTTCTATTCACAATAAATTACAATAAAAAGTAAATTAAAAGTAATGTACCTAGTTTAACAGAAAACGCACAACGAATTGTAATCAGATGCGAGTGTTATTGTGCATACATAATATGATTTTTAACTAGTTTAGTCTAAAACATGTTTAAAGACATGACACGAAAGTTTGAAGTGCTCTATGCATTTGGCGGCAACAATGCCCTTTCACGAAGTGATACCGATAGCACTAGAGCAAAAGATAAAAGTGCCCAAGTGTCCCCTGGATAGCTCAGTACTGTAAAGTATTATATTTATCTATGGCTCAGTGCATATATTCGTATTAACAACTTTGGATGTCTTAAAAACTGCTTTAAGATTGGTAGCCATATTGGATACGATAGAAAACGACTTCAAGTTTTTTTATTTTGCATGAGCGCCATATCCTGGCATGCCTTTCTTTTGTTTTTTTTTTTATTTAATTTTTACACGATTTGGAAAATCCCGGCGGATCTTAGTACGTGGTGTTTCCACTAAAAATCACCTCGAGTGCCGACCAAAGACGCCCTACGGGAAGAAGACAGGGAACAGGTGCTGTCCAGTACATCCTGGCATGCCTGGCAAATAACGTTCTTGTCTGATGAACAGCTAGGGAAAAACACAAATCGACACTGAATACCCAAATTTAGGCAACAAAAATATCACTTTTATTTTTATTTACAATGATCAGACTGATTAGACGTTTAGCCTGCGTACCTAATCGACAACTAGTGACGGCATAACGCCATTTAAAGCGGCGCACACACCGCCACGCTGATGGCATGCGAGCGGTGCCACGCATAGCAATCGATCGTGCATACAGGCCTTATGGAGGCCGGCTAAATGTGAGCTAATTACGACAGCGCCTAACTAGAATACTAAATAACTGCCTCGATTATACTGGATATCTAGGAGGTAAATTGTGTTAATGTTTGCAAACTATTATGAGACCTTGGATGCCATTTTTGGATATTAAGATGCATTTGGCATGACCTTGATGATTTGCTGGCATCCTTGAGAAGTTAAGGTTACTAGGTATCTGGTTATAATAATAAATATACTTTATTCAAGTGACCATAGAGTCATTGTTGTTAGTAACAGAAACTTAACCTATGTTAGTAAAAAGCACACATTACAAAATTATCATATTTTTTAACAGCTACGCACATCACCGCTGCGCAATTCCATGGGCAATTGCACAGCAGTCATTTACGTACCGGCAGTCAAACCTGCCCGCTATCATTCTCAGAAGGCTGTTGGAGCTAGCCCACACCCTGCGCACCAGGGTTGCACACCTTTTGCGCATTGTGGTATAGAAACAGTCCACACTCGGTTCAGCGAACATCCCTGATGCGCTACAAAAGTTATGCTATTGGCTTTTTCACCTTGGCGATATATCTTTGAAAGATATTGCTTAATTTCTGGTCATATCATATCTATGCAGTTTTCACATTATGTATCCTCAAGAATTCAGACGCCTATCTAATTTAGTCATTAGATAGTAGGCAGAGTTGTATTGTTGGGGATACACAAAAATCTCTTTAAATAATTCTAACAAACTCTATAATTATGTTGTTCATTTCTAAGTCCATTGTTTTGACTTAATTTATTTAAATTAAGTCTCTTATTAGTTATTTATTACGCAAAACATAATAAGTGTGTCAATAAGGAACTGAACTGAAACCAGTGATAACGTGGCCTTGTGCCGATACTGTATCATCGTATCGTATATATATACATACATATATATTTATGTATGTTTGTGTCGAATTACTATATAATTTGATTACGCGGACAATTTGGTGGTTATTGTGGTTAGGTGGTCATTGGATAGCAATACGAAGTGTCGTGGATTAGACATCTGGGACATTTGTGTATTCTGCCGAATTCTTTCCAATCGCAAGAATTTAACGAAAATCTTTCAGAAGGCGAAGTGAGAATTCACCCCATGCATCAGAAGAAAATTGACAACGTATAACTTCTACGTTGTGAGTAAAGACTTCGAGATGACATACAATTATACGTCGAAATGAAATCTAAAGGTCTTCTTAGCACACTTACACGACTCGCCTCACACCCAATCAAAAGAATATCAATCAAATATGAGCTTTAAGTATTGCTCTTTAGGTATTTTTTACATTACAGCAATCCTTTTTATTTTTTTTTAGTCTCACGTTTGTATCCCCGAAGGGGTAGGCAGAGGTGTAAATATTACACCCACATTTCGCCATGAATTTTTAGGTTCCACGTAATAGCAATACTTAAAGCTCATTTTTGACTGATATTATTTTGGTTGGGTATGAGGCGAGTCGTGTTAATGGGCTTAAGACCTTTAGTTAGAGTGCTCTTTTTGGCTGTCGCTCCAATACACCGTTACTGTCCAGAATATACCAGTCTAGTATCCGGAATAGTGCCTTTAACTGTTAAAGGCACTATTCCGACTGATAGTTTACCTGTTAAAGTTTAACAGGTCGAACTAGTGGAGCGGTTAAAAAAGTGTTTACTACAGAAAACAAACTACACGTTCGTGGAAGTGTCCTTTAAAACATTGTTAGGTCCCGCCATTGTATGTATTGTAAGGTTAGATGTCATCGGCTTCTGTGCTATAAACCTTATATGTATACAATGTTTACGTTCACACGAGTCAATGTCGACAACATAAGGGTCGATAACACTTTTTGTTCAGTTGCTTTATTATTTATATTACGAAGGGATTTAAATAAAATGTAGTACAAACGTCTACTTTGATTGTATTATTTTTATATTCACCTGCCTCGTTGGTCTCGCGGCATAAATGTGCGCGTGGGATCGGGAGGTCCCGGGTTCGATTCCTGGGTCGGACAGTGTTATTGGGTTTTTCTGTCACGAAATTCTCAGTAGCAGCACGGAGTCTGGAAATGTGCCCGGTACGGCAATAGGCTCGCCCCCTATTACGTGGGACTAAAGTATATCTGGCGAAAAGTGGGTGTAGAAATACACCTCTGCCTACCCCTTCGGGGATAAAAGGCGTGACGATATGTATGTATTATTATGTATGTTTTAGTGTGTCTGTTTAGGGAAAACTATTTTATTTAAATTGTAATATACGTAAGTTCGTCCACCAGACCGAATTATAGGTCACGGCTGCCAGTGTCAACGGAGATTAGCTATTTGCGCCGGCAATATTAACTACCTATAATGTTTAACTTTATTATTCATTTGTACAACACATATTGGGTGGCTTTGGCATATGGCAAATGTGGTACATATTGGGCCAGTCTTTAAAGAAAAGAAAAATATAACATTTCTTCACTTGTTATCTTAATATATAAAATCCTTGCGTTACTGACTGACTGACAGACACGCTACAGCCGAAACTATTGAGCGCAGGAAGCTGAAATTTGGCATGTATGTTCCTTGGAGACCGTAGGGGTGCATTAAGAAGGGATTTCCCGAAATTCCCACGGGATCGGGCAAAACGGGTAAAATAAAATAAAATGCGGGCGTAGCTGCGGGCGTCGTCTAGTATATGTATAAAATCCTTGCCTTACTGACTGACTGACAGACACGCTACAGCCGAAACTATTGAGCGCAGGAAGCTGAAATTTGGCATGTATGTTCCTTGGGGACCGTAGGGGTGCATTAAGAAGGGATTTCCCGAAATACCCACGGGATCGGCCAAAACTGGTAAATTTAAAAAAAAAAGCAGGCGTAGCTGCTGGCGTCCTCTAGTCGTATTATATTTCTGAGGATAAGAATATATTGTACAATTATTGCATGATGGTTATTGCTATTACTAAAACTGATAATATTATTATATACTCATATAATTATGCACTTACAGATAATAAATATCGGCTCTTCAATAGAACCGACGACAATACATATAATTTGTTTTGATTTTAAGAAAAGTGAATGTAAACTATACAGCTATCAGAGAAAAATCCAGAAACACGATGATTGACCTGAAAGGCAAATCGAGATGGTTGTTGTTATAATGACCAATTTCTCTTTTTACAGGCTAAGTAAGTACTCGTATTATATATAAGACTAGCCGTTTCCCGCGGAAAAACCCAAATATCTTGCGGACCCCTAAATTTTCTAAAATAAAATATAGCCTATGTTACTCGCAGATAATGTAGCTTTCTAATAGTGTAAAATTTTTTTAAAATCGGTCCAGTAGTTTTTGAGTTTATCCATTACTAACAAACAAAATTACAAATTTTTCCTCTTTATAATATTATAAGTGTAGATATTTTGCCTTCAATATTACAAATAATGAAACGAAGAACATATTTTAGTAAGTCTACTGATATACTAACTATACACAAGAAATCTGTACGATCATATATAGCCTGTTTCAAGTAGTCTGTTTCAATGAAGTCGTAGAAATTAAGGATTTTGTACAACATTTATTAAAAACAGGTAAAACATAGTATTGTATGAATTTGGGAATTATTCGTCGATATCATTGGATGTGTAACCACAGGCAGACAGAAGGCCATCGCTTAATTAATTATCCACCGCAACAATAAACATGGTGTATGATAATATCTAAAATTATTTATATATTAACATAGTACAAGCTGTCCGTGTGGTGACGGATTAAGAATACGGAATGTCACCACCATATCATCCCATGGGTGTCGTAAGAGCCGACAGAGGGAGCATATTATGCAGAGAACAGCACTGTAAGAGAAGGAAAACTTGATACAAACCCTATACCAACCCGTTTGGCCAGCGTGGTATAGTAGGCCAATTTCTCCTTTCAAAGGAGAGGCCTAGTCCAGCAGTGGACTGTTAAAGGCTGATGATGATGATGTATAAAATAATCTTGCGTTACTGACCGACTGACAGACAACGTACAGCCAAAACTATTGGGTGGACGAAGCAGAAATTTAGCATGATGTTCCTTGGGGAGCATAGGGGTTTACTAAGGAGGGATTTCCCGAAATTCCCACGGGATCTGGAAGGGGAAAATAAAAAAAAATGTGCCGTTGTAGCTACGGGCATCCATCCATCCATCCATCCATCATATAGTAAATAATAAGGTATAATGTCACTGTCTGGTATTTGTCCAAATAATAATAGTAATAATATTCTACCACATTCACCATCTAGTCCCAAACTAAGCAGAGCTTGTAGGGTAATTTCGCCTGTTCGCGTCCATCCCCCTATTCGCGTCCATTTTGCGGACCTCCCTTTAAAAATGCTCGGAAATAAGTATACTAACACACTACTAAAATGAAAAGTCAGTATCGCCAATACCTCGACGTATAAGAGACACGTACAAATAGACAAAAGTTACGTGCGCCCAGCTAATCCTGTTTAAAAAAATTAGTTAATCTCGGTTGTTCAACAAAAGAGTGCAGATGCGCGGGATACAAATAAAAAAATAGTGTGCAGCGGCGTGTTTGACGGTAAGTATTTTATTGTTTTATGTGAATTTTAGGATACGTAGCTGTTTCTAGACATTAATAATGAAAAGACGAATAGTATGAATTATGAATTAGCTTGCTTTTTTTATAGTTAACAATTAAAATAAGGTGGACGCGAATTACAACACAGAATTTATAAAACTTCCAGTTTGCGTCCACAATGGACGCGAACTCGTCTATTTATGATTTCTTTAGTTGTTTATTTTTATGTGATTAAATTATGAGAGAGAAATTGGGATTTTGTTTATTTTAACATTAATAGTATGCAATTGTAATGACCAATTTGCGTCCACATTATTATGATTGTAATAAAAGATACAATCGATATAATAATCGATCACAAGTGGACGCAAACTATACCTGCAAGGGATAATATTATAGCAAATTGCGTCCATATTTCCATGAAATAGAAATGATCGCATAAATAGTTAAATACATTCTATATATATATATTTTTTTATAATTTAAAATGCATTTTTGATTAAGACTGAGTTTAAAATTGAATTATTACATTTAATTTCTTTTATTCCATATTTTTTCTATTCAAGATGAGTTCTTAGGAGACAAGAAAGAAGAAGGAAAAAAAAACAAAAGATGATTAAATAAAGAAAGCGTTTTGTGATATTAGTGAGAAGAAGAAATCGATAAGACAAATATGTACATAATTATGTAAAAATTATGCTATTCCGAAGACCACAATATTGGACAAAATGTATCGTTATTTTTTTATCTTTGATTTTAAGTTACATCGATGTTAAGAACAATAAATAGTTATTTATAGTTTCTATAAAGTGATTTAATAATGATAATAATGTAGATTTTTTATAACTTTCATCTTAAATGTAGAAATTGTTAAATGCCAATCTTTCTTTAGATTGTCTTAACAATATCACCCTTATATGAGGGATTATAAGGTTGATATTGTTAAGACTAAGCTGGTGGACGCGAACTGGTCCACAGGTGGACGCAATTTGGATTTTTTGGACGCAAACTGGGTAAAATGCCATATTTTGAAGTTTGTCTATTTAAAAAAAAAACACAAGTTTCGAACAAAACTGAAAGTTATTATTAAAATAGACTATATAATGAACACATTACATAAATTTTTCATTGAATAAATTAACTGGAACATTTTTATTTTCTCCTTCAAACTTGCCAACTGCACTAAATGGACGCGAACAGGCGAAATGATCCTACTATGGGTACTAGACCATGGATAAACATACATATGTATATGTACCTATACTATTTTTTGTAAATACATACATATTATACATAGACCAAGACAAACATCCATCATGTCCACGCACACAAATGTTTGACTTGAGCGGGTTTCGAACCCGCGACCTTCGGCGGGGCAGTGGCTTACACTCCCGCTGCGCCAACCGGTCGTCAACAAATAAATAAATTATTCATAACACAAATCGCAAACATAGACACTATCTCACCGGTAGTTCAC
Organism: Euclidia mi; assembly: GCA_944739405.2. NCBI lineage: Eukaryota > Metazoa > Arthropoda > Insecta > Lepidoptera > Erebidae > Euclidia > Euclidia mi. The sequence continues at coordinate 84,512,030 of OX123190.2, forward strand.
CTTTACAAAACGTCGCATATAAACAAAACTAAAAACAATAACATATTTTATCTAATCTGGTTTTTATCTCGCGTACCAAATAATATAGACGTTACGTATATATATGTATATTATGACGTATAGATAATCACTTCAAAACATGTTAGTCAGCGACTTTCTTATGTGACCGACATATCACAACAAAAAACGAGTGTGGGTATTATTTTCAAACGTACCTACTGCTTTCACTTTGCCAATTCAAAAGGACTTGAGAAAGGCGAATATCTCGTTTTTATCTGTTTGTATCTGTCCTTGAAGCGTATGTATGATAGTGCGCGAAAATAACGCGAAGTATGCTTTAGCGCTGTTTAATCTTGACGATGCAATATCTCCATGCATAATCTGTGGATCTTGATCGAAGCCTCTGTCAAATGACGTCACAGTCCACGATTCACAAAAATATTTTTTGAAAAAAAAAACTGTAATATAAAATCCCCCTTTGTAGTTATTTCAGCGTGAGAATGATGAAATCATGAGAGATTTTTTTTATATTTTATTTTATAGACACACCTGTATCCCCGAAGGGGTAGGCAGAGGTGTAATATTACACCCACATTTCGCCAGGAATTATTAGGTTCCACGTAATAGGGGGCGAGCCTATTGCCGTACCGAGCACATTACCAGACTCCGTGCTGCTATTGAGAATTTCCTAACGGAAAACCCAATAACGCTTTGCCCGACTCGGGAATCGAACCCGAGACCTCCCGATCCCACGCGCACATTTATGCCGCGAGACCAGTGGCAGTCTTCAGAGAGATTTTCTGACGACTTTATGGCGAATTTTCTAGGTTCGTTTTCAAGTGTCATTTAAAAGTAACCAGATAGATCAACATTTCCAGATAAGTAATCGAAACAATTCGATAGTAAATAGCTATCCTTGGATTCTGCATTTGTCATACATCTAGAACATATCTGAATTTAGTAATCCAAAAGCATAAATGTAGCTACTAACTAACGGCCGGTGGCAATCATCGATTTATGCATATTGTCAAATATGTGCATAGGGTTCCCACCAAGAACTTAGGGTCCCAAGCCAACCTCACCTGCAAGTGATGCACCTGCCGATCAACGGACGAGGCTCTGGCAAACAAAATATCCCGATAAGCGGCAATAGGCTCGCTACCTATTACGTGGGATCAAAACACTAGCGAAAAGTGGGCGTTTAATATGCCTCTGCCTACCCCTTTGCTGAGACAGGCGTGAGTCTATGTATGTATGTATGTACCTATCTCTAGTAGCCAAATTCATGGATAGATCGAATATTGAAACCGACTGTTACACTGTGTATCCGCATGTGTATATCGGTTGAGAGGCGTCCAAAATACGCGAGTTATCTGACTCTGTCTGGCACCAGCCTTGTGTCATCTTATCTTATACTAATATATAAAGCTGAAGAGTTTGTTTGTTTGGTTGAACGCGCTAAACTTAGGAACTACTAGTCCGATTTGAAAAATTCTTTCAGTGTTAGATAGCCCATTTATCGAGGAAGGCTATAGGCTATATAACGTCGCACTATGAGCGACGGGAGCGGAGCAGTAGCCTTAAATAACGCGGGTGTAACCGCGGGCATTCTCTGCTAGACTATACAAACCGCCGGCAGATATCTGAACTACTCCGAGGTTACTTTACATAGTAACTCACGTCAAATGAGCAATGAACCACGTGTATAACCTAACAGTTTGATTGGCGCGAGGTCAGTGGTAAACAATCGAGGAGCATTGTAACAATTATATGGATCGAGCTGCGCGGCCCCACACGCGAAGGCTGAGAGATACGACTAGCGACCCAAACAAATACAAGTATTGTGGAACTTGAAACTGAAGCATTGCTATACATTTAAATATTTCATTTAAAATTATTATCAGTTAATAAAAATGTTTCCAAAAGAAGACTTCAGTTTCATTCCTCGAACTTGAAGGGGACCAACAAGTTTCTTGCAAACAGAAAAATAAATTTCTGGATCGGCTAATAAATTCATAAATAAATACAAGCGAATTGAGGCCTCCTGTCTCAGTCCGTGTGGCGACGGATTAAGAATACTGAATGTCACCACCCCATATCATCCCGTAAGAGCCGACAGAGAGAGCATACTATGCAGAGAACAGCACTGTAAGAGAAGGAAAACTTGATACAAACCCTATGCCAACCCGTTTGGCCAGCGTGGTATAGTAGGCCAATTCCTCCTTTCAAAGGAAAGGCTTAGTCCAGCAGTGGACTGTTAAAGGCTGATTATGATGAGACCTCCTCCTGTTTTTTGAAAAGTCGGTTGGAAAGGTAACTACTGCATTAGGAATAAATCATGTATTGTAAAGGACGGACATTCAAGCAACGAACACAAAGAACACATACATACATACACTCACGCCTGTTTCCCCGAAGGGGTAGGCAGAGGCATATTAAACGCCCACTTTTCGCCAGTGTTTTGATCCCACGTAATAGGTGGCGAGCCTATTGCCGCTTATCGGGATACTAGTCGACGCCAGCGGCTTCGCACGCACATATTTTCGAATTTCTCGTTTTGCCCGATCCCGTGGGAATTTCGGGAAATCCCGTCTTAGTGCGCCCCTACGGTCCCCAAGGAACATACATGCTAGATTTCATCTTCCTGCGCCCAATAGTTTCGGCTGTAGCTTGTCTGTCAGTCAGTCAGTAACGCAAGGATTTTATATATTAAGATTTTGTTTGCCAGAGCCTCGTCCGTTGATCGGCAGGTGCACCACTTGCAGGTGAGGTTGGCTTGGGACCCTAAATTCTTGGTGGGAACACCCAGGCTCGAAATATCAATATGATGTGGATCACAGAAATTGTCCCTAGAAGGGATCGAACCCACAATAATCAACGCAGAGCTTGCCGCTGAAACCACTACAACAACCGTGCAGTCATTGTGTAACTTGATATTCAATCATAAAAACAATTAAACATATAAATAACGATTAAATGACTTAGTTATCTTTTGCAACTGCGTCTGATTTAAACTATTATTTTGAACAGCACAGAATAAATCATGATTGTAGTTGGATGTGTGCGGCATTTTAATAAAAACGCAATATCCTGATTATTATAATCGTCAATTATACATATAAACGTTCCTCTTGAATCATTCTATCTATTGTAAAAAACGCATTAAAATCCGTTGCGTAGTTTTTAAGATTGAAGCATACATAGGGACAGACAGACAGAAGACAGACTTTATTTTTACTTTGTAGTGATACAAACAAAGTTTTCAAATGAAAACCCAGCAAATTATATTATTGTAATTAATATGCATTGAGCCTTTTAGTAATATGGTGTTATTTACAGTCGGTGTAGATTTCTCCTCAATTTAAATAATCGTTAAGGTTTCTCCTTATAAATATGGTTAGTTGTTGTTAATTATACAGATAATAATGTTATTTAAATCGTTTCCCTTTTGTTTACATAATACGTGTGGAAATTCTGTAGCCATGTATAAAGTAGGTATATTTATGTTATATGATGTGAGAGAGCGATATTGGAAATGGAAACATCATTTCTAGAATTTGCTTGAAGTATACATATATCTATTGAAGCTTCAATCATCATCTATCTTGCTAACATGTGACATCACACATCAATATTATTTATTAGATATATGTATGTTTTTATTTGACGTATTAAATAGAGAATAATATAAAAAATGACAACATTCGCTAGTTTGTCTAAATAACTGTAATCATAAGTCTATCGCTGTAGCGGGTGTAATATATATAAATGAGTACATTTGACGAGCTCTTGTAACGTTAACCACTCGTGTCGGGCTGCAGTGATCGATTTGAGCATTTTGAGCACATCTATAATGCACAACTACTGCACTTAATACTCTTTCTCTTACGCCGATAGGCTGAATAGCGCATTTACCAGTGCATTTTATTTATAAACGCAATGAGAAAAATAAAACGCGCATATACATAAATATTTAAATATAGAACATCAGAATATTCGCGCCAAATTTTACGACCGCTGACGTTTGTGACAAATAGAGATATAGTAATAATAGTACGACTACATTGTATGAAGAGCGGAGGAAAAAGGAACTAAGATAGATCGCTAGTATTTATTAGTTTTCGAAGTAGATAGTGGCGCCCCTTGCAACTGTGCACTTGTGCAGTAAAATTCTCACACCAAAATTATGCTCCCAGTAGGCCATTATTTATGAAATGTTAATGTTGGTGAAGTAATTATATATGAAGTTGTACTGATCGAAGCATTAGCTAACTATCTTGTAACAACTACAACAACGTTGTCTTTGAAAAAGTCACTCCGTCTATAGCACGGTGAAAACGGTTTGAAATAACTGCAACAACCATAATATGATTATTTCGATCTTCTTCAATCTGTTTTAGGGATCAACATTAGTTAAACATATTTCATGTGTACGTCGTCGAAAATTCTATTATAGTAATTGTATGGTAAGCCCACCAATTCGGCCCTCTATCGGATATTGATGTAACTGCAAGCAGTATCTTTTGTGTAGGGTGGGAACAGTTTCTGTTTGCGCTAATAATAGTATGAGGAGTGATGTAACGAAATAATTATAGGCGTAGGTGTGTTGGTAGAACACCTGTGCAGTGTGCACAGTCATACGATGCAAAGGTAGCAGTGACGCGGCATGGGAATACTTGTAGCGCATTATTCTCAGCAACTGCCTTACATATTTGTTTCCTTTAAATGGATATCAAATATCTCCATAAATATTATAATACATAAATTCTGCGAATACACTATTTACCGATTTCTGATTTAATTAAATTCTATACTTAAATTATTTATCGGGCGATATATCGAATGCCGCAGTTTTGAGGTGCGGATATTTTAGCATCGTTGCAAAAGCAACTGAAGTATTTGCGCGTATATTATACTAGAGGACGCCAGCAGCTACGCCAGCATTTTTTTTTAATTTACCCGTTTTGACTGATCCCATGGGAGTTTCGGGAAATCCCTTCTTAGTGCAGCCCTACGGTCCCCAAGGAACATACATGCCAAATTTCAGCTTCCTGCGCCCAATAGTTTCGGCTGTAGCGTGTCTGTCAGTCAGTAACGCAAGGATTTTATATATTAAGATTACTTTTTAGGGTTCCGTACCTAAAAGGTAAAAATCGGAACCCTATTACTAAGCCTCCGCTGTCTGTCTGTCTGTCTGTCTGTCTGTCTGTCTGTCTGTCTGTCTGTCTGTCTGTCTGTCTGTCTGTCACCAGGCTGTATCTCATAAACCGTGATAGCTAGAAAGCTGAAATTTTCACAAATTATGTATTTCGGTTGCCGCTATAACAACAAATACTAAAAATAAAAAAAATGAAAATATTAAGGGGGGGTCCCATACAATAAACGTGTTTTTTTTTCGTATTTTTGCTCAAAATTACTAACGATAACAGGTAGACGCTTAAAATTTTCACGGAATATGTAGTTGTATATTACCTTTAATAAATAAATAATTAAATTAAAAAAAGTAAATAATAAAGGGGGGCTCCCATACAACAAACGTAATTTTTAAGCAATTTGTTACTCGATCTTAATAAACAAGTAGAAACTTAAAAAATATTTAAGTATATATACAACAAACGTGATTTTCTTTTATAGATGATGGTACGGAACCCTTCGTGCGCGAGTCCGACTCGCACTTGGCCAATTTTTAATCCATTTGCCTAGTTCTAAACGTAGGCAATTTTGTGCCAGGTAAGCAGCGTTTTATTCAAGATCCAGAAAAAATACGTCTGTTTTTACAATTTGTCCTGAGTCAGTTCTCTCAAAGTTTGCGAAACAGGAGACGTTCGTAACGGGTTCTGCCATTAAAAACCGATCCAGTAAGTATGAATGGTCTCGTAAACAGTAAACAGGTATTGATCTTGAAAGCTAAACGACTGGCAAGGTTGTTGTGATCATCTGTGCTCTAATTATAGTCGTCTTGAAATAGAGTGCGTTGGCGATTTCCTGCCATCGCACTGAATTGATTGCGCTCTAACAACTCGACGTATTTGCGAGACATGCTTACTACATGATTTATACATCGCTATTCGATTTTATCTGTTGATTTAAGTTTATGAGACCACAATCATAATAATCACATACATACATAGACTCACGCCTGTTTCCCCGAAGGGGTAGGCATAGGCATATTAAACGCCCACTTTTCGCCAGTGTTTTGATCCCACGTAATAGGTTGCGAGCCTATTGCCGCTTGTCGGGATATTTTGTTTGCCGTCGCCTCGTCGGTTGATCGGCAGGTGCACCACTTGCAGGTGAGGTTGGCTTGGGTCCCTAAGTTCTTGGTGGGAACCCTATGCACCTGACTGCCAAAACTCGTCTATTGTTGGACAATTGGACATAGGTACTCGTAATCATAAGAATATGTTCTTGATATAAAAAACAATTGAAACTTCTGTTTTAAGCTGAGTTAGGTCGATGCTGTTCACAGAGAGAACAACATCTCAGCTTTTTACAAATATAGATTATTTTAAATGTGATTGCAATGTAATTTCATTTTCAACAGAAACTGTTCTCCCTTTGAAGGGCGAAGGCCTCTGTCAATTACGCCAAAATCCCTGGAAGGGCTCCAAAACAGCGAACGTTAAATTTGGCAAAATTATAGGATGCCTTTCATTAGTATTTGTGTGTATCAAACATTCTTTATAAAAGGTGGTGTATAACGTGTGGGGATTTCTTTTTAGGGTTCCGTACCTAAAAGGTAAAAAACGGAACCCTATTACTAAGCCTCCGTCGTCTGTCTGTCTGTCTGTCTGTCTGTCTGTCTGTCTGTCTGTCACCAGGCTGTATCTCATAAACCATGATAGCTAGATAGCTGAAATTTTCACAAGTTATGTATTTCGGTTGCCGCTATAACAACAAATACTAAAAATAAAAAAAATAAAAAAATTAAGGGGGGGTCCCATACAAAAAACGTGTTTTTTTTCGTATATTTTGCTCAAAATTCCTAACTGTTACAGGTAGACGCCTTAATTTTTTACAGAATATGTAGTTGTATATTACCTTTCAAAATAAATAATTAAATTAAAAATAAATTAATAATAAAGGGGGGCTCCCATACAACAAACGTAATTTTTAAGCAATTTGTTACTCGATCTTAATAAACAGGTAGAAACTTATAAAGTATTTAAGTATACATACAACGAACGTGATTTTCTTTTATAGATGATGGTACGGAACCCTTTGTGCGCGAGTCCGACTCGCACTTGCCCAATTTTTTTCGAAATGCGTCACAGAACGTCTTTTTAAGTGGCTGGTTACTAAAGTCTGAGATTGTCGAGCTGTACGTACGGAGGCTTGGCGTAATATGTTAAAACTAAAACGTCCATGAAAGGATTATAGGTAACCATCTAACGGCACTCTCTACGTAGTTCTATAGTGGAGTAATATAATTACCTCAGAGCTTGGCTTCCTTATTATCTATTATACAATAGGTAAGCACCCGAAAACGAACATTTAACGTCGTTTGCTTGACACAGCTGAGGTTTATGAAACGTTCATACAAAAATACTTATTACGATGCGATATTGCAGAGTGAAATTTTTAAATAACTGAAATGGCGATCGTCTATTTGCAATGAAAGGTTAGCTTTGAAAGGTCGTCTCAAAATATCGCCGCCAAAAGGGATATTTGGAATTCAGATCACGTGTGGAAATATGAAAGCATACTATACTTAGGTACATACATAAAATTATACAAGCAATTAATTTATAACCACGTGAATATGTTATTTTAGTAAGTAGGCGTTTTTGTAAAATTCACTTTGATCATACGATGGCATGAGCTTTTTATAAATTATTACAACTAACACGTGGGTTAGCCCAACAGGAAATTATATTTGACTGGAAAAGACAATGGTCATTATATTAAAAACCAAAGGATACAAAGATGAACATATTATACAGGTTGATTTGTAATTGCTCGTATTCCCTTCGTAATTTCCTTTGTAATTGGTGGTTCTAGGGTCATAATGGAGTATTTTTACCCCCTACATTTGGGGGTAGAAAATGCACCAGTTGGGAATAAAACTGTTTTTAAGATTTTTTGAGCAAATTATATCCTGTATATAACACCATGCAAAATGCATCAAGTTCTCTGGTCATACTACTCTAACCATTTTGTACAGAAAAAACTGGAATTACGTAAAAGTAGAAACTTTAAGATAACATTCACACAAAGTCTTTCAAGGCAGCTATGACCTATATTTTAAATAAATTGTAATTATTTTTAAATACCCTTGCCTCCTTTATATCCTAAAAGTGCAAGGCATTTGGCAAACTTTTAGAAATTATATATTTTTCCTTGATCTCGTTTATACAAAATTTTCTTAAACGTTGTTGCGACCGACGTCGTGTGTTCAAGTCGATCGCAATTATGTCATTTTGCCATATAAGGAGTTCATGAGTTAATTACAACATGGCAACACGTTACGACACTGCAACAATGGAACTACGTCTAATCTCAGATAAAAAAAATATTCTTTTATCGGTAATGGACTGAACACCGCAAAAGCAAAACAATCAAATTATAAGCATAGTGAAAAAGTCTATCTTAATTTTAATAATAATTGTATGATGGTTATTGTTCCATATTCGTATTTCAAGTTTAGAGGGGTATTTGACTCTCCATGTACCTAATTTGACTTCACGAAAGTCCACCTTTACGATGTATTATAATGATTTTCTTTTTCTTATAAAAATTTGCCTCCTTTGTATAAGTATATATTAGACTAGCTGTTTCCCGCGATTTCACCCGAGTCCTGAGGGAACTACTTCGCGTAGCCGGTTAATTCATAGCCTAAGTTAGAATAGAATAGAATATAATGTTTATTTGCAAGACACATGGTTACAGGTAGTTGTTTCAAAATCATATTATAGTACAGCAGTTACTCCTTGGTACACCAGCTATCCGCCAGTGAAGGTCTCGTCAAAATCGGTCCAGCCCTTCCAGAGATTGGCGGGAACAAACAGACAGACAGACAGACAGACAAAAATTGTAAAAAAAAATCGGTATATGTAACGTGTATACATCCATATGCGTTTAGTAAATAGCGGTTATTTTAATATTACAAACAGACATTCCAATTTTATTTATATGTACTTATAGATGTATATATATAGAAGATCTTTTGCAATTGACTGACTCCTCTGATTCTGTAAGAAAGCCTAGGCCAGGCTAAATTGATTAAGTATCAATCTACCTATTAATGTTTGAACATATGATATAATACACTTATGTTCAACATTTTCTAGTCTACAGACCCAAGAATAGTAATCAGTTATTACGCAATAGCATATAAGAGACGACAAAACTTTCTAGGCAAGCAAGAGAGTCAAAGTTAGCTAATAAAGTCCAAGGAATCAATAAGAATGAGCGATGAAACCATTTATCGAACAACTAGTTCAACAAACTAAATTCTACGACAGACAGATATGACAAATTTGTTATCGGCTATTACGACTGTAAGACTTTCTCCAATCTCAGGCTCATAATTGGAAAGGACGTGAAAAAAGAACAAATTCTTTGAAAGATTGTCGTTTTGAAATTTGATTTACAATCCTGCTAAGCTTTTTCTGAACATCCCAACTATTAATTAATATTGATGTTTGTCGTGTCTCCTACGTTTACCTCAGAATGATTTGATTTATATCCTGAGGCACGCATTATGCTAAAACTAAACGATATCTACAATCAATGAACTTTTACTCGAATGCAGACGTTCATCAAATCGCAGTTAGTACATGGTATAAACACTCTAGAGAGGTGGTGTAATCAGTGGCGCCATTTTCCAGATGCTTTTTATTCATGTTGTAATTTATTGTTTTTTCTAATCCGTTTATATGTATAGTTGATTACAAAGAAGCGAGTAATCGTGCACGACCTATCGAGTCGAGTTCAGAGCGCAATTGCGTCAAATAAACACAACTGCACAACAACTGATAAAGACAATGGTCTCGCTCTTATGCAACGATAACGTTGGCTGCGCATTTACCACGCACGATTATCGCCCGTACTGGCTCATTAATACGGCTCATAATCAGCTGCCCTCGCGATATACACTTTTACAGAGTAGAGCACGCCGCCTCACAGCTGTGTATGCCATTTACATAATCTGACCGAAGCGAAACCGGCTGTGCGATCTATTTCCAATCAATATTCAGACTAACAACAAAGCAATAGAGATCAGTTCGCTTTACAGGTTAGTAAGGGACATGTCACCTTTGTAAATCGTGCAGTAACAGTTGCAGAGTCGACATATAGAAACAACTTCCGCGGCAATAAGTGAGTTTCTACTTGATTATGTACATGACGGTGGCATTTAGGCTTTACCGCACACAGCGCGTTGTGGAAAATCTCACTCTAATCATTACTTACGTCTGATTCTAGATACATCTACAGCTGTGTTGTTGTGACGTCTTTTCGCGTTATTACAACCATTTATACTAGTATTTTATTTATGTATTGCATTCGTTTTTTACCGGTCTGTTCCAATAGAAATAAATTGTTTAATCGATATTGTGATTGGATTTATTTGTCACATTTCGACGTCTCGCGCGAGATGCTGTAAATTTAGCACGATATATTTAATAATCCGCATTCTTCGAATGTTTTCTCAAGATTAACCAGCGAAATTGTGACCCTGAATAACATGTATCGAAATCGTCAAGGTTTGTTGATAAAACGTCTGAAATAGCAACAATACCACAAGGTAACACAATTTAATTTTAAAGAGTAATTCCATGTAAAATAGGACCGACTTGAAACAACAAAAACAAACTATCCAAGAAGGTTGATCTAAAGAGTTCACCACTCACCTAAACTTTTCCCAGAACATAATACCAGTAAGAAGCTTGTATTTTTTCGCGGCAGGTACAGATGTTACACGACAAGGAAGCACAATCACATCCACTATAATGAGGACACTAGCAGAATACTTTAATAGAGATACGATCGTGACGAGAATTGATACAATTGGAAGAAATAACCTCTGCTGACAACATTATTACGAGTCTTGGAGCGTATTGGCTGAACACACTATAGCGCCTGTGCCTCTTGGAAAAATATACGAATGAGAAACTTTTCCCGCGTAAAACCCCGGCCAGACTGTTGTAAACAAGCCCTCCACATCGATCTCCACCGGCGGTTTACAACAGTGTAAGCACTTGTTTGCAACAAAAATTCGTGTGACCTTCAACAACCTCTGTGGACGGACGCGCGTTGCCAACCGCGTGTGGATGCCGCCGTTGTAAAGACGTATTCCACAGTGTAAACGCTTGCTGTAAACCACGCAAGGGCAGTTGCGCAGCAGCAACCGTTGCGTCCGCACGTTAAGATATTAAAAAATAAATATCTTTTTAAACTTACCTTTATTGTTTCTTATAAAACTTTGTAAATTAGCCAACCAGTTTCAGGAATGATTTCCGATAATAGTTCATTTGATATTATAGAGCTGTATCTCAGATCTCTATAACATGATCCAGAGGCTAGTTATCTGAGAGTGACTCAGATTTGTCTTTCTTCAGCAGAAACAGCCTTCCTCAGATGCGATTTTTTTTTAGTTATAAATGGTCTCACCATTTCTAATAACTCATAGAATGTTTCCTTTTCCATTCTGAGAAAGTTGCGCAGGTCAACAAAATCAAGTAGATTCATTAAATTTAGATGACTAAGTTTTATTCTTTCCTTAAGCCAACATTATCAGCCTTTAACAGTCCACTGCTGGACAGGCCTCTCATTTGAAAGGAGGAATTGGCCTACTATACTACGCTGGCCAAACGGGTTGGTAAAGGGTTTGTATCAAGTTTTCCTTCTCTTACAGTGCTGTTCTCTGCATTAATGCTCCCTCTGTCGGCTCTTACGACACTCATGGGATGATACGGGGTGGTGACATTCCGTATTCTTGTTCCGTCATTCCGTCACCACACGGACAGCGCCGCAGCTTAAGCCAACGCTTCATCCAAATTCTTTTCTATTTTCTCCTTGCGCACACAAGTGCTCATGCCACGCCAACTTTTTGAAGTTTAGTTAAATAAGGAGCCATATCGCAACGCGTGCTTCCAAACAAAGAATCGACAACAAACTGAGGTGGGAGCCTGGTTGTAAACAGTGTGGACGCAAACACCAACCGTGGCCTCCACAAACCTCCCACCAAGGTGACCCCTGTTGAAAGCTTGTTTAGAACAGTCTGGCCCGGCCTTAAGTATTACGGGTACGTTTCAGTTCGTCAGGACCAGAAAGAACTTACTTTAAGATGTAAATCTTGAGTAATAATTCTACATCTATTTATTTATGTTGGTGTGTGCTATTCGTCTTGATCTAAATGTTAGAAAAAATTGGGCAAGTGCGAGTCGAACTCGCGCACGAAGGGTTCCGTACCATCATCTATAAAAGAAAATCACCTTTGTTGTATGTATACTTACTTTTTAAGTTTCTACCTGTTTATTAAGATCGAGTAACAAATTGCTTAAAAAATATGTTTGTTGTTTATTTACTTTTTAGGGTTCCGTTTTTTACCTTTTAGGTACGGAACCCTAAAAACCAGGTTTGTCTATAGATTTAATATTACTTGTGTCTATAGTCTTTCATAGCGGAGTAAAATTTTCGTATGTAAGTATAGGTCGGTTCACGAAAGATGAGCACTGCGCAGAAATATTTTTTTAGGTCCCCGTGGAGGTGCGGGGTGAGGCGCGGGTGGAGTGCCAATGGCGTGGCTCCGTTCTTGACGCATTCCCTAAATGCATCAAGAATGGAGCAACGCCATTGGTGCACGAATATACATATACGCGACAGCCGCCATTTGTGGTCAACTTTCGTGAATTTACCTATACCATTTACTTATGAACATTTCAGTCTAAAACATGAGTCATTTTAATAGTTATATTTATTTCAATAAGTGAATCGATTATGTCCGCCACTATACGGAAACGAAAACAAATTGTATTATTTATAAAGCAGCGAAATGTCAATGAACGTAAGAGTGCAGTTTGTGCCAAGAATTCACTAATTAAACGTCACCGTAGAGAATGTTCCACGCCAACGCAGTGAACTATGGCTGCCTCAATACTGACGATTATGACAAACATTACTATAAAACAAAGAAAAATACTACCTTTGACATTAATTTCAACTAGTTACATTTAACACGCGACGCTGCCTATGTCGGTGACGGCCGTGGCGACAAAAGGCAGCATGTGTTATTATGATGTTTAAGCTATATTGCTGCACAATACTATCAAAATCCGTTTATTAGCTTTTGCGTGAAAGAGTAGCAAACATCCATCCATACCTATTACTAATAGCATGGGACTAAAAGCTTGAACAATTTAATCTACACGTATTAAATGCGCTAGGTCAGCTGGTCAGCTTGCAAATCTCAAGTTTTTTTTGACTAAGATAAGTTCTAAGTTTCTGTCAGGTTACTGCACAGAGTCTGCAAATTTGCCTAGCCAATCTTTATAGCCTTCTTATTACGTAAGGCTTAAACTAGACTGTGGCTGGTGAAATGTGGGTGTAATGTCAAATTTATTAAAATGAAGGAAACTTGCCGTCGTAAGATAGTTATATAAGGAAGCTCGCAACCAGAGATTGTCTTAAAAGAGAATAAAAGACCAATAAGTATGAAAATAGTTTCCCTTATTGTTAGTTTGAATAACATTAGTATACCTGCATAGAGCTCGATGTGGTTCAGTGATTCAGAGGTAAAAAGGGTGCAGTTCTTATATTTTGTACCAGTATTACTGTCGTATCCTACTTCAAAATAATGCTACTATCCGACAAACTTCTAAATATCATAATACGATTGAGAATCATCCCGGAAGAATACTTATACAACCCCGATGCATTCAATACAGTTAATAGCAAGAAGCCCAGCGTATTCTTCTTTACTATGTGCATATACCAGTGGTATTACAAATGTATGCTGCCCAAGGACTAGCAATAAAAACGATTTCCTTAGCAACATCTCACACGTCAAAGGCCTCTATGAATGGGCAGCATTAACACGCAATGACAGCAAAGAGTCCAAATATAACCATTAATCTAATAATACAAACAGGATTGGCAGAAGTAATTTCACAGGTAATAAAAAAAATGTATTATGCCTACAGTTTTGCGCGCTCCCACAGTAAACAGATCCAAACGATACAGGCACTGAAACAGACTCTACAGAGTCGGCATTAACAGTATTTGCATTTGTTATCATCAATTAAGACTTTTTGCGTATCATTCGTGTTATATCAAGTAACGTACAATAATATTTTTATTTTCGTGAAACGTAAATGGCCAATTATGTAGGCTAGTGGGTTATCGGTTTTTTTATTGGCATGGTAGTTATAAAGAATGCTATTATAACGCTAAAAGATTAACGACAATCATTCATTTCATCTTCTTATTCCCCGATGTTTTGATTCGTTTTGGGGAAGGCAGATCCATATTTCAGTTGATGCGCATTACTGAGAGGAATGTTTCATTATAAAATCGTTTCAGTGAAGAAATACACCGTAGCTCAACTGAAACAATGGAATCGAATCTCAGCTCACCATTCTCACGAGAACGCGGCTCTGTATTACGCCACTAAAATAATGAAGCAATCAATTAACGTTTTAATATAAACGGTGCTCCAATATCGTGATTACTATACAGAAAGGGCACCATACTGAATACTAAACGAATTTAATTAATTCAAGTAAACCTTTTTGAAGTCAGACATGTCATAATGTACTTATAAATACAAGATGGCGGGTTTAAATCTTAAGTAAATGTTAGTTGAGTCGCGTGAGAAAGTAAAGTGTATTTTGTTTAGTAACGCCATTAGGCTTCAGATTGGAGTTGATAACGTGTGTGTACCTAGATCAAAAGAGTAACGATCAAAGGTTATGTTTTATTTTCAAGTTCTTTTCAATATTGCTGAATCATGTTTCATGCGATTGCCCTCCAGATTTTTTTTTTATAGTCTCACGCCTGTATCCCCGAAAGGGTAGGCAGAGGTGTAAATATTTATTACACCCACATTTCGCCATGCATTTTTAGGTCCCACGTAAATAGGGGTCGACCCTATTGCCGTTACCGGGCACATCACCAGACTCCGGGCTGCTACTAAGTATTCGGAAAAAACCCAGTCACATTTTTGCCCGACCCGGGAATCGAACCCGGGACCTCCAATCAGCAGTCGCATACGCTATCCACTGGACCACGGAGGCAGTCCCACTGGACCACGGAGGCAGGCCTTCCAGAATAATCTCCATGTATCTACGTAATAGCACATTTATTAGTGAAAGACCTTCTTCTCTATAATAAGATCAAATGGGATGAAATTGTCATTATCACGATTCACGACTGTCTTTATATGTATATGAGGAATAAAATTTTATTACCAGCGCTATCAAAATGTGTATAGAACTTCACGCTTTTAAGACTCCTTTGCCACGGAACGGTATGAAAGTACTTGCTGAGTCCTTCATGAATCGTGTGTCTAGCGGAACAACAGCTGAGCAAGAGCGAAACTGGATGTTCTATATTAAATAATTTGTAAATAAAATTGTAATTTTTCTTCTCTTCTTTATAAATCGGTAATACATTTGCGCAGATGTGTTAACGCTGAAGCAAAGTAACAATAATTTTACATTATCATAACAACCATCGCATTACAATTAAGTACTTTAACAACTCAAGACGTATCCTGTCTATGCATAGAGCACAGTACCGTGTCAATCACTTTGATATAATTGACAATGAACACCTTCCCTTTAAAGGTGGACACCGATAGTTAGACACGGGGCACATGCAGAATAATCAATGTATTGCTTGGCCATAGCTGTATGAACTCACATTAATTATGTATGGAAGATATATCCAATTTAGCGTAATGTGGTATACAATATGATCCATCAAGAGACACGCAAAGGGATCGAGTATTCCCTGACTCAATTATTCAAGTATTCTTTAACAAAACTATAAAACGGATTCCCTATGGACAAACGTGATCACAAGTAAAATTATGCATAAACATTGATCAACTTTATATTAGAAATGAAAGTTATTAATTTATTTTACGCCATAGATAATTAAATCATTTATAAACTTCAAGTTAATTTTAAATCTAGGTTCCGGTAGAGAAGGACCATGAAAAATCCTGATAGAAACTTATGCCAACTTATGCCACTCATTTAAATTGCTTAATTGGTACAGTAACTTATTTAATGTTAAATCTATCAATTTGGTATTATATATTACTGACCTAAATTAAAGTGTTAAATCATGGCATATATGGATTATTTTTGACGTGACAACGTCTTATAAATTGGTTTGCCGGGTGATACTTCAAGAAACTGCGTTACGCTCCGCTCACGTTATGCGCTCACAATGAGATCGAGTGAGAGGCACGCGTCCCGCCTAAGAGCGAGAGAGACAGACATAAAAAGTGAAAGGCACGCGTCTTTCATCCTTCTTCCTACTATACGAATGAATATTCACATTAAAATTATTTTACCACTCAAAGTCGTTGTCACGTAAAACTTTCGCCCGTATACCGACTTTACAGGCAACCAATTTTTATTAAACTGTAACAAGCAAAGTAACCACTTAAGAAAACTTGTGCCAAGCTCTCTTCCTCTACGTCCTGAGAAGAGGCAATGAACCTACACCTATCCTAAAATGTAGGTTAACCGCAAAACAGCCGATAGGTATATCTTCACATAAACACTATACAAATACCATGTCATGTTCCGAAGAGAAAGGTTTCGGTTCCCAAGTTTACTAAACTTGTTTTAACTCTCGATTTGCTTCTAATCAGCCGTGAATGAGGAGCAAGGCTAACTTTTTGCTCTCGACTTCGTATAAAATGTGGTGAACACACTTTCGTTTAAACGCTCTCATCCACACTTCGATTCTCGAATCAAGTAATTATCTTTATAAAAAGACATGCCATCGTAGAATCTAAATTAGTAACATTAAATTTCGATATTAGTGTAATTTTATGTCACGTGGGTATCGTGTAAGGGAGATTTTTAAAATTTTCCATCCCTAAGGAGCTAAAGTAAGGGATTCAATTTTGTTTGAAAGTCGGGTGTTTTTGGGCTAGAATTATGAAAGTGTGAGCAGGTCAGAAAATAATGCGACGAAATATGAGATGTCTTGACTGGAGAAAAGAAGACTTCTTACATATAAAATAAGGCTTTCATACACCAGCGTTCACCAGAGCCAAAGAATATCAATCTATCAGGTCTCTCTTGCCTTCTAGTTACTTATACTTTATGTTTCACCAAAGCTTGCTAGTCTCGATACACAATCTGTTACCTACTAGCCGTAAAGCCTCGCTAATGATTGATTAGCTTAACGATAGAGCCTCATTTAGTAGAGCCTTAAGGCACGATAAGTTCAGTTTAATACTATACAGTTGGGTTAACATTACCGTAACGCGTTATATAACGCATTGAGATGAAGAGGATGATTGCCTGCTAATGTGACATGTATGCAATCGCGCTTACTTGTCGCTGGTATGAAGAGGTAAAGCAGAGATTTATCACAGCTAGAGACCGCAGAGGTATCTTGATATTGAGCGTATCTAGGAGTTCGTTGTGTTTATAACACGAGGTTGCACGAGGAAGCAATTAAGGAGGGACTTATAGATCTTTATTTCTACTTAGTGATTTCTACATAAGTGAAAGATTATACAAAAGCAATCTTCACAACAACAAGTTTCAACTCATTGAAAGACGGTCTAAAATTTCATTTGATTTTAGTGTGAGTGTGTGGCCGACTCTAATGCTAAGTAGGTACTTTATTGTTATGATAATAATAATTAGCACGAGATTTATTTTGTTTTTACGAACAATTTCTGTCACACCCACAATGTCCCTAGCTGATAGAAGCTGACTCAATTCGTGTTTTCTTCATCAAATCAGCATAAACCCAAAACGAATTTCATGAATATAACTAGTTCTCTCTAAAACAGTCGCAAATATCAATAGTCCGGATTATTCTGGAGCAAACTTTCATAGCCTGTCTGCCGAACTCCTAAGAGTCCTAATTTCATAAACCTAATTTTATTTGAGACCGCAAAAACAAAATGGTGGACGAAAATAACGTCTGTTGAGCAAAAAATTAAATAGTCGGCTATCATTGATATTATGGACAGACGAATCGATATCTATATCGGAAATAAAGGATATTCGGCTACTATTCGATTACAGTACGAAGTATCCAAATTTAATTTTAGATAAGATGTTTGGGTGTATGTTGTAAATAATAGTCCGCTGAGTTCCACAAGGTATCAGAGACAAGATGAGAAGGTAAAGGGGATGGATATCTGTCAATCTATCATAACTATGAGACCGAATCTTGTCAAAAAGTTGTCAAGGCACGTATTTCATGAACTGTGTAACATTATATTCGTACATTTCCAATAACGTGATTGAGGAATCATTAACTTATACATACATACTTATACTCACGCTTGTTTCCCGGAGGGGTAGGCAGAGACTACGGAACGCCATTTGCAACGATCCTGACATATCTCTCTTGCTTCATTCACTCCCATCAGATTCCTCATGCATGCTCCTCTGTTCAGGGTACTTCTCACCTGTCCTGTTTTTAGGATGTCTCCAATCTGGTCAGAGAACGTCCGCCTAGGTCTTCCCCTTCGTCCTGTCCCTTCCACACTTGCCTTATAGAGTAATTCCACTTTGCCCCACCAAGCCCGCCACCCTGGTGTGGCAAAGTGGACTGCCTAAAATTTTGCAGTGGAATATGCCCCACTATTCTGATTTGATGGGGCGGATAACACTAGCATAAACACTTTGTGGATTCTGCCCCACTAGGGTTGGCACCTCAGGATTTGTGTATGAAGGTTAACATGTATTTTTACATTTGTTTGTAAAAAAAATAAATGTAACCACTGACGTTAGGATTTGACAAGTCTGAGACAAGCAAACGTAAATCTAAATACATCAAAATGGTTATTTAAACAGTGTATTAAGGTTCTACTTTTGTAAAAAACTGTCACATATTAAATCTTCCTGGATTTAATTAAATACATTATATAGTTTTGCTGTATTTATTCAATTTAGTCTGACATAGCTGTGACATTTGCTATTTGTATTCCATTTACGTTCCGATCCATCCGTTGCAAACATTAAATGATTTAAAAATATATTTAGATGTTTGCCCAGAAATTGATACATTATCACTGTTGATAACTATTAAATAACAAAAAACGAAGAATAATGTACGAGAACACTATTACTAAAGGGATAATTTAAATAATAATTATTAAAAGAAATCGTAAATACTATATTACTAGTATCGAAACGTAACGTAACCACAGATTGTGAAAGAATGCGTTCAGAAACGCTTTATGAGAGTTATAGTTTTATGTTAATTTATTAAGTCTAGTTATTAAGTCTTGTGATATGTACTTGTATTATTGTCATATTATTATTTTTTATCTTTAAATAAATCAAATACTTATTAAATAATAAAAAAATGCGTTGAAATGCATTCGAAAGTAATAAAAATATCGGAAGGATTTAAGTTTAAAAAAAAATCTATATCATTTTATCCCGGCTTCGAAAAAGTAAATAAATACTTGTAATTATAAGCTCATAAAATTAGCTACGAGTCGTATGGTTACATCACTAATTACGCCGCGAACACAAATGTCAAAATAGGTCTATTATTTTGAGGTCCTTTACGTACAAACATCATGGCTTCATTTGTTTGTTAGTATTTTTTTATTTAATCTGAGATTAAAACATGCTGTTGGAGTAAAAATGACTAAACCGGTTATGGTTCACCACTGCCTCGCCCACCGCGACTTATCGGTTGTCCTTGTCTGACATTTTTTGTTTCATTCTGTTTGTTTACAAAATAGACGGACATTTGCATTTGTGGAGTGGTGGTGAGTGGTATTGAGTTTATTGTAAGTATTTTCGTATTTATTTTTCATGGATGCTGATGATTTGTGTAGATTTTTTTTAATAAGATATTTTTTGTGTTTTTCAGCTTTACAAAAATGGCAGAAGACTCTGTAGCAGGAAGTTCTAGTGGGCAAACTGGCCTTGAATTTATAAATGATGGAAAATGTATTATTAGAGCTGGGCATCAATACTATTTCAAAAGAAAGTACAAAAATGCATCTGAAATTTGGGAATGCAAAAACAGAAGGAGACAAAAGTGCAATGGGTCGATTGTAGTGAAAGTAAGTCCCTACTTATTAGTAATTCTTTTTACTGACTCACTTTTAGTAATACGGGTCTAATACAATTTAAAATAATAATAATACATATAATATTACTTGAAGTTGTGCTATGTTATAAATATTTTCTAATACCTACATTTTTTTGTTTTCAGGGAAATATACTTTTAAACGAAAAACCTCACCAATGTCAACCTGATTTTGACCGAAACAAAGTGACAAAATTAATGCAGAAAATAAAGAGAGAAATCACTTCAGCAGACGTACCAAGCATTCCAGCAACATACGACAAAAATGTAGCTGCCTTACATTTAGAAAGTAGCAACAGCAATATTGTGAGTAAAATTCCTCCATTTTGTAAAGTAAAGTCTGCATTGTATAAATACAGAAACAAAAATGCTAATGTAAAAAAAATATATTACAATACATTATCAGAAATAGAAGTTCCTGAAAAATTTCATTCTTTTTTACTTGCCAAGTATATTGACGAAGATATTTCTATTTTAATATTTTGTTCAGAGCATGCTAAGAATTTGATGAAAACCTGCAAACATTTTTTTGGCGATGGCACTTTTAAAAGTTGCCCACAACCGTTCATACAATTGTATTCGTTGCATGCTGATTTGGGTAGCTCCCAACAAACAACAAATATTGTGCCATTAGTGTATGCTCTTATGAGTACTAAATAAACCAAAGCTTACACCGCTCTCTTTTCTGTAATAAAATCACAGATTCCGGATTGGCAACCACATAGTTTTCAGTCGGATTTTGAGGCAGCGGCTATGACTGGTTTTAAAAATGTCTTTAAATCAGCATCAATCAAAGGGTGCTTTTTTCATTTTTGTAAAGCAATTTGGAAAAAGGGGAAAGGGTTAGGGTTGACAAAATCTAAATATTTGCGAAAACAAGTAGCGCTTAGCGCAGTCTTACCCTTATTACCAGAAGAAAAGATTTTTGAAGGTTGGTTTTACATAGCCGCACAAAGCCCAGATGACGAAAAAAGTAAAGAATTTAGAAAATATATGCTGCGCAATTGGCTGAAAGATAACTTTTTAAAAGTGTGGTGCGTATTTGGGGCAAAACACCGCACAACTAATGCCCTCGAAAGTTGGCATAATAAACTTAACAAAAAAATTCTTAAAAAAAGCCCCAGTTTATTAAGACTTCTTAATGTCTTATACGAAGACATAACGCTTTCAATAGTTAAATCTATGCAGAACCAACCTTCCAAGCTACGCCTTGATAAATATATACAAAACGATCAGAATATACAAGATGCCCAAATGGAGCTCATAAACGGCGACATTACGGTTGGACATTTTTTGGAAAAACTAAGATAGTTTTTCCAAGAAATCTATTTTAGTTTTTCCAAAAAATGTGAACTAAACAAATACAAAATCTATGATTTTAGATGATTTTAATTCTTATAAATAGTCAGTACTCAAACTAATATAGTGGCTGTTTGTTATGATAATTATTTTGTCAACAGTCAGTATTTACCTACTTTCGTTAGGATGTTTCTTATTTGTATTAATAAGACTTTTTGCTATGTAAAATTTTATCATTCTATAATTTTAGTTTTTGTTTTTTAGCCGGAAGTAATTTCGTGGCTGTTTTTTTTGCATATAAATTGTTTTTATTCATAAGGTAATACATAAGACTGTTTTATACCATGTCGATCAATGTGTGATTCTATAATCTGTGACTCTATAATCTGTGATTCTATTTTTTGTAACAAGTAATTTAGTGGCTGTTTGTATGTATATAGTTTAAATTTATTTTTTTTATTTATAACGTAATCAGTAAGAAAATACCTATATCTACACAAACCATACAAAATGATGACGAATCTGTGATTTTGAATAGTTATGTAGTAAATATGTTTCGTTTTAAGAACATATCATAAGAACAAATCATTGTTTAATTTGTGATTATCAAGATTTATCTTAGTTAGTAAGATTTTATTTGTAAAAGGTATACCAAATGATGAAGAATCTGTGATTTTGAATAGTTATGTAGTAAATATGTTTCGTTTTAAGAACATATCATAAGAACAAATCATTGTTTAATTTGTGATTATCAAGATTTATCTTAGTTAGTAAGATTTTATTTGTAAAAGGTATACCAAATGATGAAGAATCTGTGATTTTGAATAGTTATGTAGTAAATATGTTTCGTTTTAAGAACATATCATAAGAACAAATCATTGTTTAATTTGTGATTATCAAGATTTATCTTAGTTAGTAAAATTTTATTTGTAAAAGGTAATTAATCTGTGATTTATAAACCGATTCCTTCCAGAAATAAATAGTACATTAAAATTATTTATTTATTTTTTACTTTTATTTAAACCACTTCGCTACGTATTAAATCTAAGCTTCCAGCACTAATAACGTTTTACTTACAGATATAGGTATACATTTATTTTTTTTACAAACAAATGTAAAAATACATGTTAACCTTCATACACAAATCCTGAGGTGCCAACCCTAGTGGGGCAGAATCCACAAAGTGTTTATGCTAGTGTTATCCGCCCCATCAAATCAGAATAGTGGGGCATATTCCACTGCAAAATTTTAGGCAGTCCACTTTGCCACACCAGGGTGGCGGGCTTGTTGGGGCAAAGTGGAATTACTCGCCTTATATATCTGCTTGGTCAGTCTTTCGTCATCCATCCTCTCCATGTGCCCAAACTAACATTAACTTATTTGTTTATTTATTTCAAAATACATCTTATGTGATGTAAGTATTTTGTGGTGGACCTGCCTAAAGCATTGTCTCAGTAAGTCTTTGTGAGTGACGCCAAGATGATCGTTGCAGGAGCGTTATAAATGCAGGGAAAAGAAATATTCTCTAATAAGATACTCAAATATTATATATATAAGGCTTAAAGAACAACATTTTAAATGGTATTATCAGTCTTTGAGCGTTATTTAATTAGGTATTTATTATTTTACAAATAAACGTCGTTTATAGGATACAATGCATAATTCTCCAAATGGACATCAGACTAAAATTACGCAGAATAATGAACTAAATACTTAATCCAGCACTACAATCCAAAAGCCATGTCAATAACGATAGCCCAATATAGTAATCTGCTTATGTGCATTACATTCATAACTGATAACGTATCACACTTGTACATCGGTACCATGATGCGTTGTCGTGACTCTGTGATAACGTATCAAAGACTTTCTTGCACATTATGCAATTTCATTATTTATAAGCTTTGTACCTGTGAGATAAATTCATAATAGACTCTGTTTTCCGCGGTTTCACCCGCGTCCTGAGGGAACTACTTCGCGTACCCGGTTAATTTATAGCTTATGTTACTCCTTGGTACATCAGCTATCCGCCAGTGAAAGTCCCTTCAAGATTGGTCCAGCCGTTCCAGAGATTAGCGAGAACAAACAGACAAACAGACAGACAAAAATTGAAAATAATGTCATTTCGGTATATGTACCGTGTAAACATCCATATGCATTTAGTAAACAGCGGTTATTTTAATATTACAAACAGACACTCCAATTTTATTTATGTGTTTAGATATCAGCAAACAGGGTCGTGATTGTCTTTCCTCGTGGCATTTTAAGTTGATTACCACTTTCATAAGATGGATTCATTTCATAACATAACTCCTTTGGTACGGTCAGTTACCTACCTACATGGAAAAAAAACACATTTTCGATGAGTTTCCACCGGGAGATATCTAAAGAAAAACGATGATTAACTTGAGTGATATTATTACTACACAGAATTGTAAATTATTCATGTAAATTGTAATCTGTGTATTACTATTATAAGAATGATAACTTAATTTTGATTGATTGAATACCAACTCTCACTTTTTCTAACTTATTTTATTCTGGGGCAAAAAATATTATAATATTCTAGAAAATACTTTACAAATTTTATGGTCAGACGCTCTTAACCCTTATACACATAATGATAAATGAATCAACAATTTTACTTTTTGAGATTAGAGAAGAATAACTTTACTTAGCAAATGGAGACATAAAAACCGTTTACTTAATTTTTAGTTATTCTGTACCGAAATATTACAAATATTTTAAAGAAAAGTCAAATTAAAAATCATATTAATAAAGCAATTATCCAAGCGAATCCAGAGTAATTGATATAATGCTTCTGCGTTCTTTTTCCTTTTTTAAATGCAATAATCATTTATGTTTATTCTCTTTTAGATTAGCAAAAAAATTGTCGTGTCCTTGCGCGTCTAGAACGCACCAACACATTTTCGCATATAACTTAGGATTAGAACTAGTTAGGATTTATTACTTGTACTACGCGTGTACGCGTCTAGAATCTTCTATCATCTCAGACAAAAGGATATCCATTGCTGGTTATGTTTATATTACGTGCGTCAATTCGAGTCCCCAGCGTTCAATGGATCGTGCTCTTTGGGAGAGGGCTGCGGCTGGCCTGTGGGTGGTCCTTTATTATTAGACGTCGGGGAGGCGTGACCTCCAACTTGGTATAACTTTAAAAACCGATAAGTTATTTTTAAAACTGTTGACACAGTGTTTAATGCGGTGGTGCGAAGAAAAAGTGATTATTCATTTGGGCATACAATTGAAATTCTGAAAGAATATACGGTGAATGGCCCAATCAATGCGGCCCACGCTTTGATATTTGTAGGTTCGATCGTTAGGCGAGATAAACATATGTGATAGATGCTTTGAATGGGCTGTTTTATGTATGTTGTGTCAATGCTTGCTATGCTTGGCGCTTTTCATAACGTTAAAAGGTTTAAATGGAGAATCGTGTACATTTTTACATACTTGGAGAACTTCATCATCATCAGCAGCCTTTTACAGTCCACTGCTAGACAGGCCTTTGAAAGGAGGAATCGGCCTACTATACCACGCTGGCCAAACGGGTTGTTATAGGGTTTGTATCAAGTTTTCCTTCTCTTACAGTGCTGTTCTCTGCATAATATGCTCCCTTCGTCGGCTCTTACGACACCCATGGGATGATATGGAGAACTTCAGCTACGAAATAATTTGTTTTCCTATCCAAATTATTCTTCCGTTTTCAGTCAACATTGTCAGTGTATTTCTTCAGCTATGTCATTATACCTTTGTAGTATGTTATGGAAATAAACGTTTTTGCTTTCTTTTTTTGTCAGCAGTAGGTCCGAACTAGTTTGAACCGATTATCACAATTCTTGATCAAAGTCACGGCTGTTCCGTGGGCGACTAGGTTTTTGACATGTCCCGCACGATGCTCGTAAAAACGTGAGTCATTCAGTAAAAAAGCAATGAAACGTAGCAAAACAAAGTACTTACTTAATCTAGATAAAACGTATGGAAAAGTGCCGTATGTGGGGTACGGAATTCAAAGTTTTGTCAAACTTATTTACCGGATGCACCAAAGAGCAACTGCAAAAATTGGACGTCTTTTGGCAAAGATCATGCGAATCTTAGCTAAAAGCCGTCCACTACTGAACAAAGACCCTTCCATATCTCACCAGACATACCGATTTGCCTTCCCTAATTAATAAAACACCAAAAAGTTAATTTAGAATCTAAACGTCGCCGCCGCAATGTCTGCCTAACCTATCTCTAAAATAAACAGACCAATATTGTGTATGTATTGTGTTAAATTATAAAAAAAAACATTTATTTTACGCATTTGTTGTCAAACTGTGTTATCAGCAGACATATGGGTCGTATCATTGTATGTATACAGAGATGGTTAGCGTTATCAAACACACCACGTGTGAAATGTAGAACGTTCTGGAAATAGGCCACAGATAGGCAAAGAGCACTGATAAAAGATAATCCCATACATTATGGCGTTTAAAACGCAAACATTGCTAATAAACGGAAAATCCGGTTTTATATCTGTAATGCGTTTGCGTTACCTACTTTTGAATGAATGAAAAAAATTACTAGTAAGATAGATAAATTATGTGCGGAAAGAAAAGAAGCTATATAATAATATTATCTACATACCTGCCTATTCGTTAAGTTTATAATATGTAGTGATAAACAGTGTCTTATCAATTAGGTTTAATTATATGATGGATCGTGTGAGGTCATAATAAATTTATTACTTATTAATTTATGAGTTACGGAAAGAAAAAATATCCCCAAGGTAAGGAGTATTGGAAAGCAAACGAGAAAGTTTCTACTTGTGGAGTATGACTAAAGATGAATAGATAAAAGGAAAGTATAATACACCTATCTGGTGAATTTAGAAGACTGCTCTTAAATATAATTATGTGCTAATTTTTTGATGATAATCCTTATAAAACCTGTGCTATTTTACTGTCACTAAGTTATTTACCGTAAAGACAGACAGTAGACATATTTAGGATGTTCGTATATAAAAATTAGCCATACCTCTTCTATGTGTATGAACCAGCAAGGATATCCTTCCACCATTTATTGTTATTATTGCATTTTGATGTAGCTATTACCTGTGAACAAAATAAAAAACAAAACAAATTAATAATGCATAATTCTATCATAAACGCAAAATAATAAATTACTAAAAACACTAGCCTCCTGCGGTGAATATTGGCATTAATTAATTATTTATAAAAATATAAGTATGACACAAATACGAAACAGGTTTTCCCGCCAAGCAGGTTTACTTTTTAAAACGGTACACAAGAAATAATTGTCATACAGCCAGAGTGCTCGCCATAAGTATTCCCCAATTTATTATATCAACACTCGTAGACGTAAGGGAAATAAACAAATCCGATCACTATTCCAAGGGTGTTAACGTTTCAATTCGTATGTGTGTATGTGATCAGCTGATCGAGTGAGCACGCACAGCCGGCCCTGAACCCGCGCGTCTAAGACACATCTGTTATGTACTACTGAACATTATTTATATAATGGGCTCGCCTGTATAATCTGTGTCAGTTTTATTATCTGTATTTATAGCATAACAGAAAGAGATTTGCAAAATCGAGTGATATTTTTGGATTTTATTTATAAGTTTATACGTATAGAAACATGATTAAATAAAAGAATCAATGTGTACGGATATTTATTTGGTACATGGCTATTTTTATTTTTTAAATGTGACATAAGTATTTGACATTTCATGCAGATAAGATAACCAGTATGCATGAGTGATTGTCTGTGTCATGTAGGGTTTTTTTAACGTTAAGATAATATAAAAGAAATAGCAGAAGCACATCCACAACTTTTTTTTATCGTAATAGGCGGCAAACGAGCAGACGGATTGCCTGATGGTAAGCAATTACCGCCGCCCATGGACACAAGCAACACCACAGAAGTCACAAGTGCGTTGCCGCCCCTTTGGGTTGGGAAAAGGGATAGGATGAGGAGTGGGATGAGGGAGAAGGAATAGGGGATAGGGCCTCCGGCACTCTCACTCAACGAACGAAACGCAACAGTTTAGGTACTGTTACTTTACGTCGATTTTCTGTGAGAGGGTAGTACTTCCCCGGTCGAGCCGGCCCATTCATACTGAAATCAGCAAGGCTCTACCACATGGTAAACATTCGCGATGCAGCTTATAGCATTCTAGAACAGAATACTCAAAACCCTTGTACAGAACCCTGGAACGAGTCGAACTCGCACTTGACCAAGTTTTGTTGTCTGCAATACACCACTTTAAAAATAAAACTCATTGCGCAAATATTTCTAGAACTTTCAGTTTACAATTTAAATGCTTATTGTAATAATAATTTAGGTACTATAAACATCGAAATTGGATCCCAAAAGTGTAGTGGCGTTCGCGTGGCACTGACACACAAACTGGTTTTAATTAAAAGAATTTTCAAGTTTAATGAATTTTTTTTTAGAATTTGAAAAGCATTCATGTACTTATAAATAGCTTTTGATAGTGCTTTGATCAATTAAAATTTATCAGACAGTCGTACCTAATTTTGAGCCCTAAGGCTTTTGAAGTTCACTAATTATAAGGAGTCATCGCTCCTATAATCCTTGCGTTAGTACGAAGCGCACGCGTGTCTATTCTCAAAGGAATCAGCAGAGGTTTATCATCGAGATTGAAGCAGCTTCATTTCCATCCACGTGCATGCTATGTGTCTATTAGACATGTTTCTAAAGATTTCAGTACTTGTGACAGCAAAAATTGGTTAGGATTGTTAGGAACACACGATCAATCGATTGACTGGTCAATAGAGACTGAAGCATTCACATAAATTCCAAGAAAACCTTAGTTAGTAAAAAGCGAAATAAAAAATAAAATAAACAAATATTTCTACCATTCCTTCTATGACAGTAATTCTCCACCTTTCTTTAGAATTTACAACCATTCCAAGAAGACGTTTTATTGTTGACAATAATTCATTATAATGCAATAGTGAGCATAATGTATGCCTTGTCACGCGCGGGGCATCAAACGCCGTACAACGGTCCCTGTGGGTCGGTGTTGCTAAATTGCAGTCGTGCGGTGTGGTCGCTGATCGACCGGCGGCGGCCCGGCTGCGACCGGTCCGACCGGTTCCTAGTGGCTTGGGCTCTTCCGCGTACGACCCGCCGAGGCACAGGTACACACGTGCTAGTCTATATTATTGTGGCTATTCTATTATGCAACTCAGCGACACATTTACTGGTCTTTTCACAATATGGTCCTCATTGTAAAATGTTTTAGATGGGTAACTCCAAGCATGAGGGGAATTTCATATCGAGCAACACTGCATTTATGATAAGTTTTCCCATGGGGTAAGTTCATGCATACGCTGACATGTACACCTACCGACACTTAATTTTTAGAAGCAGGTAGACCATGATCACGTATGAGGTAGACCGATGGCGATGGCTTGACTGATAATAATAGGTAAAACACTGGATACAATATTGCAGACAAAGCAAATGGCATTTTAACATTATAGTATAGGTTTTCCTTAGAAACTAGGTAACTAAAAACAAAATAAAATAATACGAGCTATTGATTCTTATAAATGTAATGATGTATTGTAACATTTACATCACATCACAAGATGGAACACATTGTTACGGGTGCATGCGGGTAGATGATGACATTTGTTCCAAACCCGCGGACATTTGAAAATGGAACAATATGGCGGTTAAATATGGCGCGCACTCATATTTGTCCGATTTTGAATCTGTCATTTACATAGCAAAAATAATTCTCACTGCAAATATTAAACAAAGATTATTTGGTAACTCTTATCATTTAAGTAAATAACTCTGTTTACTGAAAGTTAATATCGAGAACGTTGTCCTTTACTTAGGCTTTGAATAAATTAGGGTGTATATTGACACAGAAAATAAACATGCATAAAATTGCAGCATTAGGCGATCCTTAAATAAAGATTTTGATATGATTTAAAGTAATGAACTTTTTACGACTCAACTGATGTCTGGAAAATCTGGCAATTGTTTCCGGCACAGGAAACGCATTGCAAATAATGCTATGATCTACAGACCATAATTTCTTTTTTTTATGGTAATAGGCGGCAAACGATCAGATGGATCGCCTGATGGTAAGCAATTACCGCCGCCCATGGACACAAGCAACACCACAGGAGTCACAAGTGTGTTGCCGCCCCTCGGGGTTGGGAAAAGGGATAGGATGAGGAGTGGGGTGAGGGAGAAGGAATAGGGGGAGGCCCTATCGCCTCCGGCACTTTCACTCACCGAACGAAACGCAACAGTTTAGGTACTGTTACTTTACGTCGATTTTCTGTGAGAGGGTAGTACTTCCCCGGTCGAGCCGCCCCATTCATGCTGAAGCACGCTCATCAGCAAGGCTCTACAGTGAAATATGAAAACTCTTTTCCAATCTTAGGTAGCGGCATTGCCCCATTCGAAACGTTGTTCTGTCAGTGGTAATCTTCGCTCTCGCAGTTTGACACCGATTCCTTTTGGAATAATGATATTTTACTGTTTACTTGTAACCTAACGCTACTAACATCCCGTTATATCTTCTTCTATCTCCTATGTATAAAATCACTTGACCTGACTTTTCATCGTAGAGCCTTAATTACGGTCACCAGAAATATTTTAGACGGTGAATTAGACTCTTAATAAGTATTTTTTAATATTCCGCCCCTAAAAGGGGTAGGGAAGAGTTTTAATGTTTGCTTCAGAAACCGCATATCTTTTAAATTACGAACAAATGCTTACAAGTTACCTTTTTACTTGTTCTGTCAACTGCAGAAAGTAATTTTCAAATCCCATAGGCAGTTTCAGAGATAGAAACGTTTCAACAAATACCGAAATTCTTCAGTTGTAACATAGGTATAGTTCGTGTATTCAATAGGTACTTACGTAAATCAAAGTAAACACGGGCGATGAATTAATAGTGAGCGAGTCAACGACTCGACGAGGACATTGTGTTCATTGATTCCCATTTAAATATTTGAGATAGATGAGCCCGCGGTTACACCCGTGTTATTGAGTTATACTGCTCCGCTCCCGAGGCGCATAGCGTGATGTTATATAGCCTATAGCCTTCCTCGATAAATGGGCTATTTAACACTGAAATAATTTTTCAAATCGGACCAGTAGTTCCTAATACTTGCGCGTTCAAACAAGCAAACAAACTATTCAGCTTTATAATATTACTATCGATTAAACCTCAAACTAGTGTTGTTTTGATCGGGTGACTGACGGCTGAGCGAATTGTTTGGACATTCCCTAACGTACTGAATTAGTACGTAAATACATTAAGAATATGTGAATCATTGTGTTTATAGTTTTCGACAGACCTTCTTCGAAGTCGGTTTACATTGATTAATATGACGTGTATGTTAATTTGGATCGTTTTATAAGTACATACCTATTCTGTATTGCTAAACAGCTATTGAGTAAGACTGTCAAGGCGCAGTAGGCATTTGTTTTTATTTTTTGTTATTCTGTTTATCATTTAGGAGTGATTTTCTTTGGTGTCGCGGCGGATGGTCTCCTAAATAGAGTATAGTTCCGATTGGCGTAAAATCTTTAACATAAAAGTAAACAAAATTAATAAATAGATAAATTGTTGCGTATGCTTCTAGAAAACGCATTATCTATATTAATAACAAACGAACTTTCAAGGTTGTATATAATATACATTTTACATGGCGCCGTATTTTAAAGTATTATTAGTTGACCTTGGTCAAGCGTCGCGCACTTTTATATAAATATTAACATTTTAGAGGTCCCTAGTAGACCAATAGACAAGAACCTCTCAAGAGATTTCTGTCTTTCAGACGTAAAGGTCACCCAAAGTCTTTGTCAGTTCTGTACGCACGAGAAATTCCTAGAAAATTACATAGGTGTTCTTCTCAAATATTTAGAACAAGACAACGTGTAATTGTACGATTAAAATTGAAATTCAAACCTGCGATAACATATTTGAAATACTTCAGCACATTTCAAGCATTTTGATTTAATACGCATCTGCACCGTCCACCAAAACACAAACGTCACCAGGCGGCAAATAAAACGTTTCTTACGACACCTATTGTCAAATTATGGCCCAGGCTCAGAAGATGTGCGGGGCAGATGAACATACAAACACAGGGTAGAGTCATAACTTGTCAAAATCGGGAATGCTCACAAGATGGTTATGACTTTAGAATTCAGAGACATAAATATTTACACAGCGGGTTTTCAACTGCGCACATCATTGGGTAGAACTCAGACTGCACGAGATTTCCCGTAATATTTCATAGTGAAAAAATACCACCATGCCCTCATTAAAGGCCAGTGTATCCCACCGCTTATTTAAATAGTGTTGATGGATTTACCGCGCTTTTCGCCGCCATTCTGAATGTCAAAGTTACCCGCGAGAGCAAAATAGCCAGAGTCGATGACCTCTGAGGAAAACATCGAGATTTTGTTTATATTTTCGGGTCTTAAATTAGAATTAGACTGTCTAGAAATTCTTATTCTTATTCTTATAGGGTCTTTTGTTACATTGGCTATTCGCCCAATTAATGTATATTATGTGTACCTATATTATGATTATGAATCGCCTTGACGCTCAAGTTTACGCACAAAACAGTGAAAATAAATGAGTGGTCGGTTTTTACGTTATTCCAAATGAGTAAATAGAATGTGTGCCAAGTTTTTATCGTTTATTGTGTTGGAGACATGTTGGTCTCTTTGTATATAAAATAAACAACACAATACAACGGTACGGTACAATTCTGAACAGGATTGAAATACTGACCTATAGCTTACCTATGTAGACCGGGCTACTAGGGACACCTCAAGGGTGAAAGTCTTTCAGATTGATTCTAAACTGCATTTATTTTTTCTGAAATGAATTCCGCTACACGTGTCCACAAAGCGTATCTGGCTGACTACGACAAGATGCGCAACCGCTGAGGAGAAAGATGAACGCACACTTATCCGAGCCGAACGAAACGAATTTTAGAACTCTGTATGCAATGCACACTATCGATTCGGACCATTCGACGCGGGCAAGTGTGCAATGTTTCATGAGATTTCATATACAGAATTCTAAAATTCGTTTCCATCGACTCGTTCGACGCGTTCAGCTCGGATAAGTGTGTGTTCACCTTTAAAGTCGTTTCGTTCGACTCGTTCGGCTCGGATAAGTGTGCGTTAACCTTTAGATTGCGATATTTGCAGACGATAGTACCATCTCGATTTTGATAAGCGGGTACACTGGGTACAGTAATTGAGACTTTCTATGAACAATTTTCGTAGCAGACAGCACTTTTGAGCACGAGAAGCGATAGCAAACAAGTAGCAGCTGCAATATGTAATGTAACAAGTTCTCTTGAAAGTTAGAGTAAATGAGTAAGTCAGTATTACAAAGATAAATATTTAAATGACTGAATAAAAAAATATGACTGCCTCCGTGGTCCAATGGATAGCGTATCAGCGTATGCGACTGTTAGTCGGAGGTCCCGGGTTCGATTCCCGGGCCGGGCAAAAGTGTTACTGGGTTTTTCCGAATTCTCAGTAGCAGCACGGAGTTTGGTGATATGCCCGGTAACGGCAATAGGCTCGCCCTCTATAACGTGGAATCTAAAAGCGCGCGGCGAAATGAGGGTGTAAAATTTACACCTCTGCCTACATCTTCGGGGATACAGGCGTGAGTCTATAAAAAATATTAGTTAGATATTTAATTGAAAGTGTCGTGTGGGCGTGTCTACCCACCCCGCTGAACAAAGCGCGATATTTGCACTGTACGACACGTGAGAGTATCGGGTAACATAGTAAACAGCGCTGATGGACAGTTGTGTGCTAGATAACACTTAGTGCTAGATCACTCAGGTGTCACAATTTCCCACGCTCATTTCTTGTAACCAACATGTTGAACTTTTTTTGTTAGTTTGTTTAACATGTCGTTAAACTTTTGAGACCATAGTTTGTTTAACATGTCGAAAGGTGATCATTTTGAGACCATAGTTTGTTTAACATGTCGAAAGGTGACAGTTTTGAGACCATAGTTTGTTTAACATGTCGAAAGGTGACAGTTTTGAGACCATAGTTTGTTTAACATGTCGAAAGGTGACAGTTTTGAGACCATAGTTTGTTTAACATGTCGAAAGGTGACAGTTTTGAGACCATAGTTTGTTTAACATGTCGAAAGGTGACAGTTTTGAGACCATAGTTTGTTTAACATGTCGAAAGGTGACAGTTTTGAGACCATAGTTTGTTTAACATGTCGAAAGGTGACAGTTTTGAGACCATAGTTTGTTTAACATGTCGAAAGGTGACAGTTTTGAGACCATAGTTTGTTTAACATGTCGAAAGGTGACAGTTTTGAGACCATAGTTTGTTTAACATGTCGAAAGGTGACAGTTTTGAGACCATAGTTTGTTTAACATGTCGAAAGGTGACAGTTTTGAGACCATAGTTTGTTTAACATGTCGAAAGGTGACAGTTTTGAGACCATAGTTTGTTTAACATGTCGAAAGGTGACAGTTTTGAGACCATAGTTTGTTTAACATGTCGAAAGGTGACAGTTTTGAGACCATAGTTTGTTTAACATGTCGAAAGGTGACAGTTTACTTGAAGGTGGCAAGGTAACGGGTATCTCCTAATCACATAAAGTATGAGTCATCCCATGACCAGATCTGGTGAAACCCATGTCGGAATCTCGAGGTCGGTAAATAAAAGCTATTTGCCATGACATTGTTTGATACTGGGTCTAGAAATATTTATTTTATTTTAACTTTCAATAAAACTATCAGCGTCCAGTATCCTAAACTCTTGCCATACCTAGTAGCACTATTAATTGAATGATGATGATTGTCCGTGTGGTGACGGATTAAGAATAAGGAATGTCACCACCCCGTATCATCCCATGCCCATGGGTGTCGTAAGAGCTGACAAAGAGAGCATAATAATATATTATGCAGAGAACAGCACTATAAGAGAAGGAAAACTTGATACAAACCCTATACCAACCCGTTTGGCCAGCGTGGTATAGTAGGCCAATTCCTCGTTTCAAAGGAGAGGCGCCTAGTCCAGCAGTGGACATTTAAAGGCTCATGATGATGAATGATGATGACGACAAAGGATTTTTCTTAAAGCAGCTCAGCATTGGCACGCTACTGTAACTATTCAAAACGCCTAAAGCAGTAATCGAACCAAAAGTCTCGCGGCATATTCATTTAATTTGTTTTTTTTCATTTCCAATTATTATATCCTTTATGCATATACATTACGTAAATAAATTATAATCCATTTAAATCGATCGTTGTTAAATTAATGTATGAATAACTTTAAATATTTGAAATAAATTAATTGCATAACAGTGTACGCACAGAAATTCATTTCTTCAGAGATTCATTTCTGTGAGTGTACGTTTTAATCAATTTCTAATTAAATTTATAATTAGTGGTGGTGAATTTATCTGATAGTTTTGTTAATTCGTAAACCCATTTACTTAGATATTACAAATGACAAATAATATTAATGACGTATGTACTAATAATTCACACATCAAATATTAAGATGTTATCATTTATTCCAGACTATTTAATAAATAGATGTGTTGACAAGATTGCGAAGTTTTGGCGTAGGGCTGTCCATAGGGTCTCTCCCAGCAAGATCGAGTGCAAAGTATGCTTCGTGCCGGTATATGTCATAGTAACCGTGATTGCTATGACCCCACCGCTATGCGATATCGACGGACACCATGATGGTTTTAGAGGGCCTGAAAGTACACAGAATTTGTAACATACCTCCCCGGCCTCACTGACCTGCCCAAGAGGAGACAGACAAGCCCTTAGGGTCAGCGCAAACGGGCCACCGACCACAGCCCAACATATTGATATATTTTACTTCTGTAGCGAGTGGCCTCCACCGGCCACACGTGTGCGGCGCGTCTATACAAAATATATGATAAAAGTGTGTTAAGTGGCTGTCGCTGGCCACCAGTAGCTGTGGTCGGTGGCCCGTTTGCGCCGAACCTTAATTTAGTTCGTGACGTAAAAAGGGTATCGGCTCCCTATCGATTTGTGAACGAGTGAATGGAATGACAATCTCGGCGAGTCCATTGCTCTCGGCCGGTTGTATCGGGGTGAATGAATTGGGACAAACGCAGCAATCGATGTTGGATGCCGCGCGCCGGCGGGTCATTGAAACGTCGGCGGTATGCAAATCAGACGTTTGAGTAACGCGATCGTGGCGCTTTTTAGATCAAACTTTGTTTATTGTATTTGTATGTCTGTGTACGTGATCTCACCAACTTTTTGACTTGCGTTCAATAAACAGTCGGTCGCTATTTCCCGCCTTTTATTGCAGTTGCAATGACCATCGTTCATCTTAAAAATGTGCCTAAGAATATTTCTTACAACAAATCAAATAAATTACTTATACTTCGTGATTTATTCAACGTTAAAAGCAGTACTTTGACATAAACAATGCATCGCGGAGGATTTTATAAACATTCAATCAACACGCACAAAGAACACTTGTAATAAATATTTTTGTAAATACATACATATTAAACATAGAAACACCCAGACCAAGACAAACATCCATGTTCAAACACAAAAATGTTTGACTTGAGCGGGAATCGAACCCGCGACCTTCGGCGTAGCAGTCGCTTACACACCCGAGGCGCCAACCGGTCGTCCATCCCAATTAATAAATAAATTCCTAAAATGTTAACACGTTAAAATTTTACTCCACTCAAAAGATTATTATTAAGTGCACTGCTGGCCATTTAAAAATCGTTGCCCAAAACGCCTGAAAATATAAATAAATTGAATGCGACGCAAAAGGCATCGGTATTTGTAAGTGAAAATAGATCTGCCATTTTGTGTTAGCGTCCCTTGAGCCTGATCGAATAGGGGTGCCTCACCACATACCTTGTACATTTAGTAC
The DNA here is from genome assembly GCA_944739405.2 of Euclidia mi. Lineage (NCBI taxonomy): Eukaryota > Metazoa > Arthropoda > Insecta > Lepidoptera > Erebidae > Euclidia > Euclidia mi. The sequence continues at coordinate 84,548,558 of OX123190.2, forward strand.
CACACACTGACGTATCAATCGCACCAGCTACATTTACTTACCTACACTAAAAGTATTTTATTTTCATCTCGAAAATTGAGTTTTAAACTTAATTTAAAGTGCTATTTCTTTACAGAGAATTCGAGAACGAGTTTGCCTCTAATTTATTGGATTACATTTAGTTGAAAAAGTTTCACGAACTTATTTATTTCGTACAAAAAATTAAATCAACGACACCGATCTCGGGTTCGCACGAAAATATAATTGAAGCCTGAAACGCTGGCCGCGAGCCGGTTCCTCACAAGTCACAATGGTCAATGTTCAGGCATCGGTAACGATATAAATCTGATTGCAAGTCGGTCCAGTTCATTCCAGATCTGTCAACCTTATCCGAAGTGGCGGTTAGTGCCCCCGACCAAATCATCCAGTGAAGCGTCGCAGTAACGCGCAACGCGGCTGAATCATCGGATTTATATACGAAACCCAACGAGCTCAGTAAAAATATACTGGAATTCCAATCAAATTGGGTTACTGAAGCATCAAACGCTGGAAAATAACTACTGGCGTTGTTTATTTAATTACATTATGTAGCTATTTTGGAGATGGTAAACATAGTGATTCACTGGATAATGTCGAAAGCATTGTAGCTAAGCGGTCTGGAATACAATTTATAACATACATCGCTATTCTGGGACATCAGACAAAACACAAAAAAGCACTTCAGCAGTCATCACATCGCATAAGAATTAATATAGTTAAAAAGCAATAAAGAAACATATTAATTAAACCACAGCAATAATTGCCACATTATTGGTCGTAAGCAAAGTAATATATATATAAATATTATGTAACATTAGCATCAGCGGACGATGACATAAAATTATAACAACAATGATAAATGGACGCACAATACCTGTTTGTGACGGCACAACACTCGCGACTCAAGGGCAGCGCAGCGGTACTACTGCTCAGTACCGCGCCACTCATTCTATTGTGTACACTGCCTTATTACAATTGATTTATAATCAACACTTATGACTGTTCATAGATAGTATACCTAATATAGAACATGTAAATTCTGTTATTTATCCGAATGAACGCCTATTTTACATAAAATCACTTACTATCACAAAGCTTTGTAAGATAGAATAACACATAATTAATTAAAAAACAAACAGTCTCCCACATGATATAACTCGCGAGTCTCACGAAGAATCAATATTAGTCTGCGTTTCGCCCGTCTCATAATTTGGACGCTAACGCAAATAGTTCCAAGTGAAATTGCTTCATTCACAAATTGCTATAAGTCAACGTCTGCTGCATCGAGACGTACATTTTATGAAGCAAAGTAAATTAGTCTACAGGGGAATCATCCACAGACACTGAGTCGAGGCACAGATGAGACAGGCACTTGCTACATTAACTTCACTACTCCCACACAATACACTTAACTAACTACCTACTTTGTTATATAATGAAGAAACATTATAGTTTCATAATGTCAAACCTTAAGTTAAAATAAAACAAGGTCAAATAATATTTTGATAGGATTTGGCAAAACTTCAGCAAAAAAGGATTCGACGCAAATTCTCGGTGGCGATATTATTAAACCACGGATGACAAAGGGTTAAGCAAAAACTAATACTAAAATAAAAATAGGTTTGGCAATAGATAAGTTTGTTAAAATGGAAGGAAATAAAATACAACACAGCGAGAGACGAGCTGTGGTAAAAAAGGTGCAAAAAATAAACAAAGAGCGCTTTAATATGTATGTGTAGATACCCAGAGTCCAAGGACCGACGACTGGATATTATTACACAAGTTGGCCGCCAGACTCTAGACGCGACATAATGGACTTCACATTTAAAATCACCAAACGCCGTGGCCGTTTCGTTTTATAGCGCAAACTTAGGAGTCCATCCTCGTCTGGCACAGGAAGTACGGAAAATTATTAAATTGAATTGAAAACTATCCAGACAGTGGAACGCTCCTCGATATTACCCTGATGCTGGTGGAAATAAACCGAGGCGAGAGGGAGATGCAGCCTCAAGTGTGCACGCACGTCTAGACGAAGCCGGTGCCGGTGTGCAGACGGAATTTATTGTAACAATATTATGTGAGTGCACCGACCTGTCTGCGGGAGAACGAACCCATGAACACCAAAACAGATCAATCTCCTATCAAAATAAGGAAAAGCAGCGCAAATCCTGCGGCAAATTGGGTATGTTTTGACTGCAAATGCAACGTTGCTTGAAATTTTTATTCATCACTAATTTAGCGGCACACAAATTTGTGAGACAACAATGGAAGTAAACTGCATTGTTTACTAGACTGAGCGCTAGTAATAACAATGTGATGTAACAATCGTCAGAGACTGCAGACTCCGTGAAAAAAATAATGCAAACAAAAGTGTATAGAGCAAAGGCAAATTAGTATGCACACGCTAAGAAGCTAGGGATTACGTTCTGTGGCGCTGTTTGCTTTAACAATGAATAGGATAACACTTAACAAGAGCAGACGATCTTTCGCAACAATGACGTCTTCAATGTACCAAGTTTTATTTTAGTCCTGAGACGCAGTAGCATAGTACGCGAGTACGTAGTTCGTTACTACAAAGGGTTGTCGGTATTTCAAGTCGCCGTCATGTAAATATTTTCCTTAAACTAGTTGGAACCGAGCCAAACTGCCAAGACAAGTTTATACCTTAAAATCACTTTATTTAGTCCTCGTTTATTCTCCCTTACCGAGGCCGGTGCAACGGTATACCAAACCCGTTACGCCAATGGAACACCAGCTACTTAAGATTTCACTTTAATGACTCCTGTAATTTGGTAAGCGAGTGCTGTCGTTGATAACTGGAAGTGGTTTAACAGGTTCGGTATCAGTTATTTGATTTACAATAACTTCCTTATTGCGTATTGATTCGCTTGTTGACAAGGTGTCGGACACGTTATGCCATTCAGTCGCAATAACTCCGCGATCGGCGGCATCTATTGATCGCTATTCTTCGTAGCTGTCATATTTATTATCCTCAAGGTCACCAGCGCCGGTCAGACCATCTAGTTCAGTAAACAATTTTGAGTTCTATTACGGTTGCTCGTCAGTTTTACGACACAAATAAAATTCTTGATGTTATATCATGTTGAAGTTCAAGGTCTGATTTTGTCTTGTTAAGATAGTGCATTAACATCTTTCAACAAGGTCGTTCGGCGCGGTTTGGTGACTCACTTGGATCTGAAATGATTCTAAGAAAGTCTCATTTGCACGGTCCGCTACAGTCAGCATCGGAATAAGTATACATACATATAATTGCGATCTGGCTTACCGCGTTTTACTTCGCATTTTGGTCGATCGCCACCACATTCACGATCCAAAGATAGAATTGTAGATTAGGTTAATAATTTATTTACTTTATTAGCCTGTGGATACAAACATTGATACAGCTTGCGAAATCTGAATAAACATGTAAGATATCGAATTGTTGAATTGAGTTTGTCTCGGTTGTTTATTGTAAACAACCGAGACAAACTCATATATATCTCAGTATACCTGTAATGTCCCCCGAGGCATAGCAGATTGTTCTTAATGTAAAAAAAATCCGTTAAAGGGCAAATTGCTCTGTGCCTACATAGGCAACATTTTAATGGAGTTAGTAATACATTTGGAACATTCTAACAGCTGTTACACAGGCAATCAATCAACAAACAAAATATACCGTGTAGAAAAAGCAGTCCAAACGTGTAATATAAATAAATTCGTGGCATTTAATATACGTAGGACGAACACATATAAAATGGATATGAACTTCGGTCAACAGTTTTGTGGAAATGCCACAGACGTGCTGCGTTTTAATTGAATTCAATCAGCTGTCAGTGTACTACAGTTTGATTTCCTTTGATTAATAGATAGACATCACTTGTCAAGCTGCTCAGTAACCGTTGAGTAAGCGTGCAGTTTCATCAAGTCATTGCGAAAAGCGAAAATCAATTGTAGCGCGAACTCAAGTTAATTACAAAAGATTTAGGTGTTACAAAGACGTGTACGTTCGTTGGATTAACGCCAAAGTCGTGCGCTGGACAGGAACTTTCTCTGGCGTGAATCACGTATTGTTGACCATCGCTCTTGCACATATTAACTGTAGTAGTGCCGCGAGTATTTTGTACAAAATGTTTATGAAATGTTCTCACAATGAAAGCAAGCTTCTTTGTGGAATGTACTATGTAATTCGTAGAAAGACTTTCAGTCATCCAATTTTGGATGTTACCTTCTGGATAGAACTATATTTATTTACGGACAAATTCATAAAATTGTCCGTGTGGTGACGGATAAGAATATGAATTGTCACCACCCCATATCATCCCATGGGTGTCGTAAGAGCCGACAGAGGGAGCATATTAAGTAGAGAACAGCACTGTAAGAGAAGGAAAACTTGATACAAACCCTATACCAACCCGCTTGGCCAGCGTGGTATAATAGGCAAATTCATCTTTTCTAAAGAGAGGCCTAGTCCAGCAGTGGACTGTTAAAGGCTGATGATGAGATTAGTCATAAAATTGAGTTACACATGACGAACCTTCAAGTCTGTTGCTGGAAAGGTCAGCTCTGACAGCACAATTTCCTACACGGATTCATGCGCGATAAATAAAAAATTAAATTGCATGTTGACTGGAACAATATGGCTGTATGTACAAGTTGTCAATCTTCTCGTGCAGTGAGTGAATTTTCATAACATGATTACATTGTTTCTCTTTGTTTTCATTTTATTACATCGGTTAAAAGACTTTGGACTGCTACAGTCCTCTTTACATTGCAGTGACTGGATTTTGCGAATGCATTTCAAATATTCAGAGTGGCTGCATGTTCTTCAGTGGAATGACCTGAGGTTCGTTTGATGCTCGTTTACTTTACCCCACACGTTCCAATGCTCTCAGCGTACACCGCACTGTGTACCAATCAATAAAGTAACAGGATTACCAAACTGCAAGGGATGTTGTTGGGAAGGCTTCCCAGAAATGTAACAAGCAATATACACTGTGGCTCTAACGTTTCAAGGTAATGCTGATTGCACATCATGCTGTTTTAGCACGCAAAGGAGTTCTAAGGAATTCACTACATTACAGCACATTAATTTGTCTTGTTTATGAAGTTTATTCATAACTTAGTTATACATATTATTACGCACGCGAAATGTATTTTTTTTTGAGAATAAAGATCTATAACCATATTTACTATCTGTCCTGCGTCAGAAAAGTAAGTCGTAGGTAGTTTGATACTATTCACCTCGATGATCATTTCCAGGAACCACTTAAACAGAATAACGGATACTCATGATCTTGCCAAAATATTTTTCAAATTGTCACGTAGTTAATGTGAACGTGTGAATCACAAAAACATTTCACCAATTTTAATGTTGATTGATTCCGAAATGTTTCCTGACTACGGACATTGAAAATTAGCCGACATGTCGGAAATAAGTAATAAACCAATGCCAATAAAATTCGTTTCGAATCAAGAAAACGCAACATATTTTACTGTGTCATTGTACTACATTCCAAGTTCAAACTGTTATATGTAGGTAGACATACATATTTGTATAAATATTATTGAGAGACATGCAACTTTCACTAGATTATTTGTATCTGAGACGACGCGATATAAAAGAAATAATGGCCTCGGCCGAGGTCAACACACTACGACGAGATAAAATTCCTTTAATGTTTCAACTTAAGGATTCCAACTTTACTAAACCGTTGGAAATTGTTTTTAAGACATTTAAATAGCGTCTGGTGAATGGGCCGGGTGCTTCACAAAAGAATTATTCAACAAAAGCTAACAGAATTCATTAGAAAATGAAAAATAGGTATATTGTAGGCTTTAATAGTGAAGAAGTCTTTAGTGAATACAGTAATAAGTGTTCCAGCGTCGCGTCGTAAAAAGAAAAAGTACAGAGTTTTGGTTTCATTGTATTCACAAGTTTTACCTGAGAAGGTGTTTAAGTTTTAAAACTTTGAAAGGCGAGCGATAAAACTGAAGAGCTTTACGATGTCTGTCTGCAATTAAGCGAATAATGAAGAGAAATGTGCAGCGGGCGCCGTGCATCGGAATCACATCATTTAATGCCTTCCTCATGATTACATACTGTTTGTAATGCATGCGACTCGACAACTAATTATTCTTCGATAAAGCAGGTAAACATACTGTTTAATAATAATATGTAAATAATGGCACTACCGTTCAATAACTACCTACTTACTATCTCTGTCATAACAACACAGCCGGGACGATTGTTGACAAAATGATTAATCACACGAACTAATGTTTGTTTCGTGTAAACACAACGGTACATCGACCGCAGCTGTGAGCTACAGTTGACCGCAAAAATTGAATCATCGTGTCACTAGGACTGGGAGGTAATTGTCGTGTGTGAGCCATGCTACGAGCAGTACCGAGTAGTGTGTAGTGCGGCCGGTGACTGCAGCCGACGTACCGTTAGTGCGGAGACGAGTTACCAGGGCACCACACCAACATGAGAGGTACCGCTACGCGCCTTCTAAGGCAACTGGCCAAATTATAACTGTATCTCGTCGCAGCACAAGCGATGTAAGCGCGGCTAACTTTGTCTTTTAGCAGACTTTTAGCTATCGAATAGGCGGTGCGCTAGTCTCATTAGCGGTGAAACTGCGGTGCCACATTTAATGACCATGTCGGTACTCACTTTCCAATCCTCGTCCTGACATTTCGCGATGATCAATCGAGTGTGTAAGTGCTCCACTGCACACATGCACACAACACTGTGTTTATAACAAACGTACACACTGAAGCAGCCTCATGAGCAACGCGTGCATTTGTATTCAAACACATCGATGTGTGCTGATGACTTCACTGATATTATAAAGAAACGCGATATAAAAGTAAAAGATTAAAATCTGCTTTTAATGTCCGCGGCCCGTGTATCGGTCGTATCGTAGACGTAGCAACAATGTCCAAGAAAAATAAAAAGAAAATGAATTACCTTCTGGCACTGTAGCGAACGCGTAATTTTAGATGTGGAAAATATCTTCCAAATGATCGCCGATGGGGCTTTAGCTCGCCACAAAACAACACAATTCACTGAATATTGCGCCGAAGAGGGAAAAATCTTCGATATAACTGCACTAAATTTAGCCGATATACGCGATAACACGATAGCTCTAAACAAAGCAGAGTGGTCTGACGCAGGCACAGTCACGCGTCCGTCGCGCGCGGCGTCCACACGCGAATAGAACAGCTTGTTGAGTAGGCTAGGACTGTTGATAAAATATCGATATATCGAAATATCGATATTATTATTTTCAAATATCGATATTTATTACTAATATTTTTTTGGACGATATATCGATAGTTCGATATTGAAATGTGGATATCGATGGTCGATATTTTTTTTATAATTTTAAATTTTTTCGTAATTTATTTAATCTACAAAATCATCGTAAACTTAATCTACCGTACTTTATTTGTGAAAATTAAGTTAGCCGACACTTAATAATTTTTATTTCTTTTAATTAATAATAAATTGAATTTAAAAAACTATTTTTGAAAAATTCCAGGTATAATTTTAAAAATTTTCTACTCGTGAAAATTTTTAAAAATTATTTTCTCATCAAATACCCTGAAATTTTGGATTGATAGTAGGCATTTTACTCCCGTGCTATCTGAAATAGCTCTTAAATATTTAATTTCTTCTGCTACATCTGAACGAGTTGCTTCTACAATCAATATTTTAGTGCAAGATATTCGTAGTAGCCAAACAGCTGAACATATAAAACAAAGAGTAGGTATTTTTGAAAACTCTTACTGAAAATTATTGGTATAAGTACATAATTGTCTTATTTAAATTAAAAAAATAATAACTGAGAACTATAACCTAACACTTATGTACATTCATAATTTAATTTGTTTAATAAATATACTGGACTATAAACCGTGTAATCATTTTTGAGTCGACTTACGACTTTTTTTTAAATAAAGCCGATATATCGAAATATCGATATTTTTTTTCGATATATCGAACGCCGATATTGATATATTTAAAAATATCGATATATCGAAAATCCGATATTTTAAAAAATATCAACAGTCCTAGAGTAGGCGTGTTCACAACGGCTATAAAACAAAAACGCGTTTCAACGTTATGCTATAAATTAAGAGCAGACTATTTTTTATGCTATAATATATTAGTAACACACATTGTAGCAAAAATGCGACAGCGTTCGATTTCGTTACTTTTTTAGCGTTTTGACGGCATGTTTTTTATTTGCGTGCAACAGATAGCAGATATGTAACGGAGTGTTGTTTCGTTGGATCTAGCGCGGATTTTGATTTATATAGAAACTAGCTTTTGCCCATAACTTTGTACAACAAATATCAAAATGATTCCACACTTGTCCAACTTTAGGCATATTTAAGACTATTATTTTGTATTGACTAACTATATTACACTTAAACTAAATATTCACAAGTAATTAACAACTTTTAACCATGTATATGTATATACACGCGACATAACAGACATAAAGATAAACATTCAAAAGTTCATAACGAAATGCGCGAGAGCTATAACACAAATTTGTAACACAGCACGCTGACAACAGAACCGAAAACGAACTGCGCTTTGAAATGCTTTTTATCCGCGCCTGCGCTTTTAAGTACTTGCGCTTTTTCGTTTTGCTACATTAGATAGAGATAGCAAATCTCAAACTATGCGAAAGAAAGAGCGAGCAACATGACATGACAGTATGTAATCAGTATACATTTGATTTTCGCTCTTATTTTAATGGCGCAAAAGTTGATTAATCTAAATATACAAGACACGATGACATCTTGTGGCGACGCAATATAACTAACAGGTAACATCGATCATACCATATGCCATCAGTTTGTATTAATATCGCATTTTTGCATAGATGGCGTTACTTGTCTATACTCAAGTAACCTTCGTCAAAATATAAAAACATTAAAAACGGATAGCATAGCAGATTGGAGTGGAAATAAAAAGCATACTGCTTCTGCTATATTTTGTAAACGGCGTTTTTTTTCTGCTATGTAATATAACGAGCACCTTTATTGTTGAGTTCGACACTCGCATACTCGGCTTGTCAACAAACAAAGAGGGCTCGGCGCTCGGTCGAGTCGCGATCGCGAGCGTTTTGCGCAGCCGCAAATACGCCGCACGCACACAATACAACGCGTGTGAATGAACACGTAAACATTGAGTAGATTAGTAGATTTCGCTCAACTCGATTTCGCTGTAAAATTGAAGCTGTAGTCGGCCAGTCGCCGCCGCTAATTGAAATGGCGAACCTTTCGAATCGCTGGGCTTGTGTGAGCGAGACTAGTGGGCACTGGCGGGGTTCTTTGTGTGTGCGAGTAGCGCGGTGTGATTGCGCCGTAGATAGTGCGTTGTTGTGAGCTGCGGCGCATCAAAACAATGCCCGCGGCTGTTATCAGCACGCGCGTTATCGGCACTAAATGAAAAACGTATTATAATCGCGGTCTAGACCGTTCCACGCCGCGGGTTGTGCTGTCGACATAATTACGCAGTGATCAGGCCGCAGTTAGAGTCGTGAAAGGTCAGGTATTCGTGTTGGTGGCGTTGGCACGCGATACGTAAATAACTAACCACCGAACCACCGTGAACCTGAGGATGTGCGTAGGAAAGAAATTCGGCTCGGGTGGCGGGGGCGGCGAACAGTGGCGCCGCTAGGGTCAACACACCGACGGACAATCACAGATCAAACAAATCATTTGGAACAACAAAGGAAACAAAGTACGGCAATGAAATCTTTTGTAATGATTGGCCAAATATGCGAGCCATACGCATAAGAAAAACATTGTTAGGAAGACCGTTTTGATAAATTTGTATTTTTATACGTAGCACATTTCGTAGACGGGGTAGGCAGCAGACTTGGTGTACGTTCTTTCGACCAAATTGGTCGTAATTGTTAATTGTTGTTGTGGTGATAGTGTAAGTAATTAAATATTCATTAATTCTTAGGTCAATAACAAACATGTACACAACATAAACATATGGAAATATCACAATGGACTTTACAATGGGTTCAACACTTGTGTAACGCCTTTTCGATTAAAGGCAAACTTATAAAATTGCATAGGTATTTGCTATAGCTGTTTATTACCTCAATGAATAAAATAATTAAAAATAAAAAACCGGATAAAGTAACAAAAGGTCTTGTTACCACACCTCGGGACAATCCCGTTGTCCTAGAAAGCCTGGTGGCTCTACCGTGGCTGTCCCACAAATACTGTGTAAAAAGTGCGCACTATCTAGCTACATGTGTCGATCACACGTGTCAACATTTCGATGACTTGTTTGATCTGGTGGAGGTGGGATTGCGCGACGAGTGGACTTATTGTGGCGAGTATGGTGAAGTGACTGACCTAGAAACTGTAGGGAGAATCCTTGGAGGTAGAGTCTATTTATTAAAAAGGTTTGCACTTCTATAAGTTTAAACTAACTCTTGACGGCACTCGATTTCCATGAGGTCTTTTGTGTGTATGTTTTAAGGCGCCGAGTACAGCTATTGAGTTGAGCTGTTGCTGTCACTGTCGGATTGTATACATAAGAAAGAGAAGCGCGACGACGACGGGACGTTCAGAACTTTAAAAAAAAAACATGAAATAAATTAATTACAGAAAATGTATTGATTGGATTAAAAAAATTAAACAGTATTTCGTTAGTATGTTGCTTGAAAAATAACAGAAAAATAAAAAAAACAGAATGATTGTATGTATTTTAATATGGTTTTTATTCGTTAAAATATTTTTTTAGAGGTATCTTTGTGATTTTTTCTATCGATTAAAGTTAGTTGTATTATGTTTTCAACACAGTACTTAACTAGATTATATCCTGAAGAATATCATATATTTTTCTGATTGTGTTAACTGCATTAAATCATATACTTTAAAGCATTATAAAACTCGCGTTTAGCTCTTGTAGTCGCCTTAAATGTGGCCTAAACTGCGATATAAAACTGAGTTCACGTTTTTGAAGGTTTCGTCCAAAACAAATATAAAAGTTATTTCTATATTGCAGAAGACAAAGAGAGAATAAACATGAAACAATGCAGAATATACGAATTATTTTTGTCTATAGAAATAGAATCTGTAACATTCAGTTTGGCTGGTACAAAGTGATGACTTAATACCTTAAAATTGATAGTCGTATTATTAGCAAAATCTCCATAGGTAGATTTTCAGATTCTTCATAATATTTAGTTATTTTAAAGAGGCTTAAAATCGTAAAGAATTTGATATCTCCATGAAATAACTGAATTTCCTCGCAGCCATTCGTTTGTTCGCGGTAAATGAATAATAATGAAGAGAGAATGAATTACAAAATCAGTCCTCTGTACAGTAGAGTAATAAAAGAGAACTTTTCTCCGAGTTACTATTATGTTTTGTAACGCTGTCTTTGTGGTGTCACCAGAGGTCATTGGTGAGCTTTATTCAAAGAGGCTTACAGCACATCGAAGATTTCACTAGATGAGAAAGTAATACTTTTGTATACATATATGTATATTTTTACTATTGCTACAACTGCCACTAATTGACAATTTTACGGAACACAGAACTCTAAACAAAATCTTTGATTGATAAGATAAAGGCAATTTTTATAGACAACAGAATATTTATGAAGCCTTCGGAGCATTGCTACGGACTTTTACTATTGAAAAAAGCAATGTACAAGCTTTGAAGCATTCCTCGTTTCACGCTGGGCGCTTTTAAAACATTGAACGCAAAGAATCAACGTTTTTGCAACTCAATTGGAGAATCATGCTGCAAGCTAGACTCCTTTTTCAAATTATTTGTGATTCTAAAACCAATCCAAATAATATGGCTGTGCCGATGCAGTTAATGCAATGGTTTATATATTATAAATTTGGCCACTTAGTAGTTCCAATAAATAAATTGAGGAAAAATGTACTTAATGTTTAAATAATATTTTAAAAGTCACATTTGGATATTTGTCCAAATACAATGAGAGCGGTCATTGAAGAACCTGTGGGAACGATCCACATAAAGTTACAGTGAAACCAAATACCTTGGTTTTGTTTGCTGTAATATAATGAGTACACTAGAACATCAAATAGTCTTTGAAAATACGCCGTAAGGTAAACGAACCCTGTGTGAGCGTAGTCAAGGTGACAATTTATCGGTATTGCGCCATCCGTGTTCATTGTGAGAAACTGACAACCCATTGCGGTTTCTGACACATTATCGTTAACAGATAACAAAGAAATGGTTGCACAGATTACACACATTTGACGATCGCCGCTCCGTCCCTCGAGGCTCTGACCTTACGAGGACAATGCCCCGGCTTTAAGAAATCGATATAATTTCAATTGAAATCGATTTAATTTAAAAATAACACCGTACACCGCGAGCTGCTCCTTAATATTTTATGGACGATATTGACTGTATTTTTTATATTTGGTTAGTTTTTGCTGCGGGTCTGCCCGCGTGGCGTATAAAATAAACACGTGGTTAAAGACGACGACCTCTAGTAAAGTAGCGAGTAAATTACGTTAGAGGTTTTGTGTTAAGTTGCATAGTTGTTATCTTAATTAGACTTTGTTATCTTAATAAGAGTGCAGTAATGGCGTAGTAGATTATGTTTATCGCTGCGCTTGCAGTGGGTTCAATACACGGACCAGACAATACGAAACCGAAGCTGAGCGTCGTGTATCGACGTTTATGCTCGTGATTTAAACATAAAAAATATTCCACGGGTCCTTTTTATGACTTTTGGAGAAATCACTGAGTACCCTGTACAGCTAAGCTTAAACTTATACGGCGATATTCGACCAGTTTAACTGTCTTTAAACAACGTTTAAAAAGTTAATTTAAACTAAACGAAAATCGGTGAAATCAGATATTAATCTCGGTAATGAACACCAATCTATGATAGATTAAAAAAGCATTTTACTGATTCCACAAGCAAAATCTTTAAAAAAGCAAGTGCGTCGGTGACAAGTAACCTCATCGAACGCTTACGTCTCTTCAAACGCTTTCCAATGCTGAAGTGGCCTACCTGTAACATTGCAAGTGACACAAGATGGTCTATCGATGCATGTATGACAGCCACATTCAAACAGCCATCAAATGCCATAGAAAGCTAGCACTCAAACCCCCATCACATAAATTTTACATAACACTATAAGCACTTCTCTGTAATTTCCCACATGGAAATCGCTCTAACAGAATGTCCGCTAGCACTGTATATCGTTAAGATAACAAAAACAATGAGTAGGTATTGTACCTATGTAATGACGACCAGGTGCGGTGGCGTAGTGTAAGCGACTGCCACGACGGTCGCAGGTTTGATTCTCGCTTTAGTCAAACGTTTGTGAACGTGAACATGGACATATGTCTTGGTCTGTGTGTTTCTATGTATAATATGTATGCATTTACAGATGTATATAGGTATGTATGTTTAACCATTATCTATAACCCTTAGTACAAGCAATGAATACAGATTTACATACTCGTAGAAGCGCATTTCTTAAGGATTTCGTGTGCCGATTCCAAGTGGCGAGTTGGCGACTGTCGTTAGTGTAGTTCGTAGTTGGCGCCATTGGCGGTGCTGGCGTCGTTCTCCGTCTCTTTTGCTCTCGTAGTAAAGATACACAGGAGAAACGTTCGTCTCTCTTGCACTCGTAGAGACAGCTGTCACAGCGCGACTGCCACGCCGCCAAGCGGCAATAATGGGTCACAAAAAGTTTGTCTACAGAGCGCCCATAGGAAATGCGCCTCTATGTAAATATCTATACTCTATGGTACAAGCTCTGCTTAGTTTGGTTTGGGACTAGAGGGTGTTGTGTGTATACGTGGTAGAATATGTATTTATTTATTATTAGATAGCTTTGGTACTAGGTACGCGCGATATATTTGCTTATATAACCGTTTGTGCTAAGTTAAACTCGAATTTTTGTGTAAAAGGGTGGATTTATTTTTAGGTGTAAGCCATGACCGATTAGGTACATAAAGTTGGCCTACAGCTTTATTAGGTGTTTCTGGCACGTTTCGTGGAACTATGTGATATCGTTGCAAATACTCAGAACGGAAAAAAGCTATGGGCTCGAGGATATACGTGGTGAATTTGTTATTTATTAGACTTCTGGTTTGTTGTTACAGGATCAATTGACAAATGACAGTATATAAATTGTAACACATAAAAATAAGCCAAGAAGAAAATAATAATAATAATAATATTCTACCACATAATCACACAACACCATCTAGTCCCAAACTAAGCAGAAGCTTGTACTATGGGTACTAGACAGTGGATAAACATACATATATACTTTTTTTGTAAATACATACATAATAATATTATACATAGAAACACCCAGACCAAGACAAACATCCATGTTCATGCACACAAATGTTTGACTTGAGCGGGAATCGAACCCGCGACTATCGGCGTAGCAGTCGCTTACACTCCCGCTGCGCCAACCGGTCGTCAAATGATTGGATTCCGCTTGTGAATTTTCTGTGTGTGGATTCCTCGTGTGGGAATCGAACCAACACAACACTCAGCGCAGTATGAAGCGGCGAGGCGGACGCTTAAACCCCTGCGCCAACCGTACAGTCAATTTTTTTTATTTTATTAATATGGTTCGATGATTTTCCAGATGCCGCAGGTTACCGTTGTTCCATAATTTTTTTGGAAAAAGTAGACTGACACCGCTAGACAAACTGTCATAGACAATGGTGGTCAGTGTCTACCAAGCGTAGCGTATGTTTCCTCATAGCTTTTGAATGCGTGTCAATATCGCGTTACACGTGAAACTATGGCTGGCTTGAAGTGGGAGTTTGGTGGCAGATAAAGTTTCGTTATGAATTAACCGCGTACCGTAACGTTGACACGAGGCAGTTATATTAAAATAAATAATTTATTGAATTAACTATTTGAATATTGTTGAAAAAAAGCTATAGAATGTTGATACTTTTGTTGCAAAATAGTAGGTACCGAAATTTAATCGCAAACGGCCTACTTATGTCAATGTAATAAATTTCATTGTCATTTCTGCTCTATGGCGAACATAAATTGTCATTTCGTACGTACTAGTAGCAGTAGTAGCATACAAAACAACAACAAGAGTACGTTATGTTTGTTAAAAAGCTCTTGTGAGTTGATTCACGTACGTTATGGCAAATGTCTATACATAAAGATATAGTTACCTACTTAACACACAGACCCTGTATCCGCCGGATCCCGTCCATCAAGACTATATACAGTTCAAAAATAAACTTCAAAGTATCAATTTAAAGTTCAACAAATTAAGGTATTGTATTTCAAAGAAAATGGCAAAAAACTAAATGACATTAAAGACGTCGCGACGTGCTCGGCAGCTCTTATTGCTATAAAATGGCTACACAAGCTTACTTTGTTACTATGGTAGCGATGTAATAATAGTTTTACAAGGTCTAGCGTACAATTTGCTAGACTACTTTTAGGCTGTATACTAGTATCTTCTTAATATATAAAATCCTTGCGTTACTGACTGACTGATAGACACGCTACAGCCGAAACTATTGGGTGCAGGAAGCTGAAATTTGGCATGTATGTTCCTTGGGGACCGTAGGGGTGCAGTAAGAAGGATTTCCCGAAATTCCCACGGGATCGTTAAAAACGGGTAAATTTAAAAAAAATTGCAGGCGTAGCTGCTGGCGTCCTCTAGTACTTTATAATTACTATTGAGAAATATTGCTACGTCATAATGCTGTATTGTGGACTGTGGATTCAAAAAGTCATCGAGCTCTATCAAAAACCAATCTTTCTTTAACTTCTTAAGTAAAGATTTGTAAAGTAGGCATTTTATACTAATATTTATGCTCATCATCATCCTCCTAGCGTTATCCCAGTTTCAATCTGGGGTCTGCTTACTAGTCTAACCGGATTTTGCTGAATATTAGCTTTTCCACGGAGCAACTGCCTGTCTGCACTCCGCACCCGAAGAGATAGCGATATTCCATGATTTAGACTAGTGTCAGTTTATTTAGAAGGTAAGTACTGACGCCCCATAACGACTGTCAAAGATCTTCATGGCAACCGGGACCGACGGCTTAACGTGCTCTCCGAGGAACGGGACAAGCGATAATTAGGAATTTACTACGCACATCATTCCGAAAAGTCATTGGTACCTACGCGCCGTGGATTCTAACGCGATACCCTCTGCGTGGCAGTCTGTTGGTATCTCCACTAGATAGCCTAGTTACAAGAGTTATCTCCACTAGTAGCTAATAACATTCACTAATATCTAGTCTGTGGTAAATACACAAACTTTATGTTAGTAACTTAGCGTGAATATTCAGAAAATGTCGCAATAAACAACTGGATTTGACAGCTCACTGTAACGATTTAGAACTTTTTAGTGATCCTAACTTGAACCATAGTAATACACATTCAGGTCAGAACGGAGGGTTGGCAGCCCTAAGCGCAATACGTTGCCAAACCATAAAGAAACAGCAACGCCATGTGATAAATTCTAACAACTTGTACAATGGCATGTTTAACACAACTTTCTATACATGTTTATCTGAGAAAAGCCTTAGAATAACTATCAGACTGCAATATGAAAAAGCTGAGAAAGTATTTTCAGAAATCTTTTTTTATGGTAATAGGCGGCAAACGAGCAGACGGGTGGCCTGATGGTACAAGCAGAGGAGTCACAAGTGTGTTGCCGCCCCTTGGGGTTGGAAAAAAGGATAGGATGAGGAGTGGGATGAGGGAGACGGAATAGAGAATAGGGCCTCCGGCACTCTCACTCACCGAACGAAACGCAACAGTTTAGGTACTGTTACTTTACGTCGATTTTCTGTGAGAGGGTAGTACTTCCCCGGTCGAGCCGGCCCATTCATGCTGAAATCAGCAAGGCTCTACTACCGTGAAATTCGTTTATAAATCTGACAGATTCATAAACGAATACTTTAAAATAAATGGATAGACTAAGGGCAACAAAAACGTAGTTTTAATGTAATACTGGTCGATCTATGAATTGAATAGACTTATCCCTAAATATGCTGTAATAACATAAATTAAGTCTGACAGAGTCCATGAATTAGATTATTTGAACATAACAATCGGGGCATAAATAAAATCAAAATCTTTGATTGTAATTAGTGTTTTATATAACAATTAAGAGCTTATCATCACAGATATACCTATAACAAGACAATGTGAGCGTGTGGCCAACTCTGGTGTCGGAGTTTTCAGACCGCCCGAAAAAAATGCCACACACGGTCACCCATCCAAATGGCGACCTGTGCGAGCGTTGCTTAACTTTGTTGATCTTAAGTTAGTAGTTAGCATCAAAATAGCTACCTTCCGTTTACACGTCGTGTCAAGCACTAACATAGCTTACCACTACTTTCATTATAGCGCCAAATGACCGTCTCTAATGAATATAATATCTATGTTCTTATCCTCATCAAATGACTTTTACGACAAGGGTTTTCCTGTGGTGTAGGGAGCATGAACACAGAGCGAAGAAAAACATAACAGAAGTATAAGGACATAAATAATTTTACCGTACATCACTATCTAATACGATGCCAAGTATAATTATGTAACATGTACCTAATATTGTGTAATAACACGTAATTAACTTTTGTAATAACATTTATCATTGTTATGATTGTAGGTATCATTAATTAGTAATTACGGGTTTCCACTTTATTAGTATACGTAATAGATATATAAGGCAAGTGTGAATGGGACAGGGCGAACGGGAAGACCTAGAGTGACGTTCTCTGACCAGATTGGAGACATTCTTAAAACAGGAAAGTTTAGAAGTACCCTAAACAGAAGAGCAAGCACGAGAAATTTGATGGGAGTGAATGAAGCAAGAGAGATTTGTCAGGATCGTTGCAAATAGCGTTCCGTAGTCTCTGCCTACCCCTCCGGGCAACAGGCGTGAGTCTATGTATGTAGATATGTATGTCATCATCAGCCTTTAACAGTCCACTGCTAGACTAAGCCTCTCCTTTGAAAGGAGGAATTGGCCTACTATACCACGCTGGCCAAACGGGTTGGTATAGAGTTTGTATCAAGATTTCCTTTTCTTACAGGGCTGTTCTCTGCATAATATGCTCCCTCTGTCGGCTCTTACGACACCCATGGGATGATATGGGGTGGTGACATTCCGTATTCTTAATCCGTCACCGGACGGACCTATGTACGTAATAGATATTCGTGTGATGTTATTTCCTTCATAGACCGAATCAGTCTTAAGAAATAGTAATATTTATGTATCGGTCTATATCGCGTAATTATTTCAAAATATTGGTAAAATTAAGGCATATTTAATGTATTGTAAGATCTATAGATGTAAGAAGGTTTATTGCAAGTTTAGCAGGAGATCAAAAAATGAGTCTGTAAAAATATAGTAGATAACTACGAATAACATTGCCCAGCTCAGGCATTGAACTTCATAATTATGACTCTCATAATGTTTATGACTATATTTATTCGTAGAAGGACAGCTGTCACCTATATCAGCCGGTACCAAGTAAGCACATCTGATGGTGGAAAACAGTGCAAGCAAAAGCAGACGACAAGTAGGTTATTGTTTAAAGAATTGTTCAAACAATACAAGGGATTTAGAGCAAAATCGGTTGAGGCCACAACGGACATACAGGCTTGCGCCCAAAAAGGTCGCAGTACTGCCACGTTTCAATGAACCGATAAAAATTCGTAGAAATTTGCCTTAAACGAGCTCTGTGAACAAATTACATTAGCCGATGACGCAACCAATGTGCCAGGCGAATTTTTCCGAACAAATATAGTTATTTATATGGCTGCCTGAAATAGCTTCCCAATTAATTTGCTGTTTACGTACTACTTCAAATACACACGATACTGTAACGATAGCTTTATTTGTGATACAATAACAATGGCAGTTCTGTTTATAAAATGTCACTGATTCCTGGATAAGGAATAAGGCTATAAAGTTACAGACATTATTATCCGATTTTTTAGAGTAAGGAAATGTTGATAGGTAAGTCTCTAATTTCCCCTGTGTTATCGACAAACAAAATGTATTTACGATTTGTATGTTTCTCAAATAGAATATTATAAGTAAGCATGTTAGATTACTGGTTAAGGATTTGAGTATTTTTTTTGGTAAAAGTACAGCCGTTTATGGCACATCAGAAACGTGACTTAAACTTCAGCAGTTGTATATGTAAAATATCTTCTGCAGAGACAAAAACTCTCCGTTTTTCATATATGGTGTTACGAACATAGATTGATACAGTTTTATTGTACGATTTTATTGGCACCATATGATAATATAGAAAGAAGCGTAATAGAACGGTAAAATAAACCGAACCTGGGTGAAGGCTGTCTACTACCATAGAGAGAAAAACCTAATAAGTTTCCCAACACATTTTCCAAGTGTAAATCAAGATGTGGAAATCTCTAGGGTAATTATTAAAAACATATTATTTTATTTTTTTATTTTTTATTTATAGACTCACGCTTGTATCCCCGAAGGGGTAGGCAGAGGTGTAATATTACACCCACATTTCGCCATGAATTTTTAGGTCCCACGTAATAGGGGGCGAGCCTATTGCCGTACCGGGCACATTGCCAAACTCCGTGCTGCTACTGAGAATTTCCCAACGGAAAAACCCAATAACACTTTGCCCGACCCGGGAATCGAACCCGATACCTCCCAATCCCACGCGCACATTTATGCCGAAAGACCAACGAGGCAGTCATTTTTATCTTGTAAAACAATCGTCAGAAACAAAGAGCGTCCTTGAAGAGGTCAAATTGAAGCAAAAAGAAGAACACGGAAATGTCCAACAAAATTACACATTCTTGCGTATATGGAATACGCTATATAACCGAAGATTTCCATGAAAATGTATGTAAAGCAGGGAGGGTATATTAGAATACAATAACTATTAGACCCCTAACTCGATACCGATGCCCTCCGGCAACATTTTGCTGATATTTTCACATGGCAACTCTTGGATGTTAAAGTGCGTTCCAGTGTCACACAGCTTTTGCTTACGACGTCAATGGCTATGACGACCACTAAATAAGATACACGAGGAATATCTCAACATCCGCTACGAACCATTTCCAGCCATTTTTATACATTCCCTAACCATTTAGACTGAAAGCAACAAGAAATATGGTTGCCATGTTTTTTAGTTTAACGTTTTATTTGGTACATGGAGCGGGATGGACGTATCGAAATTGAAACGTTTCAATATTTATGTAGGTACGAATGCAATGTTTACGTTCCGTATATATCGGAGTGCCGAATTTAGTAATAGGTACCGGAATATATTGAATACCGAATATATCATTTTGCAATGGTGTGGAGTATATTTCATGCCTGCCAATTTGTATCAAGTTCATTCGGTGGACTTGTTGCAAATATTTGAAAATATCGGTCTTGTATCTTATTCCAGGGTTTTGAGTGGAATAAATACTTCTAATTTCCTTCTTAATGCTTCTACTTTTCACTTATTTTAAGAAGATTCTTTATTTGTTTATTGCAGTAAATTACCGACATAGATAATGTTTGTGCGGTTCATTTACAAATTCTACAGAGCATCAAGACTGCAGGTCTAACCTCTTGCAGACATAATATGTATAATATCTTGCAGATGATATGGGCGCAGACCACTTCGAAGTCAGTGGTGCCATGGGATTGAACTCACTTTCTGCATAGAAGTCTATTAGTCTCTACCCTTAACTATTGCTCAATCTAAAAATATCATAGCTGCGACTGGCAAAATCCCTTGAAATTTCACGCTACTATAAAGTCATGGTACCAACAGTGTATCATCTGCAGCTAATCAGCGCCAGTATCTAAGGTTGAGTGTGCACTGCGGTGCCTTGACCCGCGTCGTATCAGCCTCAACATCTGCCCAGTCCCTGACACGTGGCGTTGGCGTGACGATCGCCCCGTAATCAGATCGATCTAACCAACACTTGTGATCGAGATTTATATGCAACACTCAAATTGTTAGCAATTTAAAAGATTAGCTATGAATAGCACAGCTACCACATGAACTGGGTCTTTTTTAGATTCAATCTGTCGATTAATGATGCACACGAAATATAACAGGGACGTAAGTAGACGTAGTGTCGTCATCATTATCAGCCTTTAACAGTCCACTGCTGGACAGGCCT
Organism: Euclidia mi; assembly: GCA_944739405.2. Lineage (NCBI taxonomy): Eukaryota > Metazoa > Arthropoda > Insecta > Lepidoptera > Erebidae > Euclidia > Euclidia mi. The sequence goes on from OX123190.2 coordinate 84,569,754, forward strand.
CTCCGTTGAAAGGAGGAATTGGCCTACTATACCACGCTGGCCAAACGGGTTGGTATAGGGTTTGTATCAAGTTTTCCTTCTCTTACAGTGCTGTTCTCTGCATAATATGGTGCTTCTGTCGGCTCTTACGACACCTATGGGATGATATGGGGTGGTGACATTCCGTATTCTTAATCCGTCACCACACGGACGTAGTGTATCTTATTAAAATCAAGATTCTAGTGCAACCTAATTGGGGTAGCCTATGTGCGTTCAAGATTTGGAAACCATCATAAGCCCTGGCATGTACCTTAAGGCAAACGTCATGAAGACACCTACTTGTCTGAGAGTTTTCCGTAATGTTCTCGAAATACATGTGAAGTCTGCCAACTCGCACTTGGTCAGCGTGGTGAACTCAAGCCAAACCCTCTTCATAATGAGAAAAGGCCCGTGCGTAACTATGGGACCATTTATTTATAGGGTAAATGATGATGATGAGGATTATGACCGTGTGCCAGAGAGGACCCTCATCTTTGTTTTCTTTGTGGTACTGCAGAGACTTATCAGCAGCAGGGAGACAAAGTGAGTAATACACCTAGTACTACAAGCAGTTCACAATCAAGACACTTCCCGTGCTTCAGAAAGACAAGATATCTGAAAATATATGTATGTGTGACGTAGATCTGATACTCATGTGATTAAAATCTCCCAATTGTTTACGCAATTAAAATGTTTTACCGAAATAAATTTTGCAAATATTCGTAATTAACATCTACTGCGAATACTACGATTGTTTTATAACGCAATCAATTCATTTTGCAATAAAATCTCTATGTTCATTATTGTGGACGAGTTTAGTGGAATCGGTGAAGTGTAGTCGGAAATACCAGGAATATATGTGTTTCTTGAGAGAAAATTGTACGCAGAATTGCTTTTTGTAACGAATATAAATATAGATTGCTCTGGACGTCAAACTAGTCTGATAGTTTTTAAGTAGCTTTATGATTAAGCTTGATATTTCCAAGGAAATTGACTATAATAATGTACAGAACAGAATGATGACCAAAATAGTTATGCATACATACATACATAGACTCACGCCTGTTTCTCCGAAGGGGTAGGCAGAGGCATATTAAACGGCCACTTTTCGCCAGTGTTTTGATCCCACGTAATAGGTGGCGAGCCTATTGCCGCTTATTGGGACATTTTGTTTGCCAGAGCCTCGTCCGTTGATCGGCAGGTGCACCACTTGCAAGTGAGGTTGGCTTGGGACCCTAAGTTCTTGGTGGGAACCCTATGCACCCTATAGTTATACTCCTGTCTATACCCAACAAAGTAGTTATACTCCCCCCATATAAATTTAACGAATAAAACCAACAAATAAACCCAAATTTAAATGCTTACATTATTCAATGTCATGAATTTATCGAAACTGCCAGCCTGAACAAGGTTTTAAAGCAAATTTACATAAATTAAAAAAATATTTTCTACGTAAGTACGATAAATAATTTGCATAACTCTGGCACGTATTACTCGTATTTAGTGCTTTTAAATAAAACATGTAACGTATTTGAAAACGCACACAACAACGTCGCAAACAACTAGAATTTAATTAGGCCTCATTTTGTGTTGTGTTCAAAAAGTTTTACAAAATTGTTTGGTAATAAGTTGCTGCGATAGTCAGTTAAACGTTGCTGTGAGCAAAAACTAGGGCATGTTGAGTGCCGAACTACAATCCACGCCGCTATTATCATATCGGTCACCAGCTGTACGCTATAAGTGCTTTTACCAACAATACTTGACCTCATTAAGTGCGCAAAATTACATATACCTACCATTTTAAATATCTAGTGATTATTCCACTTAAGCGGTACCATGTTTATATTACTCACGCAGACACCTAGGTCATACAAAAATCGAAGTCAATAAACAAATAAATAATTTTAGATAAATAAAATATTTATCTCATGATGCACCGATGACCTTGATGGGATCAACATCGGTCTTTGAGCCCTGGGGAGTCCTATGCCTAGCAGATTTGTGCTGCTATTGCATCTAAAATACCAAGTGAGTGGTTGGTGATTGTGAGGCAAGTAATTTTTCAAACAGAGACCTAAAGATCATCCAGCATCAACAATTTGTGGATCACACACAATGTTGTTAAAAGCAGAGTCGAGGCTTAAATCTCGTCACCTGTATAGTCAAGTTTGGACACAACCATTAGTGATGTATCCATTAGTATCTGTACATTTTTTATAAAGCGTGTGTCTTTTGTCTTGTAGCATAATGAGACAGCAGAAAAAACTTACAGGACCTACCGTAATCAACTGGCATAAAAGTTTTACTGAACTTTGTACACAAACAAAGTTATAACACGACACGAAATAATCGTGTTCGTCCTGGACTCATTTATTTATAAATCACAAATGTAATTCGTATTCCCATGGCACATAGTTCTATATACATACATAATGTATCTAGTTGTATTTACTCTTAATAGTTTCACGAACAATATTTCGTAAGCTCAAAGAAACCATTATGCGTGATTGGACGTCACCAACAGATTGCATAAACAAGACCAGAAGGGCAACTTTGTTGCCACAATGTTTTATAAACTTTTCAAATAGTTTTGTAATTTTTGCAAGAGCCAGTTTCTTTAAGGCAAAAAGGTAAATAATATATTCACTAAGTAAGCTAAGTGTCATCCTACACGCCAATTTTTTCACGATTTCTGATCAGATAGTGTCTAATTGCTAGAAAAACAGAAACGCCTCTATTTAAGCGCTATTCGGCAGACTCCAGTTTATAAAGCCGTTTTATAATTATGAGGCAATAGGGTTGTTTCCAACTAGTGAAATTTCAAGCACTTTTAATGAAATGGCCAAGGGTTTTGTATGAAATATGACGTAGTGACGTCATAGTGTTTTGCTGTCAAGTAGAATACTTATTATCAATAAATTGACGATAAAAAATGTTAAATAAAGTTTTAACAATAATGATAAATGAAATTACTATTATTTTGACATGTTTCAATAGATAAAAATACTTGTATAATTTATTTCATTTCTAGGAAACTTCCCTATTGTTAGCATGAACCCGAGACCCCAGAGCGACAGTCTATTGAAAACACTGTCAGACTGCTACGCAGAGCGTCTCGGGTTTGGTATCCACGGCGCGCATTTTAATGACTTTTCGTAGTTTAAATGCGTAATAAATTATTAATTATCGCTTGCTTTACGGTGAAGGCAAACATGATAAGAAAACCTGCATGTCTGAGAATTCTCCATAAAGTTCTCAAAAGACATGTGAAGGCCTTACCCTTCTCATAGTAAGAATAGGTCTGTGCTTGGCAGTGGGACAGTATGTAACATACTGGACAGATGATGATAATGATTATGATGCATTATGATATATTTCTTCACACTAACATTGCTCGTACAATAGCCGGATATCATATTACAAAACAGCTACCGATATTTCTCAGCCAATATTATCATAACATCGTTATCATAATGTTTGTTGATCAATTTAAAGTGAAACGCCATCAACTTGGGTCTTGAAGGCACTTAAGCGGTTTTGTATTCGGCCTTCGGAGACCCTTAATGAAATTGGGTTCAGCTACGTATTCGTTCGTTTAATATAATTATGTACTGGAGCTTAGCGTTGCGTGACCACCACGCTTCAAACATTACGGTAACATGTTCAAACTTATGTGAAAATATTTTAGTTACTTTGATTAGGAATTTGAAGCAGCGATAGCCTAGTGGAGAGACCGACGGACTGCTACGCAGAGGATCCGGGTTCGAATCCACGGCGCGCACCGATGACTTTTCAGAGTTATGTGCGTATTTAATTGTTAATTATCGCTTGCTAAACGGTAAAGGAAAACATCGTGATGAAACCTGCATGTCTGAGAGTTCTCCGTAATGTTCTCAAAAGACAAGTGAAGTCTGCCAACCCGCTCTTGGCCAACGTGGTGGACTATGGCCTTACCCTTCCCATAATGGGAAGAGGCCCGTGCCCAGCAGTGGGACAGTAAGTATAAAGGGCTGATGATGATGATGATGATTGATTAGGAATTAGATGGACAGTTGATGGCGCCCAGAAAAATTGACACTTCGGGTATCTAACGCTTTCTTGTTCTTGCGGTATTCGATAAGTCTGCGCAGGCACGGAGGCCTTCCTTTCAATTTCAACCTTCTTGGCTGACAGAATAAAAAGAGCTTGTGTTTCACACCAGGAGGTAGTATTTCCCAGAGTTAGCACAATGTACGTAAACGGAAGACATTTTTGTTGAAATCGTTAACCTCTTTCGTCTTCTTCTTAATAGAACATTTGCTGGTAACAAGGATTAATCCTGTTACCAAACGAAATCCTAATTCCTATACATTTACATAACTAAAGGTAAAAACCGACACACAAACGTACACACAATTATAGCTCGATGACATGTGTCCCGTGAAATGAGAGGGAATGGGGGGCTCGATAATGACGACACAGTCGATCGAAGTCGCCGATAGCCGCCATCAGCCGTCACCGTACGCCGTATGACAGACGCGCCATTTAGATATGGAAACATGTCAACTTGGAACGGAACATGCGTTTATTTATTCGGAAATAACATATCGATTTTGGATACTTTTTTGAGCTTCATGTTTATTTGTATGACGACGTGAAGTTAAGATTTTATATGTCTAGTGTGGTTGACAAGTAGGTATATATACCCCGCTTGATGGTCGCGTTGTTAACAGTAAAAATAAAGGACGTTGATTCCTTGTTCAGAGTATACCGCCATTTTTATGGAGCCTGAAAAGTATGGTCTTTATCGTGAGGATGCAATCATCTGTGGTCTCTGTGGAGTAAAGTTGATTCTCCAATTCGCTCTTTAAGTTTTCTTTTGACAATACTATAACCATTCTGCGCAATAGATTCCAGCATAGATCTGATCAATCCTGTCCACAAACCATGTACACAGTGACGCAAAAAGAAAAGTAAGAAATCCTTTGAAAATCGGGAATCAAACACGGGCCTTTCAATTGTCTAATCTTTATGCTTATTGCCTTTCAAGCAATAATTTTGTATATTTCGATATTTTACTGTCATTTTGAATGTAGGTGGTCCAGACTTGTCGTATATTTTATATTTTATTTTCGTTTTCAAAGCTGTATTTGGGGCTAAATAAAAGTAAGTAATATGTACCCACTTCGTGGAAGGACTGAGCCTTTTTAGGGCGTGTGAAAGAGACGGAGTATATCCGGCAGATGACAATCTCTGAGATCGAATCAGATCTGTCGTGCAATCTTAATGATCATCGTACCACGAAGCTTTGTTTGAAGTAAAATATACTGCAAGTCACGACATTCCTACATGCCTTCTTTTTTAAATTTTGTATTTCTGTCTATAGTGTTTACAAGCTGGCTTTGGGCTGCAAAGCATTAGTCTCGCATAGACCCAATATCAAGCAAACTAAGTATAGTAGACCATTATCTACTCTTTGATGTTACATATTATTATGCTTTTATATGTACACTAGAGGACGCCAGCAGCTACGCCTGCATTTTTTTTAATTTACCCGTTTTGGCCGATCCCGTGGGAATTTCGGGAAATCCCTTCTTAGTGCACCCCTACGGTCCCTAAGGAACATACGTGCCAAATTTCAGCTTCCTATGCCCAATAGTTTCGGCTGTAGCGTGTCTGTCAGTCAGTCAGTAACGCAAGGATTTTATATATTAAGATATGTGTGTATGTGTCTCGGTGCAACCAATAAAGCACCATTACTGTCGACCATGTTATGTAAACTTACATTGAATATATCATAACAGTTCATTCAACTAATAGATTCATATTATTATACGCGTTGGTTTTGAAGGATAATAATTGGTGTGACAGTTACATGGTGTAATATGATATAACTATGCCTTTTAGTACTTGCCAGTGAATTGACTCTCATAAGCTCTCAGAGTAAACCTAGTCAAACAACTTTGATAACGTTACTCTAGTCTAGTATTTACAGTTGATGATACGTTTGGCTCATTATATAGATTATGTTGTACTAGATGATGCCCGCGGTTACACCCGCATTATTTATGGCTACTGCTCCGCTCCCGTCGGCCATAGCGGGATGTTATATAGCCTTCCTCGATAAATGGGCTATCTAACACTGAAAGAATTTTTCAAATCGGACCAGTAGTTCCTAAGATTAGCGCGTTCAACCTAACAAAGAAACAAACAAACTCTTCAGCTTTATATATTAGTACTAGCTGACCCGGCAAACGTTGTTTTGCAAATTTTTATTCTATTTATTCGAGTGAATTTTTTTTATTTTTTTTTGAAAAATAGATGTTTGCCTATTCTCATAGATACCGGGGATAAGCACAAAATTTTAATTCATCAAAATCGGTCAAGCCGTTTCGGAGAAGTATGGGAACGAAAACTGTGACACGAGAATTTTATATATTAGATAAGAAGTATATGATGTTGTATAATCCTACTTACTTCTTTTATAAATAAGAAAGATTGACAGGATGGATGGATAGAATGCTTGTCACTCTTTCACGTTAAAACTTTTGAAAGGATTTTGATAAAACTTTGTAGGAACATAGCACGTAGGTAGGCTACAATTTGTGGCAATTATCGACGCCCACGCGAACGGAGCCTTGGCAGAAGCGACACTAAAATATTACAAAAACTGAATTTCTGCGTCGAATGAATTTAGGCGTCGACGTTGGTACTTGCTATCTATTCAGAGTTCTTCAGCGAAATAGACTATTAATCAAATGATTCATGTTGAGATTGTAGTGATTCACTCAAAATGGTCTAAATATTTCTGCAATGAAAGTCTCCACATTGTTACACTATGCCAAAACGGTCATCGCAAATATGCCAAACTGGTTGTCCGACAAATACCTACATGCATCGAGAAACGGAAATATCTCGCAAATATTTGTAAGATGAAAATCCTTGCATCGACGGCGCAATATATTTTGCGACTTACATTGCTGGCCAGTGAACGGGAATACGTGACGTCTTATGCTTCTTTATAAAATTAAAGTCTTTATTTCTTGCTAATCGGTAAAGACAAAAAAAAACAAAACCTGAATGTCTGAGATTTTCTTAAAATACTCTTCGTATAATGTCCTCGAAAGACATGCGAAGCCTGTCAACCCGAACTTGACCAGTATTTCACCGCTCTGTGGCCCAACTCTGACCGACGTGAGAAAAGGCCCGTGTCCAACAACGTGGAACACACAAACATACAAGAGTGATATTACATTTAATTAAATATTAAGGTTATAAAATAATTATATTAACTAATATTGAGTACCAGAATATAATTATTTTATTATCTAGTCAAGAAATATTGATAAAAAGGTACACTTAGGCCTAATACATAATGATGTTTAGCATTTAATAAGTGTAACATTTTAGTTTTTCGCTGCACATGGTATGTTTTCCATTAATGTAATTGCTTCTTTCAAAATTTTGTGTATTGTAAACATTATTCGAAGTTTATGCATTTGTACAACACTCTTTCATATAATGAACCACTAAAAAGGTCACCCAAGACTCGGAACGACAACACACAAACATACATAGCGTAGTATCGGGCGGCAAAAGTTTTCAGTTCAGCGACTTCAGGTATGTCGATAATTTCATAGCTTATAAACTCATTCTCAACTCATAAATTCAATTTCAATAAGTGTTGCAATTGACTATAGGCCCTAAAAATGTAACTTAAAATCTGTTTTACCCTTGTGTATAGTCATGTTTCATGTAATCTGTGTTACTTCAGTAGTTCACTAACGATGTCACACGACTCAATACACAGAATTAAAACTTTTAGTTAAATTAAAAGTTCCACCAAAACTTGCAGCTAATTAAAATAACAAGATGTTTACACAAACGTTCGTAATTGAAAAAATATTTAACAAATTCTCTACAAAATGTGTTTATAATAAAATTGAGTGAATTAATTTTATATAAAATTGCTGTTGAAATTAGATTTTAGATTGTTTTAAAATTCTTTAAATTTGTTGAGATTTATTTTGACAAATGTTGGTTTATTTCGGGAATATTCATAGGTATTTGAAAGGATTGTCCATTCTCTGTCTCGATAAGCTTTTAATTCACAGAATCTTGTTGAAAATAATTTGTATTGATGAAGATTTATTATTTTTGTTAAAGGTTCATAAAACATATCTAAAATTTCTAACTTAGGTACCTACCAAAACTTCATAAAAATAAAGAAACTAACATCGCTAATTTCAATTAATTATAATTTAAACATTTAAAGCAAATTAAAAACAACCAACCTTTTTAGCCGGGCAGCAATGCTTACAGCTACAATCCGTTTTTGAACACAGAACTACGAAACTCCGCGGCACTAAGTGTGGATGAGCGACGAGCGACCAACAAGGTCACCTATCGTGCACGACTGCACCGTGCAGACTGCGCTCCGTGCAACACTCGTGCAGACACCGTGCACGGTGCACCGACCACACAAGCCAGACACATAAATTCAACAACCTTCGCCGTGTATATTATGTAAATGGATGTCTCAATGCGCTCGAAAGGAAACTGTATAAAAATGAGACTTATTAAGTCTACAATGGCGACAAATTTAAATAATACATTTTAAAGAGAGTATGACTGTCTTGTTATCATACTGTCGTCGATGTAAACTTCAGCGCTGTGCAAAAACACAACAATGCTTATTAGTAAGGATCGGAATTAAGGGAGCTAACATTGTATAGCTAACATTGTCAAAAGTATGGATATGCCTAATTTTTTAATGTGTTTCCGGAACTAGATTCCAGAATTTTTTTGATTTTAATGAAGGTTTTTTCAACAGTTTAAAACACCTTCGTTAAAAATCCAAAATTTTCTGGAATCTAGTTCCGGAAACACATTAAAAAATTAGGCATATCCACACTTTTGACAATGTTAGCTCCCTGATTCCGATCTTTGCTTTTTAGTTTCTTAACAATGCGACGTCGTACCTCGTGACAGCTTTATTCAAATCTTAGCAAGTGAAATATATATAAACAATAATTGCTCAGTGTGCTCGTAAGCAGCGATAGCTGAGCGGAGAGACGGACAGACTGCTACGCAGAGGGTCTCGGGTTCGAATCCACGGCACGCACCAATTACTTTTAGGAGTTAAATGCGTATTAAATTGTTAATTATCGCTTGTTAAAAGGTTTTTAACATAGTGAGGAAACCTGCATGTCTGAGAGTTCTCCATAATGTTCTCGAAAGACATGTGAAGTCTGCTAACCCGCCCTTGCCCAGCGTGGTGGACTATGGCCTTACCCTTCTCATGGTGAGAAGAGGCCCGTGCCCAGCAGTAGGACAGTATAAAGGGCTGATGATGAAGCTCGTCGGTGTTACTGCTTAACATACATAATTATATTAGCGACCTTATCTTTAATACATCCCTACTATCCCTACCCCTACTCCACACGAGTCAAGCAGGACTCAAACACCAAGCCAGGGTGCGACGCAGAACCCGGCCCGTCAGAGCCGGCCGCGTCTGGCTCGGGGGCTGGCCCGTCAGCCGAGGGTAACTCGGAAGATGAGAGCCTGCTCCTGAGCCCGGTGCGGCAGGACGACGGGGTGGAGGCTGGCGACATCCTGGCCGGCCTAACGCAGCTGACGGTCGGGGAGGTGGGGACATCATCCAAAGATGAACCCTCTGCCTAGTGACGTCAGTTGCCTCCAAATCAACCTCCATCACAGCCAAACGGCCACTGCGCAACTGCGCAAATGGATGGAGGTCCAACAATCAGCCATCGTGCTCATCCAGGAACCTTGGATAAGGGGTGGCCTCATCAGAGGCCTCTCCAGCCTGGGAGGTAAGATTTATACTTCAACTGACCACACACATCCAAGAACCTGCATACTGACAACTAAAAACATCAGAGCCCAAGTTCTAACGGAGTTCTGTTCCAGAGACATCACAGCGATACAAATTCAAAATAATTATATTCTGATGCTCAAATATAATTATTTTATAACCTTAATATTTAATTATATCTACTTCAATATCACTCCTGTATAAGGACTGTTCCATTGCTGGACACGGGTCTTTTCTCACGTCGGTCAGAGTTGGGCCACAGTTTATTGGCACACTGGTCAAGTGCGGGTTGACAGGCTTCACAGTTTTTCTAGAACATTCATCATCATCAGCCTTTAACAGTCCACTGCTACTAGGCCTCTCCTTTGAAAGCTTCTTTGTAAATGTGAATTTACTATACGACGCGCGACGCTGGCCAAACGGGTTGGTATAGGGTTTGTATCAAGTTTTCCTTATCTTACAGTGCTGTTCTCTGCATAATGTGCTCCTCCTGTCGGCTCTTACGACATCCATGGGATGACATAGGGTGGTGACATTCCGTATTCTTAATCCGTCACCACACGGACGTAGAACATTATACAAAGAAAATTATAAGAAAATCTCAGACATCATTTCAATATTTTTCTTCGCCGTTAAGCAAACAATAAAGACTTTAATTTTATAAACAAGCATAAGACGTCATGTATTCCTGTTCACTGGCCAACAATTTAAGTCGCAAAATATATTGCGCCGTCGATGCAAGGATTTTCATCTTACAAATATTTGCGAGATATTTCCGTTTCTCGATGCATGTAGGTATTTGTCGGACAACCAGTTTGGCATATTTGCGATGACCGTTTTGGCATAGTGTAACAATGTGGAGACTTTCATTGCAGAAATATTTAGACCATTTTGAGTGAATCACTACAATCTCAACATTAATCATTTGATTAATAGTCTTTTTCGCTGAAGAACTCTGAATAGATACTAACGTCGACGCCTAAATTCAGTTTTTGTAATATTTTAGTCTAGATTATGCCAAGGCTCCGTTCGCGTGGGCGTCGATAAATAATTGCCACAAACTGTAGCCTACGTGCTATTTTACTGTACAGTTTTATCAAAATCCTTTCAAAAGTTTTAAGGTGAAAGAGTGACAAACATCTATCCACCCATTGCCATCTTTCTCGTTTAAGTTAGTGATTCTCATTAGTAAGTAGGGTTAAACAACACAATCTTATATACTAATATATAAAGCTGAAGAGTTTGTTTGTTTGCTTGGTTGAACCCGCTAATCTCAGGAACTACCGGTCCGATTTAAACAATTATTTCAGTGTTAGATAGCCCATTTATCGAGGAAGGCTATATAACATCCCGCTATGGCCGACGGGAGCGGAGCAGTAGCCATAAATAACGCGAGTGGAACCGCGGGCATCATCTAGTACAACATAAACTGTAAATACTAGACTAGAGTAACGTTATCAAAGTTGTTTGACTAGGTTTGCTCTGAGAGCCCATGAGAGTCAATTCACTGGCAAGTACTAAAAGGCATAGTTATATCATCAATGAACTCATAGACAAACTCAACGCGAGATATTTTTACACAATAGGATATGCAGATGATCTGACCATTCTCACCTCAGGTAAGGTAACTAGTACAGTGTACGACCTTACTCAACAGGCTCTACGCATAGTAGAGTGGTGGTGTAATGAGTACGAATTATCAGTAAACCCGAACAAGACCGAACTAGTTATGTTCACACACAAACGCGCGCTGGGTACTTACCGACTGCCCAGGCTATTCAACACAGAGCTCAAGCTGTCCACCGAGGTAAAGTACCTGGGAGTCACTCTTGACAGCAAATTGACATGGAACAGCCACATGGAAAATAAGCTCAATAAAGCCAGCATCGTCTTCTGGTAGTGCAAGAAGATGATAGGTAAACGATGGGGCCTATCCCCCAAAATTGTCTTATGGCTCTATAAGACAATAATACGTCCGATGATAAGCTACGGCGCAGTAGTGTGGTGGCCTCGGACCAACCTAACAACGGCCGCCAACAAGCTTCAAAAGCTTCAAAGACTTGCATGCCTAGCGGCCACGGGCTGCATGAAAACTACACCTACAGCGGCACTCGAAGTGTTGCTGGACTTGCCTCCATTGCACCTGTTCATACAACAGGAAGCAACGTCGTCAATGTCGGCGATCCGGCTAAGAGCTCTGAAGCTCTGGAAAGACACTAACACACCGCACACTAGCAACTTAAACACACTCTTTAAAGAAGTTCCTCTCACACAAGACATTGGCGACCAAATATCGAAACAATTTGTTTTCGATAAGAAATACAAAATCCAACTGTACGAGGATCTACACGAGGGAGCGGTTGGCCACAACGAGCTCACGATCTTCACAGATGGGTCTAAGACGGATACAGGTACGGGTTCAGGAGTATTCTCAGAGGACCTTAACATCAACATCGCAGCACCGCTGGGAGCCTACAACACGGTCTACCAGGCCGAATGTTTTGGCATAATCCTAGCTGCCACAGCAATCATGGCACGTGAGGTAAGGGAACGATCCATTAGGATCCTCTCAGATAGTAAGGCTGTCCTCTCAGCCCTCAAAAGCCATACTATCACCTCGGCACTCACGCTTGAATGCCACCAGAAACTAACAGAGGTAGGTAAACAAAACAAATTAACACTGCAATGGATCAAGGGCCACAGTGGCTCAAGAGGGAATGACGCAGCCTACGTACTTGCCAGAAGAGGGGCCACTTTAGAGGTGGTGGGACCCGAGCCCATTATTCCCCTCCCTTCTGGTTTTTATTGCAACCTGGTAAGGAATAGGACCAGGACCCAACACAACCAGTCCTGGATTGGTATTGAAACATGTAGGCAGGCCAAGGAGGCTCTTCCCGCAGTAGACGGTAAGATAGCCAAACAAATCCTCCGGCTGTCCAAACAACAACTGCGGACAGTCACGGCCGCCTACACAGGACACGGATTCTTTAATAAACACCTATTTACTATAGGTATCACCGACAGCCCGCTGTGCAGGGCCTGTATGGCAGCAGACGAGACGACAGCCCACCTGCTCCTCGACTGCCCTGAGGTCGCACAGTACAGGCAGCAGTACCTGACGAGATACAGCACCCTGAGGGAGGCAATGGGCCACATCAAGAGTCTGCTGGCCTTCCTCGAAGAGCTGGGGTGGCTCGAATGAAGACACCATTCCCACCTGCACGCAAAATACACGCCAAGACGTGGAGTTGCGGAAACAGCCCGTGCCATCAAGTATCAAGTACATCCCTACTATATTATAATATTATAATTATAAATTCGAAAGTGTGTATGTATGTAATCGATTTTAAACTTTCGCGATTTGTATACATCATAGAAATTAATTTAGCGGGTCTTAATCGCGTTAACGCGATTAAGACCCGCTAAATTAATTTCTATGATGTATGTATGTATGTTCCGTTTTCACGCTAAAACGGCTGAACCGATTTTCTACTAATATTATAAATGCGAAAGTGTTTATAGGTAGATATATATACGTATTCGGTTTATGGTAGATAATGTCATGTCATGGATTGATGACCCAATTACTTTGTACTCTATAGAGTTTCTGAACTCTTTACACTAATCAGGAGTCTCACACAACTTGAGTCTGAAAGTAAATTTATGTTACCCCGACTTCAACGCGCGCGAAGCCGCGGGCAAAAGCTAGTATTATCTAATTTCTAACATATTTCAATGAAGATTCTGGATAATAGACACGTGAACATTTTCGAGGGTCTCTGCCAGAGCCAGTTTGTTTGGCATATTTGACCTTCAAGACGACTCTGTCTTCATGGCCAAGAGTGCCAGATTAAAGTGCCTGTTTCGACTGTAAAAATGTATTTGCATATCAATGAAATACATTTTTACAGACGAAACGGGATGCTATCAAAATTAACTTGTTGTGATCAGATTTAGCAGTTGAGTTGCAAGCACGTACATAGCAACGGATTTAAAGGTTTCCTGGATCGAGGCTACTAGGCGTAAGCTAAATATCTATCCGACAATTTAATTAGGAGCATCCTATGCTACGTTTGCCTATCCATCTAATCTTATCTTCTTAATATATAAAATCCTTGCGTTACTGACTGACTGACAGACACGCTACAGCCGAAACTATTGGGCGCAGGAAGCTGAAATTGGCATGTATGTTCCTTGGGGACCGTAGGGGTGCACTAAGACGGGATTTTCCGAAATTCCCACGGGATCGGCCAAAACGGGTAAAGAAAAAAAATGCAGGCGTAGCTGCTGGCGTTCTCTAGTACTAATAAAATTATAAAGCTGAAGAGTTTGTTTGTTTGGTTGGTTGAACGCGCTAATCTCAGGAACTACTGGACCGATTTCATAAATTCTTTCAGTGTTAGATAGCCCATTTATCGAGGAAGGCTATAGGCTATATAACATCACGCTATGTGTCACGGGAGCGGAGCTACTGCTCCGCCTTAAATAACGCGGGTGTAACCGCGGGCTCATCTAGTATAATATAATACACCCTACCCAATATAATTAAAGAACTGAAATTTTAAGATAACAGCGATGTAATAAAATAACGTTTAATTAGTTTAGATTAATTATACTTTACATGACCTGGTTCGATAAATTTAGCGCTATCAGCAGGATTTTTCACATTTGTTTCAAGGATTAAGATGAAAGGGTCTAATTAAACTGGCAATAAAACAGCAACTTAATTAAGTAATTAAAGGTATAATTCAGTGGCAAATAAACTCTTTGAGGTAAGTTTGAATACAATGACTAAGGTATATGTTATACAAGCCATGTTAAAGGTTGCTATTCTGAAAAGCTGGGCGACGAATGAGTACAGAATTATTAATTATTTGGCCGAGACACAAAAATTATTAATACCATTAATTGTCTTTCTCCTTTATATACTTTTATCTGCCAGGTATTTCAACCGTACATTTTCGGAAGTGTTGAAACAGGAATCTTGTCCTCTAAGAATGTATGTACCTACCCAACAATAAGCCGGTCTGAAGAACGAACTCCTGTGGGAAGTTCATCATGAAAAGGTTCTATCGAATGCATACTACAAATCTTACATTAAGTAGTGCAGCCACACATGAGCTCGCTTCCTTACCGGCTGTGTGTGTGGTGTAGACGGGCTGCTCGATGCACAGCGTTCGATCGACGAGACAAAGCGATGTCGACGTCCCGCCGCGCGCTACGAGCGATGACCGACGCAAGAAAACGATCGCCCCGGTAATGTACCCACACGGACATCACTCATCAAGCCTTCTTCCTTATCAAATACTTTTATGATTTCTCATTTTACTATCTTACTTAAAAAATCGCACTATCCCGTACTGCTAAGGACTCTACAACTCCTTAAAATTGGATCAACAGACACCCTAAACTCGAGGCTAGTTGACAAAAAAAATTGGTTGCCTGTAAAGTCGGTATACGGGCGAAAGTTTTACGTGACAACGACTTTGAGTGGTAAAATAATTTTAATGTGAATATTCATTCGTATAGTAGGAAGAAGGATGAAAGACGCGTGCCTTTCACTTTTTATGTCTGACTCTCTCGCTCTTAGGCGGGACGCGTGCCTCTCACTCGCTCTCATTGTGAGCGCATAACGTGAGCGGAGCGTAACGCAGTTTCTTGAAGTGTCACCCGGCAAACCAATTTATAGGACGTTGTCACGTCAAAATTATAAGTCCATCCTTTAGATTATTCAAAAATAAGCGATACTTATTTTTTTATTTGTAAATTAAACCAAAAATGACCAAGATATAGCTCATTAAAGTTACGTATAACGTCACACCGTGCTGCATTTTTTCGCACTAGGTGACGTCACACGTAACTTTAATGGGCTATATCTTTGTTATTTTTTACATACATACATACATACATAGACTCACGCCTGTTTCCCCGAAGGGGTAGGCAGAGGCATATTAAACGCCCACTTTTCGCCAGTGTTTTGATCCCACGTAATAGGCGGCGAGCCTATTGCCGCTTATTGGGACATTTTGTTTGCCAGAGCCTCGTCCGTTGATCGGCAGGTGCACCACTTGCAGGTGAGGTTGGCTTGGGACCCTAAGTTCTTGGTGGGAACCCTATGCACGTTATTTTTTATTTAATCGAAAAAAGAAAAAATGCGTGTCCAATATATTTTTATAATGTAAAATCGGACTAAATAAAATGTAATTATTTTGACCCTGGAAACTACCCTATTTATGGATCACACAAAGTGCTATATCCAATGTGGGTATTTAACCTATAATGCAATCGAAACATAAACGGGAAGGCAGTCGCTAAACCAACAAACTATTCGTGTAGTTATCACTGTTATCACTGTTATCAGTAATGAGTATATGACTTCACGCAAGACGCATTGATTGAAATTCCGTCACTGTCATTTCCCTCTACACGACATTTCATATCCGTGTGATCTGCAAATATGTACTTAGTCTAGGTGTTCTTTGTTTTAAAGTCTCTGTGATAAAGGAATTAACACTAAAATTGGCCAAGTGCGAGTCGGACTCGCACACGAAGGGTTCCGTACATCATCATCTATAAAAAAAAATCACGTTTGTTGTATGTATACTTACTTAAATATTTTTAAGTAACTATTACTTTATTAAGATCGATAAAAAAATTGCTTAAAAATTACTTTTGTTGTATCGGAGTCCCTCTTTAATATTTACTTTATTTTTATTTAATAATTTATTTTGAAAGGTCATATACAACTACATATTCTGTGAAAATTTTAAGCGTCTACCTTTAGTAATATTGAGCAGAAAATACGAAAAATAACACGTTTATTGTATGGGACTTAATATTTTTATTTTTGGTATTTGTTGTTATAGCGGCAACGAAAATACATTTGTGAAAATTTCAGCTTTCTAGCTATCACGTTTATGAGATATAGCCTGGTGACAGACAGACAGACAGACGGACAGACAGACAGCGGAGGCTTAGTAATAGGGTCCCGCTTTTTTACCTTTTAGGTACGGAACTCTAATAAGTTAATAATGTTTATCAGCACTTTGTTGTAACAGAGTTGTCCGCATACCACTCAAGGTCTGTAAGGATGAATTGGTTCGGCGATTTCATTTATGTCGCAGTCTACACTGATATTTATTTTCTGCAAATTAAAAATGTGCTTCTACACAGAAAACGTAATAATTACTTAGTTGGTCAGGTCTAATTTTGGCTGACAAATCGTCCAAATTAATCGATTCTTTCCGGATAAGATGTTTAAGATAATTGTCTGGTAAGTTTCACGGTGTGAAATGACGTTGCCGATATAACGACGGTATTTAAAACAAATTGAGATCTGGCCAATATATTTTGTACAATTTATGACTTTTTGTACGAAAGGGCGGCGGGCAACGACCGGCCACCAAACTCTCTGTGAATGTTTATCATCCGGTACACCTCGACTCTTAACACTTGGGAGACCTTAGGTACCTACGTACCTACGAGCACTTATCCATATATATGCGAATTTAAAAGAAAACTATTCTGTCAACTAGCTGAGGTGCGGGGGAGGTGTGATCGCTCCGAACTACTCCGAAGTATTCCGAAGAGGTTCCGAACACGATCGCTAGGGCTTGCGTTATAATGACTTTATGCTTTCTATCGACATCGATAAAAGTTTTTTCATTTTTCAATAGGTACTTGCTTTCAATACCGTAAAACTACGTGCTCGTAGCCGTAAAATCATACAACTATAGTCCGCAGGTAACTTTACAAAAAAAAAAACAATGGTCCAAAATCAAGTGTCAAAATAAAAAGTTCATTAATAGTAGATTTTACAACAAGTGAACAAAACGAATCATTTTTATAAGGCGAGGGCTGATAGTAATGTCGAGGATAAAATGGTTTTGTGGACGAGTTATAAACTCTGCTTTTCACTTCGATTGCGAGGAAATAAAACAGTAGTATAACATAACATTTCTTGTAATATTCATTTTCTTAAATTAATTAAAAAACCTACCATACTTGAATTTAAAATTTAATATATTTTATATCTTAAAAACACATAAGGAAAATAAATTGAAGTAAATATTATAAAATAACAAATTCTATCAATGAACGTCTTATTGTGTTAGGCTGTATGGCTCATTTTCTTTGCCTTAATATACATTAATACATTTATGATATACATACATTTATGAGATACATTTAAGAGTAGATACGTAATGCACTTGTGCACAAAATTTGATTTTGTGCAGCCTATATCCTGCACAAAATAAGCACTTTCAGAGCATGAGAAGCTAAAATGATATTATTGATAGATCATTAACAGTTAATAAAAACGTCAATTCATGTTTCCGTTTGGTCTTTCCATTTAGGATTATTTTCCCATGAACTATTACTATAGATTTGTACACCAGAACCATAGTTGTATGGTTTAATGGTATCAAAATTTATTTATTTTATTTATTTTACAAAGTTATATTTTTGATTTTTAAAATGAATTAATTTCGTATTAACTTCCGGTGGCTGAGTTTCTTTAAGTGAGTTTGAAGCAACTTCTGATGCATTTTCTTCAAGTAAATTTGAAGCTGCTTCGTTTGGTGTATCCATCTGAAAGGTAGAAAATACGATAAATTCTAATCTTAAGAGTAAACTCTTAAGATTCAAATACATAAAATGTCGGTTACGTGAATTCCACCAAACTATATCTGTATGTATCACCAAAAATAATTTTAATGGAACTACACTGTTAAACAATAGAATTTTCCTCATCATAATAAATTGATTCTTAATATTAAATGTGTATTCGTTTGAACATCTTGCATGTTAAAACTTAAACCACACAACTGTGATAATGATAGTAACAAAATAATATTAGGCAGTTACATAATATGCATATTGTTACTAACCATTCGAGGCAAAAACAGCGTAGGTACTGCACTACTCATTAGTCGCCGCTTGTTGTTTTTCATCAAAAAAAAAATCCTCAGTGAAATGTTTTGAGCACATGACGCTTTATTTTGAAGGAACCCAATTTTCTCTTTTAGTTAGGTCTATCCATATGTTTTTTATACTACCGTCTTTTGGAAAACTGTAGGAAAAAAGAAATAACTTTATATAAAACAGAATTGTTATCATAGTTATCCAAAAATCATACACGAAAAGAATAATTATTATAAACTAGCTGTCCCGGCAGACCTTTTTCTGCTTTATTTGTCTAAAACAAATAATTTTACGTCTTTTCTCTCCATAAGAACCTTCCTCAGACTTCATCAAACACAACAAAAAAATCAGCTAAATCGGTTCAGCCGTTCAAGAGTTTTTGCGCTTAGCAACACATTTGGCGATTCATTTTTATTTATATAGATAACATTACAAAGTATTACTAATACTAGTAAATAACAAACTCTTTATTGTGTCTATATCTAAATAAGAATGCTAAAAAACTATATGTTATTACAATAATCATTTTGTGGGAAATCATCGACAATGCAAAATAAATGCATCGCACCGCACTAGTCATTGACGCCACGAGGCGGGTGTTTCGTCGTTTCGCACCACGAGTGGTTCGGACCGCGGTGTGAAACGCCGAAGAGCTCTTAGGAATAGGCTGTTTCGGACCGCGGTGTGAATCGGCCATATAATAATGTGAATGGGTTCATTCGAACTGCGAATGGAACAAAAAGTTTTCTCAGTTATAATGCTTAAAGTACAGCCAGGCACAAAATAAAATAGCGAAAATTAAATAAATTTTGTTTTGAACGTATTTGTTACACATGGCTTGTCGCCTACTCTACGTAATACTTTTGTATTTTACAAAATGGTACAAAATGTCGGTCTGGTTATAAATTATCCCTTTGTAAAACCCAGCCTGACTGGCAATAAACAATTGAAAAAGATGGAGCGCAAATATGCGCTTCTGATTGGTTCATCTGAGTCTTAGAGCCATAAATAATTTCTCTACATCTATCTCGCTTGCATTTATGGGTCTAATGGAGCCGTCTAGTGAAGGGTGTAATAATAAAATACATATTATCGATAAGTAACGTTTATTATCGTATATTGTTGACTTAATTAAAAAATCCCAATATTTGATATTAAACTATATTTGAAAATACAGTATTTTCATTCACAGAGAAAGAAAGTTTATTACAAGAAACAAAGTAGATCATATTGTGTCTCATAAATGAGCCGTTAATATTACATTTAAAAAGATTTAAATTATATACTTAATTATTAAGAAAATAAAATTAATCTTCATCGGAGACTTCACCTTCAGAGTCTTCGTCTGCTGGCAAATCTTATACTAATATATAAAACTGAAGAGTTTGTTTGTTTGGTTGAACGCGCTAATCTCAGGAACTACTGGTAAAATTTGAAAAATTATTTCAGTGTTAGATAGCCCATTTATCGAGGAAGGCTATAGGCTATATAACATCACGCTATGAGCACCGGCAGCAGAGCAGTAGTTTTAAATAACGCGGGTGTAACCGCAGGCATCCTCTACTCGACTTCTAATTGGAGCTTTTTGTAAGTCTTTTTTTTGAAGTTCTTCGGCATGCCTCACACATTTGGCCCAGTCTTCTGGTGTGACATTATCTACTGGCTTGGTGAAGGTGATTTTCAACATCTGCTATCTTGAAAGTGTTATTGCTCTTCGTAATTCTTCCTTTACTTGTATCCAAATCACTTCTATCGTTAGTAAGTGCGCAGGTAGCTGTTTATCGATAACTACTATCATTTTTTACTTTTATAACCTGGCGACTCAGATTATAATGCGCGTGCGTTACTATTAGCATGCGTTTGAATATAAAAGGCTCTCTGTATCCTTCTGGCTTTCATAGTGGATTTAATGTGACTACATGAAGTGTTTTCCAAATATTGTGAACTTGTAAATCAAACAAGGTAAGTAAATCCTGCAATTATCTTCTCATAATCTTCTTATAATTTTCAAAGTGATATCATCTTAAAATAATATTTTCTACTTAGCTATAAATAAATAAAGAAGCAATACCTAAGAAGAACAGATAAAACACAGGACAGGCTTAATCTAGACAAATGTAATTTTAAATGCTAGGTATACACCTGATGGTAGGTTGACACGACGTGCATAAAGTTTATTTACCCTTGATGGGCGTGATAACATGTTAGGTGTGTTGAAGTTAGATGGTTCGTAAGTGTAGTCTAGACAATTAATAAAAGATAAATAAGATAAATGAAACAAGCTTCGAAGTCTGTGATTTTTAATAATTACTAGTGCATTTTATCATGTGCCATCAAACCGTTAATTTAAAAAATTACGTATGATGTTTCGAACTTTTGTTTTAATTAGTATTAAATACTTAATTATTATTTGTAAGTAAAGTTTTGTTATGTAGGCACGCCATCGAAATTTCAATCAGTTAGTTTTAAGTCAGAATGTGTACCAAATGTTTCAACTGTGATTTAAACTAGTTCTCAATTCCTAATCTAACTGTGACTGAAATTCAACCACCTTTACTAAATGTTAGTAAGCGATTGTGATTTTGAAATATGATTCCAAAATATCAAGTCGTAACTGTTTTATTCATCAAACACTTTTCTACTCGACTGTACATACAAACTTTCAAATTAGCTTATACCTAAACATAGTGGTTCGAATCGCCCCATTCCTAAGAGCTATTGGTCGATTCACACCGCTCGGCGCCTTAAGGACCGCCGCGGTGTGAAACAGCCCATTCTTAAGAGCTATTCTGCGTTTCACACCGCGGTCCGAACCACTCGTGGTGCGAAACGACGAAACACCCCACGAGGCTAATTATATCAGTGATAAGTCACTGACTCGTTGACAGAATCGGGTCGCCTTATATTACGTCTCTATAGGTTAAGTGCTCGTAGCTACGTACACACATAAAATAACTTCACGCCTTTTATCCCCGAAGGGGTAGGCCGTAGGCAGAGGTGTATTACACACCCACATTTCGCCAGTTATGTTTAGGTCCCAATGTAGGTAATAGGTGGCGAGCACAGACATATGTAGATCTAGATCTGTGGTGGCGAGCCTATTGCCATCTACCTACACACATAGTAATATTCAGTCATATCTGGTTAGACCAGTGAGTTGACCTCGGGCTCCAAGGTGTGTAAGTCTTGGATGCAACCCGGATAACGCTAGTTTGATGATGATGATGATACCCATAGTAATAATATTCGTGTCAACATACACACATAAAAATACGTATTATTTTATTTTGTGGTTGTACGTACCTATGTTATATTTTTATAATAGAAGCTCGACTAGTTTTCGACTACAAATGGTATAGTTAGCTAGTCAAGAGCGATGCGACATAAGCGATGCGGAAAATATATCATGCGAAGAACCGTAATATCTATAGTAAACTACATGGACACACCATGTTATATAAATCTTTAAGGGCAAAGTTTAGAATTCTCGATACGGTATTATGTTAACTTTTCCTTGTGAGAGATTTTCGGCCTACGCACTAAAAGCGAGCAACCCTGCTGCTACTAAGAAGTCTATGTCGGAGAAGGCATCGAGGAACGAGATAGCTGATGATGGTTTTGTGACGGTGCAGAAAAAGAAGCGTCGTCAGAAAACCGTCAAGAACTGCTGCAGCACGGCACGGCTCCTGTGGAGCCTGGTGCAAACCTGCGCGCTGCCGCACCGAACACACCCGTGTACACTTTTGGCCGAAGGGTGTGGTGTTCCGTCGCTTCTGCGGTCAAGTGTCACACGAACGCACAGTATCATCGTGCAAATTTTATTAACATAGTTCATAAGTATACTTACTAACACAAATTGTATATTGTATGTATGTTAATTTTGTAAGGTATCTATCATAATTAAAATATGTATGTCAATCCATTGCCCCATAATACAAGCTCTGCTTAGTTTGGGAATAGATGAGATGGTATTGCGTGTATTATATGTATTGTGTCTATATTTATACTTATAAATAAATAAATAAAAACCGTTGTGGTGGTATCTAAGTTAACTCATATACCTATATATAATATTGATGCCTCGATAAATCTCGAATAGGATTTTTGTTATGTGACTTTTGTATTCGCTTTTAATCAATCGCCAAGTTTTGACTCGCATACATGTCTCGATTATACACCGTAGTACGCACGTAGAGCACTCGCAGATTACCCCAAATTGTCCACATGCGGCCACAAACAGGCTTTAGAGGAATAACGGAGATCCAGCTAACCCAGCTGTGCTCACATATATCAATCTGTGTATACACTAAGTACAAATATTACGCCCGTTACCACCACATGGGGCTCTAGAACGAAAATTATATACATGTTGTAAATATTGTACACAACTGTCTACATAAGGTCTTCCAATATTAAACAATATGAGTGTTTTTACGAAGAACTGTAATATTTTATTCAGATTTATTTTTCTTAATAAGAGAGATTAGTGCATCGTATGATTCAGCACAAGTTAAGTATTGTTAGAGTTTTTTTAAACAACCTGTTGGTCGTTCGGTGAATGGGAATCTCGAAGGCCTAAGCCCAGTTCCTCCCTAGTCAGTCATCCTCTTAGCTATGGCGAAAGGTAGTAAGGAGTTGAAGAGATTTTGGGAGATTTGGACCAAAATAAACTCTTACTTTCCTTAGTCTGGTTAGCATCTTTTGCGCTTGTGGACTGCGAGACTGCTAGCTACGATCAGTCACTTTTCGGATGGTAATGTGTCTATAGATTAAGCTTTTAGTATTATTCCACACATGTTCAGACAAGGAAGGTAGTGTGTCTGCAGTGTAATTTGGTATAACTTATTAAAAGCACATGTCATCATTCTCCTAGTGTTATCCCAGTTTCAACCTGGGGTCCGCTTACTAGTCTAACCGGATTTGACTGAATATTAGCTTTTCCACGGAGCAACTGCCTATCTGACCTCCGCAACCCGAAGGGATAGCGATATTGCAGGGTTTAGACTAGTGTCAATTTATTTAGAAGGTACTGACGCCCTATAACGACTGTCAAAGATCTTCATGACAACCGGGACCGACGGCTTAACGTGCTCTCCGAGGCACAGGGCAAGCGATAATTTATAATACAATACGCACATAACTCCGAAATGTCATTGGTGCGCGCCGTGGATTCGAACCCGATACCCTCTGCATGGCAGTCTGTTGGTATCTCCACTAGGCTATCGCTGCCTTTTACTAAAAGCACATGTGCTCCAAAGAAATGAAGTAAATAGGCATGACGGTTATGTATATCGTATCCATCTCGCGAATGACATCGCGGTCGCATCCCGCGAATCAAGTAATGGAATGGCTTTAACCTTGTCACATATTTTGAGATCTTGCTCCTCATACTTAGTTAAGTTTAGTTTCATTACGTTTACGCGTACGTTATATTATATTACGTTTCAGGTGTCAGTGGTACATATTACTACAAAATATTACTCTATGCATATTTCAAATACCATTAGTAAGAACATAATCTCCTCGACAAGCACTTGTTTACCATTAAAAAGTATTACATAGCATTCAGAAAATGTTCCTATAGGTTCATAGCAGAGTGTGTACCCACTGCATGAGTTCTGGAAAGCTCGATCTCTTTAAAGCTCTTGCGAAATGAAATCCTAGCAGCGGGCCTTGGGGATTAGAAAGTGAAGTTCACAGAAATCTTGTAATATGTCACAAAACTGACAGAAACGCGTACATTTCAGTTGTAAACGAGATTAGATATTGGTGAGCCAACCGAGGCGCATTTCACAGAACAAAATATTAAATTGATTCCGTCAGGTTATGCCATCGTAATACTTAATTTTTTAGGGGGCTTTATAAGCATCATCATTAGGTATCAGCAGCCCTGTATATAAACTAGGCATCGCTGGGCACGGGCTTCTTCTCACTATACTGTCAATATGTTATACTAATAGATAAAGCTGAGGAGTTTCTTTCTTCGCTAATCTCAGGAACCACTGGCCCGATTTCACAAATTCTTTCAGTGTTAGATAGTCTATTTATCGAGAAAGGTTATAGGCTATATATAACATCACGCTATGAGCCACGGGAGCGGAGCAGTAGCGTTAAATAACGCGGGTGTAACGGCGAGCTCATCTAGTTTTTTATAAAGCTGTAAATATACAGAACGGTGATAGCCTAGCTTACTTTTTAATAGTTTTAATAATTGTATTGTGTCTTTATGCTACTTTTCTGTACTGTCGAATTGTCAATTTGTCAAGGCCTATCGACACGACACGATTTTACGTCCAACTTGACTAAATCACTTGATGAAATCGTGACGTGTAGACGCCAGTCGTCCAACTCAAGTTCATCGGGTGGGCGGTACCACCAGATTTTAACCAATCGGGTGGACGGAATGCAAATCAGTGATTTGATGGTGTCGTGTAGACGGGCAAAGGCAATTCGATTGAAAATTTGATCAGTGGTAAAATTGTGCCGTGTGGATAGGCCTTCAGTCATAGACTCGAGTTGCGTAGTTGCTTCTCGATGGGGCGCAGTATTTGCTAGATTTCTCTGTTAAGGCATTCTCAACAGAAGTACCTACCAAGTAACTGAATGTGTCTGGTAAATAGTAATGTACCCAAGTACTAAGTTTGGGACCTCAGTAATAAGCTATAGAAATGTGGGTGTGTAATACCTTTGACAGGTCTAGTCGCCAGCTCTCGAAGGTTTTGATAAAAAATGCTTTATCAATGTGGACAGAATTGTTGTTGCTAAGGGAAACGAATTAGGACGTGTAACAGTGGCCGGCGACACCTCAGACCGTTCACCTAACCTTGCGCTCTCGCACACACACACAGACACAGGCCGTGTGTCCGTGTGTCTGTGCGCGTGCGGGTGTGTGAGCCTCGCCCTGACACACATATAGAGTAACGAAACATAACCAACACCGATATGCATTTGAGATAGGGCTGCTGCGAAACCTATTGTATATGGATTTAAAGAATTTAATGGCCAAATTAAGCATATAGCCTCTCTTTGGGCCATATAATTTGTAGCGTTGAGATGCTAGCCTTACCAGGTGAACAAGACCGCATGTTGCTTATTGAAAAGGCAATGAACTATTATAATAATTCTGTCTAGTTTTCGATAGTCTAGAGGTTTGCCTCTTTCAAAGGCTTTAATTAAGTTTATGATATAAGACGTCCAGCATCGTTTTAATCGAATCATATTATCATAATGGTTGCAGCGATGATGCAACAAAAACCACCGCCGAGCCGGATATGAAGGCTGAACAAAAAGTGACCTACCACTAGGTCACTGGCACCGTTAATTATGCGTGGCCAGACGGCCGGTTCGCAAAATGATTTAATTTGGGATACGTGCACCGCATCTCACTCATTTAAATCAATTTATATATAAAAAGAAGCATTTTCAATACTTTTTTTTATTCCTAGCAATAGACAGATTGTCCGCGTGGTGACGGATTAATACGGAATATCACCACCCCATATCATACCATGGGGGTGTCGTAAGAGCCGACAGAGGGAGCATATTATGCAGATAACAGCACTGTTAAAGAAGGAAAACTTGATACAAACCGTATACCAACCCGTTTGGCCAGCGTGGTATAGCAGGCAAATTCCTCCTTTCAAAGGAGAGGCCTAGTCCAGCAGTGGACTGTTAAAGGCTGATGATGATGAATAGACAGATGAACTAGTGGTCTGATGGTAAGTAGTTATCCCAGCTCATCTAAGGCTCACACAGGGTTGTGTCTGAAAACACAACCAGGCCGCTGCTTATCGCGAGGATGAAATAAAGGAATATAGAAAGCGCGATGAGGGAGAAGAAAGACAGGCAATAGGGCTTTATTCTAGGTACGTGTTAGGTATGAGAATCGATGTGCTTTTGGTAATGACGACGGTTGCTAGACCATCGTCATTACTAAAAGCGATTGACGCTGGTTGCCAGTTGGTCCCCACAAGTGGTGGCCTGAATTAGCAATCACCAGCAAATGGCCATTGTCCACTCCAGATATGACAGTGTGCATGCATAGTTCTTACATACAGTCGTAACGTTTTGATGACCGTCATCATCAGCCTTTAACAGTCCACTGCTGGACTAAGCCTCTCCTTTGAAAGGAGGAATTGGCCTACTATACCACTCTGGCCAAACAGGTTGGTATAGGGTTTGTATCAAGTTTTCCTTCTCTTACAGTGCTGTTCTGTGCATAATATGCTCCCTCTGTCGGCTCTTACTACACCCATGGGATGATATGGGGTGGTGACATTCCGTATTCTTAATTTTTGATGATCACATATGTTTAAATGCTTCCAGTCCGAGCCGGTCACGGGTTGTTTATTCGATCAGCCTGTAAACTCTTAGCGTCGAGAGCATTATATTTAATCAGTTTATACGCCATGAGCCGTGTAATCGGTTTTATTTTGGGCAACACGTTCAATGCAACGTTCATAAAATAAGCTATGGGTATATTTTATTTACACCTGGGATTAGGGATTGCGGTTACCGAAGTCTGTAGCACATTGTGTCTGGCGAAACTGCTAGACAGAACATTACGGAGAACTCGCAAACATGTAGGTTTCCTCACAATGTTTTTTTTTACTGCTAAGCAATCGATAATTAACAATTTAACAGTCACTTGACTTCAAAACGTCCTTTGGGCGCGCCGTGGAATGGAACCCGAGACCCTCTGCGTAGCAGTCTGTCAGTCTCTCCACTAGGCTATCGCTGCCTATTTAACCAACACTCACCGGAGTCGAACCGATATAAGGTCTCCCCTAAAATCCTTTAAATTAGACCCATATTATTTACTCCGGTTTCACTTTTAACGTTCTGCAGCGGAGGTGCGCTAAAGAAGTACCTAAACTATTAGCTAAGCGTTTGTAAGGGTTATTGCCCTTACGCTCGACACATTATCTGAAAAGAGCCGACCCTTTTGAACAACATTTAGAAATACTTAGACAAGTCTCGTATTATATAAATATACTAAAAGATCTTCAGAATGAATAGGCTTCGTTATTTCTTAAGAGTGCTTAATTATCTTTATTATTTTTCTAATCGCACGTCGTACGTTCAGAATAGCGTTTCATCATACGTGTACAACATGTACTTACCTAATCAAATAAGTGTATTTAACAGATTTTAAATACGCTTATATGTGTCTGAGCTCTGGGAGGCCACTCCTAACGCAATAAGAGTGACCGAAAATTATGCAGGTCTCATATAGCTGAAAATATTGACACGAAGAAGAAGAATACGCTACCCAATATATGTAAGGTTTACTTCTTTTGAGTCTGCCCGCAACCATAACCGATGTAAGCCGGAGACATTCAGTCAACTTGCATATGCCTTAATTATGCCTATTTGATACTATTAAATACTATGTATTAAGATTCTTTATATTAATTTGCATGCTGGATACAAATTCCACATCACGCGGGCACAGCTACCATTTATTTATTTCATTTAGGTCACAGAGACACTTACGAACGTGAACATCTAACATGACAGCGGATACCGTCTTGTATAAGTATATACATAACAATAGTAGGATGTGATAGTAGTGTATGTATTCCGGTGTGCATCGTAGCGAGCGGAAGGTAATAGGAAATAAGGGCCCTGCAGCCTCACTCCTTGTACCGCGACAGACAAATTGTCTCCGCCGGAGCACACCGGTCACTGACACTGCTGATCGACGACACAATATGTACATGCGTACCTATGTTGTGTGGTTTATTGCAGCCTTTAGGTATAACAAATGGTTTTCGCTCCTAACAGAATACCAATGTCATATTGTTTTACGAGAAGGCATTAATGTTGAGTTGGTCACTTATTGTTTATGGGTCTTTGGATTTCGTAGTAGGTAACGTAAACAGTTGAAATATCGTAATATAACAACTTTATCATTAGCCTTTAACAGTCCACTGCTGGACTAGGCTTCTCCTTTGAAAGGAGGAATTGGCTTACTATACCACGCTGGCCAAACGGGTTGGTATAGGGTTTGTATAAACTTTTGCTTCTCTTAGAGTGCTGTTCTTTGCATAATATGCTCCCTGTGTCGGCTCTTGCGACACCCATGGGATGATATGGGGTGGTGACAATCCGTATTCTTAATCCGTCACCACACATATAACTACTGTAGCAATAACATTCTCTTTGACCATTCGTGCAACGAGGCAAAGATATAAGGCAGAAGAGGGAATCATTCATTTACGAAGATATGAAAGATTCAGTAAGTAAGTTTAATTGTGTATATCGGTATATCTGATAGTATCCACGTGTCAGCCCTAATCAAACATCACACATCTAGCATTACACTCATTTACAGTTGGTCAGATAATGCACAATGACCATTTTACGGCCGCCATGACAGTACGCGTTAATATCCAATCACTACGATTAATATTAGACGACATCCGCCCGTCAGTCTGGCCCATGACATGACTCATGTGTTCCGTTAAACAACTGTCATATGACAAAGGTCAAATAAACAAAGACAAATCGACATAAACCCTAACGGACAAAGACAGACTTGCATAAATCCTAACGGGCAATTTTCAGAAACTCATAATGTAGTCACTTTTATCACCTATTGAAGTCGAACAATGAAACTATTGCAATTTTATTCAGTAATTCTAAATTTGCCTGCATTGAGTTATGGTGTTGATTTTACAAAAGTAAGTATATTGACATGAACACAGTAGAATTGGTAATGGCTTTTGTAAAGCATTTTATATTCTCACTAAAGATTATGAGCTATAAAAGGCAGGGATAGCCGAGTGGATATACCAACAGACTGCCATGCAGAGGGTATCGGGTTCGAATCCACGGCACGCACCAATGACTTTTCGGAGTTATGTGCGTATTGAATTGTTAATTATCGCTTGTCCCGTGCCTCGGAGAGCACGTTAAGCCGTCGGTCCCGGTTGTCATGAAGATCTTTGACAGTCGTTACAGGGCGTCAGTACCTTCTAAATTAACTGACACTAGTCTAAACCATGGAATATCGCTAGCCCTTCGGGTTACGGAGGTCAGACAGGCAGTCGCTCTGTGGAAAAGCTAATATTCAGCCAAATCCGGTTAGACTAGAAAGCGGACCCCAGATTGAAACTGGGATAATGCTAAGAGGATGATGACTAAAGTTTATGAGCTGTGGGAAAAGTTTGCAGTTCGCTTATGCCATTTTACCGTTTCGACTCTATACGGAACTGAGGCAAGAACCACACAGCACATCATCATGCATTTGGAGTTTATTGACTAGGAGCTCTATTCTTAGTATCGTGGAAATCTCTTAGGGGTGATCCGAAATCGCGGAGCAGCCTCAGCTGTTCTATACATTTTTTGAGGTAAAACTGCAATGGACCAGCTGATATTTTTCTCGATTACGTTAATATCCCAGGGCAATGGTTGTTCATAATTATTATAAGAATACGTAGCAGATATATCGCAACAAACCTCTTAGGAAGTGTACCGTTGCATAATTAATGTAGAGTACGTTTTGAGAAGAAAAGAAAGTACCTATTGAGTACCCAAGCATCCAAAAACAGTTTCCCTGAAGTTTAAGCCTTATTGCGCCATTAGTTTATTATGCACGTAAAACGCAATAAGTGTTTCATATTGTACGCAAATCTGTTAGCTAAGAGAACAACGGTTATTGTTGCGGCCAGAAGCCTTGCACACGTGTAGCAGTATTACGAATGTAAATATTATGAGATTATCTGTACCATGCCAATAAATTATTTATGTATCGACCTCGGTAATAAGCTGCTGCGGAAATATAGAAATTGGAAGTAAGAATGTAGAATTCACATTAAATATACCTGGGTGTACTAACATCTCCATTCTGTAAGATTTAGTGTTTAATACTACATAATGTATATGCTATACAACTGTATAGTTGTCATGTGGTGTTGCTGCCTTAGTAACCCTTGGTGTAAAATAGGTAATTGACCTAAGAGTGGCTATTATATATTGGCCAATTCACTCTAGTCCTTCCTGATAACAGTCGTTAACTGGGCGGAGTAGGAAAACCTTATATATACCTATATTATTAGGAGCTTTATCCAGACCTTCTGGATATTAGAACAATATCAAGAAATGGATAAACCATCGTCTTGATAGCAGCTTCTTAAAGTTTTTTAAAGACCCATTAACGTTAACATATAAAATGTTTTTGAAGTCTGAACCACTTTATATTGTAGACTAGCTGACCCAGCGAACTCCATATCGCCTTTTTAAGAGTTTTTATTGAATTCCCTTTTTTCCAAGCCCCTTTTCCAAGTTACCATTGACTTAGCGCTTAATCTCTTATCATTGCAGGGTCTATAAATGATGCAAAAACAAACATAGATTTTTATATACTCAATATTGAATTGCCCATTCCTTAAAATATCGAAGACGATACCCATATCGACTTTAAAAAAAAATCCCGTCCGCCATCTTTGATTTCTTATCCGCCATCTTTGATCACGAAATAGATGTTTTATTTGGATTCACCATCCCTTAAATCATCAGAGACGATACCCATATTGATTTTTAAAAATTTTCCCATCCGCCATCTTTGATTTCCCATCCGCCATCTTGAATCACGAAATAGATGTTGTATTTGGATTCCCCATCACTTCAAACATCGGAGACGATACCCATAGGTATTGATTTAAAAAAAAAATATCCCATCCGCCATCTTTGATCACGAAAAACATGGTGTTTTTGAATTCCTCATTCCTTAAAATATCGGAGACGATACCCATATCGACTTTTAAAAAAGTCCCATCCGCCATCTTTGATTTCTCATCCGCCATCTGTGATCACGAAATAGATGTTGAATTTGGATTCCCCACCCCTTTAAATATTGGAGTTGATATTGATTTAAAAAAAATCCCATCCGCCATCTTTGATCACGAAATAGATGGTGGTTTTGAATTCTCCATTCCTTAAAATATCGGAGACGATACCCATATCGACTTTAAAAAAATTCCCGTCCGCCATCTTTGATTTCCTATCCGCCATCTTTGATCACGAAATAGATGTTGTATTTGGATTCTCCATCCCTTTAAACATCGGAGACGATACCCATACCGATTTTAAAAAAAAAACCCATCCGCCACCTTTGATCACAAAATAGACGGTGTTTTTGAATTCAGGATCGGAGACGATACCCATATCGACTTTAAAAACTCCCGTCCACCATCTTTGATTTCCTATCCGCCATCTTTGATCACGAAATATATGTTGTATTTAGATTCATGGCGAATCTAAATACAACATATGTTGTATTCGGATTCTCCATCCCTTTAAACATCGGAGACGATACCCATACTGATTTAAAAAAAAAATCCCATCCGCCACCTTTGATCACAAAATAGATGGTGTTTTTGAATTCAGGATCGGAGACGATACCCATATCGACTTTAAAAACTCCCGTCCGCCATCTTTGATTTCCTATCCGCCATCTTTGATCACGAAATATATGTTGTATTTAGATTCGCCATCCCTTAAAACATCGGAGACGATAACCATATTGATTTTTTAAAACTTTCTCATCCGCCATCTTTGATTTCTTATCCACCATCTTTGATCACGAAATAGATGTCGGATTTGGATTCCCCATCCCTTTAAATATCGGCGACGATACCCATATCGACTTTAAAAAAAAATCCCGTCCGCCATCTTTGATTTCCTATCCGCCATCTTTGATCACGAAATAGATGTTGTATTTGGATTCACCATCCCTTAAATCATCAGAGACGATACCAATATTGATTTTTAAAAATTTTCCCATCCGCCATTTTTGATTTCCCATCCGCCATCTTGAATCACGAAATAGATGTTGTATTTGGATTCCCCATCCCTTTAAACATCGGAGACGATACCAATATTAATTTTTTAAAATTTTCCCATCCGCCATCTTTGATTGCCCATCCGCCATCTTTGATCACGAAATAGATGTTGTATTTCGATTCTCCACCCCTTAAAATATCGAAGGCGATACCCATATTGATATTTAAAATTTTATCATCCGCCATCTTTGATTTCCCGTCCGCCATCTTGGATCACTAAATAAATTTCATATTATTAATCAGCGTCCCGAAAATCTCGAAAACGATACCCATATAGATTGTATCCTATTCGTTTAGCCTTTTTTTGCCTTTGACCCAACCCTCCCCCTTCTCGTTTGACCATTTTATTATTTTTGTCTGGCCCCCAATAGTTGTGGCGTAATTTTATATAGCCTATAGCCTTTCGGAATAATTGGGCTATTATAGGCAATAACAATTTTTAAAATCCGACTGCTAGTTCCTGAGATTAGCCGACATTATATTTTAGCCTTTTTAGCCTTTTGCCCGGCCCCAAAGGGTCGAAGCGCTACGTTATATAGCCTATAGCCTTCCGGAATAACTGGGCTATCGTATACAAAAAGAATTTTTCAGATCCGACCGGTAGTTCCTGAGATTAGCGCGTTCAAACAAACAAACAAACAAACAAACAAACAAACAAACAAACAAACAAACTCTTCCGCTTTATTATATTAGTATAGATATATATGTAAAGCGACCATCTGACGTATTACTTACAGACCAAATAAAAAATAACCAAACCTTAAGAGTTGTAAATTTTCGACATTGCCTTACTGATTGCCCTTCAAGTTGAAGAACAAAGTGCAACTCTACGGTTCATATTTCAAGACCTTACTGGAACATCGTTGCAAAAAATAACCCTGATCCTTAGAACAATTCGACATTAATAACAAAAATAAAATTAGTTCGAATTCGGCTCGTCATCGAACAACCCTCAAAATTAATAAGATAGAGGACAAAAACGTTTCTAAAAAGACTTTTACCCCAAAAGTGTGTTATTTATGGTTTCCCGTGTCTCGTGGTTTTTCTCTGTTAATTGCGCTCTCGGAGATAATTTACCGTTTTCCCGGACAATACAGAGTTGATTGCTCCGCGTTTTCCTAGACGAGCGCCTTAATTGTGTCCGCTGTGAAGCACTGAGCAGTTGAGCACCCCCATTACTGGTAGCCATCCAAATATGGACTATTTAACTAATTGTATGGATGACTTGCAACTCTCCTGGCTGTCTATTTTATCACTGGCAACCACGTGTCAAAGTCAGTGAATATCTTCTTCTTCGTATCGTGTGAGTGTGTGGCCAACATTTAAGTTTGTAGTGAATATAACATCTATAAGTTCATTCTAATATAATATTGGAACCTCGAAACAGTATAAAGATATCTCTATGTTCAAAAACTCCAGAATGACTAAGTAATATTATAAATACTGAAATAAATGTAATAGTAGTTCTGTAGGTATGTTTGTCTGTTTCGCTTTAACGCCTAAACCACTAAAGTAATTTTGATAAAATGTTAGATTGAAAATCTTTAATTCGTAAAAAATATCTAAGATACTCGTTCATTCAGTCAAAGTAAGAAAACCAACAAGCACATTTAAAGACTTTTTTAGCTGGTTTATATCATATTATACATAATTATGTCAATTTTTTTTATCCACGAAGTTATATACGTGTGCTGTTCTTTATCTATTCCCACGGATCTTCTTTACTAATTCATTTTATCCAAGTCAGTCATAGTCAGTCAAGTAATAAGCTTCGAAGCTAGTGCAACATTCATAAATATTTGAAGACGCTTTGTAAAACTACTTATCAAGCAAGATTACCTTGAGAACGATAACAAATGGAGTTAGAAACAAGACGTGAAATGTAGTCAAGAATACAGAATTAAACTCATAAACGTTCCTCCCCCACTCCCTCCCCTGTTAACAAACTGTTCATTAATTATTCAGATCTCGTTCATTTTTATTTAATTTTTATTCTTATAATTTAACAGAAAATTTATTTTACTTGTTCTAGACCGTAACCCAAAATCCATGCATGCAAGTGGGTAAAACTTGCCACGAATTGGGATCACAATCAGAAGCGGTAAATAATGACGTTAGAGAAGAGATGAACTCTTGTTTACTACATGTAAGAAACAGTATTATCGCAGAGCCCTTGCAAGGATCCTTCAGAACTACGACATTGCCTCTTGTTCTGACCCTTTATAAGTTTAAATATTGATGAGTTTAAGTTATCTAATTTCCTATATGATGTAAAGTTACTATAACTTGCGAGTTGCTAGAATTCTCTTAAAACTCTGCGATAAAGATAAAGAATAAAGTGCATAATATATGGACATTAAGAAACCAACACCACAATCAGACCGCTAAATCGTTAGCAAGACGAATTCGCGAGGAAAAGTTGCACGAAGTTTCGATCAAACCGGTTCCATGAATCGCATCAGTATCGCGCGCTGTCTGTCGTCCAATTGCCGAATGAATCACACTCAAATCCACAGCAGTTGCGTTGTCGAATAAGTGGCGTAAAAAACAAAGGAGCTTATTTCCCAGGGTCGCGTTGTGTCTAATCAAGTGATTCACTCAATCATAATATAAATACTGCGGAGGGAAGGACCTCCCGCCCTTGAGAGCGCCGGGTCACGGCACAAGTGAGAGGAAATGACGACTTGCCACAAGTGTTTATTTTGGGGAAATATTGGATGTTATACTTATAAGAAATTAATGAGTATATTCATTATTCTAAAGGTATTCGAACCCTTTTAAATTATATTATATTTAGATTTACGACGGCAAATCTGTAAAGTGATTTTACGTGATATGAATTGCGCATTTATGTTTATGTTTGACCACAACTTTTATGTTGGGTTCTCCGAGTGAACATATGAAAGCTTTCAGCTTAGTTTTTAGTAGCAAAATAGTGGAATAATACGTAGAACTTTAATTCTGTTACGAAAGGTGTTATATAGTTTAAAATATGTAAGCATATCCGAAGTTTTATTTAAAAATGGGCCGTAAACATTTTCTTTGTTTAAACCTTATATATGTGTGCATATGCAAATGTAACATTAACCACATTATAATAACAATTAACATGTATTATTGCTGTTGTTACCTATATCCTTGAAAAACCACAATATTTACATATTCATGTAGGTAAACAATATGAAGTAACTTTACTCGTATAAACGTTTCCTTATGCATTTTATAAATGATTATAATGAAGTAAACAAATATTTCTTTAATATTATTTAATTTATATGTCTTTCGAGAACATTATGGAGAACTTTCAAACTTGCAGGTCATCTTACATGTTTTCCTTGGTCGTAAGCGATAATTAACATTTTTTTTTATGTTAATAGGCGGCAAGCGAGCTGACGGATCGCCGGATGGTAAGCAATTACCGCAGCCCATGGACACAAGCAACACCACCACAAAACAGATAAAAGAAGTTCTGTGAACACCACAGTAGTCAAAAGTGCGTTGCCGCCCCTTGGGGTTGGGAAAAGGGATAGGATGAGGAGTGGGATGAGGGAGAAGGAATAGGGGATAGGGCCTCTGGCACTCTCACTCACCGAACGAAACGCAACAGTTTAGGTAATGTTACTTTACGTCGATTTTCTGTGAGAGGGTAGTACTTCCCCGGTCGAGCCGGCCCATTCATGCTGAAATCAGCAAGGCTCTACTACCTTGCAAAATACAAATTACGAAAAAATCAGTAGTGCCGTGGATTTGAACTTGAGACCCTCTGCGTAGCAATCTGTTTGCTTCTCCACAAACCCATCGCTGTCTATTTCTCCAGACTTCCACAAACTTAATTTCATGAGTTGTGATGTTCTCTCGCAAATTGCGGCATATAACAAAGTTTAAAGCTCATTTTAAACCGCTCGCGAACTATTCATACACGTAATCAGGTTTACATGAACTGCGAGTGTGTTGGTGTGTGATGTGTGTTGAACGGAGGGACCAGACGTGCGCTACTCAATATTCTAACGAACGTCTGGCTAAGCTTCACAAATCTATGCTTACTTACTCCCATATGTTGAATTTTGAATGAGCGTTATTAATTCTATGAGCTAATGTTGTTGTTTTCGTTTTAAACAGTGTTTGCAGTAGACTTATAAAAGTTGTTGACCGTATGTACACGTACACTTAGAGTACTTGACATATTCGTCATATGTGCCTGTAGACGTAAACTGCTAGACATAGGCCGCACCATACAGACTGCAAATGAACCGCCAACGTCCAACCGTTTCCCGTGATCCCAAGAAGATCGCCGGTCAACCTTGCGGAAGACGTATCCCTGTAGCATCATCCGATGCGTGGTCGACACTTTAGAACTTTGCTGCCCAAACGGCGATCGGTTGTTCGAGCTATATGCCATGTCCATTGCCAACTTAACTATTCGGAGAGCTATGTCGGTGATATTGTTACATGGTATGATGATATAAATCAAGGCAAATCGAGCGAGCAAGACAACGGATGAAATATTGTCAGCCATCATTTGCTGTGTCGAGTAGCCAAGATGATGCCTACCCGGTCTTCTGTACCATCGAACCAGCTACCCAATTTAACTTAACTCGATATGAGAATTAAGTTGCATAATTAATTAATCAACCCAGTATTGAGGGCTATATTATTGATAAAAATAAAGAAATATTAATAGCATCTCTGCACGAATTGGTAGGTAATTATCGATGCTTGTTAACTTTGTTGAATACTTAAGTTTCAACCCTGTCAATATTTAAAATAAGTAATTGGCAGTCGATATAATCGCGTCTACAGACAAAGAAACTTTTTATAAAGTTCTAGGAAGCACTAGAAAGTTTTCAGCACGGGTAGGCAGTCACATTTGATTTATAATCAGAAACTGTCGAACTATTGTTGCTGTAAATTAGTTTCTTTATTGCAAGATTAAAACGCAACTTAAAAGTAAATCGAAAATATCCACAAGACTCTCTGCTATTCCACAAAGAAATCTGTTGAGCCGAACACGAAAGTACTTATATAAATCTTCAGGAACCATAATACCTCCCAGCGAACTAAATTCACTTTATTTATTCAAAAGGACTCTAGTTCATAGATCGAGCGTCGGTCGTAAACGTCATATCTTCTTAAAGGACGGACACTAACCCTAAATAAAATCGCTATAATCTTTATATTGTTTGGGGATTTCTCCGAGTTATACTGAATAAATCAAAAGAGCTCCATTTTAAGTGGATTTTGAAACATCCAGACGGAGTTTACAGCTTGTCTGGGACGGTGATTTAATACTGTGCCGACCACCGAACCCAAAGGCTTTATAGTATAAAATAGCAGACAGGTCGTAAACCACTATCCTAGTATTAAAACTTATAACTTGTACTGTCGTCTCGCTTTCTCTTTTTTATGCAAAAGCACTATTGCATTTTGATATTCTCGTGTGAATAGAGTCTAGAGCGAAACAATGCAATTGCATTATTTATACCAATTAGCACCTACAACACATAAAATAATGAGATGTATTTAATAGCACTAGCTGTAGGTCAACTCGCTATGGTTGCTACTTACCTACGCTTTACCTTACTTCCCGTAAACAGTAAATTTTATACTAATTTATAAATTTGAAGAGTTTGTTTGTTTGGTTGAACGCGCTAATCTCAGGAATTACTGGACCGATTTCAAAAATTATTTCAGTGTTAGATAGCCCATTTATCGAGGAAGGCTATAGGCTATATAACATCACGTATGAGCCACGGGAGCGGAGCAGTAGCCTTAAATAACGCGGGTGTAAACGCGGGCTCATCTAGTTGGTATACGGTACTTATATTTGCAACTGCGGGTAGTTGTTTCGTCTTAAGAGCCGAGTTGAACGGTAACCACGCGGATAATATATAAATGCTAAGTAATTTGGCGAGAACAAGCCGTGATTTACGGTAATGGCGGCCTGCCGACGCGCGGCCATTTGTAATATAAGCGGTTTTGGCGCGAAAAATTAACAGCCAGGGTTCAATGGTGGGATTAAAGCGAATTAATCTTAAAGTAACGATACATTTTTGTTACATTCAATTATGAAATCCTTGGTCGTGTAAGTTTTTTTTTAGAGGCAACTCCCGCATTAGGACTAAATCCTGTGTCGCGGGGGACTTTTACAAACATACAACTAACGGACACAATGAACACCCAGACTCGAAACAACAATTTATAAATCACACAAAGTAATGTCTCGTGTGGGAATCGAACCCACGACATTCGGCATTGTGTCAAGCGGCAAGGCGGCCGCTTAAAACACTACGCCAGCCGTGCAGTCAAATTTATTTAAGTCTAAGTTTTTATTTAAGTCAGATTTATTTGTCGTATCGCAATAGGGGCTGATGATTTTCTGCAGAGTCTCAGTCGTTTATCTTCAAAATAACCAACCCCTTTGTGTTCCGAAAACCACAGCAGTCTCATTTACAATATAAATCCACACTGGAATTAAAGCCAACCGAAAAATAAAACCTGAAAGAAAAGTTAAAGTGCTAATTAGACGGTTGTAAGCGACAAAAATCTAGCACTAATTAGCGAGCACGTCGCGTGTGTCGTGCAACTGTTCTGAGATTCTTTACAAACGTACGAAACGCGGCGTATTTACTCGCCGTGTGGCTCGTGTGGGCAAACATGGGCGGACACGTTCCCCGTGTGGGTTGTCTACAACAATAATAATATACACTGTAAATGAACCTTGATAATATAATAATTAACTCTAAATAGACGCTTTACGAGTGAGAGACACTTGGGAGAATACTCGGATAGATTGGGAACGTTTGGTCGAGTGGTAAAGGCTTTTGGCATTTGAATTGGTTTATAAAGCTGGTTACTACTAGGAGCTGGATTCATGCTAAGCTAAATTAAATATTTACGAAACTGTCCAGAAGTAACAGTTCCTCGGCCTGCATTCCCGAAGGAGCAGGCAGAGGTGTAATATAACACCCATACCCTTATAAATTTATAACTTTTAGGTCTCACTTAATAGGGGGCGAGCCTATTGCCGTTGCCGGCAGCATTGCCAGACTAAGTATTCAGAAAAACTTAATAAAACTTTTGCCCGAGCCGGGAATCGAACCTGGGACACATGCATACATTATCCACTGGACCAGTCGGTCGGTATTACCTATCTGTGGTTCAGT
Source organism: Euclidia mi (assembly GCA_944739405.2). Taxonomy (NCBI): domain Eukaryota; kingdom Metazoa; phylum Arthropoda; class Insecta; order Lepidoptera; family Erebidae; genus Euclidia; species Euclidia mi. Next base: position 84,609,524 of record OX123190.2, read on the forward strand.
TTGTCAGATTCGTAGGGTCGTATGTAGCGTTTGCTAGCACACGCGTAGCACACTGTTCCATATACATACACATAGTTTAAAGAGTGGTCGCTACAGAATAGGCTTTATAACGTAAAGCAGTTAGAATAGATCGCTTAAATTGATCGTCCAGGCTATATCGGGCATAGGAAACATAGGCTTTTGTTGGTAGAATAAACAACGTAGATTTTGGAACCTAGATTAGGTACTAGCTTTACAAAGTGATCACGACTTCACCACAGTCTAATAGAGGTAGGTACCTCTTTATACTGTGACTTCACTGTCAACAAAGTAACGGGACTTACAATTGTTTATGTCTTTCAACTTCTTTATACCATGTATTACTCACATGTGGCAATTAAGATATCTTTTTTTCTATTTAGCACTTTGGTAAATCTTTTCGGAGGCACACAGCGTTTCCATGGAAACAGATTAATATAGCAGACAGAATACAACATAAAACGAACCACGAGGCAAAGCTTTGCTGAAAATAATATTAAACTTAGGTAATGTAAAGGATTACAACTAAACAATTCATTTTCATGTAACAATATATAAATAACATGTTATACACATGTAATTATAAATAATGAGATACAGTTTGCGTTATTAGTGAAATAATAATTACAGCGATGCATTAATGACTAAAATTATATGATCGAATGTGAATATCAAATTATTGTACTCAAACTGTTTTAGAAGCTGATTTTGTTGTTTATCACCTATTTGTTTCCTATTTGGCATGAAAGTTTATTTGGAGAAATTATTTCAGAACAATAACGAGAGAAACTAACAAGTCTAAGTCTTGAAATACTATACAAAGAAATATATACAGAAAATACAAAGAAAATTATATATAGAACGAAAAGAAAATAATTTAGAGGGCGTCATGAAAGTCATCCATATCGCCTTCAACTGGAAGCGTGCCCAGAACGCTGGCAGCATTGCCACATTGTATGGCGATACTTAATTTCTGGGCCAAATACACCCTAGCATGGGCACGCAAGGCGTCGACCAATCTTTTTGCGAGGTCTCTAAGACATCTCACACTTGGACCCCATGGCCCCAACGTTTCGACCCCAAACGACTCAAATACGTAATAAATACCCTACTAGGTTTACGTATTTGCGCCGTTTGAGGGTCTCAGCTGTAGCAGCAGTAGCGCCCGCACCCCGCTGTGCTAGGAAGATGTGATGGCACGAGGGTATCGACACACGTTGCGTCCCATACCAAAGGCCTACCCAAATTCCACGGCAGTAAAGATACACCGTCTGGTCTTTTGCCGTCGTCGCGTACCAGGCCCTGAGGTTCAAGGTGGCTGGAACGCCAGCGGTGCCAAGAGCCCGACAAAGAATGTCATTAAAGTTGCCGTGTCGTGAAATACGACCTGCGCACCTGCTGCACGACAGGCCATGGTGACCAAGGCTGTCGACAGCCTCTCCACAGTGACAGCGATGTGGAGTAACACATGGTGCGTCTAAACGGAGGCAAGAGGCGATGCGGAAGGTCGTATCGGTGCCTATGTTGGACGATGGCAGTGCTTGAAGCCAGAGGCCCGACTCCCACTCTCCCACAGCCCGTAGACGAGCACGCTTTGCAGCATTAGACGATGTGCTAAGAAGGTTTTCCCGTATTCTGCTGCAAAGCGGTCCGTCCCACTGCCTCTGAGAGGATAGGTCTCGGGGTAACTCAGTGCTTGGACAAGCTCTTCTCCAAGCATTCATGGCATCGGTCTTTCACGGCACCACAGAATCGACCAGTGTTGGTGCTAAGGTTTTCCTGGTCAATTCTGCAGTGCTGTGGACCGAGGACAGGAATGCTGGTAGGCTAACATCGGAAATTTTGCGAACGCCGAGGCCGCCAAAACGTACAGGCAAGGACGCCTGTAGCCACAATCGGTCATTCAGTGCTATGTTCAAAATTTGACTAAGAGTATTTTGTATAATTTTGTCCATTTCAATGAGTAGGCTCGAATTTTTCCAAAAAGGCGAAGCTCGAATAGCGTGGGTAAATTTAGGCACGAAAAGACAATACCGAATTATAGTGAAAGCCGAATGAATGTTAATTTTGAGGAGCCTTTCAGAAATTTCGTTAAAATTTTGAATGGCATGAATAATTGAAGGTAAAATAAATGGTTTGGACGAAGTCTAGTTGGTTACACTTATTTGAGAGCCATACAGAAAATACCTAAAAGCAAAAATTTTATCTCTGCGACACTTTAATGTAGTTACTATCATAATCATCAGCTCGCCATAGTACCTACATTGCTAGATTTAGGCCTCTCCAAAAATTACTATCATCATCATCATCATATCAACCGAAAGACGTCGACAGCTGGACATAAGCGTCTCCCACGACTCCACATAGACCGATCTTGGGTCACCCGCATCCATCCACATAATCAGAAAGATTTAAATCACTCATGCTATCGAAAATTATTTCTGTTACAAATCGCGTAGCATATGTTCGTATTATTCCATACAGAATGTGTCTAATGCCACGATCAATTGTGTAGCAACAGGGAGCCGGCGGGTTCTCGCCACCCACGCCGATTCAATTATCTCCTTATTAGATGCAATATTCGCGAGATAGATGCACTGACAGGTCGTTGAACTCTGACATAGCGGCCGGCGGGTTAGTCAGAGGGTTGAGCATTTGATATCAGTGGATACGTGGTGTTTGAGGCTTTTAGTGAAGAGATTTGAAAGGAGAAAGTCATCAATCTGCGCAGTTCACTGATAGGTACTACAGGAAAAGTAGCTTGGAAGAAAAAAAAATACATTAATTAAACTTTGTTTATAGCTTTATTGACTAAAATTGGGAATAACCCGAGTCCTGCCAAAAATCAGAGATCCAAGTGGGTGAAAATAAACATTTTATAAAGAAAGCGAGTAAGGTGCCCTGTTCGCTGTATTTTTGCGCTGAATTGAATTAGATAATGAAGGTTTCATGTTGACAAAATGACACAAAACCAAAAGCAAACGTGTTTTTTAGGGTTCCGTACTTAAAAGGTAAAAACCGGGACCCTATGACTAAGCCTCCGCTGTCTGTCTGTCCGTCTGTCTGTCTGTCTGTCACCAGGCTGTATCTCATAAACCGTGATAGCTGGCAAGCTGAAATTTTCACAAATTATGTATTTCGGTTGCCGCTATAACAACAAATACTAAAAATGAAAATATTATGGGGGGTCCCATACAAAAAACGTGTTTTTTTTTTTCGTATTTTTTGCTCAAAATTACTAACTGTAACAGGTAGATGCTTTAAATTTTCACAGAATATGTAGTTGTATATTATCTTTCAAAATAAATAATTAAATTAAAAAAAGTAAATAATAAAGGGGGCTCCCATACAACAAACGTAATTTTTAAGCAATTTGTTACTCGATCTTAATAAACAGGTAGAAACTTAAAAAGTATTTAAGTATACATGCAACGAACATGATTTTCTTTTATAGGTGATGGTACGGAACCACAGACCACCGGAACCCTTCGTGCGCGAGTCCGACTCGCACTTGCCCAATTTTTTACTAAAACCCTTCTTATCCCTGTTGGTACCCATGCTGATCCAACTATTGGCAAGGCTAACAAGCATTCTTGGTGTTTAAGCTAAGAATTGTATTTCTTATTCAGAAAGCAGAAAGAAAATTCTTTTCTCTCTAAATCAAGACAACAATCTCTGCGTTGTGTGTTCACTTAAATATAACTCACAGATACGTAGATCCCGTGCAACTGTGCGAGGAGGATTACATAAATATCTGGAGGGAGGAGCCCTTAATCCGTTGCGCTTTCGTAGAGGAGTCTGATATACAGCGTGTTACATAAAGGTCTCGTGTAGGGACCAGAATTAGGTGCATTTTATATCTGAGTGAAAATTGAAACAGATTTTATATCAAAATTTTGTCAAATATTTTTAATACTAGCCGTTTCCCGCGGTTTCGCCCGCGTCCTGAGGGAACTACTTCGCGTACCCGAAAAGCCCAAATATCTTACGGACCCCTATTTTTTCTAAAATAAAATATAGCCTATGTTACTCGCAGATGATGTAGCTTTCTAATGGTGAAAGAATTTTTAAAATCGGTCCAGTAGTTTTTGAGTTTATCCATTACAAACAAATAAAAATACAAATTTTTCCTCTTTATAATATTATATATAGTGTAGATAAGCAATACTATACTATTTCTATACTACACATACTTTAGAAAAGAGTCCTAAAAATGAGTCACATAAATCACCCCGTGATAGTAGGTGTAGCCCCTGCCAAAACATCGTAGCGATACGTAAGGTAATTTAACAATTTTTCTTTTTTACATGAAAAGAAAGAAAAGAAAAGAAAAACATTTATTTCCACAACATACATGAACATAAATACATAAGTATCTTATAATATGGCACGGATTACATTATGTTTTAGAAACACATTGACAGAGTAACAGTATGCATGTTGTGAAAACGAGGTCACCACTCAGGCTTATTGCTGATTTGAGGCTTCACCTCAAACCAATCAATATTAATAACTTATATTATTATTAGCCACTACCCATTGGACGTCTTAAAAATAAAACTTGAAGCCGAATTAAAAACTAAATTTAAATTCATCACAAACGATTTAAATAATAGTTACGAGGACACAACAAAATAAACCGAAACACTTTCTAAAGATAAAAACCCATATACACAAAACGCTGAGAACTATTCACAAACATGTTTTTATTGCACAACGAGAACGTACGTCTGTTTATCCCACGATGCCCACGTCTGGCGTCTCCAGACGTTTTCCCGCTGCGATGCCAAATAACGAGAGTTATGGGGTGACAAATACGATTGCGTCATACAACGATAAATACTGACTTCGCCAATTGAAATTTGACATCGTTTTAACTGTCATAATTACTATGCTAGAGCACCTATGCATAGAAATTAAACACTGGCAATATGGAAGTGAAATAGATCTCTATAAAGCAGAAGTAGCGATCACATAGCTTTTATTGGCTAAGTTGGCAGAAGTATCGTAACATTTATATATATTTTACGTATATATTTATTACTTGTGTACCTATATATTTATTTATATTTGTATATATAATATGTATGTGTATTTAAGAAGGTATATGTATTTATATATTATTATGATTAAATTTTATGTAATGTATGCATTTATCATATATATTAATTACTATTAAAATATAAGTCAAACTTCACTTCTAAAATACACCTACCATTAATCTCTGCACCACTCTAAGGTAGACTGGCAGAAAATGCCTAACATTAAGTCCACCGTTATATACCTTTATGTGTATATAAAGATAGTAAATAAATAAATAAATAATGAGCATATGAACACTATTAGCATAGCACCAAGGGTTCTAACGGGAACGGTTTGTGTTATCATGCTTCTTTCATCATTTGAACAAACATCACCAACATTTTCACAGTAGATCACGGAATTATTTAAAATATTTAAACCTATGCGATTATTAGACCCACAATAGGTGTCAATATTGACACAATGTCAACTTAAATCTGTGACCTGTATGGGTATAAACCCATACAGGTCACAGTTGAACAGTTCGTTTTGTTATTATATAAAGTTTAAAAGTACTAATAACAAAACGAAAACTGTTCTTATATATACTTAACGAAAACAGTCTAATAGATCAATAAATGCAATTATTTGAGTAATTAAGGCGAAATTTTCAAATGTGTTGAACAAGAAATAACAAAGACTTTGTTTCTGACGAGTGGGCACTTAAATAATAATTCAGATCAGTACCTACCCTTTGCTTACTCATATTTTATAATTAAAAGTTTTTGATCAAAGTCTCATTGATCGATTGATCATTTGATTGACCGGCGCTTGTTATAAACTTATAATAACGATGTCACTTAAACATACTAATGAATTAATTTAATTGGTTTTGGTAAATAATAACATTTCTCGAAAACGTAAACTTGCAAATAAATTCAATGACTTTAGCGAACAATCAATTTGTATTTACAATTCGTATGAAAATTTTATATAAATTAAAAATAAATGTATGCAAATATAATAATAATAATTATGTGACCAGCAACATTAAACCTACTGTAAGAAATTTAAAATCTTAAAAAGCCTATCATCATCATCAGCCCTATTATAAACTGTCCCACTGCTGAGCACGGGCCTTTTCTCACTATAAGAAAGGTAAGGCCATAGTTCACCACGCTGGCCTAGTGCGGGTTGGCAGACTTCACATGTCTTTCGAGAATATTACTCTCAGACATGCAGGTTTCCTCACGATGTTTTCCTTCACCATTTAGCAAGCGATAATTAACAATTTAATACGCACATAAATCCGAAAAGTCATTGGTGCGTACCGTGGATTCGAACCCGGACCCTCTGCGTAGCAGTCTGTCGGTCTCTCCACTAGGCTATCGCTGCTTAAAAATCCTAAGCACTCTCTATATTATAGTTCACAAATAAGAACCGACTTAATGGATATCATCATCGCCCTAGCGTGCTTTCGAAACTTCCGTATCGGAGCCCGTAGTCCGGAATTTTAGACTAACTAAGCAAAAGATCCTTCCAAATGGTGCAGTTTGTTTAAAAGGTACCCTAATTGCATGTCGAGACGCGCGTGCAGACTTAAGACTAAGTCTGCGCGGGTTGCAGGAGCGGTGCAGACAACAAAGGACTCCGCGACTACCAAACAGATTAATTGACGAGAGCCAGCGACCCAGCGGGACACACCGACAAGTGGAAAGGGAGGGAATTGTTTTTTAAACAAACGTTTAGGTTAATTTTGCTAATTGGCAATTTTTTTATAGTAAATAAATCTGCCCATTGCTTATGAGTATTTTGGATGAATGGCAAATTGCTGAGCGTCAGCAACTGTGTAATGACATTATTTAATATTTTTCATGAAATGTGCCAAATTGTATATTGAATTTGTTGCCATTCGTCACTCTCTGCCGAATCGTGAGCCAAATCACAGGTAATCACTTGGTAAAAGCCAGGTAATTATCAACTATATTTTAGCCTTCATATTTTTCTTACAGCTTTAGAAATTTGAAGTCATAAGGACAATACTTTGAATTCAAGGCTGAGGCATATTACAATTATGGCAATTAATGATGACTTTCGAAAAGAGTAGGCGTAGCAGGCTAGTCTTTTCTCATAAAACAGTGTAATTAACTATTTTTGTCGAAGGTTATAAAGAAGATCATGTAGTCTTACTTAGTTTTCGTATTAACCTAGATTTTGCATTCACCGAGTTTATCGTTGCCTATAAATTTAAGGGTTTCATAGTTTGGAAATTTTAAGACGCGGAAAAAGCGTTCAGAACTTTATGAAAATAAGTAAATTCTATTCAAGTTGATAAACACAAAGACAGACGATACATAACCCAGCACTATTCCGTAGTTTTGTCAGACACAAAGGAATAGGAACTTCAATCCTAAAGTGATACGTATATAAACATAATTTATCGGGTGGGGGGAGGAAAGGGGGAAACAGACTGCATCCAGACAACAAAGAGAGGGAGCGACGCACACAGACGCGACCACACCAACTCACTACGATTTCGATAAAGCGTTCTATTAACGGAAACTTAAAACCGTTCGTGCACGTTGTGCCTTTATCGTTGAGGGTTGAAGTAATAAAAGTCCGAAAATCAAATCAATATTCTGCACCTTTGAACAAAAGTCATGTTGCAGATTTTCTGTTCAAATATTTCACATGAAATATATGAACATGTTTTTCATTTAATAGGTAATGGTTAAATGAAATTAGGAGTTAAATAATATTTACGTCCATTGCATTACTCTATGGAAGTGTAGTTTGAATAGAATTCCCATCTGATCGTTCATCTCATACTTTACTTCCGTAGGAAACAAATTTCAAAAAGTATTTCTCTAGAGGATGCTTATCTTATTATAAAAGGAGAGTACAGTTTGTGGCCCAGCCATTCATGCTCTGTGTTTTGAACCTGCCATTCAGGGCGAGTACATCATTTTATACGTATACAACATACTCGTATATACCTCTCAATAAAACTTCCTAGATGCACTAGGTATAAGTTAATTTTACCTAAACCGTTTTGACTAAAATATATGAAAGTACGCTCGTCTGAGAGCTAGACGGTACAGTAATTAAGGAAGAAAACAAACCAAAAGAGCATTTGATAGGGGTGTCTAGCGTTTATGAGAAACGATATGATGTCGTGCTAAAAAAGTTGATGAACCGTTTCGCCAGGGTTCTTTAGTGTCCACCGCCCGACGGGTGGGTCTAGACTAGGTCCAGACAACAAAGAAACGACCTGCACACACTCAGGCTAGACTGGGTGCAGCCATGGAGGAAATCTACCTCTATTTATTAGTGACTCCTTTGGAACTCGTTGTAAGGGGTGGAACGTTTTATAGCTGTGGTATTGAACTAGGAGTCGAGTGAATCAGGCGTCGATAACTAGTTTGCACCAGATGTCAACGAACTCTTTACGAAAGCTTATAGTAGTTACATATAAATATAAGAAGTGATAAGTAAGTAAAAGTGTAAAAAGTAAGTGATTCTACGTACCTACGTAAAGGTAGTTAAACGTCGTAGGCAAGGTGTAGCACGTAGGTAAATGAAGAAAAAACTACTTACTAAAATGAATAAGTACGTGAATATTATTTTTGTAGAATTGAATAATTTCTGTACAAAAACATACATGAGTGGTATTCGATCAAAACTGTAATAGAGCAGAATGTTCTACAAACATTATCTTTTACACAAAAAGTCTATTACCAAATATTTTATCTACGTCAAATAAATTGGTGTATGATGAATCGATTGCCAAATAATAGTGTCCAGCAAAAAGAGCTTCGAGGTCAATGGGCCATCGTTCGAGACAGTTCAACATATTATGCCTCGTACCATGAACACCGATACGAAGCGATGAAAGCTACGAGATGCGATAAACTTTGCAAAATTATTTATCCTATATTTTGAGATGATTTTAATGTAACATATCATAGTATAGGTTATTTTTATTAAATATTCTCAAACGTACTTTCCTCATTTGCTTTGCCGCTTGTATATGATGCTTACCTGTAACAAAAAGACATACGGCTTAGATTATATCGGCGAGCATGTATGAAAAGAGTAATTAATGTAGAGAAAGCGCGTGAGGTTCGCACGGATTGAGGCAAGACGGTACACCAGTACCGTAGTCTCTGCCTACCCAGATGGGAACAAGACAAGGAGTATTATGTATATACAAAAGCACTGACAGCCCGCTGTGCTTGCCTGTATGGCAGCAGACGAGACGGCAGCCCACCTGCTCCTCGACTGCCCTGAGGTCGCACAGTATAGGCAGCAATACCTGATCAGACACACCACCCTGAGGGAAGCAGTGGGCCACATCAAGAGCCTGCTGGCCTTTCTCGAGGAGCTGGGGTGGCTCGAGTGACACGACCATTCCCACCCGCGCGCAAAATACACGCCAAGACGTGGAGTTGCGGAAACAGCCCGTGCTATCAAATAAAACAAAAAAATATATATACAAATGTAGATTATACCGCGGTCGAACGCAAAACTGCTACACAAATACGATCACGAAGTTACCACCATCAATTTGTTTAAGAGCGGTTTCACTATCAATTGTGTGTATCGTTATATTTACACTTTCCACATATATCTATCTACACACAATATAACGTATATTGTGTGTATGTCTCATTAGAATGCAAGCGGTAAAGGACACGTCACGTCATCGAGTTAAGTTCACGGCTGCTCATAAACTATTCATATTACGTAAAATTAACACGGCACCGTGATATTGTGCAACTATTAATAAAATAAATAAAATATTTAACATTTTATAAACCGGTCTTTAAGGTCGAAAACAAAACTATTACGTTAAGTATTCAGGCGCCGTGCCATTAAAGTTAAAAGGTTAATTTGAGAACAAATTATTTAAATATTTGTATAGGTTTTTATGTCATTATTGAAGTACCTCGACTGTCCCGCGGTTGTAATTTCCAAAAGTCTATTTACCCTAGCAATCGAGCAATAGATTGTTTACTTGCGGTGTTCCGCGAGTTGGAAAAGGTCTATTCCAATTTCTAATACTCAATTTCGGGTTACATTTTGAGTTCATTAATTGAATTGTGTCTTAAGTCCAGGAATTTAGAAAATAATGACATTGAGGCATTGAAATGTGTGTGGCGAAGTCCCTTATTATTAATATTCCTCTAAGGATTTGATTTTTTAATGCAATAACAACGTATCTTGTGTCGCAAGAGACTTTACAGACATACAACAAATGGACACTTAGAACATCCAATAATGTATTGTTACGTGTGGCGATTGAACTCGCTACACTCGACTCAATGCACAACGGTAAGGCTACAAAACAGCATATATTATACTACTACATCAACCGCCGACTGCCTCGTTGGTCTCGCGGCATAAATGTGCGCGTGGGATTGAGAGGTCTCGGGTTCGATTCCCGGGTCGCGCAAGGTGTTATTGGGTTTTTCCGTAAGGAATTTTTCAGTAGCAGCACGGAGTCTGGTAATGTGCCCGGTACGGCAATAGGCTCGCCCCCTATTACGTGGGACCTAAAAATTCTTGGCGAAATGTGGGTGTAATATTACACCTCTGCCTACCCCTTAGGGGATACAGGCGTGAGGCTATAAATAAATAAAAAATAAAAAAAGCATCAACCGAGCAGTCAGATCATATTAACACCTTTAAGTCTACAGGAGTGCCTACCAAGAAACTCCTTGTTAAACTTAATGTACGTGTTCCTGGCGGTCCCATTAAAGGTCACGAAGTCTTTCTTAAATAAACCGTAAACAATAATTTTCTCTTTGCATTAAAAGTAGACGCGTGATGCCATGACTAGGTCGACCTTGTAAGTAGGTACGGTGCAGCGATTAAGTGATTATAGCTTACGAGCATATGTGTCGAGGTTCGACATGCATTTTGGCTGGAAATAGAAAATATTGATTCACATGGTCGAGGACGAAATATCTATTTATAAAGTGACTAGAGGACGCTAGCAGCTATGCCTGCATTTTTTTTAATTTACCCGTTTTGGCGGATCCCGTGGGAATTTCGGGAAATCCCTTCTTAGTGCACCCCTACGGTCCCCAAGGAACATACATGCCAAATTTCAGCTGCCTGCGCCCAATAGTTTCGGCTGTAGCGTGTCTGTCAGTCAGTCAGTAACGCAAGGATTTTATATATTAAGAAGATACCGAGCTACATACATGTTTGAACAAAACAATTTTCTAAAGAAGCAAACAATTTTAAACGCTAAGGAACAATATTATTAAAATAAATATTATTGCCTACACGAATAGTGCAATGGCTTTTAACTGTCCCTTCGCCGCCCAACACCTTCTGTGATACAAAAATTGACAAGGTTTTATTTGTTCTTCCAGTAAACAGTCCTAGTATGGGACTTATTCCTAGTGCAGAAAAGGTGTTTTAGAAATAGCTACACTCAAAAGACATTGATACTACAAGTAAAGGCGATACTACAAGAAATAGATACGTTGCACATCATGAAATATGAGGCAGTTATAATTATTAACTCCTAACCTAGTTCGCAGACAGTAGTTCTAGACTATCACATACCTACAACAATATGTGTTTGAAATCCTCGTAACTATTTTATTCGTAAGTACCCAAAATAGCCGACAAATCGAAATGCTATCTATACATAATTTATTACCCAGTAACATTTAAAAGCTCCAGAATAACTTTTATAGATCGATTCAGGTACCCAGCCAGGACGGATGTCTAAATCGAGACAGGTTATAAAAGTAAAGCTAAACGATTTCAGGTCAATAATTCGATAATTACAAATCCCCCGGTTTCCAGAAATAGAATGTAATCAATCATCGGCTCCATTTATCGAAATGCCATTTACCGTCGATTTGAAGATCAACAATCTAGTTGTTTACTGGACTTTATGATGATGAACGTTCCAGTCGAAAAAAGGTCTACCATACGTTAAAATATATGATTCAACAATTAAAATTCTTGACTTATGGTAGTTTTCTCGTAGCATTGATCTATTGGGCATCACTTAAATAGGGAACATTACGCAAAGCTCGACGCAGATGGCAACACAAGCAGCTACAGTAAACAAACTTTCGTAGCGCGCTTTTCAAATATTGTTATCAACAAGCAAACAATATATCTATACTTATTTATTAATCAAAACCACACAATATATTTCTCATATATGTAATTATCAATAACAAAGAAAATGGTACAATCACAGATATGAGAAGTAGTATCAGATAGAGCGCATTCGTCCAACTAAGTGTGGCACGTTGACAGCTATGTGTGCGTGACCTTTGGCGACTGGCACTGTACGGACACGCGCGTCTATGTGTGTGAAAAGTTGCCAGATTATGAATAATCTCCCAGTATTTTGCATATAGTTATGTAATATTCTTATATTCATTTGCGGTTTTGAAGAATTTACCATGGATTTAATTAATGCTTTTATAAATACATTTCTTAAATGTAGGTACCGAGTTAAGTTTTAACTACTTCGTAAATCTGTATATATAAAATCATTGCGTTACTGACTGACTGACAGACAAGCTACAGCCGAAACTACTCGGCACATGAAGCTGAAATTTAGTATGTATGTTTCTTGGGAACCGTAGGGGTGCACCAAGACGGGATTTCTCGAAATTCCCACGGGATCGGGCAAAACGAGAAATACGAAAATATGTACGTGCGAAGCCGCTGGCGTCGATAAGTCAAGCTAAACAGTTGCTGTACGATTTTGATACTTATTCCCTACGCCATAAGTATGTATGTACACACGGCGCAAAGTCAAGCTAAACAGTTGCTGTACGATTTTGATACTTATTCCCTACGCCATAAGTATGTATGTACACACGGCACCAAGTCAAGCTAAACAGTTGCTGAACGATTTTGATACTTATTTCCTACGCCATAAGTATGTATGTACACACGGCGCCAAGTCAAGCTAAACAGTTGCTGTACGATTTTGATACTTATTCTTTACGCCATAAGAACGGTTCAAAGGACAAAGTGTATAAGCTTGACGAGTAGCAGGGTGTACACGAATATTTGGATCGTTTGGGGATCGAACTCAAAACAATATTATGTAAGGTATATACTAATGGAAATTGAAATTCTATTACTATATTTATGAGAAAGAAGATATATCTACAATATACTTTTATAATACGGTAATGTATTTTTCATTAACATGACAATCATTATCACATAATCAATTGACAAGTGCATTTTCCCTAATTCAGGCAGAACGGCGTCGACAAAAACTGGCAACACTTACATATTTCTTGCACAAATACGAATTTTATCGAAATTAAATTAGGAAACAGTCAAATTATCAATAGTTACCTGTGAAAAGATATTCCATTTTCCTGTTTTTGTTTTTAGGAACAACTTTTACAGTGTTTAAGAACACAAGACGGCATTTTGAGAATTTAAATGTTGAAGTGATCGTGACGCGTGAACTGTACGATGCTTCGTAGCGCACTGAGACGAGTTTGTATTCGCTTTTCAATTTTGTATTTGCTTTAGTGGCCGCACGCAACTGTGCCGCGCGTTCCATCTGATACTACTTCTCATATCTGTGGGTACAATGTTTCTGTTTTAGTGACTTGTTTGAGATGAGATAATGAGATCGCGCATCCAAAGTTTGAAGTCTAAACGAGCTGTCAAGTTTTCACTCAAATGTCATACGTGCCAAAATTCATTGTTTACTGTAATCGGTGATACCGCCATCTGGTGGTTTAACTTGGCAGTAATCTTCCCTATTGAGTACGCGTTTATCGCGAGACTAATGACTCAATAATCAAACTAGGTTCTTAGGTCCGATCTTCCGTTCTTACTGTATACGTGAAAGTTTGTGAAGACGGATAGATGGTTCTTTTAGCATCGATAATATACAAAAAGCCCTTTACGCAAATACAACTGGAAGCGATTTTGATGCAATTTTGCCGTGGAGGCTATTGTTTGTCGCCATAACCGACAACTGACACCTATACGGGCAAAGCCGCTGCTAGAAGCTAGTCAACCATATTTCTGATACCCTTCAAACTATAATAAATGATGTCGGGATACCCCAAAGTTTAGCAGATATACTGAAAACGCTATCAGTGTTTGCTGATCTCCGTTACTGTCATCTGTTACCCCAAAATGGACAGGCTATCTCAAAAACCCTGTCCGATATCGGCGGCAATATCAAGTTTTTATAAGCAGTAATATCGTAGATATGCCTGTCCACACATGACAACACGACGCAATTTGTCACCGCTGACCCGGTTGATGAGTGACGACAGCTACCGTCCATCAGTCGCACGCATTATGTCTCGTTTGTGTCTCACTAACGGCATCGGGTATTAACTACTGGCTCTGAGATGCGTGGTTCGCATGCTGCTACATACTTGCCTTAAGGGTCACGAGATATGAGTACCTCGCTCATGTACCGTAAAACGATCATGTTGTTTAACAAAATATTGATGAGAAAATTGTGTATTACGCAAAATATTGACTGCGAATGATTTGGTAACGGTTACGTGATTCGAAATATACATCCATATGATGTTGGAAAAGTATCAATAGAATTTGTATAATCAATAGCAACTTCAAAAAAAACAAAATCTAAGTACAGAGATACAAATCAAATTCGTTTAGATAGCTTTTTATTACAAACTTTTTTTAAATTATCGGCTCCGCCCTCAAAGACAACATAAGAAATCGCGTATTCTAAGAAGACCTAAATTTTGTTGTTAGAGGCATGTTTGCTGTCCTTATACATAACTGTCGATCTGGCAGACTTCAACAAGCAGTAGGTTGATAAATATTACATTTTTTGAGTTGAACTCAATCTAGACGAAGTCTGTAAGCGGCTCAAAAATTTACAATCATAATGTAACGGCAATAGAAAAACACACCGTGAAAACTGCAGGCAGACAAGGTCCATAGCCTACCCCAAAAAAGAAGACATTTTATTTGTATCGAATCTCATAACTATTTATCAAAACGTCCTTAAGAAGTAATAGAGTCATTTATTATCCGTGACAACGGTGCCATCAATCAAAACATTCCCTCATGTGTGCACATACTCGATATGAGTTATACGTACAATTTATGCACGTCCACGCCTGTACTGGTACGCTGAGAATCATACGTGTAGCGGTTGTGAAAGACTGAACAAAGGGAACCGCTGCAGATCGGCAGCTCAATGTATCAGGATTCTGCGGCGATTATTGCACGCGAACATTGGGATAAAAGTGTGCTGAATTACATATCTTCTTAATATATAAAATCCTTGCGTTACTGACTGACTGACAGACACGCTACAGCCGAAACTATTAGGCGCAGAAAGCTGAAATTTGGCATATTTGTTCCTTGGGGATCGTAGGGGTGCACTAAGAAGGGATTTCCCGAAATTCCCACCGGATGGGCCAAAAGGGGTAAAGTTAAAAAAAATGCAGGCGTAGCTGCTGGCGTCCTCTAGTTTAATATAAAATCTGTACCTGAGAAGCATATAACTGTAAGAGCAAAAAACCAAACTTTACAGGAGAAGGGTTTTCTCAAAAATAACTGACAATCTTGACTTTAAGGAGTTTTTGAAATAAAATGTGGCAACATTTTGCAGAACATGTTTAATTAGATGATAACTACACTAATAAACTTTAATTAGGTAACAATATTGAGGTCAATTTGACAGTATAACTGGTACTTTTTTAAGGAAATATAAAAAACTGTATCACATACAGTGTTATGCTTTTAAACAATTTGACTCTTATATTAACAGTCGGCAACAATACCTTAGAATTCGAATTAAAATAAATAGAAAAAAAAGAAAATAATTATAAAAAAATGTTCAAATTCAAAAGATCCATGTTGTGAACTATCAGAGGATTCTTTGTTTTACAAATTTTAACGAACTGCTTCCAATCACGTGGAACTATAATATTAAAACGAGAGAGTTCACTTTTCTTTCTTTCTATGACTGAAGGGACAATGTCAGCTTCGGAGTGTGTGTGGCCACGATGTAGAAATAAGTGGTTGATTTCACAATCAAATTAGCTATTTTAATTGCTATTATTGGCTACTATAAAACACGGGAATTGTTACCAACTGCCGTGTTTTGTAGTAGCCAAAAATAGCATTACAATAATATTACATTGCGGTTCCTGTCCGTGAGGTGACGGATTAAGAATACGGAATGTCACCACCCATATCATGCCAAAGGTGTCGTAAGAGCCGACAAAGGGAGCATATTATGCAGAGAACACCACTGTAAGAGAAGGAAAACTTGATACAAACCCTATACCAACCCGTTTGGCCAGCGTGGTATAGTAGGTCAATTCCTCCTTTCAAAGGAGAGGCCTGTTCCAGCAGTGGACTGTTAAAGGCTGATGATGATACATTGCGGTTTTGCCCCGAACAATTGTCAGACCAAATTTTAATTTCTTCCGTTTTTTCTTCCTTCTAGTTAAGAACCCATTCAATGATGCATGATCCTACTTCATTGGCTCATCTACCTCCTTGTGTTTCATCCCACATCATACAGTAAGACTGTTATCCGTGTTATCCGTATCATTATGTAAAGTTTCGTTAAACCCGCCGCATGAACTTATTTTGAAGTGTTTGTAGCCTATGGATCCTGTGTGGCCTAGTGTGTGCGAACTGCACTAGCATATGACATTATAGACCTAATACACGATGTGTATAACCTTATCTTGTTCCTAAGCGATAGTTTAAATTTAGCGTTGACTATGCTATGCAAGCCCAAGCACAGAGGAGGCTCTATTGCGAGCCTTCGTAATGTGTGAACGGAACGATAGTTGATCATCAAGAATCACACCAAGGTATTTGGCTTCCCTAGTCCATGGAATAGGGGATCCAAACATCCTTATTTGTGGGGTCGCACCCGGAGGGTACAGGTGAGGAGCTCTCCGGTGGAACAGCACCGCCTGACTCTTCTCGGGATCTATCTCCATCTCCGGAACCACGCGTCTAAGGCGTTGGCTGCGGATTGGAGCCTCCAACTGAGTGCACCAGGGTCTGGGCCTGAGATATAGATGGCTGTGTCATCTGCAAAAAGTGCTGTTTGCACTAGCCGATGCATCGGTATATCAGCAGTAAACAATGAATACAAGAGAGGCGAGAGCAAGGACCCCTGAGGGAACCCTGGGCCGGAGGGCGTGACTTGAAGAGAGCGCGCCTTCAACGTGGTACCGAAAGCTTCTATCCGACAGATAGTCTCGTATGATGAGCACGAGCTTGTGAGGTACTCCCATAGTAGATGCACTGTAACTCCTGCGCGCTATTTATAAGATCGCTTCATCGTGTGCCACGTCACCGAAATTGTAGCGGCAGAACAATGTAACTCCGCACATACAGTAAAATGAAAAATACTGTACGTAGTTGAAGTACAAAACGTTTAATATTTAACTTTCTTTTGAATACAGTACGCTATTTATATCTGTGTTTATTTGAAATGACAAGCAAAGTAGGTATAGAGCTGCCGCTTTAGGTATGCGCCTATTTGTCAGAACCATTATTATGTGTTTTCTTTTACACTAGCAACCTTTATATATGCTAGAGAAAACTCAAAAGCTCCTAATTTTACCATGAAAATTGTAGAAGATTTCAAATAAAATTTGACCATTTTTGTACGATAGCTATGGCATCAGTCGTGAATTTATTCAGCATAGCTAAGAAACATGTGTTGTAAGTTGTGATTAATATTATAAGCTGCAATTCAGAAGCACGAAATAAAGAGAGCGGATGGAGCCTTAGCTCTCATAGCCACTGACTTTGCAAACTCTCCAAAGAACCTTTTCCCTCATAAACGTGTGACGAAAAGGTATCAAAAGCTTCGGTAATGTTATTCTTACATTAGACTGGAGATGGGTCATTTATGTCTAATATAAATATATTTCATAGATCCATACATAGCTTAGAATAGGTACACCGTTATAGACATTTTAGGCTGTTACAGGCCGGGATGAAATGTGTATGTAAAGTATTCCAGGTAGCTAGTTTTTCACGCCAACTTATAATGGAAGCGTTTTGACAAGAAACAATCCCAATGTGTTTGTTGTTAATTTTTTTGTTATGTCACAGATAAGTTATAGCAATTAACCAGCGATATATGTTTTCAAGATATGCAACAACATACAAGTAATACTTACGTTATAAAACCGTCACTATCGCATCACAATAGCCCGATTGATCAGGAGCGGTCTTTGTAAAACTGACAATATTTTAAATGCAAATTCATCGTCAATTGTGAAACGTCAATGAAGCAAATTTTCTTAGTTTCGGAGCTTATTGAGACGTCTCAGCTCAGCTGGGTTGGTTGATGCAGTTAGTAAATTAATAGTTTCAGTATCCAAACGCTAAGACTGACAATTGCCTCTAAAAACCTTCTAAATGATCAAAGTAGTAAATAAAATACAGTACCGTTTACAAGAGCCTAAATCTTATTCGTATTTAGCCTAAATCTTATTAGTATTGACGTGTCTAAAAAGGCGAAGTATCGTAACCCTAGACGTCGGGGTGAACGACCCCGCGTCCTTCGCGACGGAGATGTTACCTACAAACCGCAGCTCCATTACATTACACTATACTATAAGGCTACACACGAGGAAGGAGTAAGCGGGGAGCGGGGCGAGTAAATATGCTTATGGGTTTGGCATGGTGTTCAGCAAGCATTGTCATACACAAATATACCATATTGAATGAACATAAATGAGAGTCTGCAATCGTTTGCATAGATAAAAATCACATTGTGTTCACACTTTTATAATACCGCACCACATTTTTATTAACAAAGTCTTGAAATTTTAAACCCTTCCAGATTAAATTACACAATTCATTTGAAATGCGCCACAAATATCGTGTGCAGCGACAAGAAGCAAAAAAAAACACGGCAATTGTTCCAAGTTTCATAGCACCTATTACGCTTCTATAACTTGCTACGATTTCGTAGCAGCACGTTGCGTGTTCACTATTTTAGGTATAACTGCATTACTTTGTCAACTGCTTTATCTATATAATCCTGATTTATAGATGATCTAAATAATTGTCGTAGCCGTGTGGTTGACGGCATAGAATACAAGTGTCACCACCCCCGTGGGTGTCGTAGGAGGCGTCTAAGGGATAACACGATGCAAATACCATCTTTGCGTAGAGACGGAAAACTCGACATCAAACGCTATACGACTGCCTTGTTGGTCTCGCGGCATAAATGTGCGCGTGGGATCGGGACGGGTTCCGGGTTCGATTCCTGGGTCGGGCAGTGTTATTGGGTTTTTCTGTCACGAAATTCTCAGTAGCAGCACGGAGTCTGGAAATGTGCCCGGTACGGCAATAGGCTCGCCCCTTATTACGTGGGACTAAAGTATATCTAGTGAAAAGTGGGTGTAGAAATACACCTCTGCCTACCTCTTCGGGGTTATAGGCATGAGACTAAATAATTGTTATTTAACCAGAATTATTACAAAGCCAAAAATACAACCACGAGCTTTACCCAGGCATTTTACTGACATAAGCTAGCTTTTTAATTTACCTTGTAATGTGTTATAATTTGACTATAACAAAATAATGAGATTATTGATTTCTCATTTTAAAATTCGTTCAGAGTTCAGCTGAAGTAAGCTTATCTATTCCAAGATGCGTTTTTGCCTTCTAATTTATACAGGATCTTTTTGTTTTTATGAAAAGGATTGGCTTTTATTGCAGTTTCTTCTTATTTTTTACACCAAAAGTTAGGCAAAATGTAAAACGATTATGTAACAATACAAAGGCCTCAAAACCAGATCTTAAAAAGTGAAACGACATACCAGCTACGCCCGCTCCGCTCACACTGAAATCATAGCCTTAACAGATTTGCAGACTTTGAATTTCATTACAACGATTTGACTTAGGTAATAATAATTTTAATGTAATATAATTTAATTCTGAAATATTAAAATGGTTTTCTGTTATTTTTATTCCATTAAATTCTTTTCAGCTACGTAAGCAGAAGCAGTACAAATTTACTAAATTGAAAGAAGCCAAGGGAAAGACGTGGGTTGTAATTATTTGCTCATTAAACAACTGGGGCCCAATTCTGCTATTTTAGATGACATCGACATCATATTTTGAATGGAATGAGATTATATTTTGAATTGACTCAAAATCGGTATTCTGCTACACAATGTCATTCTATTCTAATTTCGATATATTCAATTTAATGTCAAATATCCTGACATGAGTAGGTATTGCCATTAATGAAATAATTAACTTTATTGCTGGTAATTTGATGTTACAGCGTTGCCTATGATTTGTTTTTTATGGAATATGCCCGCAAGTACGCTCTCACATTTTATTTCAATTTAACAGTTCCTTACGATCTGGTAGATGTTTCGGGAAATCTCTTCTTAGTCAGGGACCGTAAGGGTGCAGCATACGGTCCTCGAGGAACGTACATGTCAATTTTTAGCATCTTGTGCCCAGTAGATTCGGCTGTGCATTGCTGTTAGTCAGGGAATTGTGAATGAATTTTATATATAGAGATGATACTACCTAGCAGTGCAATATGGCAGTCTATAATACTAACCAGTACCATTTTAGTAAATGAATTTATTCGTTGGATTGTGAGAGATTTTTTGATACATAATCAATAATGTTACGTATGATTTGAAATCGAACATTTAAAATATGGGTGTTTTGAATATGTGTATTTACAGTTTGACGTTTATCTTTGTACAAAAATATATTTAGCAAAATACCGTTTATGTATTGTTCAACTCTCAATATATTCGCAATATCATTTCAATGTCTCTTAATTTAGGAGAATACCATTATGACGTAAATATGACACTGACATCATATCGAAACTGCATTTTGAACAAATATAATTAGCAGAATTGGGCTCCTGATTCATGATTTATTGTACTTGATACTTTCTTTCAATGATATTATTACTTGGTATCAAGCTAATTTGATCAGCAATGAAGCTATGGTTAATACGGCAGAGTATTTTAAACATCAACCAAAGAGCTAGGGCGGTTTCAGATTAGCGTATTTTTCTGCGCGTATACGGTCGTTTCAGCATACGCGCTTACACGCGCGCTGCAATACGCGCTTCAAAAAACTGGCCTCGCGTAAACGGGCATATTTGCTCGAAACGGAAGTGACATCAAGTCAGTGTCAACATGGATTCTGATGGCTCGCGCTTGTACGAGCTAAAAAGCGCGTCAACGCTCGTACGAGTTGCGCGTGTGCCAAAAGGCGCGCCTATACGCGTTACTACATGCATTTCTAAAAACGAGCTTATACGCGCGTATAAAACGCTAATCTGAAACCCCTACAGGCTAAAACAAGTGACGTGTGGCAAAAAGGTCACATGAGCCAGTGCATACTCGATCTCGGTAATAGGACCAGATAAATATATTATTGTAGCAAGTGACTAAAGTCTCTAAAAGGTGTTAAGACAAAACGTCGTTTATATAAGACATAGTAGTGGTGATGTGCTTAACGACAGTCTTGGGCACATCGCCATCGTGACAGCACGACGCGCGACGCCAGTTAGCGAACCGCGCCGGATCGTCACTTGGGTTGGGTGGTCTCCAACCAATTTACAACAAATCCCTCAACAAATTTTATAGTTACATAGATGTGCCCGCGTTATTTAAGGCTACTGCTCCGCTCCCGTGGCTCATAGCATGATGTTATATAGCCTTCCTCCATAAACGGGCTCACAACACTTAGAGAAAATTTCAAATCGGGCCTGTATCTAGTTACTGAGATTAGCGCGTTCAAGCAGACAAACAAGCTTCATATATTAATATTAGATTAGAATAGATAGTGCGTTCCGTATATTTTGGAAATAAAAACAAAACGTAACAAGATCCTTTTGATAGACTTTCTAGTCAATCAGGGTTCGGTATTGATGGCTTTGAATAAGATTTTAGTACTTAGATTCACATAGGACAACACGGTACTTATTATGGATAGAATATAATCTTCTGCAGATAATAAGATTAGGACAATCCAATCCAGCTTCTAGTTTACAATATATACTTCGTCATCCTTCCACATTGATTCTACATAATAATAATCCGGTTAGGATTCATCGATTAGAGTATAATACCGCTAGACAGATAACCAAATTATACATATCTATATGTAGTTGCATGCTTATCTCTTAGTGTCATCACTTTTTGTATTGTATTCGTCTAACTTTGTCTTTGCATCGTCTACGACAGCTTTGTGTGTATTGTGTTAACTTTCCAATGCAGTTTGAAAGCATGACTCCTATAATTTTATGTTCAACTAGAGTATACCCGCAGCTACGTTCGCGCTTTTTTATATTTAACTCTTTATGCCTGCTGTCACGGGAATTTTGGTAAATCCCTTCTTAGCGCACCCCTACAGTCATTAAGAAACATACATGCCAAATTTCAGCTATTTACGCCTAATAGTTATGGCTGTAGCTTGTTTTGTCAGTCAGTCAGTAACGCAAGAATTTTATATAATATGTAAGTATACAGATAGCACTGCTCGCCCATTTTTGCTCTAGATACATTTTATAATTCAGCACGCTTATCATTATAAAAGCTTTGTCTACATTTTCCAGTGACATTTCGTCTCACATTATTTTAATACCTGGCTTAAAAAATACTGTTGGTCCAACACATAATACACACAGTAGCAGTGTCGTTGGAGTTAGTTTAGCCCGGCTAATGTGGCACCTAGTGGCTCCAGTGCCACAGAATAGGTCGCTCGGGCACCATTAGCCACAAAGCCAGGCTAGCCATTCGAAGTGGACGTCCTCTGCGCCCAGATCAATTTACAGCTTCCACAAAGACATTGTAAGGTTCACGGATACATAGCTAGTAGAGCTAGCCGTGCGTATGTGGACACTATAATAGACTAACGAGTAATTTGTGCATATAACCTAAAGTAGGCAGATCAGTAAACGTTTATGTTAACAGAAGAACATTTTCACATTGTTTTAATATTGAAAGCTAGAGAATACCTGCAGCTACGCCCGCACATGTTTACCCGATCGCATGGGAATTTTGGTAAATACTTTCTTAGTGCACTTATGGTCTCTTGTTGCGACTAATAGTTTTGGGTGTAGCTTGCCTGTCAGTCAGTAACGCAAGAATTTTATTTATATAGATATATAGAAGATTATGATAAGGGCAGCGATAGTCTAGTGAAGATACCAACAGACTGCCATGCAGAGGGTAACGGGTTCGAATCCACGGCGCGCACCAATGACTTTTCGGAGTTATGTGCGTATTGAATTGTTAATTATCGCTTGTCCCGTGCCTCGGAGAGCACGGTTAAGCCGTCGGTCCCGGTTGATCTTTGGCAGTCGTTGACACTAGTCTAAACCATGGAATATCGCTATCCCTTCGGGTTGCGGAGGTCAGACAGGCAGTCGCTCTGTGGAAAAGCTAATATTCAACCAAATCTGGTTAGACTAGTAAGCGGAGCCCAGATTGAAACTGGGATAACGCTAAGAGAAAAAAGATAGAAGATGATGATAATATACAAATTATGACTAAAGTTCAGTGGTGTTTAATTCTTGCCTTGGCAACGCATCTTTTTTGTAGCAGGCGTGAACGCATGTATATTATATACATGCATTCACGTTAATGTAAATAGGCGGACGCACCTCGCACAGAACAATGTAGTTGCACAATCGTCCTGTTTGCGCCACGTAGGTGGACGCTGACCCTAATTAGCACACAATGCTGCCTGTCCACTGCGAAGGTTGGTACACAATATATAACAAACACGCGACATCATACTGGATTACGTTTGTATATTTATGTCTTCATGTTCTAGTTTTTTGTCCGATGGATAAACAGGTGATGCGGGTGTGTCATCCCGATTTTCCAAGCTGTCTACTGGCTGGTTTTAAAATTCGATCCATCTATGGTCGATCTACCTATCCATGAATATGCTACTGACATATTTTGTATGGAGCTTATGTCAAATATGTATCTCTAGTTGCCAAATTTATGGGTAGATCGAATATTGAAACCGGTCGTATGTCAATCTTCCCATCTACGACATTACTATTCTATGTTCTTTCTCTAATGATAGAACTTATCTTCTTCTCCAAAGTGCAGTATTTCAGACCAGTGGCGGATTTACCAGCAGGCTGAGTAGGCTTGAGCCTAGGGCGGCAAATTTCAGGGGCGGCAAATTTAACCTATCAACGCCGACGAATCGTGATTTTTTTGTTCATTTTCGAGATAGATTCTTGTCATTGAAGAAAAATAATTCTAAAATAAAATTTACGTTTCCTAGTACTTTCGAGTGTCCTCTTTTCGAATCAAATACCTTCTTTGATAATAAATGAACGAAATTAGTATAATAAATAAATAAACTAAGCAATGGATCAAATTACAAAGCTCTTCTATGTTCACCCTATTATGACCCATATTGCTATAGCGGTAACGATCATAACTGCATCACTGCACTAGACGCAGACACGCCTCGTACGAGAATGAAATGTGACATTTCAACTTTTTTTTTGGCGCGTAGAAAGGTGCCAAGACTTATATTCGTTTTAAAACACAAGCAATATTTATCTATGGTCTCAATAAAAAAAATCGTTGAACAAAAATCAGCTCAATGTATTAAAAAAATGGGTTTTAAATGCATCGCACCAGCGGGAACGCCGGCGTTCCCGAGAGCGCATCGATCAGCATATCGAGAATAATAATAGCGGGAAGTGCGGCAGCGGAACGCCGGCGTTCCCGACGCCGTTGAAAGGAATTGCATATCAAGTTGACGCATTATTCTGGTCGTGTGCTACTTATTTTCAAAGTGTTTCGTGAAGTGTGTAAATATTTTCTCGTTACATTACTGGTAAGTAAGAACTTATAGTAAATATGATGTACTAGCATAAATCGCGTATAACAGATGAATTTGTTTTAAATAGCCTTGCAGATTTTTTTTTCTTTGAGCTGTGGTAACGTTGGCATGTTTACGTCAACCGTAATTAGTGATTCAATAGATTCCTCATTTAGGTAGGTAAGTATATTGTCTTTTTTCATCAATCAAACACAGAAATAAAACTTATATTTTTTTATACATTGTTATTCTATTGATTTTAAATGCATAAATTACCAGATAGAATTTATGAATCGTACTTACTGAAAATGAAGATGAGTTTTGTAAAACAATTATTATTTTGTATGAGAATAAACCTGTCGGTACCTGTTATAGGTAAAACCACTTTAAATGTTTTAATGAAATGTGCAAATATCCCTCAAACTACTAATAAAATATTACTAACTAACATCAATTACATTGTTGAATGCAAATAAGGTAACAGTATTATACTTAGTTAATAAAATAAAGTAAAAGTTAGCAATAAAGTTAATTCATTATGTAGGTAGTCTATACACTTGAGAAAGGGGCGGCACATGGCCTGGGGCCTAGGCCGGCCAAGACTGCAAATCCGCCACTGTTTCAGACGGAATGATCCGCCTGCCAGGCCTTTTCATGTCATGGAGCCTGGAGGTCATGAGGACTGAGCTAATTGGTAACACTCTAAGTTATTGAATACAATTTCTTCCGTGTAGGAAGGTTACATCACACAATCTTTGACCACCTACGCCCTGGTAGAGCTGAATTTGAAAACCCCTTTTCTTATTAGAGCATAGCTATAATAATATGGATAAGGAACCTGCAAATTGAATGTTTCTAAATACAGCTGTTTTGAACTGATCTTAGGAAACTAGAAAATTGGACGCTGCAGACAATTATTCGATTTCTCCTTCAAGCTAATCTACAGATGAAACTGTATCCCAAATGGCAATTACAAAACAATAAAAAAATGGCCGTAAGACTAACATGAAAAGAGAAAACTAGAAAAGTATTCATCGTTTAATGCCACAGACCACCTAGCTTAAAGCTATCTACTAGATATAAAGCACGTGAAATATACGAGCAACCGGTACTACCGTGACCTATGACAGAAAAGAGAGCGATGCATCTCTGTGTGCGTCTAAAGCCTGTTCATCGCTCATCCAGTTAGTTCGATTAAGTGGGTCATTTTTAATGGGCCAGCAGTGGAACGAGTGCACTGCACTATTTCCGTTCATGTTGTTTTGAAACCTACGCAGATTCGCGATGCGACCCGCCGAAAATACTTATAGTATAAAAATAACTACGTTAAAAATAACCGACATCAAAAACTAAAATGTAAAAAATACTAAAGATTTAAAATATTAATTAAATACTAAGTAAAAGTAAATAAAAAAATGCTCATAAAATAAAAACAAATGGGCCTGGCTCCATCAAGTTTTTATGGGACCAACTCGAAACTTTTCTGTATCAAACAAAAAGAATCACGCAAATCGGTTCAGAAACCTCGGCGAAATCGGTGTACATACATACCAAAAAAATATTCCAGCCGAATTGAGAACCTCCTCCTTTTTTTGAAGTCGGTTAAAAATGGGTGGGCTACAGTGAATGTTTAAAAATATGTATTCGGTAAAAGTACCAAATACGGATGTTAGTTGCATGAGTTGTTTGTAAAGTTCGTTTTTATTAAAACGGGTCAAGTGGGCAACAGCGGCAATAGCCTCGTGGAGAGACCGACTGACTAGTCAGTCCGTCCAACATGGATTTGATTGAACCCGAGACGCTCTTCGTAGTCACGAAGAGCGTTTCAGGTTCAAATCCACGGCGCACACCAATGATTTTTCGAAGTTATGTGCGTATTAAATTGTTTATTATCGCTTGCTAAACGTTGAAGGAAAACATCGTGAGGAAACCTGCATGTCTGAGAGTTCTCCATATTGTTCTTTAAAGACATGTGAAGTCTAGTATCTTCTTGGGTTTACGCGAATGTTACACATTGAAATTAAACTACAGTTTACGGATTTTATCGCGATGTATTGGTTTCACAAAGTTATTACATTTGAAACTAATGATCTAGAAACTATATTTTTAATTTATTACTAGCCGACGTTTCGAATTCTTTACAGAATTCATGTTCACGGCAGACTGAGGTGATATTTGTCTTTTTCTTGAATGTATAAGTTATCTCAAAGTACCCGAACATTTTTCATCTACTGGTGTTACTATTTACGCAGAATGAGCTCACAGTGTCCTTAGGTCTTCTGGTGACTTTGTCCTTCTTGGGTTTCATTAGCCTTATGACAGGGTCCCAAGCTGGAGGAACATTCCAACCATCTTCCCTATTGAAATTAGGGTGTTTTTTAATTTCAATAGCCTCTCGTATCATCCTTGGAAGAAAACGGTGTTCTTTTGCGAGTATCTGTGGTTCATTAAATCGCAGGAAGTGGTTGGGTTCTTGTTCCACATGTTCACACACAGCAGACTTTGTTGAGCGTTTATGTTTTATGTCAGCTATATTATGTTCTTTGAGTCGAATGCCTATGCTTCTCTTGGTTTGTCCAATGTATGAGAGCCCACATTCACAGTCAATTTTGTAGACACCGGCCTCTTGCAAGGGTAACTGACACTTGACAGATGGTAATAATTGACTGATCTTCGTTGGCGGCTTCTGAAAACTACATGCCTGAAGAATATGCAGAAATACTCAAACACTGCCTGACAACGGGCTATCTGTTATGGGACAAGAAATCCTACTAATATTATAAATGTGAAAGTTTGTGAAGATGTATGTACAGATGGATAGATGGATGGATGGATGGATGTTTGTTACTCTTTCACGCAAAAACTACTGAACGGATTTGGATGAAATTTTACAATAATATAGTTTATACATCAGAATAACACATAGGCTACAATTTATAAAGATTTTGTATAATGTTGCCATAATATACTTAAAGAAAAGTATCGACTAAGCCGGTAAAAAGCCTCAGCTCTGAAAGTTATTCATTGGAATTTTACCCCCTTTCTGATGACAGATTGATCTGATATTTTGTATACACTCATATTGTCATCAAAATTAAAAGATAATATTTAAATTATTGTAATTTCAAGATGGCCGCCAATAAAAAATGGCGAATCATATTATATTACGGCACAACAAACTCAATATGGGTATCAAATTAAAAGGCTTGATTGGTAGAATAGAACTCTCTATGAAAAATCCAAGATGGCCGCCGCCACAAAATGGCGGATTACTTATTTTCCACAAATACCTCAATATGGGTATCGAATGACAGGGTTTGATTGGTAGAAAAGTATCAACTAACAACAACACTAAAAACTTGAAAATAAAATTAAGTAAAAATAAATTAATTTTGGGCGTAGGGTATCCAGAGTAAACATTATGATAGAAATTTCACTTGCCCAACGATTTTATATTTGTCTGATCAATACCCCAGATTGATGAGAAGATTGGTGCGATCTGGTAGCTGCTAACTTACCGTATTACTTTTTAGCTTTTAGTACATAATCTAACTAGGTACATCATTTTTTGTTGTAATAAAACAGTATATCTAACACAAAAAAAATATATATGTATTTTACAAAGCTCATTCTAGAGAAGTTATCAAATTGTTTTCAGAATTGATATATTTATTGCCTTCAGTATTTAATTTAAGTAGATTAACTTAGCCTTTTACAGTCAGATATCTGACCTAAGCGCAGCGTCATTAAAAGCGCTTTCTACGAGTTGAGGCGGAAGGACGGTCTGATGGTCTGATATGTACTTTGTGGTACCTTTGTGGTAATGCTTTCAGATTTTATGTTTTGTTGCTGTTATATTCAGTAGGTAAACAAGCTCTTCATAACTTCAATGATATACTTATTTACTAATCTTTACCTGAAGTTCAACGATTATGAAAACAAAAGTAATTTTCATTATTATCTGTTTATATGTATGCTACACTGCTAATCTACAGAGCCGTTTGTGATGAAATTTGACATGGATAGTCTGAAACCCGGGGAACATAGGCCACTCTTTATTAAAATATCATGCTGGAGGCCACTCTTTATTAAAATATCATGCTGGCGAAGCCGCGGGCGAAAGCTAGTGCTACATACAAGTAGACGGTGTAGCAATGGGCTCTCCAGTATCGCCTGTTGTCGCTGACATCTTCATGGAGGACTTCGAGGCGCGAGCCCTGCAGACTGCCACCATCACACCGAGGTTCTACAAGCGGTATGTAGATGACACTTTTACAATTTTACCAACAGATAGTGTTAATGCTTTCCTAAACCATCTTAATTCTATTAATAACCAAATACAATTCACAATGGAATTAGAGGCAAACAATTCTTTAGCTTTCTTAGATGTACTTGTCATCTTAATATATAAAATCCTTGCGTTACTGACTGACTGACAGACACGCTACAGCCGAAACTATTGGGCGCAGGAAGCTGAAATTAGGCATGTATGTTCCTTGGGGACCTTAGGGGTGCACTAAGAAGGGAATTCCCGAAATTCCCACGGGATCGTCCAAAATAGGTAAATTTAAAAAAAATGCAGGCGTGGCTGCTTGCGTCATCTAGTCAGGAATAAAAACAACTCCTTAAGCCATACTGTGTATAAGAAAATGACCCATACAAATAGGTACTTAAACGGTGAATCTCACCACCTTCCTTAACAGTTAGCTACTGTAGGAATGTCTCTGTTTCAGAGAGCCCGCGGGATCTGTGACAAGAAACACCTGGACGCTGAGCTTCAACATGTCAGGCAAGTTCTGCAAGACAACAAGCTCCGACCGCCGCGCCACTGTCACAGATCCCAGAAGAAAGAAAAACCAGCCACAGTAGAAAGACAACCTGCTGTCCTCCCATACATCAAGGGCGTGACCGACAAAATTGGCTACATCTTGAAGCGAGCTTCTATCAAAACTTACTACAAGCCGCCAACGAAGATCAGTCAATTATTACCATCTGTCAAGTGTCAGTTACCCTTGCAAGAGGCCGGTGTCTACAAAATTGACTGTGAATGTGGGCTCTCATACATTGGACAAACCAAGAGAACCTACGCTTCTCTTGATTCATTTGGTCATTCGACTCAAAGAACATATAGCTGACATAAAACATAAACGCTCAACAAAGTCTGCTGTGTGTGAACATGTGGAACAAGAACCCAACCACTACCTGCGATTTAATGAACCACAGATACTCGCAAAAGAACACCGTTTTCTTCCAAGGATGATACGAGAGGCTATTGAAATAAAAAAACACCCTAATTTCAATAGGGAAGATGGTTGGAATGTTCCTCCAGCTTGGGACCCTGTCATAAGGCTAATGAAACCCAAGAAGGACAAAGTCACCAGAAGACCTAAGGACACTGTGAGCTCATTCTGCGTAAATAGTAACACCAGTAGATGAAAAATGTTCGGGTACTTTGAGATAACTTATACATTCAAGAAAAAGACAAATATCACCTCAGTCTGCCGTGAACATGAATTCTGTAAAGAATTCGAAACGTCGGCTAGTAATAAATTAAAAATATAGTTTCTAGATCATTAGTTTCAAATGTAATAACTTTGTGAAACCAATACATCGCGATAAAATCCGTAAACTGTAGTTTAATTTTAACATGTGAAGTCTGCCAGCCCGCACCTGGCCAGCGTCGTGAACTACGGCCTTACCCTTCTCACAGTGAAAAGAGGCCTGTGCCCAGCTGAGGGACAGTTTATATCCAGGGCTGATGATGATAATGATGAAATGGTAAAGTTGTAAACATTATTAAACATGGCATAGACGTATTACAGATATCTTATTTTTTACGTATCTTTACTTGGCATGCCTCATAGACATTGGGCCTACTGACGTCTTTATAATATATAGAAAAAACATTTCGGTTGTCAAGATTTTTCTTAGATGAAATCCAATAGCACTATTTTTAAAATAGTTTCAAAAATAAAAACAAAGCCTCAAGAACATAAGCACATACAATGTGAAGCACAATAATGTTGCCATGTAAATGTTATGTTAACATTTTAAAACGTTACAATGAAAAATAACAACATACAATATAATAAGTATGTTGAATAATGGCAATGTTTTAATACAACAGTTTGTTTGAAAACTTTTAGTTATTGTAGTAACCACAGTACATTAATACTTAAACAGAGTGTGGCGCTGATATTTTATATATTGTTTTAGGCTCCACGCTACTAGCAAACTTGTACAAAATAAATAAACACTTTTAGTGCGAGATCCCACTGCTTCCTAGGTTCGTAATTATGTTTTCAAATGAAAATGACATTTTTCTATAAAACAAACAACAGCAACGAAGAATCCGAAAAGTTGCCTGTGAAAATCTGGCCGCAAGTATTTTTGTAAGTAATTTACATTTATTTGTTTTAATTTTTTATTCATATTTGTTTAGACATATTATAAACTTAGATTTTATAATATATCAAACATAATGCCTCCTTGGTCTCGCGGCATAAATGTGCGCGTGGGATTGGGAGGCCTCGGGTTCGATTCCCGGGTCGGGCAAAGTGTTATTGGAATTTTCCGTTAGGAAATTCTCAGTAGCAGCACGGAGTCTGGTAATGTGCCCGGTACGGCAACAAGCTCGCCCCCTATTACGTGTGACCTAAAAAATTAATGGCGAAATGTGGGTGTAATATTACACCTCTGCCTACCCCTTCGGGGATACAGGCGTGAGACTTTAATAAAAAAATTAAAAAAAATCAAACATAAATAAAAAAGTACAGCAGGCATGGTCATTTAGTTACTTCAATAATTTTCCTTCAAGAAATGGATTCAAAATTTAAGTATGAACGTAGACAGGTGGTCTTTAGGTGTTATAAAACCTGCTTTTCTTTGTTTATTGCGCAACGCGGTTGTATTGAACAACTTCGTTGTCCGTTTCATGTTGTTTGTGTGACGTCACGGGACAAGCCCACAAAACACATCACACCATTTTTATGGGTTTCATTGCGGTTTAATTTGTTTACAATATTTATTTACACTCCTTGTTTACGTTCAGCAGACATGGTTTTATGGCGTAATACGTTATGTTTTTATCCGTCAGCAACTCTTGCGGGCAGCGCCGTGTGATGTGTTATTATGCATGATTACAATAAGAAAACCGCAAAGTTTTCCGCTGAATTACCAAAGCAATAAAATACAACCGTTTTATTCTAAATTCTAAACAAAGAAAACCATAAACCGCCAACACCTGGCAACACCGACCTCAGTGAAAATCTAAATTTAAATGATAAAAAGCTTGCATTTGCAGAATGTTTGCAGACGCTGTAAGAATGGCGCGAGTCGACCTATATTTAGCGGGGCGGTCGGCTGTTGACCTCGTGACCTCGCCCTGCATCTTTGTTGACGAAACGTGTCGATATTACTTTCTTCGCTCGCTGCCAGCCTAGTACTTATTGATTCTACGGGCCCGCTGACGCTTTGTCATTGCTTACTTTGTGACAGCAGAGAAAGAGCTCTACATTACATACATACTGTTCATATTTTCAAAACTATGAGGAACAAAACTGACAGTTTCCCTTCCGCATAGTTTTGAAAATATAATACGTACATCAAATGACAATGTTACGAAGGATATACACATCATACATATTCTTTTATAAGATTAATTAATTAAACACCTACGCTGTATTGATGATATAAAAACCACACCTATTTAAGCATAACAAACAAAGAAAATCTACTACAAAGGGAAGAATAAATTGTAAAATCTTTTTCTTTTATATTATGTATATTATTGAGTGCAATGCTTATCAATTCACATCAGGCGACTTGTTGGCAAACTGTTGATTGTATGTGGTAACTTCTTCAGCTAACTTTCATGGTTTCAAGTTTAGTTTTCAGACTATTCTTGTACTAACTATGTTATTCGCTCATAGTTCTAGGCCAACGGAAAGTACCCTATAAATGTTGATTCAAGAAGCTGTAGACCTGATTATAAGGTAAAGGGCACTGGCATACAGACGGTCAACAAAGTGATCTTATAAGAGTTACCTTATTAGGTACCTAGCGAAACACAAAAAAAAATTGTCTTTATATACATCAAAAATCGTTTTATAGCAGTGAACTAGTGTGATATTGTTTCAAAAAGCTCTTTCTAATTAAGCTTTGTTTCACATACTTTAGATTAATCCAACAAAACCTCACTTTATAAAAAAGTATATAGCAAATAGCAGCTTCTTTACAGACAGAATTCTTTTATGTGAAACATTTGGTATTCACATACATAAAGCAAACACTCGCATTGTCTTTGCTCAGTAAACGAACTCCTTGCCGAGTCTGCGCTCCTAGTCACTGCAAAAAAAAAATTGCTTTCCCAATCATCGCATTTCTCTTTTAACGAGCGCTGTGTTCTGTGTTTATTTTTGGCAATTTGTTGACGAAATCTATGACTTTCGTAATTGACTGTACCGAGTGCCAGACTCGTAATAATTCACTAACGATAATTTTCAAACAAAGGACTTATTACGCACATTTACCGACCTGGGACGCTTCGTGCGCAAATCAATATACAGTCAAGCCCAGCGTTGTATGTACTCTCAGAAATATGTATAGAACAGTTCGTCGAATGTAAATAGCAAATAGCTTTGTTCAGCCGCAGGCGATGCTGGCCGATAGATCACAGGCACTGATTGTGTACCTTTGAGCAAGCACACAGCTTTCAGTTCACTATACACCTTAATGGATATTGCACTGGCGAATATAGAGAGGGCTACGAAGCTCAAGCTTTCGAAGTGAATTTTATCATATTTTTTGCAAAAACATTTCGATTAAAAGATTACTGTAGCCCCTAAAGTCATAATTTTATGAGTAAGGACCTCATAAATGCAGTACCTAAGGGTCCACGCTTAGGTACCATCCGCATGCATCCGCATACCGGGCAAGTATAATGTGGTAATGAAAAACCAATGAGTACAGCACGAAAGAAGAAGCAAATGAAGAAAAAAATAAGAAAACAAAATGTCGCATCCAAGAGGGAGTGTGAATCGAATTTTTAATCAATTTGCAATTACTCGAAAATGGGAAGAAATTAAGTCAAATATGTTGGAAACATACATTGCCGATCTTGTCTCACTAGTTATACCTACGATAGTCAAATCATAGCCTAACTCATCTATAAATAGCAATTAAAATTGGATAGGTACGTTAATTGGTGAGCGTTGTTGTGGTTATGATGTTAGGGTGTGCATTTTTAGTGTACCTGTTAATTATTTATAGAAATTTATTTTGCAATGGCTTCATAGAACTTTAACTGTTGCAAATTGCATTATTAGAAAACCCATACACTTTAACTGTGTGGTAAATCATTAAGAATTCAATGCAGATTCCCTGGAGACATGTACGGTGCTCGCGTCGGTTGTCGAATGCTTTGTGCTCGCGCATAAACCGCCTCCATTATACCTATGCTGCCCTGGTACTTGCGCGCACAATGCATTATTTACATCAACAACTTACTCGATTCCTGGTGATGCAATTACTTATTCCCGGCCATTGAGTAAGTAGTAAAACTCAATGGTGTGCATCTCATTACTGGCCGTGCAAGGGCAATGAAAAAAGCAAGGAGTACATAAGCTGGTTGCTATAAAAACAGACACCTTATTGTTTACTATACACTAGAAACAATTTGATTTCATTGTAAACGCGAATAGTTCTGTTAGAACAGCTTTTTTGCTTGCCTTGTTTAAAAAAAAACTTCCCAAGCATTAATTATACAATAAACAAATTTTTTATTTTATTTCACGTCAGAGAGTGGTATGGCTATTTGTAAGTTTCCCATCACTTAAACGAAACCTCGGCGTAGCTGTCACAGACACTCACCACTACACCAAGATGGCGTATAGTTAAAAGTATATTGAAACAACTCGAGAAACTCTGAAACAAGTGCGGCAACACTTGAAACAACTTTTTTCTAAACAGTGCAAGTAAACGTCTATCAATATGAAACATGTGTGAATGAAAGAGGAGTTTCTTGCCTGATTCTTCTCACGAGGCTCTACTTTCTGAACAGGCAATGTTTCTGATTGCTCAATTATGTAAATACGAATTTAAAGTTACTTTTTTTTTATTTGTATGACTTTCTGACGTGTGCAAAAAATTTTAACATTTTTATGAAAATAAACATAATTGAGTTTGAGTTTATGCTTGCTCTACAAAGAAATCGTAATTCTAAAATATATTCGCATAATTCAACCACAAATTTCACTTTGTGCGTATATTTATCGAACTCGATGTACCCATGTTAGTGCGCACCGCATATAATTCAAAGCGGTTTATTTTGGTAGCCATCGGTAGTGGCAGCCTGTGACCTAGTTAAGTGGAACATGACCCGCGGTGACCTCTCGGCCTAGGTCGCGCCCTCCTCCCGCCGACAGACCTATCTGCCCAAATCTCCACTCGTTCGTGCGATCCTAGTACTTACTCTGTTGATACGACACAACTCTTTTATACTACGAGAATTTGCGGCGGCCATTCCTTTGTTCTTTCTTCATCCTACGTCGTGCATTGTTCATTTTTAAAGTTATTAGTGACAGTAATAATATTTTATACGAGTTTCTACTACATGAATGAAATACTGTACATTGGCGTGCCAGATAAGAATTAGCTAGGAAATTTACTTCTTATGAAATAAGTTTTCTCGTTTACAGCGTTACAGTAAAATAGTCAATTTCCTCTTTAAAATTAACCACATAAAATTGAATCATAAAACTGTGCTGCATAAAGGAGCCGCCTCAGATAATTTACGTCTCAACAGCGATATTCTCTTACAGCACCACGTGCACGAAACCTCTTTCCGTTTTATTTTAGTTCGGGAACCGCTTCGATAATTTCGCAATTTAGCAGCGCAGAATATTTTCGTCGTTTCCGAACCAAGTCCAAATAAACAAAAGGCCAAAGTGGGCCACAAAACGTTCCGTTACAAATCGCGTCCCCGTACAACTAGAACAATAGTTATTCTAGTTTGTTTTAATAGTTGAGCAAACTGCGATGATTGCACAATGGGTGGCGGCTTGTAATTGACGTTGACGGTAAATCTGTGTTCATTAGAGAGTCGGACAGGCGAGGCCAACGACGGTGGCGGGCGACGACCTGAGCGCACCGGATTACTTCAGAACGAAGCACACGTTATAGCTAAATTGGAGTATTAAGATTGCCGCCCTTTATATGGTAATTTTCTTTATTATACGCCCGACGGATAGCAGAGCTTGCTGGTGGAAAGCGGTTAAATACGGTTGAAGTAACGCGCCAGCCGCGCTGTATCTTCGTCGTGAAAATGCCTCGGACTGATAGTACGCTGCCGCCGAGCCGCCGTGACTCACGGATCCTACCGTTTAAAGTAAAGTCAGATTACATTTTATAAGGACGTTTAAAGAAACGTCCTTATAAAATGTAATCTGACTTTACAATATACTAATATAAACCAAGCAAATTAAATAGACAAACATAAACGCAGATGCAGTCACAATGACTTGTTTACTGAGAAAATGTTAATAATAAAGAGGGAAAATCCCGTCTGTATTTTTCTTACCGTGCGATGTTTTGCTACACAAATAGATTGAATTGAATGGAAAGTGTGAAAATTTTAAGACGATCAATTGTTTGATAACACTCCTTATAATTATGTTGTCTTGGTACAATAAGATGTGAAGAGCACTGAGAAACTGAGAATGTTTCCCATGGATGAAAAAAGGAAAAATGTAGGCCTATGGCGTCCGCAATAAAATGCAATATGACATAGCTGGCAAAACAGTTATTTCTAAGAGCCGATGACTAAGGTGCCTTATTTGTTACAGGACAAAGAACCGTTCGCAGCAGTTTATATGTGAATCATGCGGTGCGGACAAGAATATTAAGACCTTGGCTTCAAATCCTGGTTCGCGTAACTTGCGAAAATCGACAATTATGTGTTATGTGGCCGCATTGCATATTTCATTGTCGTATTGGATAGATGCAAATGTATACTCTATATACACGTAAAATTGAAGTGTCTGTATATGATTTCAAAATAACTTTGTTTTAGTTAGTTAACTGCACTGTTGACGTAGTTACTAAGACCAGACTGCCTCGTTGGTCTCGCAGTATAAATGTGCGCGTGGGATTGGGAGGTCTCGGGTTCGATTCCAGGGTCGGGCAGGGTTATTGGGCTTTTCCGTTAGGAAATTCTCAGTAGCAGCACGGAGTCTGGTAATGTGCCCGGTACGGCAATAGGCTCGTCCCCTATTACGTGGGAGCTAAAAATTCATGGCGAAATGTGGCTGTAATATTACACCTCTACCTACCCCTTCGGGGATACAGGCGTGAGTCTATTGACGTGGTTATTTAAGCGGATGCCTTACCGCTTGACACTGCGCCAGTGTTGTGGGCTCGGTTCCCATACGATACAATAGGTACTTTTTGTGATTCATAAATTGTTGTTTGGAAGCTGGGTATGCATTTTGTCCGTTGTTTGTAAGTTTGTAAAGTCCCCCGCGACATAGGATTTATTCCTAGTGTGGGATTTGTACATAAAAGTTCTCTGTCTGTCTTTCTGTTTGTTCTAGAAAATCAGTGGAACGGCTACACCCGTTTCGGACTTTTACTGAAAGATAGAGCACTTTGTAGGGCTACTTATAGGCTGAAATTAGACCCGGTAGGTGGCGGTGTTGTCGGCAGACAAACAAAGGAATAAAACAAAGAGATATGAATAATAAGCAACTGTACAGACAGCCAAGTAGGGGTGACCGGGTATGGTTGTCACACTGGTTGGTTGTCTCAGAGGCCATACAATTAAGCGGCGTGGTAGGAGCGAGGGAGTAGCACATCCATTTGTACCTCATGTCAGCGTACTCCGACATGCCGTTTAATGGACTTATTCGACCACCCGATATTCTATTATGACCTCTGTGACAACCAACCCGTGTGAAAATCATACCCGGTCTCCCATACTTTAATCAGCCGTCTCAGCGCTCAATAATGTGCGTGGGTTGGGGGTTCGATTCCCATAAGTGACAACGCTTTGTGTGATTCGCAAATTTAATGTTGTTTCTAATTGTATGTACTTTGTGTGCGTTATTTATATTTTTGTTAGTCCTCTGCGAGTCAATATTTTAACTTACCGATAATAACAAAAAGTAATGTTACGTGCCAAAAGGATTTATTTCATCGACAATAAAAATTACTTCGTTTTAAATACCTTTGTTCTTTTCACAAAGCTTTTATTACTGTTTTTAATAGCATAAATGAATTCGTCCAGTTTATTGGCACTGTGAGGCTTTAATATAATTAGCGGCTAATTAATTAACGCTGACCTAAGTTTGTTGAAAGATTAAGTAATGCCTACCTACGTAACGTTTATAGTTATTTTTTGGGTTTTATATTGTATATTAGAATAATTGTATTTGAAAGTATCAGCTTCTATTCGACATACGTACGACGATAGACTGACAAAGAAGATAATATATATAAGGCAAGTGTGAATGGGAGAGGACAAAGGGGAAGACCTAGACGGACGTTCTCTGACCAGATTGGAGACATCCTAAAAAAAGGACAGGTCAGAAATACCCTTAACAGAAGAGCTTGCATGAGAAACTTGATGGGAGTGAATGAAGCAAGAGAGGTATGTCAGGATCGTTGCAAATGGCGTTCCGTAGTCTCTGCCTACCCCTTCGGGAAAAAGGCATGAGTCTGTGTATGTATGTATGTACATATTTGTAAGGTTTAAAAAAATAAATTTCTTATTGTTTTGTTGGTTCAGATAAATAGACTTGCAAGTTAACGTGTAAAATTCGAGTAACTAAAAGTTATATTTACAACTATTATTAAAATTTCCTTATGAACTTAAGATATTGACATTTATTTAAATCATCTACTCAACTCTGAAAAACATGCCAATCTGCCAATAAGATATAATAATCTGAACGGTTTTGATGTTGACCCAAAAGTCAAATAATAAGATAAGTAGAGCACCCCATTTAATAAAGTAGAATCAGCCATAATTGAGCGTAATGTGGGGAGATCACACACGACAGTCAACAAGTGAGCCTCATCAACATATAATGACAGTAATCACAACACACAATGACACCAGAATGGGACAAATAACTGTTTCAAACGAGCTTGCGCCACTGACCAAAGGCAACTTATATAAAAAAAGACAATCTGTATAATCTCATAAATAGAATGGAGGTTTCTTGATTAGTGAAAGCAATAGATTTTCTTACTGCACCCTCATCATCATCAGCCCTGTATATAAACTGCCCCACTGCTGCGCATGAGGCTCTTCTCACTGTGAGAACCAGTGAGAACGGTAAGGCCATAGTCCACCGCGCTGGCCATGTGCTTGTTGGCAGACTTATATGTGTTTTGAGGACATTAAGGAGAACTCTCAAACTCTAGTTTCCTGACAATGTTCAGCTTCACCCTTTCATCATCAGCCTTTAACAGTTCACTGCTAGACTAGACCTCTCCTTTGAAAGGAAAGGAAGGAATTGGCCTACTATACCACGCTGGCCAAACGGGTTAGTATAGGATTTGTATCAAGTTTTCCTTCTCTTACAGTGCTGTTCTCTGAATAATATGCTCCCTCTGTCGGCTCTTACGACACCCATGGGATGATATGGGGTGGTGACAATCCGTATTCTTAATCCGTCACCACATGGACAAAGCACCCACTAGCCACCCTTTAGCAAGCGAAAAATTAGCAATTTGATACGCACTTCACTTTGAAATGTCAGTGGTGCGCGCCGTAGAGGTAGGATTGAACTCAAGACCCTTTGCGTAGCAGCCTGTTAATGGTACTGTAGGTAGCGATAGCTTAGTCTGCACTAGGTTATCGCTGCCTATAATACATTACATCTCATACTAATATAATATAGCTGAAGAGTTTGTTTGTTTGGTTGAACGCGCTAATTACAGTGTTAGATAGCCCATTTATCGAGAAAGGCTATAGGCTATATAACATCGCGCTATGAGCGACGGGAGCGGAGCAGTAGCCTTAAATAACGTGGGTGTAACCGCGGGCATCCTCTAGTTTATTATAACACTTTTAAATATAACTAATAACTATGTAGGTACCTATACAGCTCTAAAAACTAAAATATGTTGCCATTAAAAGTTTAAAATATAGTTGGGCAACATTACCTAACGAGTTCGTACCTACGAAAGTTCTATTCTGGAACAATTTTTACCATTTTTATTACTATTCTGAAAGTCTATCATTTTGGTGTCGGTAATATTTTATTACATTGTAATATTGTAATGTCGGTAAGCCGGTATAATGATAGCATGACTCCTGAAGTAATGATAAGGTTGTGGGCTGAATGGACGTAACCTTTTGTGTTGATTGATGGCTGTGGACTACTGTTTCAATTACAACTTTACAACTGTAATCACAGTTTCATCGTGCTTCAGCGCTAATGAAATGGTTTCTATAAATACACATTAAAGATCAATCTGGATGTCTAGGCAACAATGTTACGTAAATGAGATTTCCTGTTTTATAATATTATTAATTGAAGTAGAAATCATTAAACATTTCATAGTTGTGAATTAAATGAATATTAGCTTTTCCACGGAGCGACTGCCTGTCTGACCTCCGCAGCCCGAAAGGATAGCGATATTCCATGCTTTAGACTAGTGATAGTTTCATTTAGAGGTACTGACGCCCTGTAATGACAAGACAATAATTATAATGGTTTTTGAAAATTTAAATACCTTACGTCATAGGCTACCCATAAAGGCACTTATTGCACTAAGTTAACACAGGCTACCTGAGAGATCGATCTACACAGATGAACCCTCTTGTTTAGATAGGGAATAAACCTGTGCAGTTTCTCGAACCTGCACGGGTAACCCGCACCGGTAGACTAAAGTGTGTACGGCAGACTTTAAGAACTAGTCTGTGTGTAAATTTTCGTGTCATTCCCAATCATTAGCATATTTATCATTTAATTTGAAGATTGTCGCATGGCCGGCGAGTCATCACCCTCCTTATTGTTTTATTACCGGCTCTCAGCTGAAATTTATCTCAATAAACGGCATATTCGTTGAGAACATGTTAGTGTAAGGGCCAGTTTCACCAACTTCAAATAGACATTTTTATCACACTTTTACTAGATTGACGGCCGTGTGGTTGACGACATAGAACCCCCTATCTTCACGTGGGTGTCGTAAGAGGCGACTAAGGGATAACACGATGCAAATACCATCTTTGCGTAGAGACGGAAAACCCGACATCAAACCCTATACGACTGCCTCGTTGCTCTCGCGGCATAAATGTGCGCGTGGGATCTGGAGGTCCCGGGTTCGATTCCTGGGTCGGGCAGTGTTATTGGCTTTTTCTGTCACGAAATTCTCAGTAGCAGCACGGAGTCTGGAAATGTGCCCGGTATGGCAATAGGCTCGCCCCTTATTACGTGGGACTAAAGTATATCTGGCGAAAAGTGGGTGTAGAAATACACCTCTGCCTACCTCTTCGGGGTTATAGGCGTGAGACTATGTAGGTATGTATGTATGTATTTTACTAGATCATTATGTATCTACGTATAGCTACGTATCTACGGATGAAAATTCTAACATTTTAACGTTAGGGAGTAAAAGTATCGAACAACCGATCACAAGGTGGATTTCATCTTGCTCAATGCCACAGGCGCCAGGTCACTTCTTAAAAGGTTAACTGATATCTGACTAAGTAAGAAAAAGGCAGCGTGATATATACTTTCATCAGACAAAACGAAACAAAGATATTCATTGAAGAGAATGTGTAATAGTGAAAAAAAAAAGTAGATCTCAGAAAATAAAGTTACAAGAATAAAGTTAGTCTTGGATATTGTGTTCTAAATCAGAAAGAGCAGACTTATCCGATCGATTGAAATTAAGATCTGTCTGGCACGTGACACAACTTAATGGCAAAATGTTGGCAAACTTTGCTTAAGAACAAACAGGATATCCGCCAAGATTTCGGGACCCTTCATTTTAAACTATAGTTTGTGTTTAATTTGGCGACCTAGTAAAAGAAAGAAGTTACTTTGTGTGTTTTAAAAGTGGAAAATTAAGCTGTACATGAATGAATTAAAAAGTAATTAACTTTAGATGTGTTGCAGAAAAGTGCTGTTAGATTAGTAACTGGTCAACAGTCTACCCGGACAGTGACAATAAGATACATTATAAGAAATAGGTAATCTGTCTGTATACAGGGTGTAAAAAGACCCTTAACGAAAACTGAAATCCCATGTTGTACCAATCACTACGAACATTTTTTACTTCGGCACTATACCTGGGAAATTACTGGTTCAGGAGATATTGAGGCTCAAAGTTAGTATGGATTTTTTATAATTAGGTACAAAATCGATGCATTTACCCTGCCAATATGTTCTTTAGATGCCCTATGACCCCATGGATAAGTAGGCGTTATGAGCATTGCACGCGCGCGCTTTTAATTGCGGTTTAAAAAATGTGAAAACTTCAATAAAATCGTTTCCCAGGTATTATTTTTGGTTAGTATTACTCGGCATGATGTCCACAACGATTAGACTTCGGCTTGGTGATGGGCCTTGTGACACCCTGTATATAAAGTTATTACGTTACTGACTGACAGATAACGCACAGCTAAAATTACTGACCGCAAGAAGCTAAAATTTGGCATACATGTTCCATAGAGACCGTAGGTTTACACTAAGAAGGGATTTTCTAAATTCCCATGAGATCGACAAGAAAGGGATAAATAAAAAAAATGTGTGCGCGTAGCTGCGGACATCATCTAGATATATGTATTTTAAATCTTCAGACACATCTTCGAATTGTGCAAGATCGGTGATAATCTTCATTAAGTCGAGGAATTCCAGGGATAAACCAATATCAATATAGCAGTACCTAGAGTTCCAAAACAAGCAGGTATGTAGATCCCACATATGAGACGAGTATGTATGGCCCTTCATAACTAGATTATCCGCGTGGCGAGACAGTGGGCTAATGTCCGCGCACTATAGGTAGGTATATTCGGACCGACCGGACTCATTAGCCGCGGGCCGGGCTATTTGCACACATTACCCAGTACATACCTTTGTTTACACTGCCCCATATGTGCCAAGAACGCAGTGTAACTGTAAACTAGGTACTACATTGTGATGGTAATATTATACTTATTTCGTCACACTTTTAGTAATGAATGAAAGCTTTATTTTGCTATGTCTAAAAACAACAGAATATTTTTTCGCTTTTAATCTACATCACATCAGTGTTGTGGGATTAAGGGTTCTCAAACATTTAAATGAAACACTATTTTGGCGATACTACATTTTGTTCAATCAAAAACAACAACATGCGGACACCGAGCTCTAGGGCGAAGGCCTTGGATCCAAACAAACGAAACAGCGCTAAGATGATGATGGTGCCATTTCTTCAAACATTCAAATAAAATCGTTTCTATTCGAAATTCGATGAGGTGCCGGTGAGTAAAGTTAGATTTCAAGTAAATCTATAAATACTGTGTTAGAAAACAGTGTCGTCAATCTGGGACAACATACTGCAGTGAATCGATGAGTCCCACACACAAGGAATTCTCTGGACAATCCTTAATATATTCAGATAGTTCGTTAAGACTAGCCGGCGCTAAGTGTCGCCTCAATCAAGTAATGGCGGCGCGTCCCGCCGACCAATCGTCTGATTGATTGTGACAACAGGTGGGTGTCAACTGTCGCAATAACAACTCATTTATTTAATTGATGGAAATTCAGCCCAGTAGGTCGTTAGGGAGCTGCCAGAGCCACTGTGCCGTGATGAATTACAGATGACAAAGCGAGGAACGTAATGAAATTATTTGAAATGAAATGAGAAGCAGCGGAAGATTTCAAATATTTATATTTTGTAAATTTGTTATTGTACAACCCTGAAAGAGTGATTAGAAGCGTATCATTACACCTGTGTATGTACTTTACTTTCTTTATGGTCAGATCCTAAGGGCTTTAGCGTGATGTTAGAGCCAGTCCATAACTTTCTATCAAATGCAAAAAGAATTGTCAAAACCAATTGCGCCTTCAAACAAGTAAATTCCCCAACTTTATAACATTAGGTATGATCTAGGTTTCTTATAACACTGCTACTAAACCGCATGTTGATGCTAACAGGAAAAAGTTAATATAAAGCGCCTCATTTGGGCTTCCCTGGAAATGCGGCGAATTTGAAGAACTTATTTTAATATGTTTAACATATGTGTATGACACTGGAAGTCGCCTTATTAGAACTGAGGTCACGACTACCAGAATTATAGATATTCAAATTATATTGATTCATTTTTATAGTGTTTGTGGGGCTGTCCCATAAGTAGAACTTGGAAGTTATTTTAACCCTTGCGTTGGTCGCGCACGCTACCATAAATGAGGCAAGAGGAGAGTGTTTTGAAGAGCAACCTCCTCAAAACGGTTCGGATAGTGGGACGCTTTCTAGAGAAGCATTACGACGTCCTCATCTTTCATCTGACCCAGGTGTTGACCGGCCACTGTTCAGGCAGGCTCTTGCACAGAATTGCCCGATAGGTTTAGATAGACTGTGACGTTTTTATAATTAAGATATTATTTTAATTTATAATTAACGCCTTTTGTTCTCGATTATTTTTACACATTTACCTACAATATTTTGACACCCATAACACTAACATAAATATAACATAATTTTCTTTTAATATTGAATAAGCCTTTTTGACATCAGTAAACTTGTTAATGGCATAAACAACCGGACTGAGTTGCTCTGAGAGACAAATTAATGTGCGCTCCCACTGTAGCTTTGACTAAAGAAACAACGTAGATTTTGTTTATCCAGTCATCATCATTTGGCATTTTTTTTGTATTTAGATTCTATTTTTGCGCTATTTCGCAATAACCGGCGTAT
Organism: Euclidia mi; assembly: GCA_944739405.2. Taxonomy (NCBI): domain Eukaryota; kingdom Metazoa; phylum Arthropoda; class Insecta; order Lepidoptera; family Erebidae; genus Euclidia; species Euclidia mi. The sequence goes on from OX123190.2 coordinate 84,654,317, forward strand.
GTTCCGAGAACTATTGGATGAGATATATTTTATTTGGGAACACAGCTTTGCATATTCCTTTGTTGGTCTGAAATTTGTTTGTAGATCGTGTGTGTGCTCGCAGTCCGGGCAGGTTCTAACTCTCCAGTAATTGTTTCGTCCGGCGCGACTTTTGAAATTTTATTGGTGCATACAAAAATATAAAATACCGCAGAAATATTGAGTAAAGTGGAAAATTACTTTTACGGTGGGGGGTTTTATTTTAATTAAAATGTTTATAGTCTATAGGGATATATACCATGTAATGCAGACTTGAGATGCCGATATTATGAAATGTTTTCTTTACAAAATACATTTTGGAATATTCGCCAGATCTTGTCTTAATTGTTGATAATATCTAGCATATTCCTTTTTTGCTGCTACAGACCAATCTCCACAAATTTACCGTTTTGTCACGAAGTAAACAAAATACGTTGTAAATCATAATAAATGATAACTTATCAACTGAATTTCATCTGTAACAACAACAAAACACGTAAATATTCATGAGATCAGCTTCCACTGGCTATCACAGACGAACTTATAAGCTCACTACATTAGCATACTCGTGTGACAGAGCAGAAGAGATTAGATAACTCTATAACAAACTATATAACTGATAATGCTGTAACAGACGAGACTACAATCCGAATATTATTGTACAACATACAGGCAGTACATACCAACATAGTAACAGAGGTCCAATTCTCGTAATTATATTTGTTCAAAATGCAGTTTCGGTCTAATGTCAATTACATACTTATGTCATAAATGGTATATATGTTGCAGTCAAAACTCTTAACCAGTCAAAAGTACTATTGATTAGCAAAATCAGTCAAAAGTACTTTTGACCGTATGCTTTAGTCAATAATACTTTTAACTAAAATAACAGTTAAAAGTACTTTTGCCCAATGGAGCTGGTTAAAAGTACTTTTGACTAACCTACCTACTTATTATGAAAAGTTCTGTCGCCCAATAAGCTAAGTAGACGGAGCCCTGCTTCGCAGGGCTCCTATTTTCGAGGGCGGGGTCACAAGAGAACCTAACATAACCTATTAGTTATTATGAAAAGTTCTCGTCCGCCCCGGATACCTAGTTATGTGTAGGTACTTACCTAATATATTAGACCTCTGCCTACCCCTTCGGGGATACAGGCGTGAGTCTATAAATAAATAAATAACTTACCTAATAGGTTATGTTAGGTTCTCTTGTGACCCCGCACTCGAAAATAGGAGCCCTGAGAAGCAGGGCTCCGTCTACTTAGCTTATTGGGCGACTAGGTAATTTTTATTCACATCTAACGAGTTAATAATAGTGCTTTTGACTGATGCTTTATTGCAGTTAAAACTACTTTTGATGAAGAGCGTCAGTCAAAAGTACTTTTAACCCCAAAGAAGAATGGCCATTTTTGACCTAAACATGTATAGAGATAAAACTTATTTTAAAATTAAGGTTATTTTCGGATTTAGGAGCCCGATAATACTTCCTTGTTTAGCTACGTTCCATTTCACTTATACCACATCTTTAGCAACTGGTTTTGTCAAAACCTCGAGAAAACTTAATTTTATATATAAATTGAATCAAGTTGTTAAAAGCTGATCATAAATTAATGTATTTTTTTATGTTAAAAGATATAGAAAGATAAATATAAATGTATTTTTGCCGTTGAAAACACTGGATAAGGATGCAACGGAACGTTGTTGACGTAAAGACGCCGCCGGTGACATTGGACATGGGAGAATCTGTCAAATTAATATGAATTAATTTCGGTGTATTATGTAATTCCTAGACCTTTATAAGAAAAACTGTCTTTACAGTATAATTTCTTGATCATAGAGCTACTTGTTTTCGTACATTTTATCTATATACGCAATAATTCATTATCAGGTAATTCAATGTATGAGAAGTGGCCATTGTTCTTTGCAGTCAAAAGTACTAATATCCAATAATTTTCAGTCAAAACCACTTTTGACTAACCTGTTCAGTCAAAAGTACTTTTGACTGATTTTGCTAGTCAATATCTAGTACTTTTGACTGGTTAACAGTTTTGACTGCAACATATATAACGGTTAATTTAGAAGAATCCTAAATTAACCGTTATGTATATGATATCGCGACTTGATCGTAAATAAACAACCTGTCAAACTATGTGTAATCGTCGTATTATTTATGTCAAAGAGACGATAATGATAAATTAACCGAATACCAATTGTGAGTCAATTCAAAATCTAATCGCATTTCGTTCAAAATGCAATGTCGATGTTAGATAAATTACGAGAATTGGCCATTAAACACAAACGCTCGACGAAGTCTGCTGTGTGTGAACATGTACAACAAGGAACCAACCATTACCTGCCTACCTATTTGATAAACCACAGATACTCGCAAAAGAACATCGCTTTATTCCAAGAATAATACGTGAAGCTATTGAAATTAAAAAACATCCTAATTTCAATAAGGAAGATAGTTGCAATGTTCCTCCAGCTTGGGGCCCTGTTATCAGGCTAATAAAACCCAAGAAGGACAAAGTCACCAGAAGACATCAAGACACAGTGAGCACATTCAGCGTAGATAGTAACACAAATAGTTGAAAAATGTTCGATACTTTGAGATAACTTTTAAATTCAAGACTAAGACAAATATCACCTCAGTGCTCGGCCACAGTGAAAGGCAGGCGCGGGTGCGGGCGCGACGCGGGCAACTCAAACATATGGAGCTATATAGAAGTGTTTGTAGTGGGCGAGCGGAGCGGCGAGCGGTGCAGCGCGGGGAGCACGCGGGCAACTCAAACCATAGGCCTTTCATACAAGTGTCCGTAGTGAATGCGCGGGCGGCAAGCGGGAAACAATGCGGAGCGTGCGGATCTCAAACTTTTATGAGCAATAATATTATGAGTAATTATGAAATCAAATACGAGTCGAACTCGCACATCAAGGTTAACGTAGTAGAGGGATTCACTTAACAAAAGCATAACGTAGCCCCCAGCCAAATATCACTATAAATTTTTGGCCAGCAAAAATAACTTTGGTTTCTGTAGTGTTTGTGTATCGATATTGTTTATTGATATTGAGCACCAATAGAATAGAATAGAATAATTATTTATTTGCTAGAAACATGGTAGATACAGATGGTACAGTTATAGTTCAGTCACTTAGTACAGCATGTTTCACCTCTCAATCTGCATGCAAAAATTAAACTTAAAATTACATAATGCGAGCAGTCAAACTATTTCTGTTAAAATACACTTGTTAAAGATACCAATTGAAATGTAAATAGCTTTGTATTAAACTTTATAATGTTAATCAATTACATAATACATTAGAGGGTTTTGGGAAGCAAAATATAAATTTAAAAATCTCCATAGGCACCCCGCTAGTCATCATCATCAGCCTTAAACAGCCCACTGCTAGACTAGGCCTCTCCTTAAAAGGAGGAACTGGCCTACTATACCACGCTGGCCAAACGGGTTGGTATAGGGTTTGTATCAAGTTTTCCTTCTCTTACAGTGCTGTTCTCTGCATAATATGGTCCCTCAGTCGACTCTTACGACACCCATGGGATGATATGGGGTGGTGACATTCCGTATTCTTAATCCGTCACCACACGGACAGTATAGGACTGATATTTTTTTTTGTATATAAATCATAAAGCGGTTCACAGAATACATCTACTTACCAATTTTGAAATTTGTAGTCTCAATAGTTTCGGCATAAAGTGGCTGTGACATAGAAACGGATGCATAGACAGACATGACGAATCTATAAGGGGTTCAGTTTTAAGCCTCCTAGCCTTTGGCTAGGGAATCCTAAAGATAGGTTACTTACATATCAGTCAATCTTCAGAAATACTCTACTAATATTGTAAATGCGAAAGTGTTTATAGATAATATATATTCGGTATATATAATGGTAGATAATGTCATGGATACTGACCGAATTACTTTGTACTCTATAGAGTTTCTGAACTCTTTAGACTAATCAGTCTCACACAATTTGAGACTGCAAGTAAATTAATGTTACCCCGACTAGTATTATTTAATGTTGAACTTAAAAATGCAAAGTATCTATATAAATTCTAATTTGTTTTCTTTATTTACATTACCTCATATCTCTTTTTAACCCCTCCAGTCGTTCCTGAAGTTACTAGAATTTTCAAATTTTTAGTCAAAATATTATTTTTATTTTTAATATTTGCCAAATATTTATAAAGATTTTCCAAATATCATACAAACCAAAATTATTATAACAGTTAAGAATGTGATTTGAATCCGCTCTCAGACCGTGAGGCGGTTGTATTAGCCTTGTTATCAGTTAGTTGCGAATTTGGTGAACAATTGACATAGTGTTACTATAGTGAGTGTTAACGTCATCTAACTGAAAATTCATATTAATCTAGCCGCGATCCTAAATTTGACAAACACTGTACACCGCACCCGCAAACGCGGCACTACGGACACGCGCGGGCTGCCCGCGCTACTATGGCCAAGCACTGAGTCTGCCGTGAACACGAGTCCTGTAAAGAATTCGAAACGTCGGCTAGTAATAAAAATTTAGTTTCTAGATAATTCGGTTTAAATGTAATAACCAGTGAAACCAATATAACGCGATAAAATCCGTAAACTGTAGTTTAATTTCAATTGGCCTCCTGTTTAAATATAGTTGGAAGCATAGAGCCTTCTCAACACCATTGTACTTACGTAGGCGATGACATAGTATTGTATTGTAGACATGTTATTTTTATTCCATCAGAATTGGTTCAAGACCACTATCACCCGAGTCTCTTTCTTTGATTGTTTGTGTACCTACAACTAGAATATCAATTCTTCAAATACAAAGAAGATTGATTTTGCAGGACTTGATACAAAGATTTGATGTGAACGTTTGATTTGTGTACGAATTTGCTTGGTTTCACTTGGAGTAAAACCGCAAGCGAGAGATTGTTTATTGCCGTTTTGTCGTAGGCAAGGATGATGGTATTTGTAAGTTCAATTTTAATTTCAGGCGTTGTGCTTTTTCGCATTGCATTATAAGGTATGCTGTTGTCATTACTGAGGTATCTATACGTGAATACAACCACAACATCACACATGGGTCACATGTATTTATTCAAATATTTGCGTTGTATATACTTATAGAAAAGTTATTGCTAATTCTAAGAAAATGTATCTATCTGTGCTAACTAACCATATGTATTTTAAACTAGCAAAGTTTATATCTTGTATTACCGCCATACGATAATCGTTATCCAATAGGAATAGATTGGCTGCACAAAGTTGCGTTACAGACATTTACGTGTACTTAGAACGCAGATGTAATTAGGTCTGGTCAGATAGACGGACGAGGCTATGTTAATTATAAACATGATGTTAGGCTTCCGCAAGATTACAAATTAGAAACGGTTTTAAATTGTCTAAAGTTGACTATCTATTTGGAGCAAGCGTGTGCTAGAATGGAGACCACGACTCGGTAAGCGGCCCGCGGCTAGATGGATCGACGACCTGAAAAAGGTGGCTGGGACAGACGGGATGTGGACGGCTGAGGACTGTGTACCTATTGTGGCGCGTGTTGGGAGAGCCCTATGTCCAGCAGTGGATTACGATGGGCTGATTGAGATTGAGAAGTTGACTATCTTTTTACTATCACAGCCTTTCGCGGCCCACTGCTGCACTTAGGCCTCTCATAATTTGCGCCAGTAACAATGAGTCTGCCAGTTTGGTCACAGGATCTGATGTCGAGTTTGCCGTCTCTTCGCAAAGATGGTATTTGGTTCGTGTACGACAACCACGGAATGAAATGCGGTAGTGTCACATTGTATTCTCAATCTGTCAGTAATAATTGCTATTATGAGTTACTTTTCATATTTTATGTGTGAGATTGCACACGACGAAATATACATGAAGTACTGCGATAAAAATTATGAGATAGGACCACTGAAACGCAACCAGAAACCGAATTGTATTTTGAGCAAAGCAAACACGAATTCATAACAAGTACTAAGTACGTCGAAATGAAAAGTTTTGTCCCAAATACAAAAATAAGGCGGTCATGGTCACTAAAAAGTTAATATCAAATCGTGTTACAATTCCATGAAAGCGCACATTATCCGCAAAATAACTTGATTCCAAATCAATTACTTGCTTAATTTGATTTTTATCACTTGATAAACTTTTTCGTTGTTCTTAAAATACTTGTAAAGGCTGCAAACTTGCACTAGTGGTTAACAAACAACCACGTGGTTGTTTGTGGTAGAAAACTTATAGTGGGAAGAGGCCCAGCAGGGGAAAGTTTATATACAGAAATGCGGTTATTATAAAATCATTTGAATGCGTTTGCGTTTTTTTTATTCTAACAGAAAATTACACATAATAAACAAGCAATCTGACACACTAAACGTCAAAATACAAATAACACCAATATTTATATTGCCTTACTTTGATACACCGCGGCTCCCAGATCCATCTCCGTAACACATATTTCTCGCACAATATCTAAATAGACGCGTGTATCAGCCCTACATATCTAGCAGTAAAAGTTGATGGCGGGTAATATTCCCGTATGGAGGGGAAACAATGTGGCTTATCCAGCCATTACAGGAATCAACTGTGAGCCATAATAACACCATTACTATTCCGCGGAACTTTTATAGATAGCTTCGTTTCGGAGAACGTTTTGGTTCGTGTTTACTATTGTTTTATTACATGTTTGTTCAAGCAATGGTGTGAAAACATTGACTAGCGCAACACTAATTGGATTTCACTCGTTTCGCAGAGTACAAGTCAAAATGAAGAAATGGCGACGAACTAACCCTAAGGTTATACTAGAAAACTATAGCCATCATATAGTTATGACGCAAATTGACTACTCTTGGGGCTATCAAGTCAAATTAGATTTGGCTGAATAGCTTTTCTGCAGAGCGACAGTCGCCTATCCTCTTCCTCAGAAATATTTAGGAATATTATATTGTACTAGAGGATGCCCGCGGTTACACCCGCGTTATTAAGGGTTACTGCTTCGCTCCCGTCGCTCATAGCGTGATGTTATATAGCCAATAGCCTTCCTCGATAAATGGGCTATCTAACACTGAAATAATTTTACAAATCGGACCAGTAGTGCCTGAGATTAGCGCGTTTAACCAAACAAACAGACAAACAAACTCTTAAGTTTTATATATGAGTATAAGATAAGATACTTTAAATATTACTAAATACCAACTGCATTGTGCAGTATCGACGGGAATAAATTTTTTTGTGAATCACATAGTATTGTTTCGTAAATGAACCAGAGAGGGATGAGACAGCAACAAGACATAAGCTAAAACCATGAGTACGGTCAGTGCAATTACAATCACAGGATGCTATTGTCAATTCTTTGTCTCATTAAATTACTTTTTCGCCATGTTATTTCCCAACAGTGCAAACCGGCTACACCTCTCATACGTATACAGGATGATTTAGATAGAGAGTTTATAGATGTTTATCTTGAAAACTCTTTTAGGGGAGGCGAAATCCTCAAATAAATAAATAATTCAAAGAAAAAAGCCATGACACTTAACACAAGCATTACGCTAAAGATTCGAACCCAAGACCCTCTGCATTTCGGAAGGTGGGTCTCCCTACAAGTAAATCACTGCTGATTGCAAAGCTTAAGATTGGGTCTCCCTAGTTTGACCGAAAGGAATTTGACAAATTTTCACGTCCCAAAAAAAATTTCGCATAGTTTCATTTGCCAAATTATTACTTAGCAAAAAATCTATTCACAAGAAATTGTTACGCAAACCTAATATTTGGGAAATGAACGTTTAAACTATAACTTGTTTACCAACTACTACTTTTAACATTTTTTATTTAGTCAAATATTTCAGTTGGCATAACAGTTTTTACGCAAAATCAATAATTATCCTAATCTAAATAGTTCAGTTCCGGCTAACCTACTAAAAACAATATCTTTTTTCTATTAATGCAAGTCGTTTCTGGCACTCGCCGGCCGCTACCGCGGCACCGCTCGCTTCGCTCGTTCGGCTCGTGCGTAAGAGGTCACAGTTCTAACCTAACCTAACCTTATCATTTTTTTAATAATTAACCTACTCTATTTCCATAAATAAACTAACATCACCAAACGTTTATTGTCTGAAGATTGTTTGCTGTAATGAATCATTTGATTAGAGACCAAATGCCTTAATGACATTATACTTGGTAATATTTTTCCATGTAAAAATTTAGCCAAATAAAAATATGCGTACTAAAATCATTCGAAATATTGCAATGATATAAAAAAAGATTGCTAAAATTTGTTTGGGTAATGAAATTTTGTCAAAATCTTTTCGGCAAAACGGCAGGATCCCCTTAAGATTAGATACAGAAAAAATGTTTTGCCGAGCGAGTCATCTATCCAGAAGCACTCTTTTGAACAAAAGCGGCTATTAACTCTAAATTTACACCAACTGGCTAAGACTATAATATCTTTTTGGATAGCAGGTAATTCCAGGAAGTTATTACAACACTTTACATAACATACAACATATATTTTTTTAATAATTGCATTCTTGTGGCGTCATTTTATTTTATTCCAAAATTTTTTGTATGTTGTTTGGCTCTATTTTCAAATTCCATGCTGAGTTAGTAGCTTCATTTTATTTTAAAAGATTGGCAATTCAATTGTCCATTAAAAAAAGGCCCATTTCGCAACCAGTATAGTCAAAATATTTTTTTTGAAGCTTTTTATCACACAATTTGGAATTTGCTCAAAAAATCTAAAAACCGTTTTATTCCAAACTGGTGCATTTTGGACCCCCATATGTAGGGGTTAAAAATACTCCATTATGACCCTATAATCACCTCCCGAAGGGAATACGAGCAATTACAAATCACGCTGTATATACGTAGGTAATGTAAGTAAATATCATTATCGCTAACTCACGCCTCCGGGCGAAAAAAGACTAATTACGGCAATAGTAATAATGATAATTTTCTTAAAATTATTGCGGCAACTAAAAAGGCAAACCAAAAAACTTAATAATTGATCTAAAATACCTATTCCTTTACTTTACATCATAACTCGACCATGTTCTACATTATCCAAAAATTACAAGGTAACTGATCTGATGAGTAATTTCTCAGCGAAATTAATTAAATCTATTCCCATAAAGAAACAATGGTGTGGTGTATTCAACTCGGCTCAAAAGATCCGAGAGAACAATGTAATCGCAATATAATCGATACAAACGGAGCTCCGATGGTATCGCAGCACTGATTAACGCTAATTAAACTTAATTGTTACATGATTACTGATGATAAATGATCAGCGGAATGCCGACCAATGAACTTCGAGTTATTATAATTATCTTAAGAATATTTCTGATTTGATTGTCTTGTTTTTAGAGCAAGTACTTACTCGATATTGAAACAGAGAATTCAGAATTAGTTTAATAAACTAAGTAGGCACTTTGCTTTATCGAATTACAACTACAAATTGTAAATTAAAATTGACGAATCATAATTTGACTATTTTTATTTTTAAATTTAGTCATATAACATAGCTTTCGTCAACATAAACGTCATGCTGGTAAACAGCTAAAATAATTCAACAATTTTCAAGCTTTCAGCTTTCACCAGCAGTCTCGTTCAAATCATGCTGTCAAATTGACAATAGTGATATAACGAAATCTTAGTTAACCAATTAATTTTCAAACTATGCAAATAATTTACATAGTTCTAAAGGAGTGACCACGGCGAATGTTATGTCTGTCAACCTTTCGTAATGTTGTTGTAAGGTGGTCGAAACGTCGGATGAAAACTGCCTTATACACGATAGTTAAGGCGATTAAGACCTCTAAAACATTAAGAAAAATTATAATTTCTTTTAAAATAAGTACGAGAATTAGAGCGATTACATTAATACCTACTAAAAGTTGTAAGTCGCAAAAGTTTGAAAGGCAAATCCGTCACTAAAGAAAAACATAAGGCAATTTTCTTCGATGTCTCGTGCAACTCTATTTTTACATCATCCATCTCAACACGGACGGAATCATTTCCCGTTCGATATGGCGTCTTGGCGTTAATTCAAGGATATTTTCTTTACTTTCATTTCCTTACGAGCTAAAAGCATAGAAATACTTCAACAGCACTGCTAGATTGTTTTTATTACCGCGTGATGAAAAATGTTGACGTCAGTGGCGAATAAGGCCATAGCTCAGCCGATGGTTAAGTGGTAGGTAACCATGTTCAAAGAGCTTAGATATTTACATAGCAATTCGTGTTATACAATCAACGTTTGTGTTGTGCACGATAAAATAAATTCACAGTAACATACATACATACATACATATCGTCACGCCTTTTATCCCTGAAGGGGTAGGCAGAGGTGTATTTCTAATTTTCTACACCCACTTTTCGCCAGATATACTTTAGTCCCACGTAATAAGGGGCGAGCCTATTGCCGTACCGGGCACATTTCCAGACTCCGTGCTGCTACTGAGAATTTCGTGACAGAAAAACCCAATCACACTACCCGACCCAGGAATCGAACCCGGGACCTCCCGATCCCACGCGCACATTTATGCCGCGAGACCAACGAGGCAGTCGTATAGGGTTTGATGTCGAGTTTTCCGTCTCTACGCAAAGATGGTATTTGCATCGTGTTATCCCTCAGTCGCCTCTTACGACACCCACGGGAAGATAGGGGGTGGTGAGTGGTGACACTTGTATTCTATGCCGTCAACCACACGGCATCACAGTAACATTAGCACATTATTTTATGGACCCTGTTATACACCTCTGATCTCACATTTAAAGCACGATGGTTGAGTGGTGTCAGTACCAATGCACCGAGCAAGATAGTTTCAATCCCCTCAATGGGAAACTTTACGGTAATTTGTCAAATACAACACCCTCCAAAGAACTCCATAAGTGTATAAGTACTCTACAAATAAGTTGTATGATGAAATGTTACAAAAGTTGTATAACTTAGCAAAAGGGCATCCTCATCATTAATCTTCTGCCTCGCAAACACCTACACATATTCGCTGATACTATTCAAAAGCACATTGAAACGTAATATTTTTTTTTACATACATACATACATACATAGACTCACGCCTGTTTCCCCGAAGGGGTAGGCAGAGGCATATTAAACGCCCACTTTTCGCCAGTGTTTCGATCCCACGTAATAGGTGGCGAGCCTATTGCCGCTTATCGGGATATTTTGTTTGCCAGAGCCTCGTCCGTTGATCGGCAGGTGCACCACTTGCAGGTGAGGTTGGCTTGGGACCCTAAGTTCTTGGTGGGAACCCTATGCACATATTTTTTATTTTTTTTTTATTTATAGTCTCACGCCTGTATCCCAGAAGGGGTAGGCAGAAGTGTAGACACCCACATTTCGCCATGAATTTTTAGGTCCCACGTAATAGGGGGCGAGCCTATTGCCGTTACCGGGCACATCACCAGGCTCTGGGCTGCTACTGAGTATTCGGAAAACCCAGTAACACTTTTTGCGCGACCCGGAATCGAACCCGGGACCTCCGATCAGCAGTCGCATACTCTATACACTGGACCACGGAGGCTGAAACGTAATAAATATATGTACCTAATAACTGTTATGTTTGCTATTTGAGACAGCGATAGCGTAGTGGAGATACCAACGGACTGCCATGCAGAGGGTATCGGGTTCGAATCGGCGCGCACCACTGTCTGTTCGAAATTATGTGCGTAATAAATTGTTAATTATCCCTTGTCCCGTGCCTCGAAGAGCACGTTAAACCGTCGGTCCCGGCTGTCATGAAGATCTTTGACAGTTGTTACGGGGAGTCAGTACCCTCAAATAAACTGATACTGGTCTAAACCATGGAATATCGCTATCCCTTTGGGTTCTTGAGGTCAGACGACAGTCGCTCTATGGAAAAGTTTATATTCTGTCATATCTGGTTAGACTAGTAAGCGGACCTCGGGCTCCAAGGCGTGTAAGCCTTGGATGGAACCGGGATAACGTTAGGGCGATGATGATGACGAACTGTTATGTTTGCGTTTAAAAAAAAAAGAGCTATTTTCGATAAAGAATCACAGAAAATGGATGTGCAACTCAACAAATACTGCTGCACTGGTGGTATCCCATTCGATGTATGTATGCCTTGCTACTGCATGATCCACATAATGTTTCAACGGCAAGTCTTACGAAGTGAAATCACAATAATATAATGCTGTGGCTATTTAAACAATGCACTATGAATCTCTAAATCTCCTGTCCCTTACGATATTAGATTAAGAAGTTATAGATAGAGAGAGCATTACTACGTGTACACTGCTCGTCCAGTAAGTGCGCAAACAGAAGCATATCACGCGCGTATTTACGTCGAACCAAATAGTTCGCTACTACTGAATTGCGTCTTCTTTCAGTCGGAACATTTTCATTAATACAATATATAGTTGTCACTACAATACATAAATGTTGTATGACTAAAAGACAACATGTGAAACACGCTTGTAACTGCGACACAGCCGTGTCTGACGACTGACCAGCCGTGAGACGCAATACCATCTTTTATTTAACTTTCATTATAATATAAACGTAACGATTTATGTACTTGTGTGAGTGACAAGAAAGATTATAAGCGCATGTGTGCATGTACATGTCGTAGAATAGACGAAGAAATAACATCTTAGATTCCAAGACGGTTTTTAAAGAATAATTCATTCATCGAAATACAGAAAATTCAACAATCACAGCTAGATTTAGCTTCAGTTTAGAATTTTAGTAAGCATCACAAAACTGTTTGAATGTGATAAGGATAATTTCGATACTGATAGGAACAATGAGAGTCGATTTAAGTAATCACTAGGGAAACATCTATTCACCATCTTCTTCATCGTGTCACTGGTTCAGATTTTCTGTGCCCAAAACTTGGCTACGGTAACGGCATTGTCTGAAGCCACTTTAAGATCTTGTTCACTGCAGGTAGATGGGCAAAGAGGGCATGAAAGCAAATGCGCCATACAGTGGCGGCGTTAGGCGTCGGCGACGTCGGCGACCGCCGACGGCCTCGCGCTTGAGGGGGCCTCGCAAAGAGTTTTACAAGTTACATAGGTACTTAATTTAGTTTTGCCAATCATCCTGGCTTAGGTAGCCGACACCGAACAATTCGGGAAAAAGCTAAGCAGATGATAATGACTTTAATTATTTTTGAACACGTGCGTGACAAGATCTGTGTTGGGTGAAAATTTTTGAATTGTCGTTTATTTATTTAAACATTATTTTATAATTTGGCACACTTAATTTTAACGTGTTTTTTTTACTACGAAGCAAACGAGGCCTCGCCATAGATTTAAAGGGCCTCGCGAACTTGATGTCGCCGACGTCCACATGTGGTCTAGCGCCGCCACTGGCGCCATAGATTGTGATGGAGCTCCGCAGTCGCAGTGAACCTGTGAGTGGTCTAATTCACCATTAATCATTAATTTTAATACTAAACTATAATGTCTTTAAATAATCCAATATTCTTTCTTTATGAATGATTCCTAATGTAAATGTTATTCACGATGGTGACTGTAAACATGTGCAAATCCCACAACACTTCATACAATCGGTTCGAATTAATACCTACCCTACTTTTAAGGCAACAGATTATTAAAATTTGCTCTTGGCAAAATGTATCTTACATTAGGTATAAATCAACTGATAGGACTTTAGCAATAGGCTTAGATCTTTCGCAAATATTCAATTTGCCTGATCAACCCACGACATATCTATGAAAACTTATATGTGAGTGTGTGTGTATGGAAAGGCGCACACACACATGTGAATATGTTGACACGTGTCGTATATTTATCATTTTACTGCGTTTTACTTGTGTTTTACGCGAGTAAACTAGTGTTGGTAAACATTTCGCTTCATGTACACAGTTGATCTATTTATTTACACTTAAGCAAAGCACGCTATTAAGATACGTTAGTGTGTGAAGGATTTTGGATTTATTTGCTATAACAATTAACTCTGTGGACAAAAGAATGATGGAACTGAACTGTGTCTTTGTGTGCGTGCTTTACATCAGCGTTGTACTAGTGTGGGTTAAAGTAAAATATTATTTCAGACCTTTTATGTTACATCTAATCACTATGCTACACTACACTACACTATGCATAAGATCGAATGGTGAATTTACCGAGGAAGGCTATGGGCTATATAACATCACGCTTTGAGCCACGGGAGCGGAGCAGTAGCCTTAAATAACGCGGGTGTAACCGCGAGCTCATCTAGTCTACAAATAAGACTGTAGATGCAGATCCAAATAATGTCGTTCAATGCACTTAGTGTAATTATTTTTTTATAAACTCACGTATCCCCGAAGGGGTAGGCAGAGGTGTAATATTACACCCACATTTCGCCATGAATTTTTAGGTCCCACGTGATAGGGGGCGAGCCTATTGCCGTACCGGGCACATTACCAGACTTCGTGCTGCTACTGAGAATTTGCTAACGGAAAAACCCAATAACACTTTGCCCGACCCGGGAATCGAACCCGAGACCTCCCAATCCCACGCGCACATTTACACCGCAAGACCAACGAGGCAGTCAGTCAGTTTAATTATCTGTTAATGTAAGCTTACTAGGTCAGGTAAAGCTAGTCTTTTTTGCAGATGATCCCTTTCAACATATCTATTTAAAAATGACTCATAATAATATATTCTATTCTGGTCTAGTCTAAGATTAGAAAAACTTGATATCTATTTTAACAGCAACAATGAAAGCCACTGTCCCTCTAAGCCCCTCTAAGTTCACTCGAGTAAGCGAAGCTTGTAGAGCTTAGAAACTTGAGACTGGCACGGTTATGAAGTGATCACTCAAAGAATGGCTTCGGTAAGTCAAGCTGCTTAGCAGCTAATGTGCTTAACTGCCTACTAACATAACAAGTTGGATTTACAATTAGTTTGGAAATAAGCAGAGGGAGACTCTAAGTAGCTAGTTGACTCTAGTAGATTTAAAAAAAAAAAAAGTAAAGTTTATTATTACTCTATAAGAATAACTTATTAAAGTACAAAAAAATGGCTTATGAATATATAGCGACGCGAGTGTTTAAAAGTTTCTAAAAGTTTCTAAATGGCTTATGGTATAGATTTACAAGCTAGTGACCCTGACTTCTAAACTAGATATGTACCGGTCTGTATCTTAGAGGCCAGTGTTACCTTCTGATTGAAACATTATATATATAAGCCTCACAAGTGGTTACAAAGAATCGACATTCTCATGGAAGTACAACGAGTGAGAATTTTTTTAACAAGAAAATGGAGAAGAAACATGCGGGTGATAGATTTGTTGAAATATATTCTAAAGATGTTCAAAAATATATCAAAGTAAGTTCGTCTAAAGTATGTGTGTCCCGTTTGTAAGTACCTATTTATCATCCCAGCAAAAGCTCGGAAATCAAACTGTTATAAATCTGGCTAGAATTTATAGCATTGTTATTTCTACGTCGAGTTTTCTGTTAAGTTACAATAAGATCGATTTTAGAATTATTCACATAATGTCTCTAACAAGATATAACCATATATATTGTATCATTAACTATGTATAGCCTAAACATATAGTAAATGAACATAAATGGATTGTATGTTTTGAATTTATAGTGTTGCCAATTCTAAATAGACAAATTGGTTTGACGTTTGACAGTTGACACTGTCAAACGGGTAAATACAGTATAAAATATGAACAGACTCTGCTCAATGTTCAGTTTCGCTCCGGCAACAGCTAACTAAGGTACGATATAATTCTGACTATTATATTATTGTGTTTCACGATTCTATATTGCTTCTGTGGTGTTATTTAGAGTATTTTTAATAGAAATAATGCAGAAGCAATGTAATATAGTGTAGCTATTGTATAATTGATATTGTGGGTGGTTTTGTCACTTGTGAGATGTTATAAGCTTAGAACTTGGGATATCATATAATAGAATCGATTCATCACCTGTGGTGAATATTACAGTGGTAAATATTGAATATATCCATAGTAAATATACCTAGAATAATAATAAAAGTTATACCCGTGGTCAATATTACTAAACGAATTATATTGTTGCTAATCCATTGTATTAATGTTATATTTGATATATATTGAACTACCCACAACCTTGCTACCCAATATTATAAATATGATATAGTTTGTTCTGCTTTTATAAACAATGACTATTAAAAGAATTGCCAAGAGTGGCGGTAAATGTAAATGTATCTTTATCTAAGATATATTCTTGTGACAAACTGAATAAATGAAAGTAAGAATTGATAGTTGTCTCTTTTATTTTTCAAACCATTGACAAATATGACTAAAATACTACATATAGGCCATGTACCTTGTATCTATACATATTTATATTATAACCATTCTATTATCAGAAGTGGGATATGTCCACCTCACATTACTAATACATCCCATTGTCAGTTTCAGAGCATCCTTGTCGAAATCCCATGACGCTGACTAAAGGACATCATCGCTGTTTTGCTGACGACGGAGCACGATCTGTCTTCGACGCAGTGGCTGTGGTGCTGGAAAGAGGCTAGTGGATATGTTCTGTTGGGTGAGGTGATTTTGCAATAATATGTAAGACTGATGGAAGAGAATGAGAATAGTTGATGACGTTCAACAAGTAAATACGTATTATGTAAAAGGATTGTAACACTATTTTTTTTAACAACAGTGTATAATTACCTCCATTAGAAACATATTTACTGCTAAGTAATGTAATCTGTATTACCGCTAAGCGAAAGTTTGCTATTTATACTCTTTCTTGTAAGAGTTGTTGGGAACTATACCATGAACCAAATGCTAACCAATCATTGCTCATTCTCATTACAACGGTTAAAATAATCTATAATAATTTATATTTAAGTTTCTTATAAAATATTTTTTAATAATATATTTTATAATGTAGTTACTTACTAAAGGTTTCGTAGCAAAGATGTGTTATTTTAAATAAAGGATTCTATTCTATAAATATACCTCTAAAGTGTGATAACTACCTACATAAGATTATCAAAATTTGTATACTCTTGGTTGAAACTTATTTGAATACTCCATACTATTTGATATAATTAACAACAAATTTCAAGTATATGAAGTATGTAGTGAAAAGAAAAATAAGTAGCAACTGATATTTACTATTTTCAAACTTACTCAAAATATAACGGATTACTTTTTTTATAATTAATTCCCATTAACATAATTTAAAGCGTTTAGCCTAGGAATAACAAAAAGAAAACTGGTGTATGGGGTGAATAAATGTTGGAACAAGTTCTTAAAAAAAAAGAAACTCGTTTGTATTACCGTACAGAATAGGCGATTTTAAAATCTTCAGCACCCTAGTCGGATGAGAGTTACAAAAATTACATTTAATATCCATTAAAGTCAATAATTACTTTCATTACTTTAAACTATTCTTATTTTTCCAGATGTTGCGAAATCCTATTCTATTATTGATTAAGTATAGGCTGAATTACATTAGTTATTTTTTTTTAAATTAAAATTTGATGTGATGGTTTGGAGTAGCTCCTTTCGTATAATATTGTTCTTGTTAATCCATGGATGATGTAGTGGTTTGCTATATCGGAAAACGTTATTATACAGTTCCTATATTATGTAACATTTACATTAGAATAGTTTATTGTACTTTAGAAAGAAAATGGATAAATAAGCACAGCCTGATTTCTTGATAAAGAATTATTTTCTTCCCTTACCCACACCGGCATAGTCTAAAGTATATTCTTATCGTTGTAACGATGACTTTTAAATCACTGCTAAATAATATGTGTATAAGTGTTTTGATTATTGAAATAGCAATACTTATTACTTGATAAAGGAACATAGAAAATGTTTAGGTAGCTTGCTGAAATGGTGATCTGAAATGGTGAATACACATACTTTATTTCTCCACTTGATACTGCTATCAGGTTGGCCGAGCTATCATACAGCAGTTAAGACTGGCTCCTACATTTATTAGTATATGTTATTGGTAGAAACTCTAACAACTCAAGTCTGATACCCGATTAGATGAGATAATACATGTTTGTTCTGATTACTGCTGATCAACTATCAAAAATGTATAGAATATCAACGTATTAAAATTGTTACTGCTATTGACCGAACATGTTGTTAGAACCTTAATACATCTATTCGAACATTTGAAGAATGTCCTATAGGGACTCGGATCAAGTAGTTATCGTAGACTGGCAAAAGCTGCCTAGGGCATCAGATAGCCTTTATACATTTTGTGTATATTATTAAAGATTAATAATGAAATAACATAGATAATATTTTGTACCTATGTGTAAATCAAAACCATATTATACTACATGGGCTACAGAATAATCTGTATTTTTAACACCAAAGTACAACCCATTTTTGCAAATACATACCTAAATGAAATGAAAGAATACCGCAACCTCATAAGTAAAAATAAAAACTGTGTTTTCAAATATTATATGCCAATATCGTCCATATCTATTTTTGAACGGTCTCACATACCTATGAGGATAACAACCATTTATAAATAAGATCTATCAGTAAAATATGTTCATGATACAAATTGTTATGTGGAACACCGTCTAGGTGCACATTTAAATTGATTTGGGATTTTATGGTTTATTAAAACTAATGATCTTATTATATAAACAAAACTAAAAACTAGATAAATGTTACAGATACCTAAATGATAAATAAAAAGCTTATCGGACCTCGCGAGGTTCTGGAATTGAATATGTATAGTTTATAAAAAAAAATCGCCTAAGACCTTCAGAGTGGACAAAGCAAAAAAAGAACCGTAATGAAAAAAAATGTAGTTTTAAAATCGTATTAAGGATGAATTAAAAAGCTGTTATATGACATTCACTGCAGGTTGCTGCAGGTGCTAAATTAAAAAGTGCAGGTTGCTGCAGGTGCTAAATAAAAAACTGCAGGTTGCTGCAGGTCCTAAATAAAAAACTGCAGGTTGCTGCAGGTCCTAAATTAAAACTGCAGGTTGCTGCAGGTCCTAAATTAAAACTGCAGGGTGCTGCAGGTCCTAAATAAAAACTGCAGGTTGCTGCAGGTCCTAAATAAAAACTGCAGGTTGCTGCAGGACCTAAATAAAAACTGCAGGTTGCTGCAGGTCCTAAATAAAAACTGCAGGTTGCTGCAGGTCCTAAATAAAAACTGCAGTTTCCTGCAGGTGCAAAATAAAAACTGCAGGTTGCTGCAGGGGGTTAAAATAAAGAGGGTACTTCGAGATCGAAGTACAGGTCAGTATGGCCGTGATAGATTTGTTGAAATATATTCTAAAGATGTTCAAAAATATATCAAAGTAAGTTCGTCTAAAGTATGTGTGTCCCGTTTGTAAGTACCTATTTATCATCCCAGCAAAAGCTCGGATATCAAACTGTTATAAATCTGGCTAGAATTTATAGCATTGTTATTTCTACGTCGAGTTTTCTGTTAAGTTACAATAAGATCGATTTTAGAATTATTCACATAATGTCTCTAACAAGATATAACCATATATATTGTATCATTAACTATGTATAGCCTAAACATATAGTAAATGAACATAAATGGATTGTATGTTTTGAATTTATAGTGTTGCCAATTCTAAATAGACAAATTGGTTTGACGTTTGACAGTTGACACTGTCAAACGGGTAAATACAGTATAAAATATGAACAGACTCTGCTCAATGTTCAGTTTCGCTCCGGCAACAGCTAACTAAGGTACGATATAATTCTGACTATTATATTATTGTGTTTCACGATTCTATATTGCTTCTGTGGTGTTATTTAGAGTATTTTTAATAGAAATAATGCAGAAGCAATGTAATATAGTGTAGCTATTGTATAATTGATATTGTGGGTGGTTTTGTCACTTGTGAGATGTTATAAGCTTAGAACTTGGGATATCATATAATAGAATCGATTCATCACCTGTGGTGAATATTACAGTGGTAAATATTGAATATATCCATAGTAAATATACCTAGAATAATAATAAAAGTTATACCCGTGGTCAATATTACTAAACGAATTATATTGTTGCTAATCCATTGTATTAATGTTATATTTGATATATATTGAACTACCCACAACCTTGCTACCCAATATTATAAATATGATATAGTTTGTTCTGCTTTTATAAACAATGACTATTAAAAGAATTGCCAAGAGTGGCGGTAAATGTAAATGTATCTTTATCTAAGATATATTCTTGTGACAAACTGAATAAATGAAAGTAAGAATTGATAGTTGTCTCTTTTATTTTTCAAACCATTGACAAATATGACTAAAATACTACATATAGGCCATGTACCTTGTATCTATACATATTTATATTATAACCATTCTATTACGGGCATAAATGTAGAAATTGTCTATACCTATACCTACTAATATTTATTGACGATTCTTAATCGTGTATCTTTAAAAAGTGAGTTACCTACCTTCTAATAAGTTTGCTCTGAGACGTTTCCAATAGTTTCTATATGGTTTAAACTAGACATGGTAACGAGATGACGTACATTTAGACATCGTGAATTTTGTGAGGAAATGTCTAGTAAGAATTTTTTGTGACTAAAACTACTTACCTGCCACTGAAAGCTTTTCGTTTTCTGGTGATGGGGACGATCGACACGAAAGTCGCGAAGCCACGCTAGCCAAATGTAACATGCGCTGCACTAGTTGGATATAGCCCTAACGAAATTCATTACGTTACAATAACCTAACCTTACAGCAGTAGTGGCATTAACAAAAAGCCCCAGAGTAACATAAGCCCGCTTGTAGCAGCGCAGACCAACCGAACCCGTTAAAGTTCCACAGCTTTATCTATTCATGACCGGCTAGTAACCTTTACTGGCGCTAAACCTCGTCAAAATATATCAAAGCCCATGAAATATTAAGCAGCTGCTTGATACGTGTGGAGCTCGTAATATGCCTTATCGTTCGTCTATATAAGCGCCGTCGTATTTGAAAGTCGTAACTGAGACGCGGTAAAAAGGCACATATTAAATATTCGTCACAAATACGTTCCAAAATTACTGCTGTTTTATGTCACATTGTTTGTTAGGTTTGCGATCTGACTTTCGTGTCAAACGATGAATTATTTTGCACTTATTGTTTGGACATCTTCAATAGCAAAAGTATGGGCGTATATAGAAGAGGGCCCGGGAGGGCCGCGCCGACACCAGTATGGTCTATTGCCCACCCAAGAATTTATTTTTATTTTATTTTATTTTATTTATTAGATTCACCAACAGTTATAACAATATTAACGACACTAAAACTATACATATTACAGGCTTTAAAACAAAAAATGCATAACTAATTGAAGGTGAATACCGCATCCATCAGAAATTAAAATTGTAATTAATAGGGAAGTTTCCTGCAAGTGAAATAAATTATACAAGTATTTTTATCTAGTGAAATATGTCAAAATAACGGTAGTTTCATTCATTAACTAATGTTAAAACTATATTTAACATTTTTTATCGACAATTTATTGATAATAAGTATTCTATTTGACAGCAAAAAGCTATGACGTCACTAGGTCTTATTTCATACAAACGCCGTAGCAAAGATCGTTTTTGACATTTCATTAAAAGTGCTTGATTTGACTAGTTGGAAACAAGCCTATTGTAATGAAAAGCAACAATGTTAGCGAGTAACTAAAAATATTAATATAAAATAAACTTATAATTGTGTAATTAGGTCTTTAACTATTTATATTTTGGTTGCTTTTCCTCATTAGCCAATGAGGAAAAGCTGATAAACGTCAATGGCATAAAGCTATGAACTACAACGTGCTTTGCACTAGCAAATAAGTTTTACAGGGCGAGCTACAGCTTCTAAAAACTGTTCGTTCTTAGCAGTTTGGCAGACGATTTTCATCGATCCATGTAAGCTTCTTGGAATAGCCTGCCAAGTGCCGCGTTTAACTCACCCTAGCGAATATTACGATGCAAAAGTATGCTTTCTTTGGATCGGAAGGAGCTATGAGTCGACGTGATTTTATGCACCGAGACAGGACCGAAGAAAAGGGGAAATATACGTACGTTACTCCATCGTCAACATTTTTACATCAAATTTAAATTCAATTTAGTCTGTTAATGAAATATTACAATTAAATTATAAAGTCGGTTCGTTAGCCGAAGACCGTAAAAATTTCTTAAATCGGTTAATAATAATAATTTCGTAATTTGGTTGAACAAGCTAATCTCAAGAACTACTTATCCGGTTTGAATAATTATCTTTGAGGTGTATTAAAAACTACGAAGGATCTAAATTGCAGATAGAGGGCCATGATCCTTTGACTACCTTATGTAATAATATTGAAAAGATACAATCGCAACCTGCGTGGTAGGTCAAGCAGGTGGTCCGACTTCGATCTATTAATCTATACTAATATAATAAAGCGGAAGAGTTTGTTTGTTTGTTTGTTTGTTTGTTTGTTTGTTTGAACGCGCTAATCTCAGGAATTACCGGTCGGATCTGAAAAATTATTTTTGTATACGATAACCCAGTTATTCCGGAAGGCTATAGGCTATATAACATAACGCCTCGACCCTTTGGGGCCGGGCAAAAGGCTAAAAAGGCTAAAAGATAATGTTTGAAATAGAATTAGTTTTTATTATAAGTCAAATCGATTAGATCGATTGAGTAACATTTTGTTTAGTCTATTGAAAATTTCTGACAATGGTCACACTGAACTGTCACTACCGTCTTCCCGCGTTGAAAAATTACCACGTTGTCGACTCGTACGTAAAATAAAATATCGCCTTTTGAAAAGCACATCATTGTAGCTACGCGAATATTATTTGCTGGCAACGGTAAATTGATTGTGATCTATTGATTGATATTTGTGAAAATTGTGAATCTGGTATCGACTTCCACGTGCCAACGTGTCCTGAAAACGTCGCGTTTGAAGCTTAATAGCTAAGTATAAGATACTTCATTCATTTATTTTGGCCAATATACTTGTATGAATGTGTCTAATTTAGCTCAAGCCTGACATCAGCAAGGATAGCGGGTAAGTGAAACACATTAATATTAAGATTACTTGTATTCGCTGTGCAACACAGTACAGTTATGTCTGAGATTTGTTGTGGCTGACAAGGGCTGATGAATAGAGTCACGCTTCCACAAATCTGCTGCAATTGATCCCAGCTCCTTCTAGCCAAAATTCTAGACATAATTTTTGATAGCAAGAGCGTGGTTAACTGCCTATATTGTAAACTTGTATCTTAGCCGTTGATTGTATCTGAACTCAGATTGGTATGAGCTTGTATCTTATCACCTTGTAGACAGTATTGTAGTGTTTGTCAGGTCAGTTATTGTCTAAAATACATAATATTTAATTGTATAAGTTGACCTAGATAATTTGAAACACATTGTCACATAACCTCAATCAGTAATTGTTGATTTGTATTGTTGAGGAATCCAACTTAAATTTGTTGTTGCATTAATAAGCCAGTTTGTTTGGATACATAACAGCTGTATGTATCAATAAATTTAGTAAATTTAGTTCATTGCATATATTCATAAACATTGTAATAATCAAACTTGACCTTGCCACTTGGGCGGGTCACATTAATAAACTTTGTTTTGTTATAATATAGATAATATTGCTAGGTAACACATATTCTGTGCTTACTTACTATTGTATATCTCAAATAACACAGCCAGTCTGTCTGTTGCAAATAACTAATTAATTAATTTGAAGTTTCAACTTTTAATTTGTTATAAGTTATAACTTTGATAACTTTTGTGTTTGATTCTTCAATATATTGAAACTATTAATTTTGTTGGACAGTAGATACCTGTCACTTGCCTGCACTTGCAGTAAACAGGCTAATACTTTGTTGGTTTCAAAGAATTAAGAAAAATTAAGTTTTGATTGTTAATTTTATTTAGCGCTTGTCCGGGCTCTTTTGAATTTTGATTATGTCAGCTATCAAGGACTTGCGTGCGGCTGCTGGTGCTATTGCATCAGATTTGCGCTGGTTTGCCTCGGCCAATGCTTTAGTGAACCGGCCTGATCGCCAGCAGGCCTTACTTCAGAGGTACGAGCGGATTGACGATCGCCTGGCAAGTGTGGAACAGCAATTCCGCACTTTCAGCACTTGCTGTCTTGAAGTGTCAATCAATGATTTCACCGCTGACCAGCGAAATAAGGTCAGCGAAGACTATGCCCAGGTCTTAGACCTGTATGATGCTGTCTCCAATACTGCGAGACAACTAGTTGCCGATAGGGAAGGGCAACCCGGCCTGAAGCAGGAGCTTCCTAGGTCAGCACCGGGGCTGGTGAGTAGGCTCCCTACTTTGGACCTCCCCCATTTTGATGGCTGCCTAGGAAGCTACCTGGGCTTCATTAACTTGTTCGACAGCCTGGTCAATGACAGGGCTGACCTTCGGCCAGCACAAAAATTGGCATATTTAATGTCGGTTCTGGATGGGGAGGCTAAGGGCCTCATCCAGCATCTGCCCGTGTCTGACGAGGCGTACCAGACGGCTCGGGACCTAATTACCCGTAGGTACCATAATAAGCGTGGCCTCGCCGACACGCACATTGAGCAGATTTTGGGTTTGCCGACGCTCACCCGGGTCTCTGGGTTGCGCACCCAACTTTTGAACCCGCTTTTGGTGGCCATCAACGCACTTAAGTGCCTTGACCTGCCCGTGGACCGATGGTCCTATCTATTGGTGCACATTGTGCTGAAGAAGCTGCCTGCCGACCTGAGGTCGCGTTTTGAGCAGCGCTTTGGTGGGGATAGCGCGACCCATCTGCCCCCCTTTGCTGACCTGGAGAGGTTCCTGGAGGATGAGTGCCGGGTCTTGGACAACTCCGGTGGTGACACGCCGGCTAAGACGCAGCCGCCCAAGGTCAAGGAGCAGGCTCGCGGTCACACCCGAGCCAATGTTGACCGGCGCCCTCCTCGCTTTGCGGTCACGCAGAGCCCAGCGGAGTGCTCCTACTGCAAGGTCACGGGGCACAGAACGGCCAGTTGTAGGGCATTCTTGGACCTACATGTCGCCTCTCGTAGGCGCATCGCGAATGCCCGCCGCCTTTGCTTCTCTTGCTTGGGGTCCCACTACCAGCGAGACTGCCCAAACTCTCGCCCCTGTCCTCACTGTGGAGGACAGCATTTGGACATTCTCTGCATGAATGCCAGAGAGGTAGGCCGCTTGTCCAACCAGCCAACGCCGCGCACGGGCGGGTGTTTTGAAGGTGGCAGCCGAGGCTCACCGGCGCGTAGCCGAGAGTCGCCTCGCTCAATTGATCGCCACTCACCCCGCTTGGAGAACCGTAGCGTGCGCACGTCTCCTCTCTCTCGCGCACCTGAATGTGCGACCGCCCAGCGTCACCAGCACCATGACTGCTGCCCCAGGTATTCCCCTCCTTTGGCGGAGCGTCCCCGCCTTGACTCGCGCCCACCTCGTTTTGGGCGGGTGCGTCATTATGACCCCCCACAGATGGCGCGCGGATCGAGTCATCGCGCTTTTGAGGACTTCAAGCCGCACCCTCATTTTGACTTGCCAGGTCCTGGCCAACGGTCGCCGCCCAGGCAACAATAGGTCATTGACCCCTGCCCTATAACGCCAACCTCCCCCATTGAGACCGTTATCCTACCAACGGTTGCTGTTAGGGTCTGGGGACCCACGGGGACCTCTGTTGTTGTCCGTGCTATATTGGACACAGGTTCACAAGGTTGCATTGTTTCCACTTATTTGGTAGGGCAGGTTAAATTAAATATGGGCTCTTTTCCGAATTGTATACGGGGCATAGGTGACGTAGCCTCTAATGTTGAAGGGCAAGTTAAAGTTTTGTTTGGCCCTGTTGAATCTTCACACCCGAGGATTAAAACCTCGGCTATTGTGCTGAAGAATATTTTGGGCATGCATCCACAGAAACAGCTACCTGCTGCTGTGGTGAATTTGACATCGGGATTGGAACTGGCAGACCCCAAATTTGACACACCGGGACAAATCGACTTGTTGATTGGCTCTGATGTCCTCGGTGGAATTTTGATTGGTGGGAAACGGGTCTTGGTGCCAAATGGTTTGACTGCCATCCCGACCATATTTGGACTTGCTTTGATGGGACCTGTACCTAGGGACCCCCCTCCACCTGAACTTGATAATTTGTTGGCTGTAGGCTCTGCTCTATCTGATGCGGTTCAGAGGTTTTGGGAAGTAGAGGAGCCCCCTCAAGTTGCCCGTTTGAATCCAGAACATGAGGAGTGCGAGCTGTTCTTCCAGAACAACACTGGTCGTCTCCGTTCTGGTCGGATTATTACGAGGCTACCCTTCCTGTCTGTTCGGCCTCCGCTTGGTGAGTCACGACCTTTAGCCGAAAAGAGGTTGTTGGCCATGGAGCGCCGCATGGGTCGTGATCCGGAGCTCAGACACAAGTACATTGAGTTCATGAGGGAATATGAACAGTTGGGACACATGTCTGTGTCAAATTTGGATTGGCGTTCGGTGGAGCATTACTTTCTCCCGCATCATGCGGTATTGAAGCCATCGACTGGCAAGCTGCGCACAGTGTTTGATGGTTCTGCGCAGACTTCAACAGGCGTATCCTTGAACCAGTGCTTGCATTCTGGTCCCAAGTTGGTCAAGGACCTTTGTGACGTCATCACCAGCTTCCGACGACATCAGGTTGTCTTTGTGGCCGACATAAAAATGATGTTCAGGCAGACGATTATCCACCCTGATGACCGTCGCTTCCAGCTGATCCTTTGGAGAGAGTCTCCTCGCGATCCCATGGTCGTCTACGAGCTCAATACTAATACGTACGGGTTAAGGTCAAGCCCCTACTTGGCAATACGTTCTCTTTGGGAGCTCGCAGACTGCGAAGGCCTACGTTTCCCACGAGCCTCCGCCATCTTGAAGGACGATATTTACGTCGATGACATTTGCTCGGGCGCCTCATCAGCGGACGAGGCGATCCTCCTGCGGGACGAATTGATAGGTATTTTGGCCTCCGCTGGTTATGAGTTGCGCAAATGGATTTCCAACTCACCAGCGCTTTTGAAAGGCTTGCCAGAGGATCATCAGCAGGATCCACATTTGTTTGAGATTGTTGACAACCCCGCCATGATGGCTGTTCTCGGCGTTCAGTACAGACCAGTCCAAGACATCTTTACATATAACGTAGACTTGAAATTGCCGTGTTCTTGGACTAAACGTCTCGTATTGTCTACTGTCGCCAGAACCTTTGATCCGAACGGTTGGATCTGTCCAATTATATTTTGGGCAAAATGCTTCTTGCAGAAGCTTTGGACAGCAGGATTGACCTGGGACGAACCCCTACACGGCACTCTTGTTGAGGAATGGACCTCTTTTGTATCCTCACTTCCTGCCGTCAACGAGATCTCCTTGCCTCGTCCTATCCTTCCTCCCGGGAAGTACAAGGCCACCCTTCACGGGTTTTGTGATGCCTCGGAACGTGGTCACGCGGCTGTGGTGTACTTGCGCACAGTCAGTGCCTCAGGTCAGGTGAGAGTTTCCCTGATCATGGCGAAGAGCAAGGTCGCACCCCTTCGGACATCTCTGACCATCCCAAAATTGGAGCTCTCGGGAGCAGCACTACTTGTACGCTTATTGAACCACGTGTCTAACACTTTGGGTAAAAGCATTTGTATTAGTGGGACCTACGCCTGGACAGACAGCCAAATTGTACTTTGTTGGTTGAAGGCTTCTGTTCACACCTTGGAGGTATTTGTCGCTAATCGCGTTTCCCAAATCCAGAAATCCGAAGTCAAACTTGTTTGGAGACACGTGCCAGGTGAGCTCAACCCCGCTGATTGTGCCTCGCGCGGATGCTTGACGCCTAGTTTGATAGGTCATTCGCTGTGGTGGGGTCCAGAATGGTTGAGTCGACCAGAAATTGATTGGCCTCGAACGCCAGTTTTGAATACTTCTGATTTGCCGGGTCTACGAACACTCGCTCTTGAGAAGGTAGAATGCGCCTTCGACCCCGATTTCCTGTTGAATCGTTACAGCTCCCTCGACAAGTTGTTAGGTGTTACTGCTTGGATAAAGCGTTTTGTTTTTAACTTTAGGCACCCAAAACAGAAACGACTGACACCGTTTCTCTCACCACAGGAACGACAGGAGTCCCTCACCTTTTGGGTTCGTTCTGTGCAATTGGCGCATTTTGAAAGGGAGATTGCTATCCTCAAGTCGGGGAAATCGAAATTGTCGGGAGCTGTCTCTAAATTGAACCCCTTTTTGGACGATACGGGTCTCTTGCGCGTTGGAGGGCGTCTCAAGAACGCCAACCTCCCTTACGGAGCACGTCACCCCCTTTTGTTACGTAAGGACGGTCATTTGGTACGCTTGTTGGTAACTGACCGTCACCTTAAAAATTCGCATGCTGGTTGTAATGCCTTGTTGGCCATTTTGCAACGCGAGTTTTGGATTTTGTCTGCCCGAAGAATTATTCGGAGTGTAGTCTTTCGCTGCATCCCTTGCTATAAGCTCAAGGCTTCTACCATGCAGCCCTTGATGGGGGACTTACCGGCAGATCGCGTAACTGAAAGCAGGACGTTTGACGGTGTTGGCACGGACTTCGCTGGTCCTTTTTTGGTGAAAACGTCGACACTTCGAAACAGCAAGACTGTCAAGGCCTACTTGTGTGTTTTTGTTTGTCTTTCCACAAAGGCCGTACACTTAGAACTGGTCTCCTCGCTTACGACCGAGGCGTTTGTAGCCACATTTGACAGATTTGTATCCCGCAGAGGGCTGCCTTCCTTGATCCGTTCTGACTGCGGCACTAACTTCAAGGGCACTTATAATTATCTGAATGATGTTGTTAATTTTCTTGAAACCAACAAAGCTGATATAGGTGATAGGCTTGCCCGACGTGGGATAAATTGGTTGTTTTCCCCACCAAATTGTCCACACTGGGGTGGTATATTTGAGGCCGCCGTAAAATCGGCCAAAACACACTTGCGCAGGACAATCGGTGAATCTGTCCTTACATTTGAGGAACTCGCAACTGTGTTTTGTAAGATCGAGGCCGTTTTGAACTCTCGGCCGTTGTGCCCGATCTCCTCAGATCCGAATGATTTGGAGGCCCTTACGCCGGGCCATTTTTTGATTGGTCGCCCACTTGTCGCCTTGCCTGAGTACCCCTATATTGATACGAGACCTGGTCGTCTCTCGCGTTATGAATTAGTACGCCAGATTACTCAGAGCTTTTGGAAACGTTGGAACTTAGAATATTTGCACATACTCCAGCAACGCGTTAAGTGGACCGACAAGACCGATCCACCCAAGATTGGTGACCTCGTTTTGATAAAGGAGGCTAACCTTCCGCCACTCAGATGGCGCAGGGGGCGCATCCTTCGTTTGGTAACTGGGGCTGATGGAGTTCCCCGATTTGCTGAGGTCTTGGTGGACGGTTCGATTCTGAGGAGAGCGGTTGCAACATTGTCACGTCTACCAACCGATTAGCGGACCGGTAGGCCGGTCCGGGGCGGGTGGATGTTTGAAATAGAATTAGTTTTTATTATAAGTCAAATCGATTAGATCGATTGAGTAACATTTTGTTTAGTCTATTGAAAATTTCTGACAATGGTCACACTGAACTGTCACTACCGTCTTCCCGCGTTGAAAAATTACCACGTTGTCGACTCGTACGTAAAATAAAATATCGCCTTTTGAAAAGCACATCATTGTAGCTACGCGAATATTATTTGCTGGCAACGGTAAATTGATTGTGAACTATTGATTGATATTTGTGAAAATTGTGAATCTGGTATCGACTTCCACGTGCCAACGTGTCCTGAAAACGTCGCGTTTGAAGCTTAATAGCTAAGTATAAGATACTTCATTCATTTATTTTGGCCAATATACTTGTATGAATGTGTCTAATTTAGCTCAAGCCTGACATCAGCAAGGATAGCGGGTAAGTGAAACACATTAATATTAAGATTACTTGTATTCGCTGTGCAACACAGTACAGTTATGTCTGAGATTTGTTGTGGCTGACAAGGGCTGATGAATAGAGTCACGCTTCCACAAATCTGCTGCAATTGATCCCAGCTCCTTCTAGCCAAAATTCTAGACAGATAATGTCGGCTAATCTCAGGAACTAGCAGTCGGATTTTAAAAATTGTTATTGCCTATGATAGCCCAATTATTCCGAAAGGCTATAGGCTATATAAAATTGCGTCACAACTTTTAGGGCTAGACAAAAATAATAAAATGGTTAAACGAGAAGGGGGAGGGTTGGGTCAAAGGCAAAAAAAAGGCTAAACGAATAGGATACAATCTATATGGGTATCGTTTTCGAGATTTTCGGGACGCTGATTAATAATGTGAAATTTATTTAGTGATCCAAGATGGCGGACGGGAAATCAAAGATGGCGGATGAGAAAATTTAAAAAATCAATATGGGCATCGCCTTCGATATTATATGGGGTGGGGAATCGAAATACAACATCTATTTCGTGATCAAAAATGGCGGAAGGGAAATCAAAGATGGCGGATGAGAAAATTTAAAAAATCAATATGGGTATCGCCTTCGATATTATATGGGGTGAGGAATCGAAATACAACATCTATTTCGTGATCAAAGATGGCGGATGGGAAATCAAAGATGGCGGATGGGAAAAATTTAAAAAATCAATATTGGTATCGTCTGCGATGTTAAAAGGGATGTGGAATCCAAATATAACATCTGTTTCGTGATTGAAGATGGTGGATGGGAAATCAAAGATGGCGGATGGTAACATTTTTAAAAATCAATATGGGTATCGTCTCTGATGATTTAAGGGATGGAGAATCCAAATACAACATCTATTTCGTGATCAAAGATGGCGAATAGAAAATCAAAGATGGCGGACGGGTTTTTTTTTTTTAAAGTCGATATGGGCATCGTCTCCGATATTTTAAGGAATGGGGTATTCAATATTATATTATAAAAATCTATGTTTGTTTGTTCCTCATTTATAGACTCTGCCAATCTATATGGGTATCGTCTCCGATATTTTAAGGAATGGGGAATTCAAAAACACCATATATTTCGTGATCAAAGATGGCGTATGGGATTTTTTTTTTAAATCAATATGGGTATCGTCTCCGATGTTTAAAGGGATGGGGAATCCAAATACAACATCTATTTCGTGATTCAAGTTGGTGGATGGGAAATCAAAGATGGCGGATGGGAAAAAATTTAAAAATCAATATGGGTATCGTCTCTGACGATATAAGGGATGGTGAATCCAAATACAACATCTATTTCGTGATCAAAGATGGCGGATAGGAAATCAAAGATGGCGGACGGGATTTTTTTTAAAGTCGATATGGGTATCGTCTCCAATAGTTTAAGGAATGGGGAATCCAAAAACACCATTTATTTTGTGATCAAAGATGGCGGATGGGATTTTTTTTTAAAAATCAATATGGGTATCGTGTCTGATGATTTAAGGAAGGGTGAATCCAAATACAACATCTATATCGACCAAAGATGGCGGATAGGAAATCAAAGATGGCGGACGGGATTTATTTTTAAAGTCGATATGGGTATCGTCTCCGATATTTTAAGGAATGGGGAATTCAATATTATATTATAAAAATCTATGTTTGTTTGTTCATCATTTATAGACTCTGAAATGATAAAAGATTAAGCGCTAAGTCAATGGTGACTTTGGAAAAGGGGCTTGGAAGAAAGGGAATTAAATAATAACTCTTAAAAAGGCGATACGGAATTCGCTGGGTCAGCTAGTTACATTATAAAACCATACCGCGGACACGCGACGCATTCCATTGCCATGTCATATCAGTTGCCATATCTTTTCATTTCATTTGAATAAAAATAAATGACACGATGTGTATGTTATTAGCTTAACTCGAAAGTGGTAAAGTAAGGCTGCGTTTCAAAAATACCGAGCTAGAGTGCAGTCCCTGCTTCTATCTCCGTTTTATGAAGTGTATGTAATACCTACTTAACCACTTGATACCTACTTTGATGAAAGATGGATAGACAAGCACTAGCTTCTGTAGTGTACATTTTTCACACTACATGTAAGTTACCTAAAAATACGTAAATATTGATGCCTTTGGTACCTATGTCACAAACGAAAGTATTCCTTTTTATAAATTCGTCGGAAGCCATCGATATTTCGTTAAAGCATATTTTTCATAGCAAAATGGCGCGCGAATGGAATTCGTTTTTTTAAATTTAGAATAACATGGCGGTCCCTCGTCAGACGCGTTCGACTTCGATATCCTGCGCTCCCTGTTGAATAAAACATTTTGTTTTGGTAGATAAAATGAAATAACAGTGACACTGGTCTTATGTCAAATACCGTGAAATGCTTAAAGAATATTCGATGTATTATAATTGGAATTTTACATAATGAATTGAGGCTTCGGATTCTGTATTCTAATTTACAAATACTGTGAGCCTTAAAAAGAGTTGTTTCAGGTCTGGATGCTGCCAAAACCCATGTATTAAAGCTCGCCGATGCGTGACTGAAAAAGCGCCTACATTGGTATCCCCACTAGGCTAACGCTGCCTGCCTACCGCGGTATTCCTATTATCCCATAAAATACATTAAATATGTAAAATGTTACCAATACGAGTCCATATGGTTCGCACTATCGAAGAGTTATGAGATCTCATGTGGCTCTACATGAGATCTCATAACTCTTCGATAGTATATACACCATCTAACTCTAGGTAACCTCAGGACTTGTAAGCAAGTCCTGAGGTTACAAACTCTGCCCCTTAATCAAATAATGTGGCTTGGTTTCGTTATTTACTGTCAGAACTATTGAATAAGAGATAAGTAAGACACAGTGTAGTAAAAGACTTACGTTTAATTGACTATTTTTTACAGGGACTCCAAATTAAGTTGAGATATAATCGCAGCCTGGCAGTAAATACAATCCCGCCCTATGTATAACATTTTCAGAAACCTACTGTAAGTCCATTTTTAATTGATTTACATAATTTAAACCTAACACTAAATGGAAAAGGGTGCATAGGGTTCCCACCAAGAACTTAGGGTCCCAAGCCAACCTCACCTGCAACTGGTGCACCTGCCGATCAACGGACGAGGCTCTGGCAAACAAAATAGCCCGATAAGCGGCAATAGGCTCGCCACCTATTACGTGGGGTCAAAACACTGGCGAAAAGTGGGCGTTTAATATGCCTCTGCCTACCCCTTCGGGAAAACAGGCATGAGTCTATGTATGTATGTACTAAATGGAAATAACCATTTTTTGTACTGCTCTATTTCGCCAAATAGGAATGGTATTAAAGTGGATAGCTAAGTCGTACCTAAACTAAAATATTCACCAGTGTTCAATGCTCGGCGATAAATCGTACTTATATCAAAACTTCTTGAATTTATCGCCCCGAATAACAAATAATTGAATAAATGTTCTCATCTATAAATAAGTAGGAACTATTTGTTACTCAGTATTATAGAGTTATATAACCTAGATACTTATTTTTATTCATTTATAAGCTTCCGCGATACAATTTGCACAAGGCGGACTTTTCTGTCATAAATGTGAAAACAGCATTTCTTTTCCTTTTTTTTATAGACTCATAGACTCAGGGCAGGGGTGTAATATTACACCCACATTTCACCCAGTAACACTTTTGCCCGACCCGGGAATCGAACCCGGGACCTCCGATCAGCAGTCGCATACGCTATCTACTGGACCACGGAGGCAGTATTTTCTTTCTAGTAATTTCTTTTCCTATTGAGCGGATTAGAAGAATTGTGATATTAATCATTAAACAGTAAGTAAAATAGTACCCAAATAGGCAAGTACTTTTTCGACAACCTTATCTGTATATATAAACTCCTTGCGTTACTGACTGACTGACAGACAAGCCACAGCCAAAACTATTAAGCGTACTTAGTAAGCTGAAATTTGGCATGAATGTTCCATGAGGACCGTAGGGGTGCACTAAGAAGGGATTTCTTGAAATTCCAACGGGATCGGGCAGAAACAGTTAAGTTAAAAAAAATGTGCGGGCGTAGCTGCGGGCGACCTCTAGTAATATATAATTTTCGTCGTTATTTCAAAGATTTTATTAATTTTAGATCTAATAGAGACAAGATAAGCAACTTTCCAATATCTTGATAGTAATTTAATACATAAAGGTTGTAACTACTATCTGTAACCGATACCAACCAACAGGAAGATGAGATTGACATTCGAATCCATAATACCCTCAGATACTCAGCAGCTCTACATAAGGTGTTGGTGTCCAAACTTACAAGCAGGAAAACGAAGGTCAGAATCTACAAAACAGTCATTAGACCTATTCTGATGTACGGCTGTGAGGCTTGGACACTAACACTTAAGGTAGAGAACAAGCTGTTAGTAGCAGAAAGGAAGATCTTGCGGCGGATTCTGGGGCCAACTAGAAAAGAGGATGGGAGCTGGAGGATCCGAAAGAACCAAGAGATAGAAGACTTTATGGCCGAACCAAATATTATTGGCGAAATAAAAGCGTCACGACTTCGCTGGTTTGGTAGAAGTGAGAGGGTCGTGCTGCAAAAAGGGCTCTGTGACGACCTAGCGGTCGACGCACGGTGGGTCGTACCGGATATCGTTGGAATGACGAAGTCCTGAAAGACCTAGCAGGACTTCGTAAAATGGACTGAAACGAATGTATTCACGACAGGAAAAGATGGAGAGATCTCGTGTCAGAGGAAAAGATTCGCCTTGGGTCGCTGCGCCACCACGAATGAATGAATTAATTAATAATTAATGTTACTACTATCAAATACATAAAGGCCATGAAAATACAGTAAACTTCAAGAAGAACCAAGAATTACCGTAAAAGTATCTAAAATGAATTAATTAATAATTAATGTTACTACTATCAAATACATAAAGCCAATGAAAGTACAGTAAACTACAAGATGATTATCAAAAAAAAAGAAAAGTGTCTAAAAATAATGTAAGTATTTTATAGTACACACAAAGATGGTTGCGCGATGTTTCTAAAGTTTCTCAATACAGGCGCCTGCCCATGAGTTGATGGATGTGCCGGAGTAACTTCATAAGTAAATAATCAATCTCGCTTCAACACTTTATGAACGTACGTATTATGACGCGTCATCTACGTTTATAAGGAAATGATTATTTTTATAAGTAGGTAGCGGAGCGAAAATGTGATAATGTATGATGGAAATGATAAGTATTTGCCTTGAAATATTTGCATTTTAGTACCGATATAGCATTTTAGTTACTTTAACAATAGACGAATGCAAAGAAAGCTATGCAAGGACAGCAGAGGACTTCTTTGGAAAGACTACATTTCATCATCAATCATCATCGACCTAGCCATAGGTCGCACCCAGAACCTTCGGCTTGGAGTCTGAGTCCGCTAACTAGTCTAACCAGAGTTGACTGAATATCAGATTCCTGACCGAGTTACTGGCGCCTGACCTCCTCAAAACCCCAAGGAATAGCGATAGTGGCAGACTATTAGCGGTCGAGAATTCTTGTAGACAGATTATCAAAATGTTTTCGAGTCTCGGCAACAGAACTCTCATTTACCAAATCACATGTTAGTTTTATTAGAACCCCGTCCCAGTTCCATTGGCCAACGTTTACACGAATGCAAATACATCGACGTAGAACCGATGCATTCGAATTGGGTCACATGACGAGCGGGCGTGATGAAATCTCCTTCACCATGGGAGTTGCGCCACTGAAGAAACTTGCTCATCCCGACCTACGCTACTGAGTAGCTACATACACCATATAGAATTACATATTGTGATGAGCTGTTTGTCTACACTAATTTTACAAAGAGGAAAAATTTATATTTTTGTTTGTTTGTTTGTAATGGATAAACTCCAAAACTACTGGACCGATTTTAAAAATTCTTTCACCATTAGAAAGCTACATTATCTGCGAGTAACATAGGCTATATTTAATTTTAGAAAAATAGGGGTCCGTAAGATATTTGGGTTTTTCGGGTACGCGAAGTAGTTCCCCCAAGACGCGGGTAAAAACGCGGGAAACGGCTAGTATACAATTAAACGTACACACGGCTATAAGCCAACCTTATCAGTTGCTGTACGATTTTGATACTTATTGCCTACACGATAAGAAAGGTACAAAGGTCAAAGTGTCCAGCTTGATGAGTAGCCGTGTGAACTGTTAAGTTTGTTATTAAATATTAATATGATATAACAGTAGGAAGACCCACCGGCAACAGATTTATGACAGAATTTTCACCACAGCAGCTCAAACATGCCGCTTTTGCTGCGAGATGACAGTGAACAAAACGCGATTTTGATTCGAGCGTGAGTAAAAGTAGCTCTTTAATTTTTCAATCTGCAGTGTCACGAATTGACATTGTTCAGCCATAAATTTGAAACATTCGAATTTTACGGTGCTCTGTCTCTTTCACATGCATATAAAAAGTGAGTGAAAAAAGAAACCCCTTCGAATTCGAAATTCGATTTTGGAATTCGACCTCAAAGAAAATACCTTCGGAAACGCAAATAAAAAAAGATATTTGTAATAAAGAACTTACTTTTTTTATATGTTATTGTTTATATTATGTTTAATTTATTATTGTATTTTAATAAAAATAAGTCTAATTAATAGTTTAAAATTGGTATTTAACCAATACATTTTTATTTGGAATTACAACAATGATACATTAATTGAAAAATAAACATCAGGGACGCGGTATTAAAACGCGATTTAAAAAAGTAGCGGTAATAAAAATTTCGCTGATGCTGATACAGTATAGCGTAACGTGTTAAATTATATTAATATATAAAATAATCTAAAAAGATGAGTGAAACTAGCGATGATGACTGTACTTTAACACCAGAAGAGTTAAATCAACAAGTGATTAATACAGAATTCAATCTATTCCTGTTCATTTCTATGTCTCCTAAGTAATATGTGTTCTCACTGCTGTGGTGAAAAGTTATGTGTGCTACACGCAAGGGCGGATCCAGGGGGGGGGTCATGGGGGTCATGACCCCCCCCTGAGCTGGTTCCAGGATTTAGGTGGACCACCAATTAAATATAAAGATTTTATTAAAGTTTATATTTTGTCACCATACAGATTTTATGTAACTACATACCTTCAATATTTGATTAGTTTATAATATAATAACTTTGTGTGATGGCAAAGGTTTTAGACCAGACCAAAATTATAGTAGGATGAAACCCATTGGAAAAGAAAGAGAATATAGCAAAAAATTAAGGAAAAATAAATTACGGGCGATCTGAGGTTGGGAAGTGGATGGAGTTGCGATTTTAAGGGTAAAAAAGGGTTTATGTCGATTGCCAGCAAAACTTCAAGGCCTACGTGAAAAACGTCAATAGCAAAGTTGTAGGACTTGTAGGTAATAAAAAGATCTACAACTTTTGCATTTACACTTTATTCACACAACGTCTTAATTTATGTGAAAAATTCAAATAACCAAGTTCGTGTCGGGCCACGCGCAATGTAGGGTTCCGTAGTTGGCCATAATGGCCATTATTGATAATAACTTCTGTTTCACATGGGACTAAAACGGGCATCTTTAAGATTAAGCCAGCGCTCCCAATGTAAACTCACAGAAATAGGTATTTATAAGTTAATCGACAATCACTCGTAAACTAGTGATGTCTACTTAGCCGTGATAGTTTTCCTTTTAAATTCGTTATGTGTACTACATCTGTGATTTTTGTCACCTCTTCCAAATTAACAGTTTAGCCGGCAGAAGGGGGGGGGAGACACTTGAGTCTAACAATTTTTTTCACTTCAAAGCTTGATATTTGACAAACCAATCACTTGATCGAAAAATAATTTGAGCAAACTAATAATATTTTTTTAAAACCTATCCAATGATACCCCACACAATGGGGTACTCAACCAAAAAAAAATTCAACCCCACTATAATATATTTAGGGGAGATACCCTGAAAAAAAATATTTTCCTAAATTTTATTCTACAGTTTTATTGCAATATCGTATGTCTATATTCATGTCAAATATCAGCTTTCTAGCACCAGGCGTCTTTGAGCTAGGCTGCGGACGGACAGACGGACGGACATGACGAAACTATAAGGGTTCCTTGTGGACTACGAAACCCTAAAAACCAATAACTTGGTTATTTGAATTTTTCACATAAATTATGACGTTGTGTGAATAAAATGTAAATACGAAAGTTGTAGATCTTTTTATAACCTACAACTTTGCCATTGACGTTTTTTCCGTAGGACTTGTAGTTTTGCTGGCAATCGAGATAAACCCTTTTTACCCTTAAAATCGCAATCCCATCCACTTCCCGACCTCAGATCGCCCGTAATTTAATTTTCCTTTAATGATCGCTATATTCTCTTCCTTCTCCAATGGGTCTCAACCTACTGTAACTTTATTTTACTTTTTACCGTTTTCTAACGTAGCTGCACTGGTCTGTTACGTAGGTACATTAATTAAATACCTACTTTTTACTTGTACCTATTGTTATTGAAATTAAATTATAAGTTTTTCACTTGACCACGACTATGTGGCCCCTCCTGGCGCCAAAGCTGGATCCGCCCTTGGCTACACGAGAGCAAAGTTTTTTGTATCTCGAGCTGTTGAGTCCCTCACTACGCTCAGGATTCTAACTTTGATTCACTCGCTACGCTCGTGAATCAATCATAGAATCCTTCGCTGGCTCGGGACTCAAAATCAGCACTCGAAACAAAAAACAACTTTGCTCTCTTGTTGCACAAATAACTATTGATACTTTATGTCATTCACGTTAATTCTTTAGTGAACACAAGCAATAATCTCATGTCTGCTGAACAGCTACAACTATAACAGTAGATACAATTTTTATTCAACTATTTGTTGCATTCGACTTAAGGTATTACGCAAATAAATCGATATTCTTTTATCTTTATTGCCTCCGTTAGGAATTCCATTTTATTTTTATTATGGGATAATAAAATATCCAATTATTATATTAACATGTGTATCAAACAAAATACAGATTCACATAATTATTACCTACCTATAGGATCTGTATAATTTTTTTTTTCTAAAAATGTAATAATAATCTTAGGTGTATTTTTTAAACTGTGGCATACGAATATATAGCACTTTAAAGTATGGCATACAGATACAATGGGCAAAATGTTTAAAACCCACTTCAGAAGCAATTAATTTTCTTGGCAAAGTATGCACAAACAAAGACCTTTCCCAAAATGGAAATGCACGTGCAAGTTCAAAATCGGTCATTGAATGACACTTACATATACACCAAACCAAAAATAAAGAAAATAATAATCATTATAAATTTGTTGTGCTATTGGATTATTTTGTATTTCATGTAGCAGTTTATTCTCTCGTAGAGTTCTGGAAATTTTCACGTATCTGTGAACTGTGAAAATATTTTAAACAATGTTTAACCGCTTCCCACGGGTACCCCGTGCCTCATAAAAGACTGAGAATAAATTTAAAACAATTTTATAATTAATACAATTCCGGCAAATACTTGTATCGTTTATTCTGACAACAACTAATTCGTATAAGCTTTAAGGTGTTAATGTGCCATCAATGCCCGCGACTGTGTTGCGTATCTGGGTTAAAGACGCCACGTCCCTTTAATCTGGTTAAATATTTCATCAGATGGGATGTTTGGACAGTTTAAAATAATATATGGAAGCCATTTTGTTTGGTTAATGATTAGGGCAAATAGGAAGTGGTGCGATAGTTTGGCAACAAAGCGGTAAGAGGCTGAGCTTTGTAGTTATTTGTGAGTGTTTGTAAATAGACGCAAGAGTAAAGAGAATGAACTGTAAAAACAAAGCAAAGGTAACAAAGAAAACGACCGCTGTCTCCCGTATATCAATCAAGATATTAAAACGTACAAAATAACACTATGTGTATAATGAGATTGAAAGGATAAGTATATTATAATGCTGATGAAGTTTTGCTAATATTGAATTGAACTGTTAACTATCGCTTGGCCCGTGCCTCGGAGAGCACGTTATGCCGTCGGTCCCGGCTGTCATGAAGATCTTTGACAGTCGTTACAGGGCGTCAGTATCTTCTAAATAAACTGACACTAGTCTAAACCATGGAATATCGCTAGCCCTTCGGGTTGCGGAGGTCAGACGGACAGTCGCTCCGTAGAAAAGCTAATATTCAGACAAATTTGGTTAGACTAGTAAGCGGACCCCAGATTGAAACTGGGATTACGCTAGGAGAATGATGAAGTATTGCTAATATCTCAGATGTATATATCTTTTATACAAGTGGCATATGCATATCAAATATGCGTTCAGCCTCACTGGCAGATTGTCTTTCAGCTTACCTAATCTGTAATTATTTTGTGGTCATTAATATTAATATTGTTATCTATACTAAGTGTCCAGCACCGAAATATCGGAAATTCGAAACAGATATAGATACGTGGCACATACATATATCGGAACACAAATAACTTGGCTGACATGGTAACTCGGTAAATGATAACTGTAGCGTGTATGCTCGAAAGACCAGTCGTTGTAGTCAATATAGCAATCAATTTACTTCACAACCATCATCATCATCATCATCATCTCTCTAGCGTTATCCCGGTTGCATCCAAGACTTTCACGCCTTGGAGCCCGAGGTCTGAGGTCTTGAGGGTATAGACTCCCCGCGACGACTGTCAAAGATCTTCATGACAGCCGGGACCGACGGATTAACGTGCTCTCCGAGGCACGGGGCAAGCGATAATTAACAATTTAATACACACTTAACTTCGAAAAGTCATTGGTGCGTGCCGTGGATTCGAACCCGATACCCTTTGCATGGCAGTCCGTTGGTGTCTGCACTACGCTATCGCTGCCTTGTTTTATTTACTTCACAATATACTCTTTAAAATCAAGATCAGTAGGGTCTTTGCTAAATGTCTCCACGACCTCTACATGCAAGTCTATTCACACAAACAGCGATACTATTCACTATGAATAAACTTTAGAACTGAAATATATTCTGCATTGAGTACTTGAACAAGCCATTCATATGGTAATCGAAGGAATGTGTAGATTCACTCTCACCTCAAGGCTATCTATATGGATAAGCAGGTCTCGTTGATAACCTCGGTCTAAAAGCTGTCATACAATGCTCACCACACATCTAATACTTATTAATACATCTTCTGATAAACTTCTATTAACTCCTCATTCACTATGCAATGCACCTTTGTCTATAGGGCTGTCTAAAACTAATACTTGATCAACTTGAATTATTGAGCAGTATATTATAATTGGAAATTTTGTTACTGGATTATAGTTTCGCAATTTAGTATTGGTTGAACGATAATAACGGATATATATTATTGTATCTCTCGCAGTGTTATTTTACTACAGATATGGTAGAATATTGCACAGTATTAGTGTACAGAGAAATGTCATTTTCATCCCGGCGAAGTCCAAATGCAACACCTGCAGTCTGCAAAATATCGTAGCTGGTAACATTTTGTTGTGTAACTGTTTGGTCAAAGAGCTCAGATATTTACATAGAGGCGCATTTCTTATGGACGCTGTCAAGACAAACTTTCTGTGATCCAAATTGCCGCTTGGCGGCGTGGCAGTCGCGCTATGACAGCTAGATAGTAGATAGGGACACTTCCCACCACCTCCTCATGGCCCTACCCGCCTTGCGGCATACGGGCCAACAGCTGTCTCTACGAGAGCAAGACAGACGAACGCTCCTCCTGTGTATCTTAACTACGAGAGCAAGAGAGACGGAGAACGACGCCAGCGCCGCCATCGACGCCAACTAAACATTGTAACGCCAACTAAAACTAAACTGGAGACAGTCTCCACTTGGAATCATCACACGAAATCCTTAAGAACTGCGCTTCTATGTAAATCTGTATTCATTGTTTTGGTTTCCAACAACATATATAATAAATGTTGTCAGATTTATTTTCGAAGACTAATAAACGTACAAATTTTAATATTGATATTAATTATAATCCCGTTATTATAGGTATACACTTCAGTAGACAAGATAAAAGCTAACTATGATATCACTATTAAAAAAATATTACCATTAAGTAACATCAAGCCTAAAAATTATACCGAAAAATTGTTTATAGAAATTATAGCATCTTCTTCTGTAATCATACCACAGAACGCACGTTAGTGCAACATCCCCAGCTTATTAGTCAGTTATGCCAAACTTTTATCGCCACTGAGAAACTGATGAGGATATGCAAATAAGTATATCGTGTATCAGTTTATAACATTAGTTGTTATCGGTGATACCTATTTAGTTCCTACGATAATAAGTACCTTATAGTGTGAACTGCATGACGGCGGCTCGACACACGGCGATAACACCATACAGCTCTTTAATGTACCTGCAACGAGAAAACAAACAATAAGTGACAGTGCTTACAACTTGCAGTTCTGATTTAGTTCCTCATCATCGATCATCTAGCAGTAAGGAATATGTGTAAGTATTAATTTACCTTACTCTCTGCGTAATGTGATTAGCCGTATGTCCGTGTGGTGACGGATTAAGAATACGGAATGTCACCACCCCATATCATCACATGGTTGTCGTAAGAACCGACAGAGGGACCATATTACGCAGAGAACAGCACTGCAAGAGAAGGAAAACTTGATACAAATCCGTTTAAATTAAATTGTATGATGTATACAAATCGCGAAAGTTTAAAATCGATTACCTATACCAACCCGTTTGGCCAGCGTGGTATAGTAGGCCAATTCCTCCTTTCAAAGGGGAGGCCTAGGCCAGCAGTGGACTGTTGAAGGCTGATGATGACAATGTTATTAGCAGAAAGTTATAAATGTGCTGTACAAAATGAAATTAAATTGCACTATAGCTCTTGATAAAATCCAATTAAACGTGT
Organism: Euclidia mi; assembly: GCA_944739405.2. Taxonomy (NCBI): domain Eukaryota; kingdom Metazoa; phylum Arthropoda; class Insecta; order Lepidoptera; family Erebidae; genus Euclidia; species Euclidia mi. The sequence continues at coordinate 84,697,189 of OX123190.2, forward strand.
CCGATATGAATATAAAACAACATGCAACAGAATCGATACTCACGCTTAGGGTACTAAATTATTTTTATATTTTTATTTTATTTTTATTCATAGTCTCACGCCTGTTTCCCCGAAGGGGTAGGCAGAGGCACATTTCGCCATGAATTTTTAGGTCCCACGTAATAGGGGGCGAGCCTATTGCCGTACCGGGCACATTACTAGACTCCGTGCTGCTACTGAGAATTTCCTAACGGAAAAACCCAATAACACTGCCCGACCAGGGAATCGAACCCGAGACCTACCAGTCCCACGCGCACATTTATGCCGCGAGACCAACGAGGCAGTACTAAATCATATAAGAACAATATAGAGAAGTACCATTCACCTTTTTTAGGAGCTTTCATTACTCGCATAGGCGAGTTTAATGCTATATTTGTAATACCTGTCCTGCTCATTTGCTGCTCACAGTTTCTTAAGGAGATAAGGAGAAAGAAGGAGTAAAATTTAGAAAAATCGGAGATCATACCCCGAAACCTATAGCATTGTACAGTTAACAAACAATAATATCAATTTAATTCAATACAGTAAATTAATGTTATCCGCAACACAAACACATCCATTAGAAATCGATCTCTCTCCGAACTATTCCACAATTCTATGAAGCTCACGTAGTTCGGCAAATTTGGTTTACCTAATGTAGTTACCGTCCGCAAGCTTCATATGGTCGCCGTCCCTGGGTATATAGGGCGAGTAATCTGTGTGCTTCCTCTTGCAACATTCGGTCATTACTCGTAACCACTGGTTAGTTTACAAGCCACTCGTAAAATTCATGTGATTTTATGGCCGTGTGGGTTGGTAGTGGTCTTTATTCTACACAACATGAGATGTGTTCATGTGTATTGCGTTATACCAGAGGATTTAGGGTATTGGTTAAATAGTAATTCTAGAATTTAACCTATAACATTCCCACTTGGGTTGTGTATGGAGCCCGAACAATCTCATCTAATAGTACATGAATGGACGGTATCCATTTGCAGAATCGACGATTGTGGCGATTGAACTACAAATACCGTATCTAAACGGAGACAAAGAGATGGCTGTGCTGATCCGATCAATATTCTCTTTGTACTCATAGAATTATGCAAGCTTAGGATCCTAGATGCGCGATAGATACCTTAAGCGTATCTTAAGCGCATTGGCGTCCCAATATTTTCACGCAACGTCAGCAACAACAAATTTTATGTGCCCAGTAGTCTATGTACAAATCGTTAGACATAGACAGGCTAGTGCTACTAGTCCTTTACTCATTAAGCTACCATAGGTCTGGTTCAGTCCACAAACATATGAATAATATTACCATGTTAGTACCCCGGGAATCAAGTCGTCTGTACAGGCACTATAGTCTGCACTGAGCTGAATGATAGCAGAATTTCGGACTGCTAATTTGTGGAATTCAGGTAGGTTTTTGAAATTAAGATAATTTCACGATTGAGCACTCGATCAGATCCAGGATCAGTTCGCGAGGGGCTTTCCTTAACTTGATAAATTCCTAAATAACATAAGAGACATTCTCGGAAAACGCTCGCTGTTTCAGAATAAAGGGAATCACAATCCCTTTATAGTCTAAATAGCGTTATGTTTCTAAGATGAATTGTTTTTTTTTGTGAAAACACAATTTGGTTAAGCTAATTTAGCATTTGGTTGGTTAGGTCTGTAATACAAAAAGGAGTGTATCGTGCGAGAATGAATGGAAATGTCGGTAGGGGACGCCCTAGGCGGACGTAAGCCGACCAAATCCGTAGGTGACGTACTGAAAAAGGGCCTAATTAAAAGTACCCATAACCGACGCGCATGCATGATGAGGTTAATGAATGTCGAGGCAGCGAAAGACGTATGTTTGGACCGAAGCATGCGGCGTTCCATAGTCTCTGCCTACCCCAATGGGAGACAGGCGTGACGATATAGATAGATAGATAGGTCTGTAATCTAGAAATGGTTGTAACAGAGCTACCTGTTGCCAGGAGATTATTTTGCCTCCAAAACCACAACAAATAATGCGATAAAAGACACGCAATGCCACCTAGAGACTACTGTCATTTCATTATTATCGTTATCAGCCGCATTTATAATCTATCCTACAGGCCTATAGTCTTTATGAGAAAGGTTAGGCCATAGCTTACCCTGCTGGCCAAGAGCGGGTTGGCAGACCTCACATGTCTTGCTAAAACATTCACTCATGCAGTTTTATTTGCCATGTTCTTCAAATAACAATTTATTCCGTGTGGTGACGGATTAAGAATACGGAATGTCTCCACCCTATATCATCTCATGGGTGTCGTAAGAGCCGACAGAGGGAGCATATTATACAGAGAATAGCACTGTAAGAGAAGGAAAACTTGATACAAACACTATACCAACCCGTTTGGCCAGCGTGGTATAGTAGGCCAATTCCTGCTTTCAAAGGAGAGGCCTAGTCCAGCTGTGGACTGTTAAAGGCTGATGATGAAATAATTTAATACGCTCTTAGCTTCGAATAGTTAGTGGCGCGCGCCGTCAATTGTGAGGTTCAGACTTAAGTCGGTGCAAAAGCTGTCAAATCAGGTTAGACTAGAAAGTGGAGCTTGGGTTCCGTGGCGAAAGTCTCAGATGCAACCGGGATAACGCTACAACCACAATGGTTAGATTAACATGTAGTTTTGACCAACAATACCCAGGCGGTAAGTATTAATCTATAGATATAAATAAAATTGGAGTGTCTGTTTGTAATATTAAAATAACCGCTTTTTACTAAATGCATATGGATGTACCTATACACGGTAGGTACATATACCGAAATGTTTTATTTTTATTTTTTGTCCGTCTGTCGGTCTATCTGTCTGTCTTTTTGTTCTCGCTAATCTCTGGAACGACTAGACCGATTTTGACGGGAGGTTCACTGGCGGATAGCTGAACTACCAAGGAGTAACTTAGGCAATAAATTACGCGAAGTAGTTCCCTCAGGACGCGGGTGAAACCGCGGGAAACAGCTAGTATATACGATAAAGCACTTTTACGTAACTAAGATGATGAAAAAGCGTCGTTTACTTTAAGTGCGCTGTTATTTATTCCGTTACCGTAGTCACGTTTACGGACACGCCCCGTGAATCAGTCTACAGTATTGTTTTAATGGATTGCTTCTCGACAATTTTATAATTACTTCTTCAGTTTTATTTTCTTTAGTAGCCGTCTGCATCTTGATGTAATCAATTAGAATATAAAATGAAGCAGTATATCTTATATCCGCTTGACCGCGCACAAGTGACTATTCTCCCTTTTTCGAAATGCCGTAGACCGCGCACAAGTGACTATTTTCCCTTTTTGGTTACAGCGCTATACTCGGTCTGAATTTACTGTTTCTTTCTATTACGTAATGTTTTAAATTATTTTTCTCTGTTCTATTCAAATCATTGAACATTTCTTCATGCTAAAAATACGAAGCGAGTCTTAAAATCGTTAACCCGGAACGAAAAAATAATGTCAAATGCCACTCTTTGTTTCGCGCGCTCCGTGATTACGTGCTTATCGTATGCGTGTAATTAAATATTTTTATACTATGATACATGTTTGTTTTTATTTAATTCGGTATAGATAGAATCCCCCTATAGTTAAAACTCATAAAATATGTATGTCATCGATTTACTTTTTAAAATAATCCTGTTTAAAATACACAAAGTGTTTTTTTCAACGATAGTCAATGTTCGCTGCTAAGTAATGACGTGCTTATCGTATGCGTGTAATTAAATATTTTTATACTATGATACATGTTTTTTTTATTTGATTCTGTGTAGATAGAATCCCTCTACAGTTAAAACTTATAAAATATGTATGTCATCGATTTACTTTTTAAAATAATCCTGTTTAAAATACACAAAGTGTTTTTTTCAACGATAGTCAATGTTCGCTGCTAAGTATAATAAATTAGAAAGTAAATATCAACAAAGCATTCATACGACTTGAAAGAGTCATTTATAAGGTTGAAGAAAAACATCACTTCAACTTACTCATGTTACCGACTTATCAACAATAAATGTTTATGTTAGCGCGCCCATCTGGCGAGCGGCGCCGCGACATTTTGTTTAGAACGTGAGCGGTCAAGTGAATTCGGCGAATTGGCGCTAGCGGTCAAGCGGCTATTGATTAAAATACGTACCCGGTACGGCAATAGGCACGCCCCCTTTTACGTGGGACCTAAAAATTAATGACGACTGCCTCGTTGGTCTCGCGGCATAAATGTGCGCGTGGGATTGGGAGGTCTCGGGTTCGATTCCCGGGTCGGGCAAAGTGTTATTGGGTTTTTCCGTTAGGAAATTCTCAGTAGCAGCACGGAGTCTGGTAATGTGCCCGGTACGGCAATAGGCTCGCCCCCTATTACGTGGGACCTAAAAATTCATGGCGAAATGTGGGTGTAATATTACACCTCTGCCTACTCCTTCGGGGATACAGGCGTGAGTCTATAAATACACACATACACATACACACACATATCATCACGCCTTTTATCCCCGAAGGGGTAGGCAGAGGTGTATTTCTACACCCACTTTTCGCCAGATATACTTTAGTCCCACGTAATAAGGGGCGAGCCTATTGCCGTACCGGGCACATTTCCAGACTCCGTGCTGCTACTGAGAATTTCGTGACAGAAAAACCCAATAACACTGCCCGACCCAGGAGTCGAACCCGGGACCTCCCGATTCCACGCGCACATTTATGCCGCGAGACCAACGAGGCAGTCGTATAGGGTTTGATGTCGAGTTTTCCGTCTCTACGCAAAGATGGTATTTGCATCGTGTTATCCCTTAGTCGCCTCTTACGACACCCACGGGAAGATAAGGGGTGGTGACACTTGTATTCTATGCCGTCAACCACACGGCATATAAATACGGTCTATAAATATATACTATATAAAAATTAATGGCGAAATATGGGTGTATTAACCTCTGCCTACCCCTTCGGGGATACAGGCGTGACCCTAAAAAAACAGGAAATTAAAAAAATATAGGCTAATCTTACTACTATTGGGAACGCGAATGTTGTGAGGAAGGATCAATGTATTCATGTTAGTTACTCTTTAGGCAAAAACGACTAAATGGATGAAAGAAACTTCTCGGTACCAAAGCTTATAGATCAATTTGACACAAGGTTCCCTTTGGTCCCGAAACGTTCAACGCGGGAGAAGCCGCAGGCGAAATATAATAGGTCATAAGTACTTTAGAATTGCTACATAGTCTTGAAGAACATACCTTCTTGGTACATCCATTATTGACGACCGGTTGGCGCAGCGGGAGTGTAAGCGACTGCCACGCCGAAAGGTCGCGAGTTCGATTCCCGCTCAAGTCAAACACTTGTGTGCGTGAACATGGATGTTTGTCTTGGTCTGGGTGTTTCTATGTATAATATGTATGTATTTACAAAAAAAAAGTATATATGTATGTTAATCCATTGTCTAGTACCCATAGTACAAGCTCTGCATAGTTTGGGACTAGATGGTGTTGGGTGAATGTGGTAGAATATTATATTATTACCCAGAACCATCATATCAGACATTTGTTTATTCCCGTAGAAACAATATTATCGGGAGAAATTACCACGAACAATGAGTAGTACCGCCGGTAGGTGGAGCCGGCCGCTGATAACGTATCACTTCCCGCTAGCCTCCATTCTAATCGATACGTGTTATATAAACATCATTAGAACAGAAACGCAGCATATCAGCTTGGGAACATCCGCTATCAAGTGGAGGACATTAGGTGCAGAGAAATGGCCTAAATATTTTTATAGATAACTAGAGGATGCCAGCAGCTACAACGACACTTTATTTAATTTAATTTAACTGTTTCTTCCCCATACGTGTATATAGCAGGGGTGCCGGGTAGGTCATACCCACGTCAGTATGGTCTATTGCCCACCATTTTGGTTTGTAATTCGAAATTCTATCATCATCAGCCTGCAAGAGTCCACTGTTGGATATAGGCCTCTACAATGGCACGCCACTGAGACCGAATTTTAGCTTTTCGTGTCCAGCCGCTGCCAGCCACATTGCGTATATCGTCACTCCACCTAGCCGGAGGGCGTCCTACACTACGTTATAGGAAACTCCGTCAAGTCTTTTCGTCACCCCTACCGCAAAGCCTTAAGACAAAGGTCTTCAACGAGTGCGTCCTACCCGAAATTCTATACTGAAACCTAAAATCAGCACACCATTACTTAATGAAGACCCAGGTCCACCCTGAAAATAACCTTAGATACGCCATGTTTACCCCGTTCACATGAGAATACCTTCTTAGTGCACCCCTACGCACCCAAAAGAACATGGGAATTTCAATAGTTTTGGCTCTGCATTATCTGTCAGCTGGTCGGCAACCCAAAAATTTTATATAGGAAAGTATATTGATCAGCGTACCCGTCAAAGGCCGTCCTGACTCTCCTCCAAATCAAATCTAGCGACCCACCGACTGCAGTGCCAACAAATTGAAATATACCTACACACGAATTTCATCACCCTGACGGTCAGCGTTGCACAAAGCCTCGCTGTCTAGGTAACATCAAGGACCTCAAGGCCGACAATCCTTCCAGGAAATTCTCTTTCAACAGCTGCCATGGCGCGATGGTTTCAAGTATTTATTTATGTGTGAAACAGCTACGGCAAAACAGCATCAGAGAGCTGGCATATTATACCAAAACATTTTGTACATGAACATCACTTGCAATTTTCACGATACCGCTGTAATGAAAGTACAAAGCGGAATATTTTGCGGTAGTAATTAACTTTACGAAACCAATTAATTGAAGCTATTAAAAGCTTTTTATTAATGGGCCGTCAAGGGAAACCATTAATGCTTACTCCAAAACATTCACAATAATTAGTTGGTGTAACAACCCATTGATGACAAACGATAAAACGTTGTTTTACAGTACTTTAATTCTGCCGATGGTTCGTTAACGAAGGTCCTTATGCCTAAGTTTTTGTACTTCGTTCCTTAGAAACTACATACATACATACATATCTTCACGCCTTGTATCCCCGAAGGGGTAGGCAGAGGTGTATTTCTACACACACTTTTCGCTATATATACTTTAGTCCCACGTAATAGGGGGCGAGCCTATTGCCGTACCGGGCACATTTCCAGACTCCGTGCTGCTACTGAGAATTTCGTGACAGAAAAACCCAATAACACTGCCCGACCCAGGAATCGAACCCGGGACCTCCCGATCCCGCACATTTATGCCGCGAGACCAACGAGGCAGTCGTATAGGGTTTGATGTCGAGTTTTCCGTCTCTACGCAAAGATGGTATTTGCATCGTGTTATCCCTTAGTCGCCTCTTACGACACCCACGGGAAGATAGGGGGTGGTGACACTTGTATTCTATGCCGTCAACCACACGGCTAAAGAAACTAATCCACAATAAAATAAGAACAGTTAACAGATCTTCCAAGTCCGACCCCTAGTTTGTATGATTACTATGTACTCTACGTCACAGCGAATTTTCCATTACGCATTTTGAATCAATCCTTATCTTCCAAAAAAAAGGACATCGACAAAAGTACCTACACATTCTGCGCAAACCTCAACTAGCAAACTAATGACACAATTTGTGTGTTTAGTTTAGGTACTTAAGTTTCTATCTGCTTGTGTTCTGATCTATTATGTTGCATTGAAGTTTGAACAAGATTATTACCTACCTATACTTTAATTTGTCAGCAACATGCTCTAATTTAGCGTTTCTGGACAGTTTCTAGCAGGATGTTTCTCTCGTACTCATTACATCTTGTCACGCATCCAATATCACATATTACTGTATAAGCAGTGCAAGGTGTGAGGCATAATAGCAGTCGGCGTGAGTTGCAAGTGTTGCAACAAATCGCGTTACGCAACCACACCGGCTGTTTCAGCCGCCATTGTTCGCGATGTTTTGTCTCGCGGTTACGACGTGCTAAATATTTTGATGGCGAAGTATAATAACACAGCTGTATGCATCGCGAGTAGGCGTATGCAGCCCTTCAGAGTTATTGCTTGAACAAGCATAAAATGAGTCGCTAGGCTGGGCCGAAAGCAATCGGGCTATGCCCAAAATGAAGGGTAATCAGTGTGTCCCATGCAGTCAGTACAGAATAAAAGTCACAGAAGGGGCACCACACGGTATAAGGGAAACTATGATTCCTAATTAACTCAATGTCTGCGCTGGGCTAATTACGGCCGCCCAACTGGTATGGATTAGGCTATAGGAGACCGGGTATGATTGTTACACGGTTTGGTTGTCACAGAGGTCATAATAGTCGAGTGGTCGAATAAGTCCATTAAACGGCATGTCGGAGTACGCTGACACGAGGTACAAATGGATGTGCTACTCCCTCGCTCCTACCACGGCCTTTAATTGTCTGTTATGGTCTCTGTGACAACCAACCAGTGTGACAACCATATCCGGTCTCCCATACTAGACATACATATTTGATATAAGTTCCATACAAAGTATGTTAAATATTTATCTCCAGTAGCCAAATCCATGGCTAGATCGGATATTGAACAAGCCGTTAGTCACATTCTTAGCTGTCTAGCGAAACCTTAAACGTCGATTCGACGTCTGAGTCTTATTTGTACACGCAGTAACATTCATGATATAATACAGAAACTACCGCATATAAAACGTCATAATTATAACCATACCCAACATTTCAAACTAAGCACACTTTGTGCACAGATTTCGACACAATCTGTATTACTGATCACGTTGTTTGTTGAGTGGAGAATAGCGATCGGTAACAAAGTTGAACAGGACAAACGCAGTCGTTTCCAATTATAACCGAAACTGAACGACATGGTCAGTCCCAGTGGATTGTTAGCGCACCTTTGTTACAGGTTAATAACCTGCCATAGAGAAATGCACGATTTTTGTTATAAGTTTACTGCATTGTTTATACAGGTGGAAATGTCGCTACCTGCATGTCCTCTTAAAAAGATGTACTGTTAGTGCGGTGATGGTAATACGGGTAGAATGATGTACTATTATCGCAGATTCAGTAGACGTCATTTCCTCTACACAACATTTTAATCATACTGCCTCGTTGGTCTCGCGGCATAAATGTGCGTGTGGGATTGGGAGGTCTCGGGTTCGATTCCCGGGTCGGGCAAAGTGTTATTGGGTTTTTCCGTTAGGAAATTCTCAGTAGCAGCACGGAGTTTGGTAATGTGCCCGGTACGGCAATAGGCTCGCCCCCTATTACGTGGGAACTAAAAATTCATGGCGAAATGTGGGTGTAATATTACACCTCTGCCTAGCCCTTCGGGGATACAGGCGTGAGTCTATAAATAAAAATAAAAAACATTTTAATCAACAAAGCAACAAGTTTCTACGTGAAACAATATCAGCGAAACATACACTTTCTAATTAGCACTATTAACAATAGCTTATAAGTATAACTTTATTTTATTGGAGACGGTCGTCAAGAAAACACCGCTCATCAACTATTGTCAATCCACAAGACACGATTTTTTTGGCAAAACAGAAACGACGTATTGCAATACAACCTAGCGTTATTCTGGAAGCATCCAAGAGTTTTGCATTGGAGCCCGGCTCCGCAATCCGAACCCAAGTACACATAAGCAAAACTTTTAGAAATAAAAACATTTTTTATTTATTTATAGTCTCACGCTTGTATCCCCGAAAGGGTAGGCAGAGGTGTAAATATTACACCCACATTTCACCTTGAAATTTTTAGGTCCCACGTAATAGGGGGCGAGCCTATTGCCGTTAACGGGCACATCACCAGACTCCGGGCTGCTACTAAGTATTCGGAAAAACCCAGTAACACTTTTGCCCCACCCGGGAATCGAAGCCGAGACCTCCGATTAGCAGTCGCATACGCCACGGAGGCAGTCAACCAAACATTTATAGGCAAAACTTTACTCTGGCAACATTTAAATATGTGCACTTGTGTTACAATTGTAGTAGATTCGTCAACATTTCTCCAACGTGGTGCAGACCTCGTCATGTGCATTCGCGACATGCCAAGAGCGTTCAGTGGTCACACGGCTCTGACGTACTTAATCTACGTGACTACGTGAATCAAACGTTATTTTTACGTTCTACTACGTGACTTGTTGCATATGTGTTGCTTTGAACAGGAGTGATTCAAATCCACGGCGCGCACCAATGAATTTTAGAAGATATGTGCGAATTAAATTGTTCATTAGCGCTTGCTAAATGGTGAAGGAAAACATCGTGAGACAACCTGCATGTCTCAGTTCTCTAAAATGCTCTCAAAATACATGTAAAGGTTGATAACCCGCGTGGTTGACTATAACCTAATTGTTGTAATAATGAGAAGAGGGCTATGCCCAGCAGTGGAAAAGATTATATACAAGGCTGATGATGATAATAAATAAGTAAGTAGTACTTAAATGTTTGTTTGAGACTACCATGAGATCTGTCAGTTGAAGAATTAGTGGTGCATTAATACATTAAAATTCACAAAGATTAATTTAGACCATAGTCGAGCATTTGTAGAAACCACGGAAATAAGGTAAGTATTTGAAATATCTTAATGCAGAAAGTTGATGTGCTGTATTTCACCCTAACTTTTTATAAAATTACGCGATATGTTACGTAAAGATTACGACATTGGTAAGTAAGAACCTATACTTCTGACATTCAAATAGCATTAACTTTAGCATTGTCGTAGCATTAAATGTATTTTCTACATAACCGGTTCAGGGCCCTAAAAGAGTCGACCTACAGTCCACTATCATCGCTTCCGTCAAAAACATTCGAGAAATATTTCCACAAAAACGTCAAACAAAAGGTCGGGACGTCGGGTACACGCGAGAGCACGCGTTATCGGCGAAAAGCCGGCGACACACGAACGATTAACCTCCACGACTCCACCGACCATGCACCGTGCATTCACATGCAGATTTTAGTCGCACATGAAAAAATCGGATTACGTATTCATACTATCCATACGAGTTCTCTGTTATCTCTTTATGAGCACCCATGCAGGCGCTTTTGTTAGAACTTAATGAAAACATCAGGTGAATAAAGAGAGAATGTTTTATCGAGTTCTCATCGGTAAACGTGGTCGTTTTCATTTTTTTATGTTTTGAATACACAAACACGCTGCAGCAAGATTAATAATTAAAATTAGAGCGTGATTCTATCTACCAGTCTGTTACTCTGTCACCGATAAACCACTTAACTTTACATTGTAATAACGTCCTTGTGGTAAACTTGGAGGCAACTATCGGCTTGCACCTGGAGGCTACAAGTCCATAAGTCACCTCAGACCGCCAGCGGCGCAAGTGGCCCTGAAAGATTATCTACCTCAAGTTTGGAGTCCGAACACTGCAGCATAATGCACTGCCCACTCTCAAGGCATAAATTATTAATTCACGCGGTTTATATCGAGGACTCTTTGAAGATGAGTTTCCATAATAAGCGGTTATTTTTATGTTGTCTCCAGTCTCTAGAGAAGACGCTAGCAGGATTCGCGCTAGAGTAGAGCTCGAAGAGGAAGAGGATCCCAGCAATGACGAAGTGCCGTTTGCGCTGTTGAACTACTCGAGAATGGGACATCTGCGAAGAAAGGTGGTAGGGTCAACCCAAACATGAGGGAGTCAAGAAATGCGCACTTGAAAGCGCCCACGTAAATAGAGTACGCATCTCTCGAGATTAGTTGCGTTACAACAGCATGGTTGGATGGCCTGGCAGTGATGCGTGAAGGTTTTGTCTGGATTGTTCTTTGTGTCAGTTGGGTGATTTTTGGTATAGGGTTCGAGTTTTCTCTTCCGTGGTTCGAGCCCACAAGAGAAGTATAGTAAAATACATTAACGTCGGTTCGCCCGACTCACGAATCAAACGCCAACTCTCACGAAAGCCCGTGTCCAAAAGCATTAACTAATACCAACCTACATACATACATAGACTCACGCCTGTTTCCCGGAGGGGTAGGCAGAGACTACGGAACGCCATTTGCAACGATCCTGACATACCTCACTTGCGTCCACTCCCATCAAGTTTCTCATGCATGCTCTTCTGTTAAGGGTACTTCTGACTTGTCCTTTTTTCAGGATGTCTCCAATCTGGTCAGAGAACGTCCGCCTAGGTCTTCCCCTTTGTCCTGTTCCATTCACACTTGCCTTATATATCTTCTTTGTCAGTCTATCGTCATCCATCCTCTCCATGTGCCCAAACCATCTTAACATGCCTTTCTCAGTCACTACATCTTCTTTTACCCCACACCACTTAATACCAACGTGTGACCCTTAAATTAAGCTGTATCAAAGTAAACCATCGCATTGCCAAAAAACACGAACAATCATAATTATCTTGAATCCAAACCATCGTGCTATAATAAAATTCTCACAAAAACATGATTAAATGTGTACCAGATAAGGAATACAAGCATCACAGTAATTGCGCTAAGATCATTATAAAATTAAAAGCATTACGGCAGCGGAGCACGAACCCGTTATACAACGGTGTCTTTGCGAACTGCCTACTGTGCTGCTGACACTAATGTTATAATTAAGCTAGATCAAGATGATGTGTGTGAGCAAGTCGGTTGCGGCAGACCTCCAGACCAAATTGGGGACGTCTTGAAAAATTCCGAAGCACCCGTAACCGGCGAGCATGTATGAAAAAAGTAATGAATGTAGAGGAAGCGCGTGAGGTTTGTAAGGATAGAAGTAAGTGGCGTTCTGTTGTCTCTGCCTACCCCGATGGGACAAAAGCGTGAGCATATGTATGTATCAAGATCTAGATACGTGTTGACGTACGCTCCAGTCACAATGTGGAACCGAGACCATTTTATATCACTAACCGCATAGGCATACCTATATTGATCCATGCCTCCCCCCTAGCATGGATGGTCTAGTGCCCACCCCACATTTTGGTTACTGACTCGAAAGACTAGGCCGGACACCTAGGTAACTTCACATAAGTGTATTTTGAAGACTTAAGCCCACACTGAAAAATAGCCGTTACGCCAATGCCTATAGAGCCCATAGTGACTAAACTAGGACTGCAAAGTAAAGCACCGCTAGTAGAGGCCACCGTTTGGATAGGTGAGCGCTTGTTATGGCATCTACATCAAAGCGCTACGGTCTTGGAGGGCACAATAAACCATCGGTCCTGGTTAAGTGCCTCGGGCAGGAATCGTTATCATCATCAGCCTTTAACAGTCCACGGCTGGACTAGGCCTCTCCTTTGAAAGGAGGAATTGGCTTACTAAGTATACCACGCTGGCCAAACGGGTTGCTATAGGGTTTGTATCAAGTTTTCCTTCTCTTACAGTGCTGTTCTCTGCAATAATAATATACTCCCTCTGTCGGCTCTTACGACACCCATGGGACGATATGGGGTGGTGACATTCCATATTCTTAATCCGTCACCACACGGACTAGGAATCGTTAAGCCATGCAAAAAGAATAGAAATTCTAATGCGAAAACGGTATGATGTGAAAAGGGTATTGAACGATTACCGGTGCGCGAGTTGTCTTAAAATTAAATTTGGAAAGGGAGATACAAATATTCTAGCTTACTAAAATACTATCGGCGTGCTAATAACGGACTGAACAATTAAAAAACTCGGTTAATGAATTCAAGTAACGTTATAAGTTCACCCAGATGTATATAATGTGGGAATCACAATTTTCCCACTATTTACAAACCGAAAATATGCAATTAAATCATTCATAACATACTATTATTTTATACGGTATTTTTTTTGTATCTACCATAACGTACCGTAACGTTTTATTAAGATTTTTTTGTATAATTACATGAGATTCGGCATTATACGTTTGTGGTGTTTTCCGTTAGATAAAGTTAATATTCGTAAGATACGCACTAACCCAAACATGCACTTTTGATCACATAGTAACATAACATAACTTTACGCCTTTTATCCTGAAGGAGTAGGCAGAGGTATATTTCACACCCACTTTCCGCCAGTTATGTTTTGGTCCCAACGTAATAGGGGGCGAGCCTATTGCCATCTACCGGGCACATTATTAAGCGAGTGATAATTAACATATTTATAATACACATAACTTCGAAAAGTCAGAGTTGTGTGCCCGAAGTACCTGGCGATCGAACCCGAGACCATCGTCTCGGCTGTCCGTTATAAGTTCACATACTAGTTTAGACAATTTGGACATCCGAGGGTACAAAAATTCGCACCCTGCTGAAATTGGTAGGTTTGTCCAAAACATGATACTGGATAAAAATTACATGGGGTTAAGGAAAATGGCCAATATTGGCTTATAAAAGCGTCACAGCCATGCCACTAAGACATATGACCTGACTGACACCATATGAATCTTATACTTATATATAAGCTTGTGTGAGGATAAACGGGGCATACACTGACACGTGTGAAGGATGACATGAATGAAAAGGGAGTGAATAATCAGATGACGTCTGATAGGAGAGAATGGAAGCGAAAGACATTCTGCGCCGACCCCAAGTAATATGGGAACAGGGCAGGCAAAAGAAGACACTGACTGGTTTACCATCAACAGATGTGTTAGACAAGGATGTGTAACGTCGCCGTGGCTGTTCAACCTCTTCATGGACAGTTGTTTGCAAGACTTGAAACATAGTGATTGTGGATTAAGGATGAATGAGTTACTTGTCAAATGCCTCCTTTATGCTGATGATCAGGTTATACTTGCGTCTTCAGTGGGGGAGTTGCAGGAGATGGTAACAATCATGCATGGTGCGAGGAAAGGAATGAAAGTGAATGTAAGTAAAACGAAAGTTATGGTTTTTGAAAAAGAGGAATGCCTTACGGCTTGTAATGTTATGATCAATGGACAACGAGTGGAGCAAGTGAATGAGTTTGTATATTTAGGTACGCTGTTTACAAGAGATGGTAAGAATATACACCGTGTGGTTGACGGCATAGAATACAAGTGTCACCACCCCCTATCTTCCCGTGGGTGTCGTAAGAGGCGACTAAGGGATAACACGATGCAAATACCATCTTTGCGTAGAGACGGAAAACTCGCCATCAAACCCTATACGACTGCCTCGTTGGTCTCGCGGCATAAATGTGCGCGTGGGATCGGGAGGTCCCGGGTACGATTCCTGGGTCGGGCAATGTTATTGGGATTTTCACTCACGAAATTCTCAGTAGCAGCACGGAGTCTAGAAATGTGCCCGGTACGGCAATAGGCTCGCCCCTTATTACGTGGGACTAAGGTATATCTGGCGAGACTGACAGAGCAAAGAATTGTATGATACCTAAGAGACTGTTGTGGGGTAAACCGTAAAAGAAGATGTAGTGACAAGCATCGAGAAAGGTATGCTAAGATAGTTTGGGCACGTGGAGAGGATGGATGACGAAAGATTGATCAAGCAGATATATAAGGCAAGTGTGGATGGGAGAGGACGAAAGGGAAGACCTAGGCGGACGTTCTCTGACCAGATTGGAGACATCCTAAAAACAGGACAGGTTAGAAGTACCCTGAACAGAAGAGCATGCATGAGGAATCTGATGGGAGTGAATGAAGCAAGATCAGGATCGTTGCAAATGGCGTTCCGTAGTCTCTACCTACCCCTCCGGGAAACAGGCGTGAGTCTATGTATGTATGTATAAGTTATAAAGCTGAAAAGTTTGTTTGCTTGAACGCGCTAATTTCAGGAACTACCGGTCTGATTTGAAAAATTCTTTCAGTGTTAGATAGGTCATTTATCGAGGAAGGCTGTAGGCTATATAACATCACACTATGAGCCACGGGAGCGGAGCAGTAGCCTTAAATAACGCCGGTGTAACCGGAGGCATCATCTAGTCTATACTAAAATGATAAACCTGAGAGTTTGTTTGATTGTATCTCAATTACTGGTCCGATTTGAAAAATTCTTTTTGTGTGACATAGTCCAATTACCGAGGCTTTAGGCTCTATAACATCAAGCTATGACCCACAATTGCGAAGCAGTAGTCCGAAATAACGCGTGTCTACCCGCGGGCTCGGCAAGTTACTATGTGACTAAAACACCAACATAACAAAACATAACTTCACGCCTTTTATCCCCGAAGGAGTAAGCAGAGGTATATTTCACACCTACTTTCCGCCAGTTATGTTTCGGTCCCAATGTAATAGGGGGCGAGCCTATTGCCATCTACCGGGCACATTATTAAGCGAGCGATAATTAACATTTTTAATACACACATAACTTCTAAAATTCAGAGATGTTTGCCCGGGATACCTGGGGATCGAACCCGAGACCATCGTCTCGGCAATCCGTTACGTACCTACACCACTGGGCTATCACCGCTTTTTTATTTTTTTTTATTTATAATTATTACTTATGTGACTAAACAAGTTTATATTTTACTTTATAACATTAGGGTCCAGAAGATATCGTACAAAATAAATGAACTGACAGAAGTTATTCAACGCCATGAAACTAGGATTTGCCTTTATGCGTGCTGCAATCTGCAATAGAAGCGGCCGCCTCACCGCACCTGTCTAGTGGTTGCGATGAAAATTGTATGCAATCTGGCAGATAATATAGTTGTTTCGGATTATATCTGCTACGTTTGTAAACTGGGACAATTCACTCAGCAATAGTGCCAGGTAAAAGTGTTAACTGTTTAGAAAATACCTAGAAGAAAAAACATAAACATAACTTCACGCCTTTTATCCCCGAGGGTAGGCAGAGGTGTATTACACACCCACTTTTCGCCAGTTATGTTGCCAGAAGAAAAAACTGAATCAAACTACGAACCTAATGTACTTAAGTTCAAAAATAACATTTCAGGTTTCTCTTCCAGGGCTCATTTTTGCGATTGAGGCGTATTACAAAAGTGAACAGTACGAATGTCGCATTGGTTACGCAACTTCTGCATCGCAAAACATCCTGAACGCTGAAAAAGAGGCTACTTACCTATGTATTTAACCTCTTTTTAGGAAAAGGAAAGGAAGTACTTTTAAATAATTTTGCTAATGATATCCGTTACCATGAATATACGTAAATATTTAAACTTCCAGAATAGACTTACAAGTTTGGACCCTCTCACAGTATTACATACATACATATTATGCTTACGCCTTTTTCCAGTCGGGGTTAGGCAGAGACAACAGAACGCCACTTGCTTTTGCCTTCTTATCCTTTTAGCTAATCATATGATTTGCTGCCTAGCAGTATTTAAGCCCTTTCGCTGTCCAGCGAGAAACACAATAGAAAATCAATTGATACGAATCCAAATGAATCATAACTACATGACATAACTTTACGCCTGATATCCCCGAAGGGGTAGGCAGAGGTGTATTACACACCCACTTTTCGCTAGTTATGTTTCGGTCGCAATGTAATAGGAGCGAGCCTATTGCTATCTACCGGGCCCATTATTAAGCGAGCGATAATTAATTAATTTAATACACACATCATTTCGAAAAATCAGAGGTGTGTGCCCGGGGTACCTGGGGATCGAACCCGAGACCATCGTCTCGGCTGTCCGTTACGTACACCACCGGCTATCGCCGCTTTCTTATTATTATTTATGACATTATATTACTTGGGACGGGGACCCTATAGATTTATCGAAGTCTCTTCCAACGGCCTGCCCGGTTTAAATATTTGACCTGTCCATGGTTTTGGAGTGTCGAGATACATGTTTGATATACAGGGTGTCACAAGACCCATCACCAAGCCGAAGTCTACTCGTTGTGGACATCATGCCAAGTCATACTAACCAAAAATAATACCTGGGAAACGAGTTTTTTTTAAGTTTTCACATTTTTTAAACCGCAATTAAAAGCGCGCGTGCAATTCCTGAAATACCTACTTATCCATGGGGTCATAAGGCATCTAAAGAACATATTGGCGGGGCAAATGCATCGATTTTGTACCTAATTAGAAAAAAATCCATACTAACTTTGAGCCTCAATATCTCCTGAACCAGTAATTTCCCAGGTATGTTGCCGAAGTAAAAAATGTTCGTAGTGATTGGGTCAACATGGGATTTCAGTTTTCGTTAAGGGTCTTTTTACACCCCGTATATTATTTTGTATGGAACTCATGTCAAATATGTATCTAAAATCTCAAAGAAATGGATAGATATTGAATTCAGCAGTAAATCTGTCTTCAACTAGTGTTGACCACCAAGTACTGGTAAGCAGTAGGTGGTATTGAGTTTCCCGTGTTGGTACATCTCCGCACTGACGTCACGCCGACCCACTATCTAGGTCAGACGAGTTGCACACTATTTGGGTTACAGTTACACTCATGTTACACACAAATATCTGCCTCAATTCTCTAATGAAACTACTTTAAATCGGATGGTGGTTTACACTTATTGTTGAGGTTAATTTGGGAATTCTTTTTTTTATAGGCTCACGCCTGTATTCCCGAAGGGGTAGGCAGAGGTGTAATATTGCACCCACATTTCGCCATGAATTTTCAGGTCTCACGTAATAGGGGGCGAGCCTATTACCGGTACTGGGCATAGCACCAGACTCCGTGCTGCTACTGAGAATTCGGAAAAAACCAGTAACACTTTTATCCGACCCGGCAATCGAACCTGGGACCTCCGATCAGCAGTCGCATATGCTATCCACTAGAGCACGGAGTATTGCCGGTACCTAGCACTTCACCAGACTCCGTGCTGCTACTGAGAATTCGGAAAAAACCAGTAACACTTTTGTCCGACCCGGGAATCGAACCCAGGACCTCCGAACAGCAGTCGCATACGCTATTCACTAGACCACGGAGGCAGTAGGAATTCTTTTGGCTGATAAACTTTATCGACGGCATAGGGAGTTTAGGTTATACCATGTTGTTACTAAGTAACATGAAATAAAAAACTGCCTAGCAAACTACTTATTTCGAAGGTGTAATCAGTATTGCTATATATTTTCGGTCTTGTAGAAGGGGAGCACATTATTGTCTAGTTGCAATACTGTTTCAGATGCATTATGTTGCATTTTAAAGTCCTATCATAAAAACTCAACCTAATTTAGCCTGCATTTTAATTTTATAGAATGTTTTTCAAAGTTTTGTTTTCCATCAAGCCCCTTGGTAACACATTCACACACTCTGTACATTTAATAAAAACAGCAAAATTGCATAAGCTCATACGAAAGTTTATTAAAATGTTATAAAACGAAGTATCCATAAAAGTAACGTTATTATGATTTGAGCGGCGCACGAGCGATAATAAAGCGAACATTTATTAACAGCCGAACGGTTTACGACACTGTATCTACATTTATTTTGTAATAAACAACATTCACAAACGTTCATGTGAGTCGGCATTCTCGTGTGAATAGCATCGATTGATCTCACTGCTACTGATGTTAATAGGGTTCCTGTACAGGGCGTTTATAAGTATCGCCGCATACGGGCCTCCGGCCACAACCACAAAACGCCGCTACCGGCATATTTCCTGTAGTTTTCATACATTTTATATGGACTCGCCGCACACGGTTGAAGCCGGTGGCCGCCACACGCTACAATCGTCGTTGCGCGCTTCTTGTGGCCCGCACCGGCCACTAAACGCCGACACGAAACGTCGCTACACGCCACTTGCGCGATTCCCAACCCCTCTCTCCCTTCCTCAGTAAGTAAACCTGTTAAAGTCAGAGGCAACACAAGTGGCGACCACCGGCCACAAGTGGCTGCTGCGCGCTTCAGCTACTTTTGTAGCTGCGTCTAGCTTCTTGTGGCGGCGTTTGTGGTTGTTTGTGGCCAGTGGCCCGTGTGCGGTGACCCTAAGGCCTTTATTGGCCACAAAGATGGCTCATCAATCTTATAGGATAAAAGGCAGTCGTTCTTATTCGGTTTTCAAGCTTTAATCCACATATTCTTACTTACAAAGCAGGTTAAAAAGTTTGTAAAACGGAGGAGTAATAATATAAGTCATGATTTCATTACATCCAATCAACGATTCTTTTAGCAGTTAAATTTGTCAGAATTTAAAGTATTTTGGTAAGGCACCTGAATGTATATCCGGTACACTGGCTCGTTGAATCGAATGCGGAGTACGGACCCATTTGTTACCCAACGAACGAGATAAAAACTGTTCTGAGCGGATGCAGATATCAACAAACTACTTCAGGAAAATTCGCATAAAATCTAAAAATGAAATTCTGGATAACCAACGCAAAGTTAGTTACAACCAACCATAATCTAACAATTCTAACAACTAGGTACTAGAAATAAAATTTGTTAACTTAAGGAGAGAAGGAGACTAAAAAGAAAAGAGCTATGCTTTCCCTACACGGCATAATAACAATAATATATTTTTAATTCTTATTATATCCGCAAGTGCAACGAGCAACATACATACATAATATTATGTAGAGCTTCAGGATATAATGTGAATCTTGACAATTTTAATTGTGCAATTCAATAGTTATAGTTATTATTGGCATCTGTATGGAACTGGCATGAATTTTGCATAAAATGTGGGTGTAATGCACTTTGGACTGGTATAGACTACAGGCCCATGTTCAAAATGGATGGGTCATATGAACCACCAGGTGACGTATATAGGATAGGATAAGAGCATAAAATAATAAGATTCAGCACTATGCCGTCACTTGTAAGCTGTCCAACTGAGTGCTGGAAAAGTGCAGGTAGAGTGAGTACATTTTGGTCATATATTTTTGTACGGCATTTTCACCATCGATAGATCCATGAAAAATAATAAGAAAGCGCGCAGTGCCGTACAAAAATGGTGCGCCACAAAGCGGTATTTTCTTTTTTTCTGAAAATTTCAAATTTCAATAGCTGTGCACAGTTTGCTGAAAGCAAAAAGCAAAGCAAGTCCAAAGAAGGTAGAGTTAAGAAGAATCAGAAGAAGGTCAAAATATTTAATCTAGCAGCCCAAAAATGTCTTATGGAAGGCTGATATTATTTACTATTGTTTTATCTGCAGCGAAGGTTCCACGCGGGCACGTGAAATGTGTCTCACTCCTAAAAACATTTAACAATGTCCAATAAAACTTCACGAATAGAGATGCAACATTCTAAATGGCAAATCAAACGAGTGCCATTACTGTAATTGTATCTGCACACCGACGGGCATTAGCTAATTAGTCGTAAACCATACTGAGCTTATTACCATCTACGCAATATGCAATTCTTTGGATCATAAAAGTTGATGGGGCGAGCGTTTCTTTGAAAACACCACGTTAGTTTTATTCTACTACATCATGATGGAACTTTATAGCGCAGATTATTTTGAGCGAACAGAGCGCTTTAAGCCTCGTATTCATTAGGGGACATTTGTCCCGCGACCTTGTCGCCCGACACGAATTCTACGTGTTGAGCGACGTCGCGGGGGACATCGCCCGACATCGATGCCGACATCTACGTGTCGGGGAACAAGTCGCTTGTCGACGCTCCGATAGCGTCGACCTTGCGCGACTTCGTGTCCCTCGACAGTTTCCGACGGCATTTGACTTGTGAGGACGTGTGTTGCTATTTGTTCCGCGACTACCCGCGAATATATTCACTTCGTTGGTCCACACTACCAACGAAACTGTGTTAACACTTAGGCGACATCTTGATCACAATGCCGGTATGTGGACGAGCGAAATGTCGGTCGACATTGTCGCGAGACAGTCGCACGTAAATTTCCTGCGACTGTTCGCGATAAGTCGAGCGACTTTGTCCCCTAGTGAATACATGGCTTTATAACAAGCATGACGCGATAACACTTTTCTTTTATAAGGTTTGTTATATCTGTACCTGTAGTGTGTATCGTGTGATCCAAGGTCTATGAGACAAGTTCAACGGCTTCAGTACAGCGTTGTGCACGTTACGTTTGATGGGTGAGCAGACATAAAGATGTTTATCTCGGCCTACGAATAAGCGATGAAGCTCGATATCGTTCTACGTTTTTAAAGAATACGGGCGGTTTCCCGGTTGTTTTAAACCGAAAGTTCTTAGTTGAACGTAAAACTTAACTCACGAGTATAACGTTTTATGCGCCGCATACAGAAATTATCGCAGGTTAAGAGTATATCCGTGAGTTGACGGATTAAGAATACAAATTGCCGCTAGCATATTTAATTCCGTGGGTGTCGCAAGAAGTGACTAAGGAAAATATACGAAGAAAATAGTTACTATCTGTGGGAAAAGATGGAATATTCGATATCAAGTCCTATGCTAACCCGTTTAGTCAGCGTAGCATACAATACATATATACTTAGACTACATTCTCTTATTGACTTACAATGAATACTATAGTGCCTCGTTAGGCAAGCCTATTTCCAGCAGGGGACCATGTAAGGCTATATATACAGTGAAGATATCTTACAAGTTACATGATGTACAATAACAAACCGTTCTAGTTACACATGCACGAATATCAAACGATTTTACAGCACATTATCGCGGTACTACAGTCAAGGATATCGCATCTGGACTTGAAGAATTGCTGCAGTTTCCAACTTTTCACAAGTCGACGCTCCTTTAAATTCTGTGTGAATACTTCACTCGTACGAAACTCCGTGACGGCGCGGCGGCGCTGGCAACTAACGCTTAAAGTTTTCACCGCGATCAGAAAAATAACTTACATATCTTTTAACCGTTAGAAAGTTAAAATAATTTACGATTTATGTTTTGGTAAACTATAGAAAAACGGTCTGCCTCGTCGAAAGCAAAGTATCTTTTGAATGCATGTTTAAAAATAACGATTTCTTTCTCATCTTTCTAATGAGAAATCCGGACCTATCATAACTTCCCTAACTGAAAGTATTCCCTAATCCCTAACTATCTAAAACGTATTCTAGACCCCCGAGCTGCATCGTAAACAATTGCTACTTTTCGCAATAAAAAAGCTCTATTATGTTATTTAGTTGTGATCAGAAGGGCAATTCTCGTATTTTATATGACACTACATTATTTAAGGCTGCTGCACCGCTCCCGTGGCTCATAGCGTGATGTTATATAGCCTATAGCCTTCCTCGATAAATGACCTACCTAACACTGAAAGAATTTTCAAATCGGACTGGTAGTTCCTGAGCTTAGCGCGTTAAAACAAACAAACTCTTCAGCTTTATATATTAGTATTAGATTGAAACTATATTTTGAACGAAATGAGATTAGATTTTGAATTGACTCAATCGGTATTCTGCTAATTTATTGTTAGTTCCTTACTTTATGCATGACTCAATCGGTATTCTGCTAATTTATTGTTAGTTCCTTACTTTATGCATTATCGTCTAATTTGACTTCTATAGTTCGACGTTGACACATGACACATTGTTCAATTTACGATAAAGTCACGATAACATTCCAATAACATTCCAATAACATTCAAACAACAGAAGGCCAATTCTCGTATTCATATGATATCGAAACTATATTTTGAACGAAATGAGATGATATTTTGAATTGACTCACAATTGGTATTCTGCTAACATAATGACATTATCGTCTATTTTGACTTAAATAGTTCGTGGTTGACACATATTTTGACACATCATTTAATTTACGATCTAGTCGCGATATCATTTAAATATCAGATAATTTAGGAGAATACCATTTGTGACACAAGTATGATACTGACATTAGATCGAAACTGCATTTTGAACAAATTTATTTAGAAGAATTGGGCTTCAGATCAATTGCTGCTTGCAACAGATAATTTAGGAGAATACCATTTGTGACATAAGTATGACACTGACATTAGATCGAAATTGCAATTTAAACAAATATAATTAGGAGACTTGGGCCTCTGTTGTAAGCAGTTGGTTTGCAATATTTCAATCGAATTGCTCAACATTTAAGGCTGCGTAGGACTCTATTACGTCTTTTGAAACTCAAGCCCTTTAGTCGATAACAATGACTAATCGTTTCCTAGAAGCCCAATCGCATCACAATCGAGTAAATTACGCAACATTTATAATGACAAATATAGAGACCAAGGAGTATCATTCTCAGGTGTGCTGAATTTTAGTGCATACTAAAATACACTCCACGTAAAATGATACAATTTAGAAACAAGCTAGTTTCGAGTCGGGAGATATTATTTCCAACTCTTACTTCGTAGAACAAAAGTGTTACCATCAGTGGGAAGCTCAGCCGTTCGTTTAACCGCAGAACTGTTCAACAGCATGTAAGTACGTATAAAATACTTGATATAGTACAAAGGGTACTACACAATAGTAGAAACAGAAATAGTTGTAGCAGTTCGTTGCACCTTGACACGAGGTGAGGACAATAAAAGTGTTTATTGGCGGTAACGTGAGACGTGGTGCGTGCCTCGCGAGGCGCGAGCGGTCACCACCCGGCGCGACGGCCGCGGCACACAACACACCTCGGATTAACACTACACTGTGTACACGGAACCGCAAACTGATTATTGCAAGTTGTGGTAGAGTTCGTTTATAAGTCGGTTTTTGTTTTCACTGAGACATAAACAGCTAATACAAGCAAACAACACTGCAGTAAGAACACGAAGACACAATTGACATTCAGAAGCACTAAGAAATATGTTAGTAAGAGTGGGAGTTTATTAGAAACTGTTGCAGCGACGTAGAACAAAGTTTTGGTATAACAAGGGTAAGACAAAAGGAGTAAGAAGTCAACACCATCATCCGAAAAAACACAACAATATGAGATAGATGAGCCGTAGCCCTTGGTCGCTAGTGATGCCGACCAGACATAGCGTAGATACGTAGTACCAATTGTATATTAAGGCAGAAGAAGAAAAGGCATTTGGCGATTGCTTCATCTAAATCACATGTCCCTTGATATCTTTATAAGAAAGAAGAGATGATGGGAAAGATGACTTGGGCCTCGCTAGCTCACTAACCGAACAAAACACAGCAATAGGAATACACTATCTTACGTCAATCTTCTGATACGGTCTATAACACATACACATGCTGTAACGAACGCATCTGTTTCACTCCTTAAAAATATCACTAGGCAAGCCGCTACAGGCATTGTTTTAACATGTAAGTCGGCGTCGTTTTACGTATACAATTAATGAAACAACTATGTCTAGATCAAGGTTAATTAGTGTTACATTTACCTGTTTAATTAAGTAAATGTTGTCGCCTTGGAAGGTGCGTGACTTTTATAATATGCTTATTATTACGAAGTTTCTATTGCTGATTTTAACGATGTAAAAGAAAGCACACGTATTTATGTAGCCGATATAAATATTCCTTTCTTTCATGCTTTACTGCTAAGAAAATTTACTTGTATCGTTTTTTAATGTTATTTTCACAGCGCGTATTTTCCAAGGGGTCATTACCCCCATGCCCTATAAGGAAACTCGATAGTCGTCAAGTCGAAAAGAACTCCACTCTCACATAAATATGTAGGCGACAGTCAATATTACGGGGTCAGGCACCTACAATACTACGACGCAAATTTAGCCTTTATCTATTATACAGGCAGCAATAGCCTAGTAGAGAGACCAACAGACTGCTACGCAGAGGGTCCCGGGTTCAAATCCACGATGACTTTTCGAACTTTACAAAATGGTGAAGGCAAACATCGTGAGAAAACCTTTATGCCTAAGAGCTTTTCACAATGTTTCAAAAGACATGTATAGTCTACCAAACACATTTGGCTAACGTGGTGAACTGTAGCCCTAAGAAATACAACTTAACATTTCAGATGTCGAATGGCAGTTCCACAGAGAGAAAACATTAGCTTTACTCATCGATCACAATTCGCTAGAGGGTGATACGGATTTCTTTGATCTGATTTGGCTATCCATTCTATTCCAATTATTTCTGACTGACAGATCACGAAAACTCGGTCCAAAAATAATACCTTATATACTCGTATTCCGGTTTTCTTGATATTAACGGGACTTCAAAGAACACGGCTGTTTGTGAATGTCTATTTATATTTTCAAGTGACTTTATAAAAGGTGTTGTTTTTCATCGACTATGCGAAAGAGTTGTTTGGCGGAATAGAACAACACCTTTGTTTGTTTCCGTCCATTTACACCAACATCCATTTGCAGTAAACCTAATCTAGAACAAAAACATTGAGTATTTGAATCATTGTATTGTTTTACATAATTAGTAATATCTAATCAAGAACATAACCAACTAGAATTGCAATGAATAAGTAATGAACAATTATCTCATATGTGTGTGACAAGGAAGTGCAGTGACATAACGGCTTCACCTACATACGACTCACAAGTCCTCGTATCTCATTACTGCACGTTATGGAAGCCAGATAACGCCACTTATGAGTGGGCAGTGGGCTTCTGTAATACCTACTGTGCGTTCTGTTATTTCTTTAATGATATTGCTCGTGAATCGGCTGCTGCAACTTTGTAAACTGTTTCTATTTTCGTTAAGCTAAAGAATGTGATAACAAAACGAAATGGACTTTTTGCAACACAAGATGCAAATAAGTAATAGGTACCTTATGAACGTATCCTTTTAAAACAAGCATCTGGTGGTGGAAGATGAATCTGAACACTGTTTAATTCTATTCGATGCACTGCCTTTTTTCTTGGCGAAAATAATGTGGTACCAGTATATTCCGACCTGTCCGACAAATATGATGGTCAAGCCTCGCAAAACGGATAAGAAGGGAATTAGTATTGTTACCAGAATGACAGCTTAATTAACAAGACAAAGTTGTAGCAATCTGTGACACTGTAAAGGAAGAAGGGGACCGCATCGGGTGAACAAAAGCGGGTGATGCCTAATTAGGTTCTTTTTTTATGGTAAAAGGCGGCAAACTAGCAGACGGATCGCCTGATGGTAAGCAAATGCCGCCGCCCATGGACACAAGCAACACCACAGGAGTCACAAGTGCGTTGCCTCCCCTTTGGGTTGGGAAAAGGGATAGGCTGAGGAGTGGGATGAGGGAGAAGGAATAGGGGATAGGGCCTCCGGCACTCTCACTCACCGAACGAAACGCAACAGTTTAGGTACTGATACTTTACGTCGATTTTCTGTTATTGATTACGGTTCTGATGAAAAGAAAAATAATGCAGTTGTTTCGATGGGCTGATCCAAGATTGTTTTCGGAAGGCTTATCCCAAAAAAAAGGTAATTCCAAAGGTAATGACTAAAGAAACTTGTCTTTGGTAGCAAACAGATGCTTTTGCGGGACTTGTACCCTTTAAGAAACTAAATGTCCCCTCCCTTTAATCCATCCCCGAGTTTTGCCTTAAGGAACTCTTGGAAGTCGCGCACTTCACTAGCAAGGGAAATATTGCATACATTTGGAACTGACAACATACCAAACCTATTTCATATTGACAACCACAAATCTTATATCTTATACTAATATATAACGCTGAAGAGTTTGTTTGTTTGTTTGTTTGGTTGAACGCGCTAATCTCAGGAACTACTGGTCCGATTTGAAAAATTCTTTCAGTGTTAGATAGCCCATTTATCGAGGAAGGCTATAGGCTATATAACATCGCGCTATGAGCGTTGGGAACGGAGCAGTAGCCTTAAATAACGCGGGTGTAACCGCGGGCATCCTCTAGTAAAGATATAATCAGAATTTGGTACTACTCAAACATGTAGCGATATGGCTAAGAAAGAGACGACCGATACCGCTAAACAGATGATAATTGCTCTGATCAATACACAATGACAGTTTGTATGACATCATATGAATAAGAAATTACAGTATTGGCAGCGTACCACCGTCGCGCGTCGTTACAATACGATCATCGGAGTACGGCCGTCTATTCGGTGATGTTCTTGTGGCCTTTACAAGCGGATAGCTCTTTATGATATCTAAGTATAACTATGCCAAAATAACATGGAACTTAAAGTTCCGTGTTATTTTAATGACAGAAAGATTATAAGACGCATCGCCGAATAAAGTACCCCGGGCATACAACTCTGACTTTTCAAAGTTATGTGTGTATTAAAAATGTTAATTATCCATACATAGACTCACGCCTGTTTCCCGGAGGGGTAGGCAGAGACTACGGAACGCCATTTGCAACGATCCTGACATATCTCTCTTGCTTCATTCACTCCCATCAGATTCCTCATACATGCTCTTCTGTTCAGGGTACTTCTAACCTGCCCTGTTTTAGGATGTCTCCAATCGGCAGGCCGATTCAGAATGTCACGACAAGTAATCGTACGATATGTCAAATTATTGTCCTCGTCTTTTAGCCGCCTATCAGAGATATTTTGAACAAATATTCATTGAATTCGGTTTATTTATTAATTTACTTCTTACTGAATGCATAAAATCGATAGAAAATGCGATAGTTTTGACAAAAAATGAGGTAGCCCGTTTGACAATTAACGGAATCGAATGTCAAATGAGATATCGAAAGATTCTGAATCGCCCCCCTTGTCAGAGAACGTCCGCCTAGGTCTTCCCCTTCGTCCTCTCCCATCCACTCTTGCCTTATATATCTGCTTGGTCAGTTTTTTGTCATCCATCCTCTCCACGTGCCCAAACCACCTTAGCATAACTTTCTCGATGCTTGTCACTACATCTTCTTTTACCCCACAACACTCTCTTATCACACAATTCTTTACTCTGTCAGTCAAAGACACAACACACATACTTCTCAGTCCTCTCATTTCTACAGCATTTATTCTACTTTCATGACTCTTCTGCCATACCCAACTTTCACTACCATACATAAGTATAGGTACCAACAGCCCTTTATGCACAGCCAAGCGTGCCTTTTTGGATACGTTATGACTGTCTAGGTCAGATGAGTTGCACAGTATTTGGGTTACCGTTACACACAAATATCTGCCTCAATTCTCTAATGAAACTACTTTAAATCGGACGGTGGTTTACACTTATTGCTGAGGTTCTTTTGGCTGATAACCTTTGTCGATGGCATAGGGAGTTTAGGTAATACCATGTTTTACTACTAAGTAACATGAAATGAAAAACTGCCTTACCAATACTATATCTCGAAGGTGTATAATGTAGTATGTAATCACTATTGCTATATATTTTTTGGTCGAATAGATGTTGAGTGCATTATTGTCTAGCTGGAATGCTGTTTCAGATGGATTCTGTTGCTTCGTAAAATCCTACCATAAAAACTCAACCTAATTTTATATTTTATACAATGTTTTTCAATGTTTTCCCTTGGTAACACATATTGCTTAACCCGCCATTTACATTTAATAAAAATAAAAAGCAAAATTGCATAAGCTCATACGAAAGTTTATTAAAATGTTATAAAACGAAGTATCCATAAAAGTAACGTTATTATGATTTGAGCGGCGCACGAGCGATAATAAAGCGAACATTTATTAACAGCCGAACGGTTTACGACACTGTATCTACATTTATTTTGTAATAAACAACATTCACAAACGTTCATGTGAGTCGGCATTCTCGTGTGAATAGCATCGATTGATCTCACTGCTACTGATGTTAATAGGGTTCCTGTACCAGGCAGGGCGTCCGTGTGGTGACGGATTAATAATACGGAATGTCACCACCCCATATCATCCCATGGGTGTCGTAAGAGCCGACAGAGGGAGCATATTATACAGGGAACAGCACTATAAGAGAAGGAAAACTTGATACAAACCCTATACCAACCCGTTTGGCCAGCGTGGTATAGTAGGCCAATTCCTCCTTTCAAAGGAGAGGCCTAGTCCAGCAGTGGACTGTTAAAGGCTGATGACCAGGCAGGGCGCTTATAAGAACTCTTAGTGACCACAAAGATGGCTAATCAATCTTATACATAGGATAAAAGGCAGTCGTTCTTATTCGGTTTTCAAGATTTAATCCACATATCCTTACTTACAAAGCAGGTTAAAAAAGTTTGTAAAACGGCGAAGTAATATAAGTCATGATTTCATTACATCCAATCAACGATTCCTTTAGCAGCGAACTTCATGGATTTGGGTAATGCACCTGAATGTTTATACGGTACTCTAGCTCTTTGAACCGAATGCCATTTGCTACCCAATGAACGAGATAAAAACTATTCTAAGGGGATTCGAATATCAACAAACTACTTCAAGTAAATTAGGATAAAATCAGTCGAGCCTGGAAATCGGACCCAACTCTCGAATTCTAGATAACCAACGCAAAGTAAGACAACCCAACCACTACTCAACAACTCCAACATCTAGGTGACTAGAAATACAATTAAGTAACTCAAAGGGAGTAGAAGAGTAAGAAGAACTGGTACCACCATTTTTAATAAGTGTAACTGAGTCTTCTTCTTTCTCTTAGCCTTATCCCAGTTTCACTCTGGGGTCCACATACTAGTCTAACCGGATTTGGCTGAATATCAGGTTTTCCACAGAGCGACTGCCTGTCTGACCTCCGCAACCCGAAGGGATAGCGATATTCCATGGTTTAGACTAGTGACAGTTTATTTAGAAGGTACTGACGCCCTGTAACGACTGTCAAAGATCTTCATGACAACCGGGACCAACGGCTTAACGTGCTCTCCGAGGCAAGGGACAAGCGATAATTAACAATTCACCTCCGAAAAGTCATTGGTGCGCGCCGTGGATTCCAACCCGATACCCTCTGCATGGCAGTCTGTTGGTATATCCACTTGGCTATCGCTGCCTAATAAGTGTAACTGCTAATAAGTGTAACTGAGTATTATAAGGTAAAGTGGGGGAACTTTTATAATATTTACACTACTTCGTGTCTCTTTTAAAATTTTTTATAGAATTTTCATCATTTTTACGTCATTAATTAGTAGGTATGTAATCTAATAATGAAGCTATATATAAAGTTCATGACTTACACTGCATCAAGCTATACTTTTCCTACAGGGTATAACAACAAAATTATATTTTTAATTCTTATTATAGGTATGCGCCAAAGAGTATACAAATACTACGTAAGAAGAGGCGGATGTGCCATAGATCATGCGAGACTTTCAGCTTTGTATGAAACGTGCAGGAAGAACTCGTACCAACATAAAGATACTAATTGACATCGTTTTTATGTTGTCAGCATTGTCATATTTGTCAATATAGGGATGTACCCTCTAGTGATTAACGAAATATCGATATCGATAATATTCGGTAAGAAATAATTATAATTAAGTTTCGACTAGAATTATACTTTTCCAACACAAATAAAAGCTGTATTTCATATTTATGTTTATTCAAACAAATTAGCCTATTCTATAAATCTAATCTAGATAAGCGAAGAAAAATACGCAGAACTAAAAGATATATGTATGTACATGTAATGGAAAGGTTTTCAACATTTCTTCTGTAATAGGATTTAAAGAAATGTCTATAGATACAAGGCACAGCTGTTTTTCTGACTTGAGTTCCCTTTTTTTTAAGTCTTTTGGCTTAACCCGTCCCACGGCCGCGCGAATTTATTGCACATGCACTTTAATGTCAATGCAATTTACGTGATTCGCGAGTTCAAGGTCATACACCTATTTGAACCATAATTTAGATATGTAAATAATAATTATATGTTATGAAATGCACATCATTGTAATGGTAATATCATACTCTTGCTACCGTTTATCCAAAAAAGTTAAAAAATACGTACATTTCCAAATAACGACGATATAATTTGCACAGTCGATGTTTTTTGGCGCCAAAATCGACAGCGCGCCATCAAATAAAACATCAATAAAGTCACACTGTTAACACAAACACTTGAATAAAGATCACTACAATACACTAGGATAACGTATCATTCATATCAGTATATTTTCATTTGCACTAGACACCATAAAACTAACTAATTACGCGATTTTTGACACTTATCACTTTATTTGCATATAAACAATGGCGCCATCGTTGCCGACGGCTCGCGTGAATTCGCGATACTAACCTACTCGGACACCTGCGCGAATGACGTCACAATCTAGTGATTGACAAAATCAAAATAGTATCGATAAACAAATGTAAATAAATATTTCGTTATGAATTGTGTGTTTAGTAAAATTTTGAGTTTACAATACTTGATATTCTGATTTAGAGTATTTACATACCAATAAAAGTAATTATAATCTCTATAGTACACAAAAAAAAACGCTTTACAGTCGTTATAGGTACAGAGTTAAAATTTTCACTGAACGTATATTTTGTTGCTATTGGCTTTCGTGGCGTAGGTCATGCTCGTAAATGCTCGGTGAGGTTAACTGTTCGCTTACCAATATCTTTGTAGACCCAAAGGCTACGTGCTTTCACTTATTACGATTTCTTGCTGATATTTTATATACGATGATATTTATCATTTCAATTTCTCTTAGTATGCAACTATGGTTATACGACGTTAAACCGACCGTCATGTATACGAAGATGCCCTATGAAACGCCATTGGCAGGTATATCTGTCAGCGATAACCGACAGGGCTATCGTCGGTGAGGCCGTGACCTGGGTGGATTGCCGCCTACTGATATTTTGGACTCGGTGGTCTCTAGCTGATTAACAAATAAGTAAAGACCATGGGTATAATATTACACCTCTGCCTACCCCTTCGGGGATACATGCGTGAGTATATAAAATAAAAAAATAGAATAAATAAAGAAAATATATAAAGACCACGGTTTGGGTTATCATTTAATCGTGTTACCTGTTAAGCTAGTTGAAGGTCTTCTAGAGGGCTTATACCAGTTTGGCTTGAGTACCTGGCTGAATAATTTTAGAATAATACTAAGAAATAGTATATCTGGTTCTTTTTAAAGCCATTAGTTAATGGCTAAACCATACAATTATCTATACATGCACGCTATAAAACCTACCTGTAAATATTTTCTTCCAAAACATCAGTGGGTCATAGTTTAGCGATAGTCCTTACGGCCCGGTCACGACCTAAAGCGGCGGGTGCTGAGTGCTAGTGAGCGTTTTCGATGTACATGTCGCGTTTGATGTGACCCGGCGCGCGGCCGCCTCAGAGTGAATGCGCCGCCATCTACATCGCCCCTGCCGCGCCGCTCGCCGCTTAGACCGATCTCGTGACCAGGCCCTTAGACTACTATTTATTATAGCTCTTTGAGTTATGATAGTCTTCATATATTTGGATACATGATTTATGCACGTGTTCGAAAGCTGACCTAGTCACAAGTAAAAATGAAACAGTTGGGCGAAAATGTAATAAAACAACATATGTATGTACATTTTTGTTTATTTTAAATTACTTTTTCAAATAATATATTTATAAAGTATACTTTATATAAATGGCAATCCTCCTGTTGGCATAATATTTTAAGGCATAATTTCATTTGGCATAAAGTTCTCGCCAGAATTTTATAAGCACACTAAGACTTCGGCATAATACCGTTTTGGCATAATGAAAAGTTTAGTATATCTATAATTTGGTCTAATGTATGTCCTCGTAATATTTTTGAAGCATAATATTTATTCGCCTAATAATCACGAGTCATAAATATAAAAGAGACAGAGTATCATATGAGCTCGACAAATGGCTCGAAAATGGAAGTGCGAATGATGCTTGTGCGAGAAAATCGGACTGCGACTCACCATAGTTCGAATGCACGCTTGTGCGTCACACCAAAGTTCGACATTAGGTTATGTTAGGTTTTCTTGTAATGCTGCTCCTAAAGATAGGAGCACTGCGAAGCAGAGTTCCGTCAACTTGCTTGTCAACTTTATGAATAATTATTGAAATGCATTTACTAAACCATATTTAAGTTTAGCATAACGGTATGTTATGCTAAAATTCAGAGCTCCGTCAAGTTGCTTGCCAAGTTTATGAATAAATATTGAAAAAAATTATCTAACCATGTTTAATTTTGGCATAACAGACTCTCATGCTAAAATTAAACATGATTAAGTGGATATTTTTCGCACCAGCGTCATGTCGAGCTTCAGTGAGTTCAGTTTGTCAATTGGGCGTATGTAGCCAAATTCACATAATGTTGACTGCTTCGGTTAACCTAGGCTGCTTCGGTTAGGTTAGGTTAGTATGTTATGCACAGGATTGGCTAAAGGGATACGCCCGGCTGTCATCACTGCTTGAAGTTATTGTGGCTTATTATTTTTATAATATAGAATTTGATGTGTCAATATCATTTAAATAATTTCAATGTATTACGCTTATCATTAGTCAACCTAAATAAACACGTCTACCATTACACAATATACTAACATAATTATTTTATTTTTAATATGTACATAATTATATATACATAGACAATTGAATAAAACTAAATAATCTTGTCCATTCGACGAATCCATCTGTCACCCGTAGAATGGACCAGAATGTATCGTATAGACAAACAGTACTGTCACCCATAAACAGGTGACCACCTAAAATATGATAGAGTTATTGACTTGTTACTTGTACGTAATTTGGTATAACTTCAACGTTATTTGCTCAAAAACAAATATTTTTTGTTTCTAGAAGCTTACAAGTGACTCTGTAGGTACGTAAAGACATTCAATGAAAACGTTTATACCTTGAGTACAATAAAAAAATTAGAGAGACATTTCACCAAAGATAATAATAATATACGATTTTTTCTAAAAAAGTCTATATCTTAGAAGCATGTTGAAAAAGCTATGGATGACGAACTATAATTGGCATTTAGGAAACAGTGCTGATCATTCCTTGCATCATCTTCCATGACCAATAAAAATTCTCACTCATCACGGCGTCTCTTTCGCCCACGTTCTTCTTGTGTCTGCAACTCTTCGAGTGTGTGCCAGTCTATCCAACAATTGCCAAGACACAAGAAGACGTCGCAAGGGACACAGCGGAAATGAGAATTTTTATTGGTTTTTGTCCTCGCATAACATGCACGACATCTCCTTTTATTCTTGCCCCCGGGATGGTACGACGGGTCGTGAACAATATCACGCCTCAGCCTCGTAAGCTCCCCAACAGGTTGCTGAACCCCTTTTTGAGAAGACTGATGTCTCTCAATCAGAGATTCAGCAAGTGCGTAGCGGAACTCACGATGCGTCATTGGCAATTGTCCACGTCGTTCCCGAGAGCACCCATACATTATCATACTATTTAAAATACTTACATTCATCAATCGTTTAAACAATTTCATATACCATTTCACTCCCCTCTTGCGCTCTAACAAATACATGGAGAGTTTTTGATCTTTTAGATCAATTCCCCCCATGTATTTATTGTAATCTCTTACACACACAGGCTTAACAACTCTCTTACCAGCCCTCGATCCGACGTAAGTGTCCGCATTGTGGTAAGTGGATATTATACTCACCAATCTGGAGTCCTTCCACGACACGATTGAAACATCTCCAGAATGGCGAGATACAATAGTCCCCTTCGGCACGTTTGCGGGCAATTTCGCGATCTCATTGGGCACATACCGACGATTCGTACGAAGAGTCCCTAAGCAATCAAAGCCTAAACTCTTGAGGTATCGTGCCAACGATGGACAATTGTAAAAATTATCCATCGTGACACAATGACCCCGATGTTCTAGGCCTTGCAATAGCTCAAGGACCGTCTTCGTACTCTTCAGTCCCAGATCAGCACTGATTTGCGTATCTGATAAAACCTCATCTGTCTTTCCAGTATAAATTTGGAACCGAGCCATATAGCCGGTATCTGACTCACACAGCTCATAAGATTTTATGCCGAATCGCGCTGCCTTGGATCTAATTGTCTGCACCCAAGACAGGCGACCCTTGAAAAGTGTGAGCGATTCGTCGATTGACAGATGAGGTTTTAGCTGATACAGCGAATCAAATTTGTTTCCTAAATGCGCAATTATAGGGGCCAATTTATGAAGTCTTCGCGACAACACTTTTGTTGAACCTATTGCCCCATCCCGAGGCATATCCTGACCTGGGTCAGAATTGTCCACGAAATGGAGAAATTTGTTCAACAAAATGTAACGATTATAGGACATCAGGGTCCTAAATACTGGCATACCTAGGACACCTTTCTTCGCCTTTACGCGAATCGATGGCCATAAACTGAAATATAGCAAAGAGAACCATGATCTCGTCTGCATTAGTGGGCTCCCACCTATGCAAACGAGAAGATCGTGCCAAGGTTCCCTTTGCTTTCAATTCTACGATCGTCTGTTGGGCATATCGATTTGTTTCACTGACGATGCAGTCTATGATGTCTTTGTCCCAGATGTCGACAAAGGCATCATAAGCCGAATCGTAGGCTTTGAGTGGTCCAGGAGTAGGTCCTGAAAATTATTCAGGAACCCCTCTGAACGACTCAAAGTCTTCGCGCCATGTGAAATTTGGCGACATGCCCAAGAGACGATCGGCTTCGTCATCCATACCTATTCCAACAGCTTCTACGATATTCCTGACCGGCGCATCCAGGACTGCATCTTCAGGGATATCCCTAGGTGCAGCGGCTTCGATAGTTGACTGTTCGAACTCGTCGTCCCAGTCACCATCGAAGCCACTGCCATCGCTGTCATAATCCGGCCAGTTGGGCGACGGAAATGCTCCCGATGTCGACGGGCCCTGAAGAGCCGGCTCGGTGATCTCAGGTACCCAGCGGGTAATGTGGTCCCGGTCCCTCTGCAGCACGTCTTCAATCTCACCCTCAGGGATGTCCAGTGCCTCAATGCGCTCCACCACGTTATCACTAGAACAAATATAAATAGTATGATAATCTAACTTTCGAGTCATATACACAGCGCCATTCAGTTCCAAATTCCATACATTTCTTTGCAGAAGAATTGTCAGTAATTAGAAACATTACATGTTTGCTCTATACAAA
This sequence comes from Euclidia mi, assembly GCA_944739405.2. Lineage (NCBI taxonomy): Eukaryota > Metazoa > Arthropoda > Insecta > Lepidoptera > Erebidae > Euclidia > Euclidia mi. The sequence continues at coordinate 84,733,784 of OX123190.2, forward strand.
TTCATAACTTTGTAGGACTGCCTACAAACTTATGAATTTGTAGGATCACTAGGCAGTTATCCAACAAATTATATATTTACATACACTGTATCGAGACTGTTCATTATGATGTACAGTCACATGCTAAAACACTAGACCACCGTGACAGGCAAGACAGACAACATAATTATAATATTATAAATTGCAAACAGCTTTTGGACCAGCATCAACAGCTAGGAAAATAAAAAAAACCTCTTACCGAATCAGCTCGGGTGATTTTCTTAGACTGCCACCAGGGCTCTTATGCAACATTATATTGCTCCCTGCATGGAGAGAGCCCCCTGGTGTGCGGTCGACCGTGATTGCTCGGACTTGCCTACAAAAAAATACAAAATTACTAAATCATCAAGTGCATTGAAAAATAAAAGAAAAAACATATGATTGAATTTACCGGGTAGGTGACAATTCCGCCTCCCTCATCTCGGACCCGGCAAGAGCGCCGAGCAAAATGGCCCTCCGAGCTGCTGGCTGCTGGACGTGTCGGTGCTGGCTCGATGGCGTTATGGAGCGCGACCGACTCCCTGAGCTTGTAGATCGAAGACGGATAAGGCTAAAAAATATTTTACATATGTAACTAAGAACGTCCCCTTTTTGTCACTACAAGACTTTTTTTTTCTATAACGTAATGCCCATATAATATGCCCATGCTTATTGAAGGATGTGGTCCGTGAAGCGGAGTCACCTACGTTTTTGTAGAAAATAAAACTAAATGAGCCGATATCGTCATTAACTTATTGCCAATTTAGTAGTGACAAAAATAATTACCTAATATGCATTATACATACAAAATAAAAAAATCTATGAGAATTATTATTACAACAAAAATTCCTGTCGAACTTCTTTTCACCTTACTTCCTTCCTCACCAAAAGATTTATCGTAAATTTTATCGATATTCGATTGACAAGCGTCCCGTCCCTACACGACGACGTAGGCGACTGTACGTACTTACTTACTTTGTAAATCATTTTGACATGGCGGCAACAGAATAATTTCAATACCTAGTATGATTTGAATTACAATTGTGGTGAAACTAAAGCAAAATGTATGAAACTAATTTATACATATTGTTCTGTAATATATTTTCTAAGAACTTATCTATATAAATCCAAGAAATAAACAATATTTACTGAATATATAGCTTATATGATCGATGATGTTTGTTAGAATTCATTACTTCAAAAGTTTGAAACGAATTTCTGTAACATAATTCTTACACTACACGTGAAATACACCTTACACATACACTATAGTTATTTGTAAGTAATTATTTGATAACATTTCACAAGAATACTCACCGAGCTCTCCTGTTATTCATCTTTTCGTCGACACAAAAACTCACAGACGCGCGAAAAAAATGTCGGTTGATATTGAAGTGCAACGCTCGAATATTTTTTTTTTCTTAGACACCAAAATGAGTTTATATCGTTCAAAAACGCAAAAAAGACACAGATTATATATTGAATGAATATATTAAAAGGATTTGATGTTCAGTAATGGAACTTTTTGGTATTTTTTTCGCGACCAATCACAAAGAGGTTTGCATGACTCCACGGTAGGGGTCATGGACGCGCGACGCATACGTTTTACTTGACACCACCGTAGGAGTCATGGACGTTTCAAAAGTTAAAATGCTTGCCACACACATAGTTCAACTGATGTAATTTTTCAATGGGCACATAAATCAAGTCTTGGTTTCCAGTTACAGCCACCCATTTTTACATCTAAAAAGAAAAAAAGAATAGAATTTTTAGTCCTTGTGCCAATTTCTAATAACGGATTATCGATAACTGACAGGCAGCACTATTGTTTACCTACAAAGTACTAGGATATGAAACTTTAGAATATTTCCTTATTTTTTACGTTTCATTGAAATATATCACATTATATAACATTATAAATATTCATTGATCTTTATCTAGGGACATTTTGCCATAAATACCTACCCTTTTTTCATTGCTGCATGTTGTTGTATGCCATATTTCGCACGTTATTTTGCTTGTTTTCATTGCGCTCCTTTCAATGCTAATCAAATAAATATAGTAACACTAACACTAGAAGTGTAAAATCACATTTATTTGGTATACACAAAGCACTTTTACAGTATGTTTTTTACGTTTTATAAACAAACTACATAAAGCGGCAAATTTCAATCTGGATAATAAAGTGACAGTTGTGACATTTGACACTATTGACAGCCAAGGCGGTGATGTACGTATAACCCGTCTAACTTTGAAAGAATACTGTTCCAAGGGTACATAGTGAAGGATGCTATCTTCACGTTTTATACATATAATAGTAGCCATTAAACAGAGCACGTTTCATACATTCGGGTTTTCTTAGGAACTTGAGCCAGGCTCGTATGCGCAAGTGAAACCACGAGCAACCTACATACATACATATTATGTAGAGTTACAGGATATTATGTGAATCTTGGCAATTTTAATTGTGCCATAATAGTTTATTGTTATTATTCACAACTGTTTGTAATTGGCATGAATTTAGGTACTACGTAGATCTGTAGACTTCGCCAAAGTGCATTTGTAACATAGACAATTTATACGGCTTCTATTTTAATTTCTTTAGATATACTGAGTAACAAACAACAAGGATTTTGTCTTTAAATCCGCCTGAAACTTCTGAAATTAGACGTTCACAGTTTGCTGACCAATAATGAGTTACCGTTCGACTCCAAAGAAGTTGGAGTTTATAATTTCAATAGACATCAGAATAAAGAAGATATATAAGGCAAGTGTGACCAGATTTCTCTGACCAGATTGGATACATCCTAAAAAAAGGACAGGTCAGAAGTACCCTAAACAGGAGAGCATGCATGAGAAACTTGATGGGAGTGAATGAAACAAGAGAGGTATGTCAGGATCGTTGCAAATGTCGTTCCGTAAGTAGTCTCTGCCTACCCCTACCGGAAAACAGGCGTGAGTCTATGTATGTATGTATCAGAATAAGGTTATATAAAACATCTATTAACCCAAAAATGTCTTAGAAAAGGCTAATATTATTACTATTGTTTTATCTGCAGCGAAGGTTCCACTATAGGAATCACGTGAAATGTGTCTCACTCCTGAAAACATTTAACAATGTCCAATAAAAGTTAACGAATAGAGATGCAACATTCTAAATGGCAAATCAAACGAGTGCCATTACTGTAATTTTATCTGCACACCGACGGGCATTAGCTAATTACTACCATACTGAGCTTATTACCATCTACGCAATATGCAATTCTTTGGATCATAAAAGTTGATGGGACGAGCGTTTCTTTGAAAACACCACGTTAGTTTTATTCTACATCAAGAACTTTATAGCGCAGATTATTTTGAGCGAACAGCGCGCTTTATAACAAGCATGGCGCGATAACACTTTTCTTTTATAAGGTTTGTTATATACAGGGTTTCACAAGACCCATCACCAAGCCGAAGTCTACTCGTTGTGGACATCATGCCAAGTCATACTAACCAAAAATAATACCTGGGAAACAATTTTTTTTTTTAATTTTCACATTTTTAAAACCGCAATTAAAAGTGCGCGCGTGCAATGCTCGAAATACCACCATATCCATGAGGTTATAGGGCATCTAAAGAACATATTGGCGGCATTAAATGCATCGATTTTGTACCTAATTAGAAAAATTCCATACTAACTTTGAGCCTCAATATCTCCTGAACCAGTAATTTCCCAGGTATGGTGCCGAAGTGAAAAATGTTCGTAGTGATTGGTACAACATGGGATTTCAGTAAGTAATCGTTAAGGGTATTTTTACACCCTGTATGTACCTGTAGTGTGTATCGTATGATCCAAGGTCTATGAGACAAGTTCAACGGCTTCAGTACAGCGTGTTGTGTACGTGCTTTAGTGTGCACGTTACGTTTGATGGGTGAGCAGACATAAAGATGTTTATCTCGGCCTACGAATAAGCGATGAAGCTCGATATCGTTCTACGTTTTTAAAGAATACGGCGGTTTCCCGGTAGCTTTAAACCGAAAGTTCATGGTTGAACGTAAAACTTAAATCGCGAATATAACATTTTGCGCCGCATACAGAAATTATTGTAGGTTAAGAGTATGTCCGTGTGGTGACGGATTAAGAATGCAAAGTGCCACTAGCATATTGACTATTGGTGTCGCAAGAAGTGACTAAGGAAAATATACGAAGAAAATAGTAACCATATGTAGGAAAAGATGGAATATTCGATATCAAGTCCTATGCTAACCCATTTAGTCAGAGTAGCATCTTATACTAATATATAAAGCTGAAGAGTTTGTTTGTTTGGTCGAACGCGCTAATCTCAGGAACTACTGGTCCGATTTGAAAAATTCTTTCAGTGTTAGATAGCGCATTTATCGAGGAAGGCTATATAACATCACGCCATGTGCCACGGGAGCGGACCAGTAGCCCTAAATAACACGGGTGTAACCTCGAGCTCATCTAGTACAATATATAGACTAAATTCTCCTTTTGACTCACAATGAATACTATAGTTGTCCGTGTGGTGACGGATTAAGAATACGAAATGTCACCACCCCATATCATCCCATGGGTGTCGTTAGAGCCGACAGAGGGAGCATACTATGCATAGAACAACACTGTAAGAGACGGAAAACTTGATACAAACCCTATACCAACCCGTTTGGCCATCGTGGTATAGTAGGCCAATTCCTCCTTTCAAGGAGAGGCCTAGTCCAGCAGTGGACTGTTAACGGCTGATGATGATGATGAATACTATAGTGCCTCAAATTTAGGCAAGCCTATTTCTAGCAGGGGATCATGTAAGGCTATACAGTGACGGTATCTTACAAGTTACATGGTGTACAATAAAACAAACCGTTCTAGTTACACACACACGAATCTCAAACGGTTTTACAGCACATTATCGTAGTACTACAGTCAAGTATATCGCGTCCGGACTTGAAGAATTGCTGCAGTTTTTAACTTTTCACAACTCCTTTAAATTCTGTGTGAATACTTCACTCGTATGGAAACTCCGTGACGGCGCTGGCAACTAACGCTAAAAGTTTTCACCGCGATCAGAAAAATAACTTACATATTTTGTAACCGCTGAAAGTTAAAATAATTTACAATTTATGTTTTGGTAAACTATTGAAAAACTTTCTGCCTCGTCGAAAGCAAAGTATCTTTAGAATGCATGTTTAAAAATTACGATTTCTTTCTCATCTTTCTAATGAGAAATCCGGACCTATCATAACTTCCCTAACTGAAAGTATTCCCTAATCTCTAACTATCTAAAACGTATTCTAGACTTCTGAGCTGTATCGTAAACAATTTCTACTTACTTATCGCAATAAAAAGCTTTATGTTATTTAGTTGTGAGCAGGAGGGCAATTCTCGTATTTTATATGACATTGAAACTATATTTTGAACGAAATGAGATTAGACTTTGAATCGACTCAGAATCGGTATTCTATTAATGTAATGTCATTATCGTCTAATTTGACTTCTATAGTTCGACGTTGACACATGGCACATTGTTCAACTTACGATAAAGTCACGATAACATTCAAATAACAGATAATTTAGGAGAATACTATCAGTGACATAAGTATGGCACTGACATTAGATCGAAATTGCAATTTAAACAAATATAATTAGGAGACTTGGGCCTCTGTTGTAAGCAGTTGGTTTGCAATATTTCAATCGAATTGCTCAACATTTAAGGCTGCGTAGGACTCTAAGTCTTTTGAAACTCAAGCCCTTTACTCGATAACAATGACTAATAGTTTCCTAGAAGCCCATTCGCAGCACAATCGAGTAAATTACGCAAAATTTATAATAAGAAATATAGAGACCAAGGAGTATCATTCACAGGTGTGCTGAATTTTAGTGCATACTAAAATACACTCCACGTAAAATTATACAATTCAGAAACAGTTTCGACTCGAAACTTTCGAGTCGAGAGATATTATTTCCAACTCTTACTTCGTAGAACAAAAGCATTACCATCAGTGGGAAGCTCAGCCGTTAGTTTAACCGCAGAACTGTTCAACGGCACGTAAGTACGTATAAAATACTTGATATAGTACAAAGAGCGTAGTACACAATAGTAGAAACAGAAATAGTTGTAACAGTTCGTTGCACCTTGACACGAGGTGAGGACAATAAAAGTGTTTAATGGCGGTAACGTGAGATGTGGTTCGTGCCTCGCGAGGCGCGAGCGGTCACCGCGCGGCGCGGCGGCCGCGGCACACAACACACCTCGGATTAAACACTTCACTGTGTACACGGAACCGCAAACTCATTGTTGCAAGTTGTGGTAGAGTTCGTTTATGAGTCGGTTTTTGTTTTCACTGAGACATAAACAGCTAATACAAGCAAACAACACTGCAGTAAGCACACGAAGACATAATTGACATTCAGAAGCACTAAGAAATATGTTAGTAAGAGCGAGAGTTTATTAGAAACTGTTGCAGCGACACGGCGACGTAGAACAATGTTTTGGTATCAAGGGTAAGACAAAATAAGTAAGAAGCCATGTCCATCATCCGAAAAAACACAACAATATGAGATAGATGAGCCGTAGCCCTTGGTCGCTAGTGATGCCGACCAGACGTCACTCGCGTAACCAATTTTATATTAAGGCAGAAGAAGAAAAGGCATTTGGTAATTGCTTCATCTAAATCACATGTCCCTTGATCTCTTTATAAGAAAGAACAGATGATGGGAAAGATGACTTGGGCCTCGCTAGCTCTCTAACCGAACAAAACGCAGCAATAGGAATACACTATCTTACGTCAATCTACTGATACGGTCTATATTACATACACATGCTGTAACGAACGCATCTGTTTCACTCCTTCAAAATATCAATAGGCAAGCCGCTACAGGAGGGCAATTCTCGCTTCAAGCCGCTACAGGCATTGTTTTAACATGTAAGTCGGCGTCGTGTTACGCATACAAATAATGAAACAACTATGTCTAGATCAAGGTTAATTAGTGTTACATTTACCTGTTTAATTAAGTAAGTAAATGTTGTCGCCTTGGAAGGTGCGTGACTTTTATAAAATATTTTTTACTATTACGAAGTTTCTATTGCTGATTTTTACGATGTAAAAGAAAGCACACATACTTATGTAGTCGATATAATATTCTTTTCTTGCCTTACTGCTAATAAACTTTGTTATATCGGTCTTTAAGGTTATTTTCACAGGGTGTAATTTCTAATGGGTCATTACCCCGATGCCCCATAAGGAAACTTGATAGTCGTCAAGTCGAAATGAACTCCACGTGGTAAACCGAACACCCCGCCGTGAGGTGGCTCGCATAAATATGTAGGCGACAGTCGATATTACGGGGTCAAGCACCTACAATACTACGACGCTTTAGCCTTTACCTATTATACAGGCAGCAATAGCCTAGTGGAGAGACCAACAGACTGCTACGCAGAGGGTCTCGTGTTCAAATCCGAACTCTTAACTTTTCGAACTTTACAAAATGGTGAAGGAAAACGTCATGTGAGGAAACCTTTATGTCTAAGGGCTTTTTATAATGTTTCGAAAGACATGTAAAGTCTACCAAACGCATTTGGCTAACGTGGTGAAGGTGAATTGTAGCCTTATCGTTCTCGTAGCGACAACAAGAGCCCGTGCCGAAAAATGGGACAGTTTATACGACAAGATGCCACTGTATGCCAATGTTACTAAGAAATACCACTTAACATTTCAGATGTCGAATGACAGTTCCACAGAGAGAAAACATTAGCTTTACTCATCGATCACAATTCGCTAGAGGGTGATACTGATTTCATTGATCTGATTTGGCTATCCATTCTATTCCAATTATTTCTGACTGACAGATCACGAAAACTCGGTCCAAAAATAATACCTTATATACTCGTATTCCGGTTTCCTTGCTACGGGACTTCAAAGAACATGGCTGTTTGAGGATGCCTATTTATATTTTCAAGTGAATTTATAAATGTGTTGTATTTCATTCGGCTATGCGAAAAGGTTGAATTGGCAGAGTAGAACGACACCTTTGTTTGCTCCTGTCCATTTACATGAACATCCATTTACAGAAAAACTAATGCAGTACAAAAGCATTGAGTATTTGAATCATTGTATTGTTTTACATAATTAGTAGTAATCAAGAACATAACCAACTAGAATCGCAATGAATAGGTAAGTAATGAACAATTTGAGAATGTACTGTGGCCAGTAACGTTTATTCTATAACGGGAAACGCATCGCAACAGAACTGGGTTACCTCTGAACACTAATCTCATATGTGTGTGACAAGGAAGTGCAGTGACATAACGGCTTCACCTACATACGAGGTCACAAGTCCTGGTATCTCATTACTGCACGTTATGGAAGCCACACAACGCCACTTATGAGTGGGCAGTGGGCTTCTGTAATAACTACTGTGCGTTCTGTTATTTCTTTAATGATAGTGCTCGTGAATCGGCTGCTGCAACTTAAACTGTTTCTATTTTGGTTTAAGCTAAAGAATGTGATAACAAAACAAAATGGACTTTTTGCTACACAATATGCAAATAAGTAATACCTTATGAACATATCCTTTTAAAACAAGCATCTGGTGGTGGAAGATGAATATCAAACATTGTTTACTTCTACTCGATGCGCTGAAATCAGAAGAAAATAATGTGGTGCCTGTATAGTCCGATCTGTCCGGCAAATATACTTAATGCTCAAGCCTCGCAAAACGTATAAGAAGGGAATTAGTATCGTTACCAAAATGACAGCTTAATTAACAAGACAAAGTTGTAGCAAACTGTGACACTGTAAAGGAAGAAGGGGACCGCATTGGGTGAACAAAAGCGGGTGATGCCTAATTAGGTTCTTTTTTATGGTAATAGGCGGCAAACGAGCAGACGGATCGCCTGATGGTAAGCAAATGCCGCCGCCCATGGACACAAGCAACACCACAGGACTCACAAGTTCGTTGCCTCCCCCTTGGGGTGGGAAAAGGGATAGGCTGAGGAGTGGGATGAGGGAGAAGGAATAGGGCATAGGGCCTCTGGCACTCTCACTCACTGAACGAAACGCAACAGTTTAGGTACTGATACTTTACGTCGATTTTCTGTTATTGATTACGGTTCTGATGAAAAGAAAAATAATGCAGTTGTTTCTATGGGCTGATCCAAGATTGTTTTCGGAAGGCTTATCCCAAAAAAAAGGTAATTCCAAAGGTAATGACTAAAGAAACTTGTCTTTGGTAGCAAACAGATGCTTTTGCGGGACTTGTACCCTTTAAGAAACTAAATGTCCCCTCCCTTTAATCCATCCCCGAGTTTTGCCTTAAGGAACTCTTGGAAGTCGCGCACTTCACTAGCAAGGGAAATACTGCATACATTTGGAACTGACAACATACCAAACCTATTTCATATTGACAACCACAAATCTTATATCTTATACTAATATATAAAGCTGAAGAGTTTGTTTGTTTGTTTGTTTGGTTGAACGCGCTAATCTCAGGAACTACTGGTCCGATTTGAAAAATTCTTTCAGTGTTAGATAGCCCATTTATCGAGGAAGGCTATAGGCTATATAACATCGCGCTATGAGCGTTGGGAACGGAGCAGTAGCCTTAAATAAGGCGGGTGTAACCGCGGGCATCCTCTAGTAAAGATATAATCAGAATTTGGTACTACTCAAACATGCAGCGATATGGCTAAGAAAGAGACGACCGATACCGCTAAACAGATGATAATTACTCTGATCAATACACAATGACAGTTTGTATGACATCATATGAATAAGAAATTACAGTATTGGCAGCGTACCACCGCGGCACCGTCGTTACAATACGATCATCGGAGAACGGCCGTCTATTCGGTGATGTCCTTGTGGCCTTTACAAGCGGATATTTTGTACTGGACTATTTATTATAACTATGCCGTTTAAGCACCATGCTATTTTAATGCCAGAAAGATGATTAGACGCATCGCCAGGTACCCTGGGCACACACCTCTGACTTTTCAAAGTTATGTGTGTATTAAAAATTAATGGTGGTTAATATAGCATATAGCACAATAGCACAGCACGCTAATTTTATTTCGCATCTAATAGCAAGTTCATTCGGCTCTCGTTCGTGCTATAAAATAGCATATAGCATATAGAATCAAACATCGCGCCGACGCGACGGCACATCGCACTTCGCACGGTCACAGCGCTGCGAATTACGATATTTGCGATCAGTCTTCGCGTGCTAACGCGAGCAGCCAGACGTGAACTTGGGTAGCGTGTGAATTTTAGCTTTACGACGGCTCGCGCGATTTAAGTAGGCATATAAGTACGCGAGTTATTTTACGTTCTCAAAAGTTAAGTGTTTTGTGTTTGATTAAAAAAAACTGTGATAGGAAACGTAATACTGTGTATCTATGAATGATCTGTGTAGCATGTGTGTTAAAATGATTTAAATAACTCAATATAATTATATACAGTCCTAAGCCTGAAAAGTATGAAGGACAATACAATTAGTTGACTTATTTATTATTAATTAGTTGGTTAATATTAGTTTGTTGTGCATAATGATTACATTTTATACTTAGAAGAAATGTACAAATATGTATATGTATTGTTTATTCATGTGTAACATTCCAGTTCACCATGTTATCTGCCCGACACGTTAAGTCTTCAGACTCGTTAGGCAAATAGCATGTTTGTCGACGCTATATTAACCTACGTTCAAATATGGATAGCGCGACAGCGCGCTAAATCGTACATGTGCTAAAACTAGCGGTCACACGAAGGGTGTTGACGCTTCGCACGATAGCATGCTATATTATAGCATTTTTAATAGCATGTTAAAAATATTTAGCATATAGTTCATAGCATGCGATTGATAAATAGCAGATTCGATCATCATTATTAAAAATGTTAATTATCCATACATAGACTCACGCCTGTTTCCCGGAGGGGTAGGCAGAGACTACGGAACGCCATTTGCAACGATCCTGACATATCTCTCTTGCTTCATTCACTCCCATCAGATTCCTCATACATGCTCTTCTGTTCAGGGTACTTCTAACCTGCCCTGTTTTAGGATGTCTCCAATCGGCAGGCCGATTCAGAATGTCACGACAAGTAATCGTACGATATGTCAAATTATTGTTCTCGTCTTTTAGCCGCCTATCAGAGATATTTTGAACAAATATTCATTGAATTCGGTTTATTTATTAATTTACTTCTTACTGAATGCATAAAATCGATAGGAAATGCGATAGTTTTGACAAAAAATGAGGTAGCCCGTCTGACAATTAACGGAATCGAATGTCAAATGAGATATCGAAAGATTCTGAATCGCCCCCCTTGTCAGAGAACGTCTGCCTAGGTCTTCCCCTTCGTCCTCTCCCATCCACTCTTGCCTTATATATCTGCTTGGTCAGTCTTTTGTCATCCATCCTCTCCACGTGCCCAAACCACCTTAGCATAACTTTCTCGATGCTTGTCACTACATCTTCTTTTACCCCACAACAGTCTCTTATCACACAATTCTTTACTCTGTCAGTCAAAGACACAACACACATACTTCTCAGTCCTCTCATTTCTACAGCATTTATTCTACTTTCATGACTCTTCTGCCATACCCAACTTTCACTACCATACATAAGTATAGGTACCAACAGCCCTCTATGCACAGCCAAACCTGCCTTTTTGGATACGTTATGACTGTCTAGGTCAGACGAGTTGTTCAGTATTTGGGTTAATGTTACACACAAATATCTGCCTCAATTCTCTAATGAAACTACTTTAAATCGGACTACATCGGTGGTTTACACTTATTGCTGAGGTTCTTTTGGCTGATAACCTTTGTCGATGGCATAGGGGGTTTAGGTTATCCCATGTTGTTACTAAGTAACATGAAATGAAAAACTGCCTTACCAATACTATATCTCGAAGGTGTATGATGCAGTATGTAATCACTATTGCTAGATATTTTTCGGTCTAATAGAAGTTGAGTGGATTATTGTCTAGCTGGAATGCTGTTTCAGATGGATTCTGTTGCTTCGTAAAATCCTATCATAAAAACTCAACCTAATTTTAATTTTATATTTTACACAATGTTTTTCAATGTTTTCCCTTGGTAACACATATTGCTTAACCCGCCATTTACATTTAATAAATAAGCTCATACGAAAGTTTATTAAAATGTTATAAAACGAAGTATCCATAAAAGTAACGTTATTATGATTTGAGCGGCGCACGAGCGATAATAAAGCGAACATTATTTATTAACAGCCGAACGGTTTACGACACTGTATCTACATTTATTTTGTAATAAACAACATTCACAAACGTTCATGTGAGTCGGCATTCTCGTGTGAATAGCATCGATTGATCTCACTGCTACTGATGTTAATAGGGTTCCTGTACCAGGCAGGGCGCTTATAAGAACTCTTAGTGACCACAAAGATGGTTAATCAATCTTATAGGATAAAAGGCAGTAGTTCTTATTCGGTCTTCAAGATTTAATCCACATATTCTTACTCACAAAGCAGGTTAAAAAAGTTTGTAAAACGGAGGAGTAATATAAGTCATGATTTCATTACATCCAATCAACGATTCCTTTAGCAGCTAACTTTGTCAGAATTTAAAGTATTTTGGTAAGGCACCTGAATGTATGTACGGTACACTGGTTCGTTGAATCGAATGCGGAGTACGGACCAATTTGTTATCCAACGAGATAAAAACTGTTCTGAGCGGATGCAGATATCAAAAAACTACTTGAGGAAAATTCGCATAAAATGCGTCGCACCTGGAAATCCGACGCAGTGAATCGCGAAATTCTGGATGACCAACGCAAAGTTAGCTACAACCAACCTTAATCTAACAATTCCAACATCTAGGTAAATAGAAATAAAATTTGTTAACTCGAGGTGAGAAGGAGAGTAAAAAGAAAAGAGCTATGCTTTCCCTACACGACATAATAACAATAATATATTTTTAATTCTTATTATATCCGCAAGTGAAACCACGAGCAATCTACATACATACATATTATGTAGAGCTACAGGATATAATTTTTTTTATATATTTTTTTAACGTTAATAGGCGGCAAACGAGCAGACGGATTGCCTGATGGTAAGCAATTACCGCCGCCCATGGACACAAGCAACACCACAGGAGTCACAAGTGTGTTGCCGCCCCTTGGGGTTGGGAATGGGGATAGGATGAGGAGTGGCATGAGGGAGAAGGAATAGGGGATAGGGCCTCCGGCACTCTCACTCACCGAACGAAACGCAACAGTTTAAGCACCGTTACTTTACGTCGATTTTCTGTGAGAGGGTAGTACTTCCCCGGTCGAGCCGGCCCATTCATGCTGAAATCAGCAAGGCTCTACTACCTATAATAATGAAAAATATATATAATGTGAATCTTGACAATTTTAATTGTGCAATTCAATAGTTATTATTCGCATCTGTATGGAACTGACATGCTTTGCACAAAATGTGAGTGTAATGCACTTTTGACTGATAGGTACGACGGAGATCTCTAGACTTCGCAAAATTGCATTTATAACATACACATTTTTAAGTTCCTCTATATATATTATCAATAAATACTGAGAATATAAATAACAACGATTTTGTTTTTAATTCTTTCTGAAACTGGGTTCTTTCTCAAATTACCCGTGCACAGTTTGCTGAAAGCAAAAAGCAAAGCAAGTCCAAAGAAGGTAGAGTTAAGAAGAATCAAAATATTTCATCTAGCAGCCCAAGAATGTCTTATGAAAGGCTGATATTATTGACTATTGTTTTATCAGCAGCGAAGGTTCCACTATAGGAATATTAGGCACGTGAAATGTGTCTCACTCCTAAAATATTTAACAATGTCCTAAAAAGTACACGAATAGACAAGCAACATTCTAAATGGCAAATCAAACGAGTGCCATTACTGTAATTGTATCTGCACACCGACGGGCATTAGCTAATTAGTCGTAAACCATACTGAGCTTATTACCATCTACGCAATATGCAATTCTTTGGATCATAAAAGTTGATGGGGCGAGCGTTTCTTTGAAAACACCACGTTAGTTTTATTCTACTACATCATGATGGAACTTTATAGCGCAGATTATTTTGAGCGAACAGCGCGCTTTATAACAAGCATGACGCCGCATGACGCGATAACACTTTTTTTTATAAGGTTTGTTATATCTGTACCTGTAGTGTATTAGTGTATCGTATGATCCAAGGTCTATGAGACAAGTTCAACGGCTTCAGTACAGCGTTGTGCACGTTACGTTTGATGGGTGAGCAGACATAAAGATGTTTATCTCGGCCTACGAATAAGCGATGGTTCGATATCGTTCTACGTATTTAAAGAATACGGGCGGTTTCCTAGTTGCTTTAAACCGAAATTTCATGGTTGAACGTAAAACTTAAATCGCGAGTATAACATTTTATGCGCCGCATACAGAAATGATCGCAGGTTAAAAGTAAAGTATGTCCGTGTGGTGACGGATTAAACACAGTGCCACCAGCCTATTTCATTCCATAGGTGTCAGAAGAGGCGACAAAAAATACAAGAAACAAGAGTATCTTTGGGAAATGATGGAATATTCGACTTCAAAGCCTTATCCCAATCCCGTCTGGTCATCGAGGTATAGTAGACCACATTCTGCTATTGATTCACAATGTTATTGTTACCTAAATAAAGGCAGGCCTATAGCCATCAGTGGCCTGTGTAGCGCTGTACGATGAAGGTACCGTACAAGTTACGTAGTCTACAATAACACAAACCGTTCTAGTTACACAAACCAAATATCAAACTATTTTAGAGCACATTATGGTAGTACTAAAGTCAAGTATATCGCATCTGGACTTAAAGAATTGCTGCAGTTTCCAACTTTTCACAAGGCTCCTTTAAATTCTGTGTGAATACTTCACACGTATAAAAACTCCGTGACGGCGCTGGCAACTACGCTAAAAGTTTTCACCGCGATCAGAAAAATAACTTACATATCTTTTAACCGTTGGAAAGTTAAAATAATTTACGATTTATGTTTTGATAAAGTATAGAAAACTGTCGGCCTCGTCCAAGCAAAGTATCTTTTGAATGCATGTTTAAAAATTACGATTTCTTTCTCGTCTTTCTAATGAGAAATCCGGACCTATCATACCTTCCCTAACTGAAAGTATTCACTAATCCCTAACTATCTAAAACGTATTCTAGACTTCCGAGCTGCATCGTAAACAATTTCTACTTACTTATCGCAATAAAAAAGCTCTATTATGTTATTTAGTTGTGATCAGATATTTTGAACGAAATGAGATTAGATTTTGAATTCACTCAGAATCGGTATTCTGCTAATTTAATGTCATTATCGTCTAATTTGATTTCTATAGCATAGAGCATAGATATTTACATAGAGGCGCATTTCTTATGGGCGCTCTCAAGACAAACTTTCTGTGACCCAAATTGCCGCTTGGCGGCGTGGCAGTGGCGCTGTGACAGCTGTCTCTACGAGAGCAAACATACGAACGCTCCTCCTGTGTATCTTAACTACGAGAGCAAGAGAGACGGAGAAGGCCGCCAGCACCGTCAACGACGCCAACTACGAACTAAACTGGAGACAGTCTCCACTTAGAATCGGCACACGAAATCCTTAAGAACTGCGCTTCTATTGTAAATCTGTATTCAATGTGTCATTGACACATGACACATTGTTAAATTTACGATAAAGTCACGATAACATTCCAATAACATTAAATTATCAGATAATTTAGGAGAATACCATTTGTGACATAAGTATGACACTGACATTAGATCGAAACTGCATTTTGAACAAATATAATTAGGAGACTTGGGCCTCTGTTGTAAGCAGTGGGTTTGCAATATTTCAATCGAATTGCTCAACATTTAAGGCTGCGTAGGACTCTATTAAATCTTTTGAAACTCAAGCCCTTTAGTCGATAACAATGACTAATCGTTTCCTAGAAGCCCATTCGCAACACAAACGAGTAAATTACGCAAAATTTATCTTGACAAATATAGAGACCAAGGAGTATAATTCTCAGGTGTGCTGAATTTTAGTGCATACTAAAATACACTCCAAGTAAAATGATACAATTTAGAAACAAGCTTTCGAGTCGAGAAATATTATTTCCAACTCTTACTTCGTAGAACAAAAGCATTACCATCAGTGGGGAGCTCAGCCGTTCGTTTAACCGCAGAACTGTTCAACGGCACGTAAGTACGTAAGTATAAAATACTTGATATAGTACAAATAGAGTACTACACAATAGTAGAAACAGAAATAGTTGTAGCAGTTCGTTGCACCTTGACACGAGGTGAGGACAATAAAAGTGTTTAATGGCGGTAACGTGAGACGTGGTGCGTGCCTCGCGAGGCGCGAGCGGTCACCACCCGGCGCGACGGCCGCGGCACACAACACACCTCGGATTAAACACTATACTGTGTACACGGAACCGCCAACTCATTGTTGCAAGTTGTGGTAGAGTTCGTTTATGAGTCGGTTTTTGTTTTCACTGAGACACAAACAGCTAATACAAGCAAACAACACTGCAGTAAGCACACGAAGACACAATTGGCATTCAGAAGCACTAACAAATATATTAGAAGTATATTAGTAAGAGTGAGAGTTTATTAGAAACTGTTGCAGCGACGTAGAACATTTACCTTTACCAATGTTTTGGTATAACAAGGGTAAGACAAAAGGAGTAAGAAGACATCACCATCATCCGAAAAAACACAACAATATGAGATAGATGAGCCATAGCCCTTGGTCGCTAGTGATGTCGACCAGACGTCACTCTATATATATAAAAGAAATCTATATATATAAAAGAAAGTCGTGTTAGTTACACTATTTATAACTCAAGAACGGATGAACCGATTTGGCTGAAAATTGGTGGGGAGGTAGCTCAGAACCAGGAAAAACACATAGGATACAATTAGTTACAAAAAATAATCTGGGAGGGATTTTAGAGAGGGTCGAAATTTGTAGGGACAAACCTACTACCTATTGACAGTAAGAACGCATGCGCTGCAACAATTGAGTGCTGCGCATGTACTATATTGTATATCTGTCAGTACTGCCACATTATACATTGTCATATGGTGCACTGTCATTACTTTGTTCGCTTACTTATATAAACTAATAATTATTGTAACAGCCTTGGCCAATCCCTACTAATATTAGGTATAAATGCGTAAATGTGTAAGTATGTATGTACCGATTTTACGCTAAACCGGCTAAACTAATATTCTCTACTCATAAATGCGAAAGTGAGTATAGAGATAATTATATCGGGTCATGGCTTTGATATTTGACTGTATACGAAGTGATGTTGTTGAGAATCTTTCGGTAGGTATTGTCATGAATACTGACCAAGTTACTTCGTACCCTATAGAGTTTCTGAACTCCTTACAGGAGCCTTACCTGTCAGGAGTACCTTCACGCAACTTGAGACTGAACGTTGGTGTTCCAGTCCTGTTAATGCGGAATCTTAATGCACCAAAGCGTTGTAGGTAATGGCAAATCGCTTCAAGTAACACCTAGGATGAAAAATTATAAAAGCTATTCGCTATTGCGAGTCAGACTCGCTCATGATGGGTTCCGTAGTGGAGGTTAATAGTATTTGTATAAACGACAAAGCTTTATTTGCGGTTTTTAAGATTTTTTTACGATCTACGGCATATTTTTTTTTTTGATTCGTCACTCTCTTACTTTAAAAGTTAGAGGGACACACACACCCATTTTACCACTATGGAACCGTATATCTTTCAAACGATTGGCTTTGAGAAACAATGGTTTTAGGAACCTCAAAGTAATTTTTAACAACCCATTTTCCACATCAGTTCCATGTATGAAGAGCCCCCCTTAGTATTCAATATTTTTATTTTCTATAACGTCGTAAAGCGGTTCACAGAATACATCTACGTACCAATTTTCAAATGTGTAAACTGAATAGTTTCGGCATAAAGTGGCTGTGACATACCTACGGATAGACTGACCCACACAAGGCGTCTATAAGGATTCCGTGTTTAGCCATTTTTGACTACGGAACTCTAAAAATACTGTATACAGAAATGTTTTAAATACTTCTTGCGGGTATATTTCTTATTAGTCCCTATGAACAGAATTAAAACGAAAATGACTATCGAACAATGAAGGAGTTTTGTGTTACCCCGAATTTTACGTGAGCGAAGCCGCGGGCAAAAGCTAGTTCCTTATATTTTTTTATGACATCTTCTGTCATTCTGATATTGAAAATAGTGTAGTAATCAAATGTAAAATTGACTAAAAATAATCATGGACAGCATTACTCCCCAAGAACGTGGAATAATCGCGTCATAAACCTCAACCTTGAAGAGGATAATTTTTCTTCAAAATTGATTATGAGTAACGAAGCGCATTTCCATCTCTCGGGGCATGTCAATAAGCAGAATACTCGCTTCTGGACTCAGATCAGTGACTCTGATCTGAGCTTCTGGACCGTTGAAAATCCGCGCATTTTAAACAAACACCTTTACATCCACTAAAAGTAACTGTATGGTGTGGCGTCCAGACTTACGAACCACAGAGTCTGTGGTTTGTTCACATACACCAAAGAAAGTGGTGTATGTGAACAAACCACAGACTCTCGCAGCTTTAAAAGAAAACATACACCAAGAAATAAGAAACATATCGCAGGAAGTGTTACGGCTAGTTATGGAAAATGACATAAATAGGGCTCAAATTTGCTTCAACTCTGCAGGTCAACATTTAATAGACATCATATTTAAATCATAATGCAACTAAATTTCATGGCACAAGTATAAAAAACTAATTGTAGTTTTCTAATTTAGAAACGAAGTTGTAGCTGAACCAAATAGGGTCATTACTTTTGCGCCACCCAGTATTAAGGCAGAGGAAGAAAAGGCATTTGGCGATTGCTTCATCTAAATCACATGTCCCTTGATCTCTTTATAAGAAAGAAGATATGATGGGTAAGATGACTTAGGCTTCGCTAGCTCACTAACCGAACAAAATGCAGCAATAGGAATACACTATCTTACGTCAATCTACTGATACGGTCTATATTACATACACATGCTGTAACGAACGCATCTGTTTCACTCCTTAAAAATATCAATAGGCAAGCCGCTACAGGCATTGTTCTAACATGTAAGTCAGCGTCGTGTTACGCATAGGTAAAATTAATGAAACAACTATGTCTAGATCAAGGTTAATTAGTGTTACATTTACCTACCTGTTTAATTAAGTAAATGTTGTCGCCTTGGAAGGTGCGTGACTTTTATGAAATATTTTTTACTATTACGAAGTTTCTATTGCTGATTTTTACGATGTAAAAGAAAGCACACGTACTTATGTAGCCGATATAAATATTCCTTTTTTTCATTTCATACTGCTAATAAAGTTTCCTGTATCGCTCTTTAAGGTTATTTTCACAGGGCGTATTTTCCAATGGGTCATTACCCCTATGCCCTATAAGGAAACTTGATAGTCGTCAAGTCGAAAAGAACTCCACGTGGTAAACCTAACACCCCGTCGTGAGGTGGCTCGCATAAATATGTAGGCGACAGTCGATATTACGGGGTCAAGCACCTTCAATACTACGACGCTTTAGCCTTTACCTATTATACAGGCAGCAATAGCCTAGTGGAGAGAGCAACAGACTGCTACGCTAGGGTCTCGTGTTCAAATCCACTGCACGCGAATCGATGACTTTTCGAACTTTGCAAAATGGTGAATGAAAACATCGTGAGAAAACCTGCATGTCTATGAGCTTTTCATAATGTTTCGAAAGACATGTAAAGTCTACCAAACGCATTTGGCTAACGTGGTGAATTGTAGCCTTATCGTTCTCATAGCGACAACAAGAGCCCGTGCCGAAAAATGGGACAGTTTATACGACAAGATGCCACTGTATGCCAATATTACTAAGAAATACAACTTATCATTTCAGATGTTGAATGGCAGTTCCACAGAGAGAAAACATTAGCTTTACTCATCGATCACAATTCGCTAGAGCGTGATACGAATTTCTTTGATCTGATTTGGCTATCCATTCTATTCCAATTATTTCTGACTGACAGATTACGAAAACTCGCTCCAAAAATAATACCTTATACTCGTATTCCGTTTTCCTTGATATTAACGGGACTTCAAAGAACACGGCTGTTTGTGAATGTCTATTTATATTTTCAAGTGAATATATAAATGTGTTGTATTTCATTCGGCTATGCGAAAAGGTTGTATTCGCAGAGTAGAACGACACCTCTCTTTGTACCTGTCCTCTTACAGAATACCGAATCCAGACCATTGTTAAACTGAAAAACATTGCGTATTTGACACATTATAACTATCAGTATTGTTATTATAGAATACCTAAGTAATAATCAAGAACATATCCCACCACAACCGCAATGAATAAGTAATGAACAATTTGAGAATGTACTGTGGCCAGTAACGTGTATTCTATAACGAGAAACGCATCGCAACAGAACTGGGTTACCTCTGAACACTAATCTCATACTAATCTCATATGTGTGATGTGTGTGACAAGGAAGTGCAGTGACATAACGGCTTCACCTACATACGACGTCACAAGTCCTCCTATCTCATTACTGCAGGTTATGGAAGCCAGACAACGCCACTTATGAGCAGGCTTCTGTAATACTGTGCGTTCTGTTATTTCTTTAATGATATTGCTCGTGAATCGGCTGCTGCAATTATGTAAACTGTTTCTATTTTGGTTAAGCTAAAGAATGTGATAACAAAACAAAATGGACTTTTTGCAACACAATATGCAAATAAGTAATACCTTATGAACGTATCCTTTTAAAACAAGCATCTAGTGGTGGAAGATGGATATCAAACACTGCTTACTTCTACTCGATGCGTTGCATTTTTTCTCGCGAAAATAGGTAATGTGGTGCCAGTATAGTCCGATCTGTCCGGCAAATATGATGCTCAAGTCTCGCGAAACGGATAAGAAGGGAATTAGTATCGTTTTCAAAATGACTGCTTAATTAACAAGACAAAGTTGTAGCTAACTGTGACACTGTAAAGGAAAAGAGGACAGCATGGGGTGAACAAAAACGGTAGATGCCTAATTAGGTTCTGATGAAAAGAAAATGCAGTGTTTCTATGGGCTGACCCAAGATTGTTTTGGGAAGGCTTCTCCCAAAAAAATAGTAATCCCTATAGTAACTTGTCTTTGGTAGTAAAAGATGCTTTTGCAGGACTTGTGCCACTTAAGAAACTAAATGTCCTCTCCCTTGAATCCACCCCCGAGTTTTGCCTTAAGGAACTCTTGGAAGTCGCACACTTCACTAGCAAGGGAAATATTGCATACATTTGGAACTGACAACATACCAAACCTATTTCATATTGACAAACACAAATAAAGATATAATCAGAATTTGGTACAACTCGAACATGTAGCGATAAGGCTAAGAAAGAGACGACCGAGACCGCTAAACAGATGATAATTGCTCTGATCAATACACAATGACAGTTTGTATGACATCATATGAATAAGAAATTACAGTATTGGCAGCGTACCACCGTCGTTACAATACGATCATCGGAGAACGGACGTCTATTCCGTGATGTTCTTGTGGCCTTTACAAGCGGATATTTTGTACTGGACTCTATTTTAATCATGCCGTTTAAGTACCATGTTATTTTAATGCCAGAAAGATTATTAGACGCATCGACCCAGTTACCCCGGGCACACACCTCTGACTTTTCAAAGTTATGTGTGTATTAAAAATGTTAATTATTGCTCGCTTAATAATGTGCCCGGTAGATGGCAATAGGCTCGCCTCCTATTATATTGGAACCGAAACATAACTGGCGAGAAGTGGGTGTGTATAATACACCTCTGCCTCCCCGTGCGGGGATAAAAGGCGTGAAGTTATCTTCTTAATATATAAAATCCTTGCGTTACTGACTGACTGACAGACAAGCTACAGCCAAAACTATTGGGCGCAGGAAGCTGAAATTCGACATGTATGTTCCTTGGGGACCGTAGGAGTGCACTAAGAAGGGATTTCCCGAAATTCCCACGGCATCGGCCAAAACGGGTAAATTAAAAAATGCAGTCGTAGCTGCTGGCTTCCTCTAGTGTTATAAATAAAGATGATAATATAAAATCTTGACTCATAACTTTCCAAATCAAATTAGCAAAGCAATTATGGTAAAAGGTCTTGCCAAATTAGTGGTTTGTTCGGAGGAGTTCGCATAGAATTAACACTAGATAAATCCGGTTGTATCTAACATTAAAAATAAACTACTTTTCAACTATTATTTCCTATTTAGAAAGTATAATAACAACTTCCTAAACCAATATAACTCATCATTCTCGGACAAATGGAGGGAAAGCGCGCTAAAGGAAGAGCGCCAGCTAGATGGGTGGACCAAATCAAAGAGGTGACTGGAGGCCGGATACAGGGTGCGGTACATATGGCGCAGAACCGGACCGAGTGGAGAAAATTGACATACAGTCACGATCCTCAGCATTGAGGGAACGACCAGAATGATGATGATGATGAAACCAATATTAAAATTTATAAATACTTATCATAGTCAACTGGGAAACATGTCTTTATATATAAAGCCCTCTTATGAAATGTCTTTTATAGAGATTTGTGTATAAAATCTATATCTATACACATAAATAAAATTGGAGTGTCTGTTTGTAATATTAAAATAACCGCTTTTTACTAAATGCATGTGGATGTATACACGATACATAAACTCAAATCTTTTTTTTTGTTTAGTCTGTCTGTCTGTTTGTTCTTGCTAATCTCTGGAACGGCTGGACCGATTTTGACGAGACTTTCACTGACGAATAGCTGATGTACCAAGGAGTAACTTAGGCTATAAATTAACCGAGTACGCGAAGTAGTTCCGTCAGGACGCGGGTGAAACCGCGTGAAACAGCTAGTAGGTATTATATAATTCTTGTGCACGTGTGTATGTCTCTGAACTGAAGGGATTTTTTGCATTTCTGAATGCTCCCAGGATGGTTTATGCAGTAGTGGCTGTTATTGATATACAGTCGTTATCCAGTCGTTATCCAGTAGTTATGGGGATAAAATTGAGGGTAAGTGTTATACACTACATAATTTTATGATAGTTTGGAACAGGAAGGCGTATGATGTTAACTTAGACGAGACAAAGGATGATTAAGTACGGCATCCAATACTGTCCATCACGTGAATTCAATAGGTATATACGGACTTAAAATAGTCCATTGTTCAGATCAGGTTTCAGACCCAATCTAGATACAGGCGGCTTTTGTGATACACACATTTTACTTGACAACTAGGTAGATAGAAAGAAGTAGAACAACTACCTATTGAAAAACTTTACGATCACATACATACATAGTCTCACGCCTATAACCCCGAAGAGGTGGGCAGAGGTGTATTTCTACACCCACTTTTCGCCAGATATACTTTAGTCCCACGTAATAAGGGGCGAGCCTATTGCCGCACCGGGCACATTTCCAGACACTGAGAATTTCGTGACAGAAAAACCCAATAACACTGCCTGACCCAGGAATCGAACCCGGGATCCCACGCGCACATTTATGCCGCGAGACCAACGAGGCAGTCGTATAGGGTTTGATGTAGAGTTTTCCGTCTCTACACAAAGATGGTATTTGCATCGTGTTATCCTTTAGTCGCCTCTTACGACACCCACGGGAAGATAGGGGGTGGTGACACTTGTATTCTATGCCGTCAACCGCACGATCACACATTTCAAAAATGTTTTAGTTATGAAATTTAACTATTAAATCGGTACGATATTTATCAATGCCGACGATGTGGGAATTGACAGCTTCCTATGTATTTCGAGAACTTAATGAAGAACTCACAGCTAAGCAGATTTCTCCACCGGTTAGATCATCATCATCAGCCTTTAACAGTCCACTGCTGGACTAAGCCTCTCCTTTGAAAGGAGGAATTGGCCTACTATACCACGCTGGCCAAACGGGTTGGTATAGGGTTTGTATCAAGTTTTCCTTCTCTTACAGTGCTGTTCTCTGCATAATATGCTCCCTCTGTCGGCTCTTACGACACCCATGGGATGATATGGGGTGGTGACATTCCGTATTAGTTCCGTTAGATCATGGTAATGGAAAGTTTATTGCAGTCTTAAGTCAGAAAAGTCAGTGGACCCGCAGTTGGTTTTAAGTTAAGACATTCTGAACTAGCTTTGAACCATTCTGCGGTCAGTAGCAGGCTTGGTCTTGCCCATAGGCTGCCTCAATAATACAATTTCTATTTACATCCGAGAAATTCAGCGGTCCTTCAAGCTTTATAAAAATGGTGATATTTAGAAACGGTATACATTCATATTTACATAAGCAAAGCAGCATTTTGGACCGGCGCGCGGCGATGCGAACCATGGATTGCAATTGATGACATGTTCTAAAAGCAATGCACGAACTAGTGATCAGGATGAGAAAACCAATAGTAGATAGCTCGATGCAAATGTGCGAATCACTTGTGCTTCCAAGTCCCAACAAGTTTTTACAAAGGATCTAGCTTTGTAGATGCACGCTCCGAAATTTCCTTTACTGCTGTTGGTAATGGTAACTTTGTAACATGACTGTGTTTTGGGAATTTAAACTTTAAAATGAGAAATTGTGCTCGTACTATAGTCTATACCTAGTAGGTACCTATTATGTTCAGAATGCCGTCGAGAAGTTTCCAACGGGCGAGTTCATGAAATTGATTGTCAGTTGTGCAGCATGTATGGAGCAACGACTGGCTCAAACTGGTTTGAAATATGATGATATCCAGTGCGCGAATCGACGAGTTTTATTCATTCAAACGTAGCCGTACCGTTAGTGTGTTAAGGTCACAATCATTTCAATACTTATCTAAACCGTTCAAACAAATAGCCACCTAGGCATTCAGCTTTTTGTGAGCATTCGGTGCTGGCACACGGCCAGCTTTCCCTAAACGTTCGGTAACAACAGATACGATCTATAGCTACCACCCACTGCTGGAAGGTTACTTTGTAATTCGCATTACCTGTTTTTTTATCTGACACCGTGCTTTCATTAATTATTTATGGTTTGCACCACAAAGGATCGGACGCGTGCTCGCTGCCTTTGATGCCACTCAGCTGCTTGGTGTTGCAATATAAAACCCTTTGTACATTTGCGCTTGGTTTGTAAAAAGGGATTTAATGACAATGGTTGAAAGTGCGAGTGGCGAAGGGTGTGCTAGTATAATGTAAAGTGCATTCATCTTTACCTGGCACAACTAGTAAACAAACATACCTTCATCACAAATCACAAGATTGTGGCCGAATCACGTAATATATGCTACTAGAAAATATTTACAATGTAGTTCAAACACCAACACATTATTTTCCATCTAAAATAGCTTCATATTTCCCTTTTAAAACACATTTATTTAAAGAAAATCGTAATTGTTATGATACTTCAAACCACAGATTATTACGATGTCTTGTCAATATGACATTTGACTGTAGAGATGGGATGAAGTGAATGATAAAATTGAATGATTATAGAAAAAGTATTAATATATTGTAATCCGTTTATGGTAAACGTAAAGAACATGCAGGTAAAATGATTTCATTAACTAAACTGGGGTCAATTTTCATAAGGGTCTAAATTAAAAGCTTGTCACTGCAGACAATATGGATAAAAACCGATAAGTCAATAAATATATTTTTTGGCATTATTGTTAAAGACAAAGACATATTTATTTCTGCATTTTGGTTATTTC
The DNA here is from genome assembly GCA_944739405.2 of Euclidia mi. Taxonomy (NCBI): domain Eukaryota; kingdom Metazoa; phylum Arthropoda; class Insecta; order Lepidoptera; family Erebidae; genus Euclidia; species Euclidia mi. The sequence goes on from OX123190.2 coordinate 84,759,566, forward strand.
CAACACTTATACATGTCAAAACCCTATTCTAGATGATGCCGGCTTTTCCTAGCTAAATTACTTCTTGAGAAGAAAGGCCGAAACAAACTCAGAGTCATTGTTTTTTTTTGTCACTTCAATTTCTTTAGTCTTTTCATCATCTTTTAAAGTCCAGACAAAACAGAAAAATCCTTATTAGTTGGCAACACCGAGTACAAAAATAATGAAAAGAGTTTGGCGTCAAACATTTCGGGTATTCTATGTAGAACGATTTTGAAGTTGCTTACGACCGACCTGACTTGCTTGTGGATTTGTATTAGCTTTTCATTCCGACTATTATTTCTCTTGATCGACAACCGGGCTACGTACAAAGGACTTTGAGATTGCAACTGATTGGACTCTTGTAATTAACCGAGAGACAAAAGTGAGAGAGACATGATATATGGGGGCGGGCGATAGATGCCGCTAACGCTAATTGTTGAAGTCATTATAATGACAAATAGTGTTTACATTCACTTACCAGTATTTAGTTATAAACACATTTTGCCTTCAGATAAGATTTCAATATAAAAGTGGTTGGTGAAATGGCAGCCAAGAAAAATATTATTGTTGTTCGTCTTCCGCCTTATCATTGCGAACTAAACCTAATAGAATTAATATGGGCACAAATAAAATCGCGTGTTGGCTGCAATAATAAAACTTTTAAGATGGGAGAAATAAAAGATTTAACAAAAGAGAGCATTGCCAAAATTGAATAGAATAGAATAGAATATCTTTATTTGCTGTAAACAGGGTACATTACAGATGTTGATTTAATGATAATATAATGATATCGACTCGTCCGTAGAACAAAGTCCGATCTGCATGGATCGCAATTTCCAGTAGAGGCTGTCGAAGTTCTTGACTTGTGTAACTCTTTATAAATCTTATAACGATAGACTTAAAATTAAGATTTTTTGGTATATTACTATAACAGCCCAGTCTAATTAAATGCTCTATAGTGTATATTTCTAGTCCTTTTATTGTACGAGATAGTGGGTTACATATCGACCTAGGACGTTTTATGGCGGAAAAGCGAGAGTCCGTGGTGAACATCGTGCGTTGTATTGCGGAAACGTTCAATTTAAAAGACGTTCTATGTCAACAAAGGTTGATTTTTGTTGGAATTTTTCATCCCTCCTTCCTTTGTGATCCGTCCTTTGTGAATAATATAAAACATAAAATTAAATCCAATGTAATTTTTTTGATAGGAAGGTCTTAAAATAGTTGACAGAACTTTAGGTGGCAAAGATTAGACTTCTTGCATGCATGAGTAATTATAATTTTACTAACTAGACATGTCGTGTAATAGTCGGAGTAATTATATTTATAAAGGTGCAAGCCCGTTTAGCCAATTTTAAATAGCATGCAAATGTAGGAACATGCAATGTGAAGTGAATTTGTAACAATCATATTTAATAGTATTAATGTCATATAAATATTTATTAATAGGTCAATTAGGCATTCATTACACCGAATCATAATTGCTTGATAAAAATTCTTGGATAGAATAAAAGTTTTTCTGCATGAGCCAACTACGTAACGCTGGTATAAATTTATTTGTGGGCAGTATTTTTACATAATTTGGTAATTTGTTGTAAATTTTAATACTCATGGCATATGATTTTTTGAAATTGATGCTGAATCATGGAAAAAATGCATTAAACATGTTATCAAGCAGGAAAATAAAATGATGCTCGATGGGTTTATTGATGATGCGACGGGTGGAGTAACCCCCAGATTCATAATTAACGTCACATCAGAAACTAGTTCTTATGAAACCACAACGTCTCTTGACACTGACGATCTGACATAATATTTGTACATTTAAAATACCATTTCTACTTCTACTCTCATCGAAAACATTAAAAGTTTAAAATCTCTATCTCTAATATGTTTTATTTCATTCACTGAATGACTTTTAAGTGAAACTTGATTAAGTTCATGCAATGTTTCCCATCACTAGTCTTACGGACGTACTTATCTGTCCGCCATATTTGTTTACCATTTTTGCCAGGTAAGAATGAACGCACTATATAATGTGTAATTATGGTGTAATGCAAGGCGCGCGCGCGGGACCAGTCGGACTAGTTGCTCGCCTCGCCCCGCGCGCCCCGCGTGAACAGCTGACAGCTCCAACAACAAAGAACATCAACCCAACCCACACAAACATACACACACTACGCACAGACAACTAACATCTTTATTATTTTTTAGTGTACCCGACCCGACCATGTATTGATTCAAACCCTTTGACTAGGTGAGCTATTCCCATTATCAGTCGATATTTTAGGTCATACTTCGAAACAATTGGCCAATTTGGAAGCCAAATCCTCTTAAAACTGGATTTTTGTCAGGTGATATGCGACGTAGGCGAGTAGTATTAGAGCATATCGACTTGACAACGGATTCGAGTATTGAGTAAACAGTGTTGACCATGAATATCGGCCGTCCTACGTGAAAGGTGAATAGGTGTATTACGACCTAACAAAGGGCACCTAGTACTTGCCTTTCTGTTCATCCAATACACGAAGGCCCTCGAGATGTGGCACTCCGGTGAACAAGAGTCTCTTTACAAAACAGTTCTGTCTATTTATTATTATTATTTATCACGGTATCATGGTGTAAAACGCGACGTTCACTTGTGTCGTAGTTTTTCACTGTGCCGTTGCTATGGTGCTGTGAATTATCACGACACTTAGTTCAGAAGAATCCTTTTTATAAGCAACTGTGTCGTAGTAAGTACGTTACTTGGTTAATGTTTACGATATAATACGTTTTAGGTGTTATTTACATCACTATTTAGTGGCCTGCGAACGTGATAATCGTTGCACTGCCTGCGCACTTTATTTGCTGCGCTTCTGCGTCAACAAAACAGTCTCGGTACATCATGTCGGCCAAACTCGCCGAGTTCGCCGGAGATTCGCCCTCTCAGTCACTAGCCTATAACACCGCGTACTTGTGTCCTACTCTTTCATTTGACGTTTTAAACTTGGGTTACAAGGAGTAAATTCTAAATACTATCAATATCTTGTACAAGCTTCCATTTATAAATAAGGAATTGGTAGAAAACTTATTCTATATAATATTATTCTGATAAATTGTAAGCTGTTTTGAAATAATCCAAAGATTTAAAAGGACTGATATTGATGCCTGTTGACATAATTGAGTAATAAATATTTTTACGACTAAATCAAACGATTGCTCTTCGAAAATGACTAGGCGTTCGAAAAACTTTACAGTCAAAACGCCTAGTCATTTTCTAAGAGCAATGGTGTTGAAACTGATTTTACTTTCATGTTAGCTACATAAATTAATTTGATAAAAGCTTGGCTACATAATTATTTTAATCTTTTTTATTTTTTCTATTAAGAAGTAGGTAGTTAGGTGCAGTGTGACATACTTTATTCCAATCGAGATCGATTATTAACGAGAAAAAGATAGAATGAGCAGTTTAGTAACTTCGTTTTTAACTGTTTTGATAGAGTATCTATATTTTTGGCTCATTCTTTCATAGATCAGCTAAAGATTACGACTAATATGTAAGAAATAATTCATTATTCTGGTAGTCATCTATCCTATCGGTTGACTTTCGGTCGGTTGGCCTCACCAAAAGCAGGATTAGTTTCAAGTGTTCACTGACAGGCCTGGAATATACTCGGCAACTTATCGCCTTTCCTTTTCTTTCTTTCCTTTTCGCAAGCTGGGCGAATCTCCCGCAAGCCCCGCTACGCTACGTTAATGTTTACCAACACCATACACAACACTCGACCAGAGTTTATTGTACAGACGTGCTGTTTCCACTTCTGTCACAAGCACAATAACCTCCCTATTAGATAAACCTACCTTTGAAAGTGCCGAGATTTAGACAGAATTCAATGCTTTTGTATTCAGACCCTTTGTAGTCCCCCGCGACACAGGATTTAGTCCTAGTGCGAGAATTGTCTTATAAAAAAAAAGACGTGTCGCATGCCGTTCTTCTTACTTCCTTTCCCTAGTCCCTTTTTCGGATGGGTCTTGAAATTAAAATGCCTTTTCAACATGGGCATGCCGCTGTGTGAATTGATAAGGACGCAGCAGTCTCCGCTTTGCAGCTACATGGAATGGACACCCAGGGCATCTATGTATTGGTAGTGGCCCTTGGACTTTGAATAATTTTCATTGGGCGAGGGCGGGCCTGGCGGGAGTCTCCTAGACTCCCGCCGTTTACGCCGCAGAAGAGTATGTTTTCTTCCTAAGTAATTTTAGTGTTTTCCTGGATAAAGCCTTCCATTATCAGTTTAATCCCGCCTCAAATCAAAACAAGCCCGCCCAAGACAAAGACCTGTATCCGCCACTGACTTTGTGCGTAAATACGTTTTAATTTGAAAATAATATTTAAAATACATCCGTTTTGCCGAACATATTTTTCTTGCAGAATTTGCAAACTATCATATAATAATAGAGTGGACGTAATTAAACAATAATGAGCAGTAAAAAGCCAAACAATGCGATGATTGAGTAGCATACTTAAGAGTTTATTAACAGACAGTATCACAAAATTATAATATTTCATTTTACATCTAGGGCTGGTGCGTTGGTTATGTGTTCTTCTGCCAGAACTTGGCGGCGTTACGCGGGTGATGCGTCTTGCCTTTGCCGGAGTTCTTCTTGGGGGCGGAGTGGGTCTCGGTACCGCCACCCGTAGCTGATTCATCGTTTTCCGCTTGCGTTTTCAGAGTTTTCTTTATGTACATGATCTGGAAATGAAGTAAATATAATGTTAGTATCGTCGATATATTTAAGAAGAACAGACGATATTACGTCAGATTCTGTAGCAGGCAGCGATAGCCTTGTGGAGAAAAAGGCTAGGCCAAGGCTGCCACGCAGAGGGTTCAAATGGAATAATGCTATGTAGGTCATTCTGATATCCTAATAAATTTGGGTAGCAGAGTCAGATGGTAGCTACTCTAAAAGCTGACCCCCGGAGAATGTTGGATGCAACCTGTGCAAACCTAGGAAGTTACGACGACATTGGATTTCGTACCGTCGATGCTTTATGAGAGGTCATCAAACATTAAATGGATGCCCAATAAATATTTACACAAGGTGTCGTTGTATCGGGACCTACAATGGTAATGGCCAATTATAAGAGACAAAATCATGTCAGCCTAGAGACGTCGCTGCTGGACATAGGTTCTCCACACAGTCCGATCTTGAGCCGCCCGCGTCCAACAGTCCAACCGCTTTCCGCAATCTTAACCTTTTGAGGCTTAACCTTCCTGCGTCGTCCTCCTGCCCTCCGGCCGTCGGTTTTTCGAGCTAGGTATGTGCCCTGCCTATTGCCATTTCAGCTTGGCTATTCGGATAGCTTTGGTTTTCCTGCGGATCTCCTCATTTCTAATTCGTTCTCGCAGGGAAACACCGAGCATAGCTCTTTCCATCGCCCTCTGAGTGACCCTGAGCTTACGGATTAGGCCCGTAGTTAATGACCACGTCTCGGCTCCGTAGATCATCCCTGGCAACACACACTGATCAAAGACTCTCTGGACTGGATATTGGACTTGAAGATATGCCGTAACTTCCCGAACGCCGCCCAACCGAGTTGGATTCGACGAATGACTTCTTTCGCGAAGTTGGACCTACACAATTGGATCATTTATTTTGTCCCAGGTAAACGTACCTACATGTCGACAAGTTCGACTGTAGAGTTGCCAACCTGAATAGGAGCAGGTACGACATGGACGTTAGACATGATTTTCGTCTTGTCCATTTTCATCTTAAGACCTACTTGTGGGGAGACTACAGAGACCATCGATCATCAGCAAATCGAAGGTGACTGATGTACTCGCCGTTCATGTTCATGCTGAGTCCTTCCCAGTCCAGAAATTTGAAAACGTCTCCCAGCGCAGCGGTGAACAGTTTCGGAGATATAACATCTCCCTGCCTCACCCCTCGCTGTATTTGAATAGGCTTCAAGCTCTGGTCCTGGAGGCGGATTGACATGGTGGGGTTTTCGTACAAACACTTCAGCACTTCGACGTATCAATTAGTCGATCTGGCACCGTTGGAGAGACTGCAGCATTACCCAGGTTTCGATCGAATCGAAGGCTTTATCATAGTCCACAAACGGCAAGCACAGAGGGTGGTTATACACCAGCCTCAGTGGACTCAGACCTCTGTTTAACCTGCCTCAGCGTATGTACCTATGTGGTCTATGGTGCTATAGCCTTTACGGAAACCGGCTTGTTCGGGAGACTGGAAGTTGTCTAACTTGCTGTCGGTATGACCCTAGAAAACAACTTATTGACTTGACTCAGGGGATTGGGCCTGTAGTTCTTCAAAAGGGTTTTGTCGCCCTTCTTGAAGAAAAGCACCACCACACTTCTGTGCCATGCCTGTGGCGTTTTTCCCTCGAGAAAGACAGAATTGAGTAGCTTTCGAAGCATTTCCACGGCAGGTTTCAAAAGCTCTGACGTAATTCTGTCATCACCCGGCGCCTTGTTGTTTTTGAGTTGATTTAGGGCTACACTAATCTCGTGCATGCTAACGGGATATCTTCGGTATAGTGTCGGGTCAATCTAGCTCTAGGGTCAGTGGCTGGAGTAGTAACAGGTGGTCGTGTGGTCTTGTAGTCGTGTATAGCTGTCCATAGAACCGTTCGATCTCCTCCAGGAGCTGAGGTCTGGACGAGATAATTCCGCCATCCTCCGTTTTCAGCCTTGTCAGCTGACTCTGTCCGATAGTCGGATCTCTTTTGAACACTTTGGAACCATTAATCTGCTCGATCGGCCTTTGAACATAGTGTTGTGTTGGCGGAGATCGTGAGTCTATTAAGCCGCCGATACTTTGGCGTATCGTCGAAGGATGCAGAAGCATCATACGCCTTTTCTTCCTGAGCTCGAGGGTCGGAAGAGCGCGGTCTTGCAGGCGCCAGGCGCCGCAGCAGTCCGCCAGCACAGTGGCGAGGCGATGTATGTGAACATCATACAATATTATTTAGCGGGTCTTAGTCGCGATAATTGGTCTTGGTCACAGAGGGACTGTTTGTCAGTCCCTCCGCGCCCACGCCCTTTGCAAACCGGTAGAAAAGTAGGAGAATAACAGAGGTGTTGCCTTTAAACGAGTAAATTATTGCGACTAAGACCCGCTAAATAATATTGTATGATGTATACAAATCGCGAAAATTTTATGTATGTTAACTCACCTCCTGCTCGATAGCCTGCTGGTGCCTGATGGCGCGCTGCTTGTGGTGGTTGGCGCGCTGTATGTGCCGGTCCACGGAGCTCAGCACGGTCTCGCAGGCGCCGCACCAGTCGGCCAGGACGTCGGCGATGCCGGCCGCGTCCTCCAGCCGCGCGTCCCGACCTAACGCCACGTCCACTTCGACTCGCTTGCATTCCTGGTCTAACTTGCCGTGGATTATGTCTGGAATAACGTGTAGATTCGGTTTGAGAAATACATACAGGTGCTTGTTTATACACCTAAACCTATCTTAGGAATCAAAGTATCTATTGGCGAAAACCGTAAAAAAAAATGTTTGGTAGTTCCTGAATTTATCACTGTCCAAACTGACTGTACAAACATAACTGTCCTTTACCATGGTAACTGACTCTCAGGCGGATGGAGCCATGGGTGAATTCTATAGTTTTAGAAAATATCAAAATAAACATTGATATAAAACTATTATTTACAACTAAAATTATACGTATAATCCTACAACTAAATTAAAAAATAAACGAACTAATATATACATAAAAAGGCAAAACGTTTAAGCGTCGTAGTATTCCTCCGCATCACTGTCATCGGGTAACGTGCCCAGAAGGCTGGCAGCATTGCCACGCTGAATGGCAATGCTGATTCTTTGAGCAAATAATAAACCAGCCCTCTGGTCACGTGAGACATCGATCAAGCGTTTGGAGATGTCTCGGTACAAAATACGAGCGCTCGGACCCCATGAGCCCAGAGTTTTTACCCCGAACGGCTCAAATACGTAATTGCCAACTAAATTACCATATTTGCGCCATTTGAGGGTTTCCACCGTTGCAGCAGCAGCGCCAGAATGACATGCTGTGCTTGGAATATGTTATAGAGCAAGGGTGTCTACGCACATTGCGTCCCACACCAAAGGCCTACCTACCCATTTTCCATGGCAACAATGACATACTGTCAGGTCTCTTCCCGTCATCTCGTACCAAACCAGTGACATTGATATTGATTTTGTAATAGCTTCTAAAAGCAACATAATTCAGATTGAGTTCCTTATGGAAGGAATGGAAGGGCACTTCTCAGAAAAATCTTTATCTACATAACAGCATTTTTGATGCTTACCTTTATGAGAACCAGATATATAGAAGCAGAAAGTCATTGACTACGGCTACGAAAACGTAAAAAATGTATGGGAGAAAACTGTTTTTGCATATAACTTGATGAATGTGCAAGTTAAGTAATTTCTAATGCTTGATGACAAATCTATGCAGCGCAAGCTTTCATTTAAAAAAAAAAACATGCAAATCGGCTGGGTAGAACGGGCTGGCCGACTCGTATTATAAAACACAAATTCTTTTAATATATAGATAAGTAATTATAATCTTACCTGCATAAATAGCTTCTATAATAAGATCCTCTAAGTCCCTCACATTCTTTATATCTAGTTCTTTGAGTAGCACACTATAGGGGATACATTTTTCCTGTGTGGCGAGCGTAGCTATAGTTAAGTGTTGTAACTTCTTGCACTGTGCCGGGGTCAGCTCTAGGTAATCAGACTTGTTCTCAAGGTAGTCTTTATATGTGCCATAAGCAAACAGGTTTAGAGTCTTGAAATGAGTGGCATAAGTACCAGTTTCGAGCTAAAAGATAAAACATATAAATTTACCATAAATACTTTATTTCTTTACTTATTGGCCATATGTTTTGACAGGCAGACATCAGTTAAAGGAAGGACTGGTATTCTTGCGCCTATGACCATGACAAGACAAGAACAAAATAGGATTTTTAAGTAGCCTCAGACTATTATAAACTATAGCTAAAAACCATTTCAGACATATCAGCTTTTAAACAAAATAATCCATTATAATTGGTACATATCCACTGACATATTACTGATAACAGTCTTCAGTTAACATCAAAAGTTTAAAAGTAATATTTATACCTCGAAATTAGGCTAGTTCTAGTGGTAGTAACCTAGTTCTCTTACCATAAACTTTACGAAGTACTGAGATAGCAGAGTTCATGCTATTGAAACATGAAAATTAAATAACAAATTAGGGGGGGACTACCCTCAAACACAAATTAAACTCAACAAGCTTTAAAATTTCGACAGTAAAACCAGTTCAAAAGTATTATGATGTACAATAAGAAAAATATAACCTCTTTGATATTTGGCATTTCGAGCAATTCACCGAATACATGTACGCCAGGTGCTTCCAACACTTGTTTTATGAGCTCCGCACACGCTGAGCCTTTTGCTCCTTTTGCTAATAACACAAACTGTTCCAAAGGATGGTTGGTGGAAAATGATAACAATGAAGACGGTTCATCTCTGTCCATTGACATCGGATTCATGGCGAATGTTCCAAAATTATCTAATTTCTTACGTAATATTAAACTGCTAGCAGTTACAAAATTCACTCATTAAGTAAAATATAATATTAGTAAATGCACTCTTTTTTTATTTTACGACGATAACGAATTTACAAGTTGATGAGATTGACAAATTCGACAATTTTATTTTGACACTTAGCGTTGAGTGTTGCCTTGCTAAGCCTGCATTTATTTATTTAACAAAAGGTTGTGTTGTGAATTACCTACTAGAGCTGCGCGTCCACCGGATCGGAATCGGAGCGTACGGAGCGGATGGAGCGTCGTCATTTACAAAATGCCGATGGGGTGCGTCCACTGCATTCGGATTCAGCATCGGCAATTTAGGTATTTTTAAAGCAGGAGGATAGTGACGAGGATATTGTTGTAGATTAATTTTCGGAGAATATTATACATTTGATGAATATCATAAATAATGAATATCATAGATTTTTGGGTACATTCATATGACTCTACTAAAGTAATTAAAACATCGTCGTTCATCGTGAATAAGTATTTTTGCCTACAGTTTAATGCCGCAAACACGTCAGAACTTGAAACGATCGGAATCCGAATGATGCGTTCACTGCGGATGACGTCATCAGCACAAATACCGGTCTCTGGGGCAGAAATGCCGATCCAGTGCACGCAGTTTCATAGAAATTAATACAAAGCAACAAATCCTTCCGCTCCGTACGCTCCGATTCCGATCCGGTGGACGCACAGCTTAGTAGTACCAAAAGAAGTGTTGTAGACGTTGTAGTAGTTGCGATCGTGGGCAGTGGATGGATGCAGGCGGCTCTAAGTCTATTCAAGTAGAATAGTGGATAGCGATGGAGGAGGCTCAGCTGGCCCAGGTCTAACTGTGGACATTTATAGACGTATATGTAATATAACTAATATGATGATGATGAGATGATCGTAGTATTTGTATACTCTTTGGTGATGATCACAGACTATAGGGATACTACGATAGTGGTGATGTTGTATCTAATGATTTATTTCTAAACTGGCATCACTGCGGGGAGTTGTTTGAAATGTCGACTGAAGGACGCTGTGTCAGAAAAAAATATGTTTGAAATGCGTTTAGTTAGTACTTCTTTTGTACGAGCTATTTTCATAAAAATATGTTTATTATTACCAACCTAATTACAAAATCTATTTGGATAATAATCAAATATGTAAAAAATTACCATGAAAACAAATACTGAAATGTTTAATATTTCAAATCAAACGCTGGTCATAGGTCAAACATAGACACGTACTTAATTTTTTTCTTGTAATGTTTAGCAATTTTGTTTGTTATTTAATAAACCGTTTATGTATAGTTTTACTAATTTAAACTTAAAATTAACATTAACCAACACATTTCTTTAAATAACACTCACTTTCTTTCCTATAACAATTCATTGAAAATTGATATGATTTGTCATTGCTAGTTGAATGATTTGAGTTTAAAAATCATAATTGCCCATAAACAATTGAATAAAATGGCGTCCGGTTTTTTGTGTGTGCGACAAAATTATTGTTTTCATGAAATTGAGGAATATAATTGAGTTTCAGGGATTAAACATAATTTTTTAGTGCTAGAATAACATTATGAAGCTTAATTATGTGTTCAAGGAACTAAATAACACTCAATGTATTAAAAATAATGTGCGTGTCAATCCTACTAGTAGCGTCGTTGTCCTATGCCGCCTTTTATATTGAGTTGATTAGACCAATTTACGAAGATTATTTCGTATAGATTGATGCTCGTCGGTCATTGATAGACCTTACAAGTATGAATTTACACAGATAAGTCGGTTTTGTCGGCATTGTGATCGATGGGTGCGTTGTGCGTTTGTAGTTGTGAAAGCGTACATACATGTTCATAATGATAAAACTGTCATGAGGACTCATGTTTACTATCAAATAGTGGATTTGTGTTAGTGGATTTTATTTTTCTATTGTAATGAATTATATTCAGTGTTAAAAATGTGTATGCCTACTCCTAATAATGTTTCGGGCTTCGGTTACTCGTGGGGCTTCACAAGTTCGGCGGACCTTACCAAGGGTGAGGTGGAGACTCCGAGTAGTATGAGTTACACTCTAGGAAATACGGTGAGTTGATGATATTGACGAATTAGTTTATTAACACTTAACTATTATAAGTAATTGAAGTTTCCTTGGCAGCTTACAAAGATGTGTGTGCATACTAATTAACTTTCACACTACATTTGAAATCCTAATGCATTTTGATGCAGTATAATTATCTCTTAGTTGTAGTCATTCATAATAATTTGACCACCAAACCATGAATTAATTTTATAGTTGACATCTATCTGAGCATAAAGATAATACATAATTACTTATGTACAATAGTAAGAATTGTTGATAATCTTTTAGCTGATCTGTGAATAGAGGTAATGAATACATTTATTATAAGATTTTGCCTTTATTTAGTCAGCTTATTACCAATAGTAGAGAAAATTTTACATGAAAACTAACCACAAATATTATTTGTAGGTGTCCCCAGAGACCACACTGACTGTTATGTCAACAAATAAGCCACAAGTGCAGGAGAAAGTTGGCGCAGTGACAGTGGCGGTGTCTAACTCAGGGGCACAGTTGACGAGGGTGGTAACAGCAGGCACACCTCTATCTGGGAGGAGAGCTATGTTTGTTGTGAATGATGCTTCTGCACACACGTTAAATAGAGTGTCACAACAGAATCAGACAGCTACGATACAAAGTGAGTATGGGCTAATTTTCTTATATATTATTATGTAAAGTTGAACATTTGAGGTCACTCTAGGCCACTACAATAGTGCGCAGATAGTAGTGAGATGGTTAGAGTTAAGTGCATAATAAAGTTACTGAAATATGTTTATTATTATTATACCATAAATTCAAGTTGAAAGTAAACTTGTCTGTGGATATTTTTATGTTATAAAAAGATATAGTTTTGACAATTGGCACTTTCATCAAAAATCTAAATAATTTTATTGAATTATTACACCATTAAATATTTATAATGTGTGTCAGAAAACGTCATGAAAAGCAATACTTTGTTGGCCTTAAATACTTACTCATTAAAATATTTATTAATGAGTATCTGCCTTATCCCCTTAGCCCCAAAGAGAGGCCTATGTTCAACAGTGGACACATTCGGGCTGTGGATGATGATGATGGATGATCTGCCTTATCTAGTATGGTAATCACAAGATCATCAAATTAAATGATTTAATCAAATTAATTTAATGTCAAGGACAAAATATTAAGGTCAATGAACTCTCATAATTTAGAATAAACTTTAATATGCCTTCATGCTACTTAAATGACAATTTTTAACAGGAATATTTGTATTTACAACATACTATTATAATAACATTCATTTTAAATTAATTTTGTTGTGTCACTTCTATTGACAGTATAACTGTGTCCATCAACAATATCATAGTAATATATCTGATCACATAGCTTTGTCTGCACAATGGGATTTAAAAAATTATATGTCAAATAATTATCTAGTGTATCTAGCATTAATCTTTGCAAATTCATGCAATTCGAGAATGACCCCAGTATTTGTATAGACAAAAAAACGAATGACTCATCTCCTATGTATACTGCACACCTGTGTGAAAAGTAATTATTGTATATTTTGCATAATTATGCAATGGACAGCTTCAATAAGTTGTTTAGTTTGCTGATGATAGTCATTGTAGTAATTAAATGTAAGAACTGTGTAGTATAATAAAGACTTCCCTTTTTACTGGTTTACTCTTTCAGTCCAGGATATTAGTGTTGCCACCTTGATGATATTTTTATGGGCATCTTCCATCCTAGTTAGATTTCTGTGTAATGGTAGTTTTACATACATTTCAATAATGTGCAGAATGAACACCCAGACTTAACAAAAATTGTTGATATCACAAAGCGATGTCTCATGCAGGAATGAAAGTGAGCATTAAGGCACCCACTTAAACCACTTACCATAAGTGCAATAAAGTTATATAGCATTTGATACACATGTGATGATCTATCATGAATGTTAAAACTTATTTTTTTTTTATTTATAGTATCAAACCTGTATCCCCGAAGGGGTAGGCAGAGGTGTAATATTACACCCACATTTCGCCATGAACTTTTTTAGGTCCCACGTAACAGGGGGCGAGCCGATTGCCGTACCGGGCACATTACCAGACTCCGTGCTGCTACTGAGAATTTCCTAACGGAAAATCCCACTAACCCTTTGCCCGACCCGGGAATCGAACCTGAGACCTCCCAATCCCACGCGCACATTTATGCCGCGAGACCAACGAGGCAGTCCCAACGAGGCAGTTTAAAACTATGCTTGATATAATGTCAGAAGTCAGGAATATAAAATTTTTGATGATTCTTCACTGTGTTAGTAAATTATGATCCGATTATATCTATTTCCAGAATAACAACCCATCCAAATACTGTTTCACACATTATTCGTATCAATAAACCTATGAAACAGCCAATCAAAATCATCTATCCATCCACCATTGCAGTATTTGTTTAAAAATCTAAAGCTATATTTGTTCTGAGACACAAAGGGTCAAACAAACGTGTACAAAGGGTCGAAAAGAAATATCTATAATGTTATGTATATGTTTGTTTGGTTGGTTATATGTGATGTCAGGAACTACTAGTTCAATTTGAATAATTACTTCTGTGTTTGAGAGCCCATTTATTGAGAAAGTCTACTTAATATCATGCTATGAGCACCAGGTAAACCTAGAAATGCGCGTATAACCGCAGCCTCACCTAGTTGTTAATGAAAAGATTATACCTAGATTTCATACCTAGATATCATATTTTTCATACCCTATTTTTAAATGGTTACGATTTGGCATTCACACACTGACTGTTTGCTGGTAAAGTTTATTCTCTATCATTTCAGAGCTTATTATTTTGATTGGTATTTTAAAACTTGTGTTACTAGCTGTATCACGTTAGCGGCGCAATAACACCCCTAGCTTTTGTGACTCGTAAATTATATTTTATGATCAGCTATTGAAACAAATGTCGTTTGAACGAACTATATACCTGTTCTTAATATGAAATGAAAATATGTCTGTATTATGCAATGGATTCTAGAATAGGTCATAAACCCTCTCTTGGAGATTGTGTAAGATTTTTTTTATTTTAGGAAATAATGAATTTCATCCTTTTGTGTTGATTCCTAAAATTTACGATTACATTGATATATCTAAATACCTATATTACAGTAAAAATATCCTACAAACTTTATTGATAATCACAACTACATATTTTCTATTTCAGCAACGAATTTAGCATCTAAGCCGTTCATGACACCAATAGGCCCCATTCAGCTGACAGCAGAAGAATGCAACGAGATCCTAATGAAGCGTGCGCTCCAAGCGCAGGGCATACCCACACCAGTCATAGATGCCTCTCAGCTTAACCACACCATACTGAATGGAGGGCTCAAGAGCCTGGCTGAAGCCACCTCGCAGCAGGCACAGTCGGACAATATACAGACCACTGTGCATCAACATCATTTGCTGCATACCAAGCAGGAGCCAGGGACTGCGAATAACTCTCCCAAAGTAAGTGCCAATGTGTTTATTGTTGTTGAATAGTTCTTTATGGTCTTACTGGACTAAGAGAGGATTTCTGATTTTGATGGTGGACAATTTATAGATGTATGTAAACTACGATGCTTGCAATCTAGAGGTATTATTTACGGGTTACCAGCCACAGGAGCAGAAGAGGTAGAATAAGATTTATGTTTAACAGAGTAATAGCATTTTCATTTGAGGCTACTGACTTCGTAAAGTCTGCTATAAATCTTTATGACATCTAGGACAGACATCTTTATGTGCTCCCCTGGCCACAGAGAGGCGTAATTTTAAGCTAGACAGATACCAACGGCCTCAGTTTCACAAACTGAAATTAGGTCGAATAGGTCGTCGTTTTGCCCTTACAGTCCCAGTCGTACCGGAAATATACAGAAACGCTAAAGGTACATATGCACAAGGATGACTATTATAATTTTAATCATACTGCCTAACTCAAATTGACAGAATACAACTTTTCCTTAGCCATCGGACTTCCACAGGGTATGGACTTGAAACATCTTCATGGCGGCCAGAATAGACGGCTTAACATGTTCTCTGAAGCATGGAGCACGCGGCACTTAATAATTGACTGGAACTAGGGTTACGATATTTGACTTTTAGTGTACCTACAGCAAGTTATTTTCTGATTTGGAGACATTTTCGTCCAGATTATCTTTCTCATGTTAACAAACATCACAAGCTTATTCCGTAGTTGTATGATGAATTAGGTGTACAGCAATGGTGTAGTGACGTGTTGTTAGACGGTATATTCTCAGACGGAGCTACTAGGAGGCGGCGGCGGCGGCGGAGGGGGACTGGTGGCGCCGCCCGCCGTCAAGGAGCGCCCCTACTCGTGCAACGAGTGCGGCAAGTCCTTCCTGCTCAAGCATCATCTCACCACGCACGCGCGCGTGCACACCGGTACGTACCCGCACACGCACGATACACACGCACGACACACACGCACGACACACACGCACGACACACACGCACGATACACACGCACGACACACACGCACGATACACACGCACGATACACACGCACGATACACACGCACGATACACACGCACGATGCACACACACAAACACGCACAGTAAACTCATCTAAACTACAATATGTGAGTCACACAGTGTTGTCTGGTGTAGGAATTGAATCCACTCAGTGCTGTTCTTTACAGTGAGACAACTGTTTAAACAACTATGCTATAAATGTAGTCAAAATTGGAAATCTCTATGAGATGGGTGTTTGTATCTACACACACTGTTCTTATCATAAAGCCTCCGATCAAGTAAAGAAAGGTACATACAAGACGCCTTATATTTCGAGTATAGCGATATAAGGAAGATCTGAAGTAAATACCTTTGTTATAGAATTAAGTTCTAGACCTATTGAACATGTAAATAGTACTTGAACTTAATTCGAACCATAAGGCATGACAGTGTACTTAATATGTTACCTAATCATCCAACATTGTTCAAGGAGGCTATGCATAAATAAATATATTACAAATGGCAGTCGGTGCAGGTTGTGTGGTGTATATAAAACGTAAAATAAGGAATAGTTTAATAAAAGAGATTATTAAAAAATATTTTCTGATTATAATGTGTCTTCAGCTCAGATATACATATGTATTATCCTTACAGCGCGCAGGGCTTGATAGTCTTAGCACAGGTATCGAACCTACAGTCATCTAATTTCCAACTTCATGTGCATTCAGAAACTGATTTCGTGACCAAAGTGGGACATCGATGCAACCCTATAAATTTGGGACAATAATTACACATGAATAAGGCCTTATGTACCCAAAATCACACA
Source organism: Euclidia mi (assembly GCA_944739405.2). NCBI lineage: Eukaryota > Metazoa > Arthropoda > Insecta > Lepidoptera > Erebidae > Euclidia > Euclidia mi. Next base: position 84,776,553 of record OX123190.2, read on the forward strand.
GTGAATTATTTTTTTGTTACTTCAAAAGGTTAGTCGTAACTATTATCTATATTTAATAGCAGTTGACCCTGCGCGTAACTCGTCACATAAAAAGTCGGTTAATAGTCAGAACTGATTTATAATGTCACCGATTACCATACCAGTATGGTATCCTAATGTCATCAAAATCAATTTACTCTAAATATTAATGTTATTCATTGAGTCTTTTAAAGTTGAATTAGTTGTCTTTTAAAGTTGATTTAGTTTACCTACAAATGATTAAATCAGTAACAAAATTTCACAGTTTCTATACTTAGTAACAAGTCGAATCGACTGCGTTATGTCATTTAACTTTACTGCATCTATATCAATGAGTAAAAATGTAGTATCTAAAACATTTTTCGTATTATTACGCAATTTGTATCAAAATTATATTAGTTAGTAGTGCAATAGTCGTGGTGTTATTACCTAGCGACAGCATACGACGCGACGTGACCCGAACAAACTGCAACCTTATGTTCTTCGAGAAGAACAATTGTATTGACAGTTTGTTTAAAAAATATGTTAAGTCGCTTCGTATCGCGTCGCAATCATCGTTCCCTTTCGACACCGAGTTAGCTGACCACACGGTGGCCAATCATGGACCATTGGTCTAAATACAACGTTATTTTTTGTACAGAGCAATCCTCTAATAGGGTTATTTTATTCGTTATTACGAACAACTTTCGTTCATGTTGTGTAAGACATTGCCGAAATCGCGAAAAACTGCATCTGCAACTGCTGATGCAGCAATTCCATACATTTTGTCGAGGTCAAAGTTCAAGGAAAGAATCACCATAATTTCTCGCGGTTTGCGCAGTGTCCTAGAACCAAAGTAGTTCCTGGTTCATAATAACGAGTACCATCACCCCCTTAGAGGTTTAAACTAAACAAAGAACAACGTTATATAAGGCAGGAACCCTTCCCCAGTGCACGTACGACGCGGTCCGCTCTGTTTCAGGTGAGCGGCCGCACTCGTGCGTGCACTGCGGCAAGGCGTTCTCGCACAAGCACTGCCTCACCACGCACCTGCGCCTGCACTCCGCCGCGCGCCCGTACACCTGCACGCACTGCGGGAAGGCCTTCACACTCAAACACCACCTACTCACACACTCGAAGGTAAAAAACAAAAAAATAACCCCTAAAGACCCGTTGTCCCACTGTCGGTTCTAGGTGAAAGGCCCCATGTGTGCGCGCATTGTGGGAAGGCGTTCGCCCGCAAGCATTGTCTGAATACGCATCTGCTGCTGCATTCGGCGGAGCGGCCGTATAGGTGCCACGAGTGTAAGATGGCGTTCACGCTCAAACATCATCTGGTTACGCATTCTAGGGTAAGTAGTTGTGATCTATGACCTAACATTCAAGGAAATCGATTCCTCGGAGCAATGTAATAAAGCAAAAGAGCTGAAGATGTTCCTCATAAAAGAAATACAAGAAGTATGTCAGTCAGAAACTTTGACAAATGGAAAATATCAACCTGGGAACTGGCTTAGAAGAATTATTTTTTTATTTAATTCTTAATATTAATTACATTTTGAAGTGAAATTGCCACATTGCAATATCTTCGAGTGTCGTCATACATTTCACAATGTTACAAAGAAAAACACAGCGAGCAGAGAAATCTAGAAAATATTTTCCAGACTATTCCAAAATGTATTATTGTGCAAAATTTTCAAGTGTTGTCACACACTTCACAATGTTAGGAAGAAAAACAAAGAAAAGATTTAAGATATTTTTTTTTGTGTTTTTTGTACAATGTTTGTGTAATGGGTGTGTATAGGTGCACAGCCGGGATCGTCCGTTCGTGTGCAACGAGTGCGGGCGCGGGTTCCCGCTCAAGCGCCACCTGGTGACGCACAGCAAGTACCACGCCGGCGAGCGGCCCTACGTCTGCGCTGACTGCGGGGAGAGCTTCGCGCAGAAGGTTAGTACTACAATGTTTAGTCATCGTCATCAGCCCTGTGTTTTAATTGCCCCACTGCTGACCGCGGTCCTCCTCCACTACGAAAATGGTAATAGCATAGTGTCAACCCTTAGCCTTTGGACACTGCACTCTTCTCGCCCTGAGAAGGGTAAGGCCGGTCATATTGCAAACCTGTCAGCGAGAGTGCACCATGCTGGCTAAGAAGGGCTGGCAGATTTCTCAATGATATCTATCGAGAACACTATGGCGAAGGCATGCACGTTTCCTCACGATGTTTTCGTTCACCGTTTGAGAAACGATAATTAACTATTTAACACTCACATAACTTCTTCGAAAAGTCATTGGTGTGTGCCGTGGATTCGAAACCGACGCTCTGCGTAGCAGTCTATCGATCTCATCACCAGACTATTACTGTTCAGTAATAATACATTTATAATATTTTTCTTTTAGAAGACAACAGCCTCAATAAAATGTAACTTGTGTTGTGGATTTGGAAACGGCATTTGACACGGTTTCTATTACTTAACTACGACGATAATTATTGGTAAAGTTGGGTTTAGAAGTATGCAGTAGGCGTTGTTCCAAAATTATTGGGATAACCGAACTCAATGCGTAACAAAACATATTAGCAATAAAATTTTCCAATAGACACAGTGTGCCTTAAGGCAGTATACTCGGCCCTGCACGCGGCGCCAGCGTACCCTTCATTTCATACATGATAGTGGCGTTCAAATAGTTATTCTTAATATACTCCGTGTATTCATGTATAGATATCAAAAAAGGAATGAACCCTGCCGTGACCCTTTTGTCAAAACATATATTACCGAACGAACGAACGAACGTAAACTGAAATATTACCGAACGGGTTTTTGCTATGATGCCTGAGGAAGGTTTAGGTTAAGATATCAATACAATCGCCATCATCATCGTCCTAGCGCTATCCCGATTGCATCCAAGACTTACGCTCTGGAGCCCGGAGTCCGCTTACTACTGCAATCAGATATTTCAAAATGCCAGCTCAGACATACAAATCCTAGTATTAACTTGTATTCGGCGCTGTCTCCACGAGTGAGAGAATCGCGGCGATATTATCGTTGTGCCACATATTTCTATATTATATGGCACATCGCAGTGTGGATACACGTTCGTATAGATAGACTATACGAACGTGTATCCACACGGCGATGTTATCGCGGCGATGCGTCGGCGACGAGTAGCAATGTGCGCGCGTAATGTCGACGTATCGCCGCGGTATCGTCGCTACTAGTGGCCGCAGAACGTGGCGTTCTCACCTAGTGATAGTAGTGGTAGTTATACAAATACAAGCATTGATGTGTGTATTCCAGGAGCACCTAGTGATGCACAGCCGGTTCCACGGCTCGCTGTCGCCGTACGTGTGCGGCGACTGCGGGGTGACGTTCGCGCGCAAGTTCCAGCTCGTGAACCATGGACGTGTGCACGGCCGCGTGCCGCACGCCTGCCCCGTCTGCGGCAAGGAGTTCCTGCAGAAGCGCACGCTCGTCGCGCACATGAAGTGAGTCATGCACATACAAGTTCCAGCTCGTGAACCGTGCCGCACGCCTGCCCCGTCTGCGGCAAGGAGTTCCTGCAGAAGCGCACGCTCGTCGCGCACATGAAGTGAGTCATGCACATACAAGTTCCAGCTCGTGAACCGTGCCGCACGCCTGCCCCGTCTGCGGCAAGGAGTTCCTGCAGAAGCGCACGCTCGTCGCGCACATGAAGTGAGTCATGCACATACAAGTTCCAGCTCGTGAACCGTGCCGCACGCCTGCCCCGTCTGCGGCAAGGAGTTCCTGCAGAAGCGCACGCTCGTCGCGCACATGAAGTGAGTCATGCACATACAAGTTCCAGCTCGTGAACCGTGCCGCACGCCTGCCCCGTCTGCGGCAAGGAGTTCCTGCAGAAGCGCACGCTCGTCGCGCTCATGAAGTGAGTCATGTACACTGTCATCATCATCATATCAGCCAAACGACGTCCACTGCTGGACATTGGCCTCCCCCAAGGTTCTCCACACAGACCGGTCTTGAGCCGCCCGCATCCAACCGCCTCCCGCGATCTTGACGAGATCGTCGGTCCACCTTGCGCGAGGCCTACCTCTGCTGCGTCGTCCGGTACGTGGCCGCCACTCCAGAACCTTTCTGCCCCAATGGCCATCGGTTCTTCGAGCTATGTGCCCTGCCAACTGCCACTTCAGCTTGGCTATCCGGAGAGCTATGTCGGCGACTTTGGTTCTACTGCGGATCTCCTCATTTCTGATTCGATCTCGCAGGGAAACTCCAAGCATAGCTCTCTCCATCGCCCTCTGAGTGACCTTGAGCCTTCTGATAAGGCCCATAGTGAGCGACCACGTCTCTGATCCGTAAGTCATCACTGGCAACACACACTGGTCAAAGACTTTCGTCTTGAGACACTGCGGGATATCGGACGAGAAGATATGTCGTAGCTTCCCGAACGCTGCCCAACCGAGTTGGATTCGACGATTGACCTCCTTCTCGAAGTTGGACCTACCTAATTGGACTACTTGTCCCAGGTAGGTATACTTGTCGACAACTTCGAGCGTAGAGTTCCCAACCTGAATAGGAGCAGGTACAACATGTACGTTCGACATGATTTTCGTCTTGTCCATGTTCATCTTAAGACCTACTTGCTGAGAGACTCTACAGAGGCCATCGTTGATGTTGATGCCGAGCCCATTCCAGTCCAGAAGCTTAAAAACATCCTCCAGCGCAGTGGTAAACAGTTTCGGGGATATGACATCCCCCTGTCTCACCCCTCGCTGGAGTTGAATAGGTTTCGAACTCTGGTCCTGGAGGCGGACTGACATAGTGGCGTTTTCATACAAACACTTCAGCACTTCGATATATCGGTAGTCAATCCGGCACCGTTGGAGAGACTGTAGCACCGCCCAGGTTTCGATCGAATCGAAGGCTTTCTCATAGTCCACAAACGCCAAGCATAGGGGCTGGTTATACTCCTCGGACTTCTGTATAACCTGCCGCAGCGTATGTATGTGGTCTATGGTACTATAGCCTTTACGGAAACCGGCTTGTTCGGGAGGCTGAAAGTCGTCTAGCTTGCTCTCGAGACGATTCGTGATGACCCTCGAAAACAGCTTGTAGACGTGGCTCAGAAGTGTGATGGGTCTGTAGTTCTTTAAGAGGGTTTTATCCCCTTTCTTAAAGAAAAGCACCACCACACCTCTGTGCCACGGCTGTGGCGTTTTACCCTGGCGTTGTACACTGTACATACACCTTAAAAGCGGATTCGCACTACTTCTGATCTGCGTCTGAAATCGCTATAAGGGCGCGTTCCCACTGAGTCGTTACGATTAATTTATCGTTGGACGACTGTCGTCTCTTGCTGTTCCCACTAATACGATTGTTTGTCGTCAAAATTTTTTATCGTTTAGCGACTATTGTATCTAGCTGTTCCCATTGGATCGCGATGACATTTTATCGTTTCACGACAGTCGCTTTGTCGTTTACAAATCATTAGCAAGCTACAAATCTACAGTCAAATCAAGGGAAAAAAGGGAAATCACGTGTAAACGACAAGACGATATTTTTATCGTGGCTACGATAGATTTGCGGTAACGTTTTAGTCGTAACAATTTTTTATCGTTTTACGACTGTCGTGCTAGCCGTTCCCACTATCACGACAATCTGTTGTCACTGCAAAAAATTTCGTAGACGACAGTAAATCGTGTCTTTCTATATGTGAACACTCCCATTTAAACATATAAGCCACGGACACTTAAAACTACACGATTATCTGTCGTCACGACAAAGTGGGAACGCGCCCTAATCCTGCAAGTGGTGCTGAGTCACGACCAGATTTAGCAACCCGAAGTGTGACTGGTCACGCTCAGGGCAAGCTATCTCCATGACACGTTTTACTATGTATATCTTTTCTTAGCTGCGTCGTAATATTATGTGAGCCAATTTTCTTCTAAACGATAGCGTGCGCTCAACTTACTACTGACATCGGGCCTTACGCGACCATTATCCAACTACACACAGTTGCAAACATTTAAAACAATTTTATTGTATTTTCTTATTTCAGAATTCACACGGGGGAAGGTGCAGTAGCATGTCTAGAATGTGGCGAAGCCTTCAAATGTAAATCAGAACTACAAGAGCATTGTAAGATGACGCGGCACTGTCTCAGCTCCTCGCAATCGCAGCAGCAACAACAGCAACAACAACAAGCGCAACAGCAAGCTCAGCAACAGGCCCAGCAACAGGCTCAGCAACAAGCGCAGCAACAAGCGCAACAACAAGCGCAGCAGCAAGCCCAGCAACAGGCGCAGCAACAAGCGCAACAGCAACAACAACAACAGCAGCAACAACAGGCGACTGTCATCAAACAAGATGATTTCAAACCTCAGATTGTACAGGTGAGATACAACTGATTTCAAATTTGTAAGAGATAGATGTGTCTTTAGGCTTGAGTCAAAATAAAGCTGGCTGGTGGAATACCTACCTAGCTGTTATATAGTTCTTGGTAAATAATGAAGATGGATACACAGGCTCAGTTTCGCCATCTCTAGATATATGCCCTATTTTGCCAATAAATTACGAAATTTGCGTTACCTGTCAAGCTAATTTATGGGGAACTTATCAGACATCGGTGAAATAGGCAATTAATTTTACTTGTCTAACAGTATGTTAGCAACATTATTTAAAAAATTGTGCTGTATTATTATTTACATAAAGTTGTTTTTATTGATTTACAGGTGATAGGCGCCGATGGTCAAATAGTATCTGAGAAAACGACGCCGGGATATGCGTGTCCTGAATGTGGTTCCTGTTTCAATACTAAGGTTAGATATTTATTTTTACATTAGGTTTCGGTCGGTAAATGTATTGATTGTGAAGATAAATTAAGTATCGTATGAGAAAATATTATTCAGAGACAGATTTTCGTTTTTCTTAGAGCGTTTGATTGTGATGATCACAATTGCTTTTTGAATAAGACATAAGTGATATTGATATACATAGATATGGTATTATTAAAAGGTTAAATTTCTCTGAAAAGCTGCTCCACGAAAAGAATTGTTGTTGTTCTCGATTATGTTATTATGGTATAGGCGTTATTTTTGGAACAGGTGTACCGCAGGGCTATGATGTAGGGCCTGTCTTTTGTTTGAGACAAGGATCAGACGTTTTGTAGAAGTTTGGTGTTAGTCGGTTATGAATATAATATTTGATCGAAGGTCGTGTTTGCAATAGGTACGTGAGTTCAGTTTCCGAGGTTTCGTTCTCTATTATTTTGTCTTTACATAATTATAGTATCATCCAAGATATATCCATGGAGTTACAGTTCGTTTTGTAGTTTAACATTGGATTTGATAGAGTATTAGCTTTTCCACGAAGTGATCGTCTTTTTGTAGAAGTAGAAGAATTATGTAGAGCTCACTTAGTATAATCGAAGTAACCAGTACGCTGTAGTTCAACTAGACTTCGACTTCAGTTGAGTGTCTTAGTGCGCCAGATGGACCGGGTCGCCTTTACATTTCTATCACTCTCATAGGATAAACACAAGCTAAAGAACATTTATCCCCCGGTAGTAATTTGCAGGGGCTATATGGAGATTCCTGAATCGTTTACGAAGCCAGGTCGGTCGTCGTAGATGTAACCCAGTAAAATGCTGTATGATCGACTCGGCTAACACGCAGGGCGAGGGTGGTGCTCTAGAATACATCATGAATCGTTCTAAATGTCCGCACACATGTTTGGAGGCTGATCGATCCCGCGCCATCAACAGCGCAGTTCTTGCGGCCACACACTGGGCTGGTGTCATTTGATCTGTGTACCATGTATTCGAGAAGACGAACAGTATGGCGCATGACGGTGATTGTAATTGTGTGTTGTTGTGTGCAGGAGGCGCTGTCGCTGCACGTGCGGCTACACGCGGGGGACCGCACCTGCGTCACGGACCTGTGCGCACTCACTGCGGCCCTGCAACCCGGACTTGTGCCCGCGCAACGTATGTACACACCATTATCTACTACCTAGCGGACTACTGCTACCATCAATATAACGTTTAGCTAATTTGTGGCACAAAAACTTAACACTGTTTGACAATGTCACGCAAATTACATAAATAAGGAAAGGTGTTTGTCCGGCAAAAGAGTGCGAAAGGCAGTATGCCGAAGTGTTCCGGCCCGTTCATGAATATCAGCGGCAAGCGGCAGTGGCAGTTTAAATTTCCATGTCGAGCTCTACTCTATCGCGACCGATGTCGTGTTAGAGTAGAACGCACAATGGACAGCAAAATCGCTACGGCCCGCTACTGCTGGTCGTTAACAGGAACACTTCGGCATAATATAACTGTAAAATAAAATACCTTCTTCACTCTATTGCTAGACTAGCGTGATATTGACTCACAATGTTAAATTACTATAACACAAATTAGGACAAAACTATTTATATGCCAACAATGAATAACGACAGGACTGTATGATCAAAAAATATCGAATGATCATGAAAACCAGGGTTCAGTACAAAAAGATAATAATATTTCCTATAAACTATGTCTATGACACATTTCCTTAATTCATAATTTTATTTCTTCTACACTGTCATATTTTTTTCTCAATATTTTCTTGATCAAAGTTATGATTGATTCAATTGAGAAAATATTTCCAAGGAAAACATTTTTCTACTTTCATGGCCTATAAACCTCTATCAATTTGAAAATGGGGTAAACTATATTGTAACTCTTCATATTGTGAAAAAGAAGCCTTTATATTTAGCAATTTAGACTGAAACTTTGTAGGCTAAACTCATTGTACTAGTTCAAAAAATATCCAACCACTTACAATGCATATTTGTTTCAGACCAACCAATTCAAATTATATCAGCGAATCCCAACAATGTAGTTCATACACAAGTAATAGCAACGGTGAGTGTAAATGCTTATTTATATCACTCTTATTTTGCTACATAACATAACTTCATGCCTGTTATCCCCGGAGAAGGCAGAGGTTTTTTACACACCTACTTTTCGCCAGTTATGTTTCGGTCCCAATGTAATAGGGGGCGAGCCTAGTGCTATCTACCGGGCACATTGTTAAGCGAGCGATAATTTACATATTTAATACACACATAACTTCGAAAAGTCAGAGGTGTGCCCGGAGTGCTAGGCGATCGGACCCGAGACCATCGTCTCGGCTGTCCGTTACGTACACCACTAGGCTATCGCCGCTTATTTTCTTATTTTGCCATCTATTATTTTAATAAAGCTAAGAGGCCTATTGGTCCTACTATACAGCTTTCTACACTGTTTTTAAAATTGCCTGAAAGATGTTCATATCAAATGAATCGTTTTTCTTACTAATGGTATGTAATGTGTACCGATGTGTAAAAATAATCTAAAATTCTGTATTTTGCATTATTGTTTTAAACTTAATAAATTCATCGACGTTATAGTCATTGTTTTCGATGCAAGAATGTAAGTTGTTATTGTAATAATTTTAACAAGTAATAGTGAAATAAAATGTACACGGTAACATTTCAGAATCACCACGTGACGCCTCCCCGGCCGAAGATCCACTTCTGTGGCGAGTGCGGCAAAGGTTTCGCAGCTAAACACGGCCTACTAGCGCATCAAAGGAGGTAATATTGTTTTCTAGCAAAAATATCTATCTATACATATAAATAGTTGACGTCATTCTCTCTTCCCGTTGGCCTGTATGAATGCGATAACATCTAACACGGCGTTTTACGTGAGCGGTCTGGATACGATCGCGGTGCGGCGCGGAAACAAGCAGTTGATACCTATTAACGTGGCCTACGTGACTACATGCACGTCGCACGATCAATTGTTTTGATATGATAGTCGCGCACGAAGAACAAAGTTGTCGAGTCACACCGCACACCGCACTGCATTGAATTCGCTCGGGTCGAGTTCCCTCCGCCTTCGCGTTGAGTCGCGCACGTAGCACGCCGCGTTGGCCCGCCCTCACATGGGCGTGACCATTAGTCCCATGTACGCCTGGCGTATGTCCAGCGTGCGCTCAGCTTTCACTCTGTAGTACAAACCCAACGCCGGACGCACGCTTGAAGAACACGCATCACCCATGTAAGGGAAACCATAGGGCTCAATCAGACAGTGAGCGGTCACGCGGTCAAGCGTTCAATCGGTCAGTTTTGCGTTCTTTGTGTTATATTACGTTACATAGATCGCGTGACCGCTCTCTGTCTGATAGAGCCCTTAGTCTCGATTTTTTGTGCACTGTACGACTATGAGTCTGTGACATCGTAAATCATAGTAATTGTTTGACCATTATAAACATAAGTATGTGTTTGTTCAGACACCCGGACGGCAGCTGTACGCTACGCACGCACGTGTGCGACCAGTGCGGGAAGGCGTTCTTCCAGAAGAACCACCTCATGCTGCACCAGAGACAGCACATGGACCTGCCGCCCCGCAGCGTGAGTATACCACACCATCTGTCCCTCTGCTGGCCACGGAACTATGCCCACTTTCAGCCGAATTCAATAACTGGTCCAATCCAAACTTTCGAGACTATGGCCGACATTTACGTAAGGTTCAATGAAAATATGTCAAAAATATGTATCGCTAATCTCCAAATTCATAGATAGATCCAATGTTGAGATCGACGCACAACGGAATGAAAAGGATAAGTCCATCACGACACTGAATACAAATTTACATAGAAGCTCATTTCTTAAAGCAACTATCGCCAGTGTAGTTCGTAATTAGCGACGCTGGTGTCGTTCTCCGTCTCTCTTACTCTCATAGTTAAGATACAAAGGAGAAACGTTCTTCTCTCTTGCACTCGTAGAGACAGCTGTCACAGCGCGATTGCCACGCCGCCAAGCGGCAATTTAGGTCACAGAAAGTTTGTCTACAGAGCGCCCATAATAAATGCACGTCTATGTAAATATCTGAGCTCTTTGACCACGCTACTCAACCTGTGACAGACTTCAGGAGTTATACTTTACATAACACGTGAAACCGTAGATAAGTAGTAGCGATAGCCTAGTAGACATCAACAACCTGCCATGCACAGAGAATCGAGCTCAAACACTTTAAACTCACGGCACGCGCCACTGACTTTTTAAAGTTATCTACATATTAAATTGATAATTATCGCTGGCTTCGTGTTTCGGATACACTAAAAGCACGTCAAGCCACCGGTCTCGGCTGTCACATAGATCTTTGACAGTCGTCAGTAATGCTTTAACTTACCGACACTGTTCGTACCTAGGCTATGCAATGTAGTTATATCTCCGGCCTGCGGAGATCTACCAAAGTACGCAGAAGTTGGCTTTTCCTCCGAACAACTGCCGTCTGACCTCAGTAACATAGCTATGACCGTTAATTTTGTTTGTTTATGTTACAGCAAGTCCAATCCGTGGGCGCGCAACAAGCCCAGCAGCAAGCGGCGCAACAGGCCGCGCAACAGGCGCAACAGGTACAGCAACAGGTACAGCAACAAGTGCAGCAGCAACAACAGCAACAACAGCAGCAACACCAGCAACAACAGCATCAAAACAGCCTCGACATGGAGCAGGACCATCAGCAGGCCACGCATATACAAGTCGTGAGTGACAACATAATAATTATATTCGTAAAGCTCTGGGAGGCCACTCCTAACACAATTAGAGTGGCCGAATATTATGCAAATCTCATATAGTTGAAACTATTGACACAAAGAAGAAGTTACACCTGCTGTTTTATTTTATTTTTGTAAGTTGCTACATTGTGTGGGACGGCATAAACAGTCAAATTACGGAACTGTGGCTAGGAAAAGAATGGCGCTCTACTTGACTCTTTTATGATGCTTGACGTCACTGGTATACAAGGGTATTTTGTCACTAAAATGTGCTATGCAGCGATAAAGGTAGCATATAAAAGCTAAGTTACTAAACAATGTGACCATTTCTATCTATAACAAGCATAGCACATTTCGGTTGGAAAGGCACTCTTGGATTTGACCACTTATAGTAAAACGGGCAGTAACTCCGCTGCTAGGCATGGGCGTTTTCGGATTTTTACGCAAACCGATAAAAATCCGATTTCAGATTTTTAAATCGATTTCAAAAATCGATTTCAGTAGCGGATGTTGGAGCGTAGCGTACGACAAACGTAAACAATCGAAATCTGCAATTCATAAAACCGCCAAAATCCAAAACGATTCGCTCGTCGCAAAGCACAATTCGCTTCATCTCTTTCGCTCTTTCAACGGATCACTAAGTTAGAAAGAAAAGGAAATGAAATTCGTTCTCTCTCATTCTAACTAACTAGTCGTTTGGTAGAGTGAAAAAGAACTAATGAATATGAAAACTATCGGTAACGTTAGCTTTAGATTTACTTTGTAGTTTGGTTGCGCTTGCACCGTTTGGTTCGGATTTGTGTAGTTTGCGTTATCGTGGTATTGTTTTACGTTTTCTAAAATCGTTTTTTTCACATTGGACTATCGATACGATACGATTTCTGCCTGCAATCGGATTTCAGATTCGTTTTGATATATCCGTCTCATGCCTATCCGCTGCCCTTTTTCACTTTAAAAATAAATATAAAACCATTTTATATACTACTCATTCTAGCAACATACTTAAATATCAAAATATTCATCAAATGAAATCTTGCAGTGCTTGACAAGTATTGAAGTGAAGAAGGAAAATAATGTCGAGTGAAGTTTTGTGTAGCGGGAATCAGTTGTCTCTTGCACGGCGTACTGGATGTTACAAACGTTATATATTTTGTTTACTTTTCATTGATTGTATCATAGTAGATGAGTAGATAGATCATTGAAATTATGTTAGAAGTAAAAATCTGGAGTAGATATCTAGTAGATTTGACGCCGTTAATTAATTTTATGAGTCCAATTTCCATTCACGTTGATGTCGCCGTTGATACGTATTTGGAAGTAGAAATATTTCTTATTGTGAGTAATAGATATTGACGACTTGAATATGCAAACATATGTCTCACACGTGTTTAGTTGCGAACTACCTAATTCGCAAAACGACACAGTATGTTTGAGCGGCAGAATGTCGATCGAATCGAGGTAATTGAATCCTTGGTAAAAGTCCGAGAGGATTTTATTTATCCTCGGATGGAACCGAACCTATCATCAACCATTCGGCCTCTATAGAAAATTATGTTAAGTAACTTCAGTTTCTTTACATAGGCTAAATATCTATGCATAAGTATTCAATTATCGTTGGTTTTGGATCGACTGTAAAGATATTTTTATTTGTTAAGACACGTGTACATAATAAAAATATGTCAATATACCTATTAATGTGATACGGATTTTAGAAGTCATACCAAAATATTGAGTACCTAATATGAATGTATTTAGAACAATGTAGTTGATATCTACAAGTGATGAATAGATTTTAGCTTTACTATTATGTTGTACGTATTATAGTAGTGTAACCAAGTGACAGAATAAGAATGTATTAAGAACGATATGTTGTATGTCTGCAGGTGACAAATAGATCGGGTCAGGTGATAGGCAACCAGATCGTGGTAGGCACGGTGGGCGTGGGCGTGGGGCGGCGGCTCATGGCTCCACAGCTGCACATCGTGGGACGCGACAAACCCCAGCTCGCCCACCTCCCGCACAAGCACCACGCCGCCAGGCAACATACCACCAGGTAAATACACACCACCAGGTCACTACACTACACCAGGTAGGAACACTACACCATGTAACTACACACAACCAGGTAACTACACACAGCCAGGTCACTACACACAACCAGGTTACTACTGCACTACATATCACCAGGTAACTACATACTACCAGGCAACCACACTACACCAGGTAACTACATAAAACCAGGTTACTACACAACACCAGGTAATTACACTACTCCAGGCAGCTACACCACAACAGGAAACTCACAACACCAGGTAACCACACTACACGAGTTAACCCATTTAGCTCCAAAGGAAAACTAGCAGTGAAAATTAAGGAAAATCTTTATTAATTGGTTGATACAAGTACTATTAAATGGAAAACATAAAAAAAATGAAAAAATAATTTTCTTCCTTTGGAAAAAATCGCCGTCCTCAAATGGGGACGGTAGGATCATGTGGAGTGAAAATGTTCGAAGCATATTTTTTCAATGCATAAGGTTGTTAAACACTTTTTGCATTGCCAACGAGCTTTGCTATGACACACGGCACATCGCAGTTGTTTGGGCTATATGACCTATTCCGTCGCAAGCTTGGCACCACAGAAGCTAGAAGTCGCGAAGATTGACCTTTTGAATGTCTCAAGTAATGACGAGCAATATAGCGCCTAAACTGAAGCTGATCTAGCTTGGTATCATTTGTCAGCAGGTGGAGGCGCCATGCATTTGCAACTGCGAGATCCAACATGTACGTAAATAACACCCACCACCATTTTTTCCCACGTATGGTACAGTGAAATAGACTGATCTGCTCGATCTACACCGCCCATACCTTTATTATAACTTTGAAAAACATGCGGTATATCAACGTCCACGTTTTTCTTCTCAACAGCGCTCCAGCGTTTTACTTTTCCTAGAGGAAGGACGCTATCATAGTTTGACCCATTGTACAGACACTATTATCTAGCCACCGATCAAAAAGAACTTGATTGACACTGTCGAAACGGTAATCAAACTCGGCGCGGTCTTTCTTTTTCATATCCGTTACAGCAGCTAGTGGGCACTTTTAGTTCTACCTTCACATACAGTACCCGTCGCACGGAAACCAAATTTACGTAGTTCTCGAAGCAAATCAAAACTAGTGAAGAAGTTATCAAAGAACACGACATGATCTCTGGAACTTGTACCGAGTTTATCAAGCAATTGCTTCACTACTCTTGTTTCCAGTGGCTCTGCAGAATTGACTCCTGGCGATTTCCCACAGTAAATGTCGAAAGCGTAACAGTATCCATATGAACTTGTGACCATCCAGATTTTGTAACCAAATCGCACAGGCTTGCCCCGTATAAATTGTTTCGCGTAAGTCTGCGTGTCTTGCTGGATCATGACAAAAACTTCATCGACAAATATCTTTTCAAAAATTTGTAAAGGTGTTTGATTCCTCAAGTCATTTATCAATTTATCGAGACGCGCTTGCACATTTCCTTCATTGGGAACCAATGGGTCGTAATTTGGCTGGATCTTACGCCAGCGAGGCGCTTCGATATTAGTTTTCCGTCTCTTAGTTTCTGAAAGAGTTTCCTCATCACTGCTATCCCATTCCTCTTCACCTCGAACTGTAAACACTTCCACTCTACCTGGTATATCACGCGGAATGTCGTTAGTTTGGATATTATCCTCATCACCTTCTTCTACGTCGGTAAGCACACTTGGTTCTGGAGGTAATGTCACTAATTCTATGATGGCAGCATCGTCTTCTTCAAGCATCACATCATGGAGTGCTTCTTCAAGCCCATGGTACTCGTTGATGCTGCAGAATGTTCGCTTAGTCATAGTTTCTCCAAAAATTACCTAATGACAAAAACACGAAAAAATTATCGCTGATGTGCCCACTGGCCCCAAATGGGGACACTAATATAAAATCACATTTCTTCTGTTGACTGTTAAACTATTTACGATAAATTTGACTATATTCAATAGTATACACTATATTTATGTATTTTACGTAAAAAAAACAATAATCCTAGACGAAAAAGTAAAAATTATAAAAGACTTACTTTAGGTAATCTCTAATGCTTGAAACGGCTTCACAAAATGCACAGTAAAATCACCGTGAACTAATATTATTCACTTTTCGACCTAATTACATGTTACAAACTTCTTAACCTTCAAGTATTCCAAGTAGAAAGAAGTGAAATATATAATGTTAATAAATTGAGGGTATTTATAAAGGTGTCCTCGTTTGGGGACGGCTGGGCTATATGGGTTAACTACACACCACCAGGTAACTACACACAACCAGGTAACTATACTACACCAGGTAAACTCACAATGCCAGGGAACTACACTACACCAGGTAAACTCACAACGCCAGGCAACTACACTACACCAGGTAACTACACAAAACCAGATAACTACACTACACCAGGTAAACTCAAAACACGAGGTATAATCCTCACAACACCACACCAGGTAACTACACAATATGAGGTAACCTCACAACACCAGGTAACTACACTACACAATCACACGGTGGAAACTCAAATTACAAACTGTCTCGACTCTGGCACGATTGCATTGGAAGCTAGCAGAGGTAGTTTGTGAGTCTCTTGGTGATATTGTTCGGGGTCTACTCATTTAAACCACTGTTGTATGTTTTACTTCCCTTAATGCCGGGAAAACTATAATATCATATCAAAAACTGACACTTTGCGTAATAAAAACCCTTCTCATTTATTTTCCACAGTGGCGACGCGAAAGAAGTGGGCGGCTTGGTTCTGTCCGCTGGTCGGAACGGGCTGATAAAATACGAGATCTCACTGCCCCAGCCAACGTCGGTGGTGCAAGTGCAGCAGCTGGACTGAGTGAAGCGAGAACCAGACGAACCCATGCTCGTTTGGCTAAAGAAGTGACTCTGAAGTGTGCAGTGTACAGTGACAGTGAAAGTGAACGATCGAATGTGCTAGTGTGTGCGCGACACCGTAGGGGACGATACTAGGTGAAGATATCGGCAGCAACTTGGTTGTGTTACCTTGACATAAGTTATGTATTGCTAAGTGAACATAGCCAACTCTGAGAGGGTTAGTCGATGGCTTGTCTGTCTGTCTAGAAAAAGAATGCTCCTTTTAATTTTAAGGGATTGACTACTTGCGATGATTAATGGCATTTTTGTATGCCCCATTGCTACAGTGCTAGTAGAAAAAGGGTTGTGTTTTTACTGTCTGAGCGTACAAAAAGTACTTACTTCCATGTAAATTCTTCTTTGAATAACATTGTTCCTTTGTTAACTAGTATTCTAGTTATGTGTTTAGATGTGCGTCCTTAAATGTTTAATATTAAAATCCACTGCCATGGTATAAGACTACCAAAGCGAAAGCAATATTATGAAGATATTTGTGATTTTATATAGATATTTGACAGTAATCAGACTTGCCCCCGCACTAGCATGCTCGATCTACAAACTTGGTACATTTTTTATAATGTGAAAGAATTTAAAGTGTAAAAATGTGAATAGTGTATTGGTACTGAAGCAACTTGGTTATTATAAACTTTATTAATTCGGTTACAAGGACATTGTGGTGCAGATTAGATATGCTTGGCTTTATAGATACAAAGATTTGGTAAATTAATTTTTTACTCTGGCAATCACCTCAAAATGTAATGTGAGTGAATATCGTAAAGTTAACTCCGCCCATTCTTAAGTACAAACAGAGTGATTGCCAGTGTAAAAACCACTCCCTTTTTTAAGAGAAATGCATCCAACAGTTTTATTACGATCGTCAACTAGACTTATTACTTATTTTTGTATCTACAAAGCTGACTCAAATATCATTTGTTAAAAATATTGGACTAAAATCTAAGCCTAAATTAAAAATAATGCCAATAGATTGGAAAGCTTTATTTAATGTATAGACGTCTGCCTTACAATAGAGCCTTAATTTTATCGTTTTTATTATCCTATAGGTATAGAGAACTTGGGAACTACTTAATTTCGACGGCAATAATTGTGAAACTGATTTATTCATTTATGTATTATAGTGGTGTTCTAAAATTTAGAACATTATGGTGTGTAAAAAGACAAGGATAGAAGCATGTTTTTTGTTTTCTTGTAAATTAGTGTAGACATAAGGGCAATATAGTTAGTTAGTTAACTCTTGTACATATCAACATGTTTTTACGGCACTGAACGGCGGATTTTGTAATAAAATGTACAATCTCTATGTAGGTATTTCTGCATTTAAGTTTTGTTTGTGGATAAGTCATGTACTTTGGTTTGTTACTTCGGCTAGTCATTCCGAATGGACTGACTAGGTAATCAACTTTGCACATTTTCGCTTGTAATACTAGCGATACAGACCAGGACATGGATTGAAGCTTAATCTAACTGCAGTCACTTCTATAGGTTTTATGCTTTGATGATTATAATATCCTTAAAGAAGCTGTTTGTTTTGCCATACTATATAATTACTAGACGATGCCAGCAGCTATGCTGCCACATTTTTTTTATTTAACTGTTTTTGCCCGATCCCATGGGATTTTCGGGAAATACCTCCTTAGTGCATCCCTACAGTCCCCAAGGAACATACATGCCAAATTGCAGCTTCCTGCGCCTAATAGTTTTGGCTGTAGCTTGTCTGTCAGTCAGTCAGTAACACAACGATTTTATATATACAGATTATCAGCTCTTGCAACATCAGTCGCTTTCGGTCAATTGCTTCCAATTTTGCACGTTGGGCGGAGTGGTTTAAGCGGCCGCTTCGCCAAATTCGATCTCCGCACGGGACAACATTTTGAGTGAGCTACAAATAGTTGTTTCGTGTCTGGATTTCGTTTGTTCTGCATGCCCATTGGTGTTTTTAATATAAGATACCCATCAAACGTTACTTGCTTAAACCCAGAAACAGACGCACATTTAGATTTAATTATAATATGGGTGGAAATAATCTGACTGTTTGCGTGTCGGCCCAAGTTTTCCCAACAGAGTGAGTAGCTGTTGACATCCCAAGTGCATGACTCGTCTCTTACTTTATAGGCGTCACGTCGAATAAGCTTTCGTTAAGTACATATTAATTATTCAGTGTTTCTTTTAAATAAACGGCAGGTTAAAGGATGAGTGTAATGTGCAATCAAAATTCAAGATTAGATGGTTTATAGATCTGAGTTTTATCTTATATATTGTGAATGTGGTGCAACTTGGCTGCGAAAAGTACATTGGCAAGTAATATCTAAGCAACAATACGTATTGTGTGCTTGTATAGGTTTTGGAATGGTCACGATATTTCATTGAACTATAGCTACTATATCAGTAGAACCTAGTCTAAAATACATATTATTAATTGCCCAAGTGTAGCATATTAACTAATATTATGGTGAATCATGTTAATTCAGTACTCTTCTTTGGTACTCTCTTTGGGCTATTTATTTACCAATATAAATCACGATAAATTTATACATAGATCTAATATATAAAATTCTCGTGTCACAGTTTTCGTTCCCATACTCCTCCGAAACGGCTTGACCGATTTTGATGAAATTTTTTGTGCTTATCCGGTATCTATGAGAATCGGCCAACATCTATTTTTCAAAAAAAAAAATTTTGCAAAACAAAGTTTGCCGGGTCAGCTAGTTTTTATATATTAATTGATCAGTTTCTCAGTGTTTTTCCTCTCAATCCGCATTTATTTATACCTGTGTGGCTAATTATGTTGATATATTATTATTTCCACGTAAAGGTGCTACAGTCTCCTATGTTTTTTACGAAATTCTCGTGCAATATTGAATGACAGAGCACTATGTTCGGTTTATGTATATGGTCACATAATTGCCGACTGTATTATACGAGCTAGTGCAAGTCTACTTAGTGACAAATTCGTTTAAGGTACTTATAATTAAAAGCCAAATATTTTTTTAATCTATTTTTCTATTGAAAGAATTTGTGTAATATTGCTTAAGGTCAAGTTGCATCACGAGTATTCACGCGAAAGTATACTATTGCGAGCAGTGTTATTTAAGGTTCGAATATAATTTTAGGCGTGAGAATGTGATGGCTACCATTAGAGTTAGATCACTGATATTTCGATAATTTAAAGAACTGTGAAAAATGTCGGATGCTTTTTGATAATTAACAAAATTTCACAAATTGTATGGTAACAGATACGGTCTTAAAATTTTCATAAAATAATATAAAAATGTTTGAACTAATCTGGAAAAATGTACTTATTATACTTTTTGTCCAATCAAGTGTTTCTGCATGTTATTTACCTAATCCTTGTAAATTTTTATGGTTACTTCAAATTGGTTAGTATTCAATATCAAAACCAGAATTGTAAACAGTTCTTGTTATTCCTTACATGTATTAAACATGTATTAGTGGCCAACTGAAAGTTTTCCATTCGTCTATGAGTATTTTAGAATAATTTTCTAAATGTTCTCTTCCAAAACAGATTCCTTGACTAGAATTATAAAATTTGTATGAACTACCAATCATTCCATTCTGAAACTTGTCATATGAGTGTGTTTGGAGTTAATGTCTTCCATATAACTTTTCGAGCCATAAACAACACTGTTAAACCAGAAAAAGATAAAAATAGCACGTGTCTATTCCTATTATTTTTGGTATATAAATTGAGAATCTAGTCTGTGATAGGGATTGTCTATTTCTGTCTGTAAAATGTTATTTTTGTTTATATAAAAACGGCAATTATGGTAATGACTTAAAAAGATTCAAATATTCTTATCATGAATTCACAATACAAGGAATGATTAAAAATGTAAATCAATAGTAATTATAAAGTTTTAGGGCTTATTTCACTACTGACAATGAAACATTTTAACATTTATTATACATTTTTTACGCTACAAAATGTTATTAGGTCTGCTCATTGTAGTTATACAATGAGATGACATAACATGTTTTTATTCTTTTTTATTTATAGACTCACGCCTGTATCCCAGAAGGGGTAGGCAGAGGTGTAACATTAGTAACATTACACCCACATTTCGCGAATATACCGTAATTTTAGGTCCCACGTAATAGGAGGCGAGCCTATTGTCGTAACCGGGAACATCACCAGACTTCGTGCTGCTACTGAGAATTCGGAAAAACTCCGTAACAATTTTGCCCGACCCGGGAATCGAACCCGGGACCTCCGATCAGCAGTCGCATACGCTATGCACTGGACTATGGAGGCAGTCATAACATTTTGTGTTAGTTAAATAATTTAAAAATATTCATTCATTAAAATCATGATTATCACTTGTGAAAAAAGCCCTTTATCTATTTATTGAATTATTTATTCAAATGGCATATTACGGACAGAACAATGGAGAGTATGTTCAGAAGTGTACAGTATTATTGTATAATGTGGATTGCGTTTAATGATCCTATTTGAGAGCCAGGGCGCAAGGCTCGCACTTATGTGTTTATTTTATTTTTATTATTATTTTGAATCTTGACAAGTTGTTTGCCATTAACTTACATGTAAATATTATAGTGGATATCTATAATTTTTATATTAAATGAGAATATACATACCATAATCGAGTTGTTGTATTATTTTGTCATCATCCTTTGCTGTTGATTCACCAGCTAAAATATTTAAAAATAATATCTTACATAGCTATAGGTTCAGTAAGTATCTATATTTTGAATTTTTGACTGCACGATTGACGTTGTGGTTTCAGCGGCCGCCTCACCGCCTGATACTGCGCTGAGTTGGGGGTTCGATGCCGACACGAAACAACACTTTGTGTGATTCATTTTATTTATTTATTTACATTTTCATAGACTCACTGTATCCCCAAAGGGGTGGGCAGAGGTATAATGTTACACCCGCATTTCGCAATGAAATTTTAGGTCCCACATTATAGGGGGCGAGCCTATTGCCGTTACCGGGCACATCACTAGACCTACTGAGAATTCGGTAAAACCCAGTAACACACTTATCCGTACCCTGGAATTGAACCCTCCGATCAGCAGTCACATACGCTATCCACTGGACCATGGAGGCAGTCATTCATAAATTGTTGTTTCATTCTAAGACGCAAACGGGTGTTCATTGTGCCCGTTAGTTGTATGTTTGTAAAGTCCACCGCGACAGCATTTACACCTAGTGCGGGAGTCTAGGGAATGCAAATCTCGCGAGATTTGGGCTCAAGCGAGATCTCGCGAGTTTATGAAGCCAATCTCGCGAGATCTCGCCAATTTCGAGATCTCGCGAGATTGGCAATTTTGTATGATTTTTTGTAAATAATCGCAATATATTTGAATAAATTAGGACAAAAATAATAACTATTTTAAATATTATAAGATAAACATTATTTTTCACGAATTTTAATAGATATGCTTCAAACTTTGTTTGACGTACCTATCTGTCTATATTTTTTTAATAAACTTATAAAGTAAACTTTTATTTACGGATCTGTCAAATAAGAAATGAAAGAAACAACTAGTCTTCGCTTCTAATATCACACAAAAATATTTCAGTAATAAAACATTTATTATACAATAAACAAAACAACGAGAGGTCAAAAAAAAAAACTTACCTATGTACTTATCACCTATGTTACTAAACTGATTATCAATTAGGTAAATAAAACTATATCTACTCAGTAGACCTTTTAGATATTACAGATTAATTAACAAAATATACCAATCAAAGGAAATATTGGTTCAGTTCAAATCACAAGCCATTATTACGAATTAGTTTCAAAGTAGCTCCTTCAGAAGCACAAAATGTCCAAATAATCGTCTGCTAAACGGCTTCCTTTGCTGTTGGCCAGATAACGAGCCGCTGAGAAGGCCCTTTTGACTCCCCGGACTCGTATAAATTCATTTCATTTTTTATTAATGCCGATACCGACAGATTGCAACTCCGTCCGCGTCAGTTCGCGCTTCGAATAAGACGTTTTTATGCTCGAGTGCAATCTCGTAAATCTCGCGAGATCTCGCCCTTTTTTCGACCGAGATTAATCTCGCTCAAAAAGGCCGAGATCTCGCGAGATCGAGATCTCGCGAAACGAGATTGCATTTCCTATGCGGGACTTACCTTTATGAACACAAAACACATTTTCTTAAACACGATGTTCTTACAATATCAGGGAAATAAATAAGAAATAGTAGGTATACATAAGATAATTTTCGTATAGATTGCGCGTATCCGCGCGCAATGCTCGCATACTCAGCGCTGCTATACAGGGTGTCACAAGACCCATCACCAAGCCGAAGTCTACTCGTTTTGCACATCATGCCAAGTCATACTACGCGAAAATAGTACCTGGGAAACAAAAAAAATTTTTAAGCTTAAAAAAATTTACATCTTTTATTACCAGCAATGTATAGCGCGCACTTGCAGACAATGCAGACATCGTACCTACGCCGGCCGTATCTACCTACACCGTGCGCCGCGGTGGCGGTGGCGACAGTCACGTGGTCGCGCGGCCGAGGCGAATGACCTCGCAGCTGATTGCTGGTACGCATAGTCATACCACAGTCAAATAATTCATGTAGCGTAGCAATTGTTATATTTTTCTAAAATAAATAGACGGTGTTTGAATAAGTAGGTATTGTTTAAATGTGGCAGCCCTAGCCTCCTCACCCTTGTCTAGACGTTGTCGGCTTTTTCTTCGAGATCAAAGGCGTCAAACTACTGTATGTCTTTATATACTGTGGTCATACTACGCGTCGGGAACTTTAAAGCCGTTTATTATAGGGAAATATTGGAAATTTTGTTTATGTTTATTTGGCAGAAAGTGTACATTTATCATTCTAAACACGATTTTGGAATAATTCGAAAAAAACATTCGTGACTTTGAGCCTCAATATCTCCTGAACCAGTAATTTCCCAGGTATGGTGCCGAAGTAAAAAATGATGGTAATAATTGGTACCTACTATATGGGGTTTCAGTTTTCGTTAAGGGTCTTTTTACACCCTGTATATGTAGGTATGTGTGCCAGCTCCTATTGAAATAATTTTAAAATTTTAATTAAAGTGAATGGTACTTTGAAATGTAGTTACCTTACCTACAGTGATTACTTGACCTTTAACCACAGAGAGTCCTCACCGTTACCAATAAACCCTCGACGTCTCCAGGGAATGTCCAAAACGAGTTCTTTTTACAGACGAAATAAGTTAGTCAAGTGCCCCGCATTGAAGAGAAGGTTTGTACATTTTTCACAAGTAGGGAGTTGGCGGCGCTTATTCGCCGGGGCCGCAGGGTCCTATAAACTCGGAGTGTATTCAGTTGTCCAAATTGTTTCGTCCCTTTAGTGCGTTTGGCAAGATTGCGAGCGTTTTTATGAAGGATGGTAAATTGGCGACGCGGTGCGAATGGCCTGCGCCGCGTCGAATTGTTGAGGGCGCAACGATTTTAGCTTGTTTTATGTGCGCCACAATTGAATTGTCTTGTTTTATGTTTGCAAGTGCGCAGGGACTTCATAGCATGTATAAAAATATATAAAGATTACATTTTTAGTATAAATCATAAGAAATTTTTATGCTTTCACGCAAATGCAAAGTATAGACTTGCGATAGAGCGCTGGAGGGAACAAAATTATATTATCGTGTCCCAAATACACTGCCGCTATAAATAAATTTCAGTGTAGGTTGTTTAGATTAGACACTTATTACGATTTTAGGATGTTATTCTGATCGTAATATTTAAAGTCAAAGTTGGGATAGGTAATAGGTGGTAAAGCTACCTGATTGCCTGATAACGCAGTGACATAGGTAATATCAACTAATGAGCACAGAAATACACCACACGATGGTTCGGTGATTGTATCGAGGCAATGCAATAGTGCCACATTTAGTGTTGTGGTTTCGTTTCGCAGACAAGACAATACAATAACAAAACAAAGTAAAGTCTGGGAATAGGTTTGACTGCATGGACTGCACAGTGGTTATTAAGCAGTCGCCTTACCCATTGGCGTATATAGCAGGTTGTTTGCAGATTGGAAATGCTAAGCTGGATTTCTTAGGAACTTCACACTTCGTTTTTTAAGGACTCAGGCCCATCCTGAAAAACAACCCTAGATACGCATTGGCCAGCGCCAAGAATCGTACATCATAGGGAATCGCATTAAAAAAATTTTTAACGATGCAGCGATGTAAGTTTACTCTCAAGCGTGGTTACCCTAACAGTACAATGTATCTCATCTTACAGTCCGATCAGGCGGTCGTATTCCAAGCCGGACCATTGATCAAACCCTATAAAAGATTCTGTGTCTCCTCGTCAAAGGAATCGGCTCAGAATAAAGTAATATCCGATACAAGGGTATTTTAGTAGCGGGCCTCGGAGGGTCAAACAAACCCTGTTTATGACATGCACAACGAGTTTAGATAGCTACGTTATGTGGGTGTCATTTCCCGGGTATAGTTTTATAGCGGCTAAGATAGAATTCGTTTTCTTACGCCTTCTGCTGTTGATTTATGGCTGTGAAGTTGTGATTCGTTTATCAAGTCGCGTTGATAAAGCTGGTCGTGTTGCTAGAAGAATAAATAGTAAACATTTCTCCTCATATAACATATGTGGTAGGTACTTAATAAGACTTACCTTTGTCTGTCGAATGGGCTTCCTATTATCACAGTCTATTAATAACTGTGCATTATAATGTCTTCATATAAAATCTCGTAGACACACATACGGTGAACAGACCCTGGCCGGTTCAGTTGGCTCCTCACAAAGATAGACCTGAGGTCGAAAGCACTGGGATTTAGGCTTAACGTTGGACGGACTACTTACAATGACCCAGCAAGCCAAGTGCGTGTGGGACCCGCCCAGCTGCTAAACGCCCGCTGGACTAAGTATATGGCAAGGTACCTACAATAACATTATTAATTAAGTATGTCTATCTCCTGTGCGTAGTGTTGCCCAAATGCAAGAACAAGACGAGACTTAGCCAGTCTTGGTCTTGGTCTTGCGCCAATACACCTGGTCTTGGTCTTGGTCTTGGTATTGCGCTCCCAGTCTTGGTCTTGGTCTTGGTCTTGCAGCAAGAGTCTTGCAAGTCTTGCAATTACCTATCAGTCTATTACTATTTATTAAAGTTTTTAAATCTTAGAAAAACGTATTAGAATTGGAACATTGTGAGCTTGAATTAACACAGCCATAGTAAAGATCAAGCAGATTAATAAATAACTGAAGATTTGATAAGAAATTCGAAAAATCAACTGACCTATATATCGTTTTCCATGGAAGTAACTGTTTCTTAATAAACATTTATGATTTATAAGCTTACATTTGCTAAAACATGTAAAAAAAACAAATTAATTACAATAACTTGACTGTATTTTAAAGAACAATATCTGTCTAGAAAGAGATTGAACCCTCAACTTATATGAAATTTAATAAAAGAGTTTTACGATTTATCATTTATTTCAATAAAAAATAAAATACAACACAAATCAAACATAACAGTACCTACACAACAGCTTTATCATTAGGTTATGTTACTTTATATCAATTCTTTTGACCAAGAATTAATACAAAGTAATGCGCATAGATCCAGTTTTTCATATTCTTTGATACAGTTTTTTGCGTCTCATAGAATTCCTAAGCGTACCTATACACCGAACTGTTACACCTAACTACTCCGTGAAATAGCGCTAAGTCCTAGCTGCAAGACGCAAGAGTCTTGCAGGCTTAGTCTTGTTCTTGCTCAAGTCTTGCACGATCAGTCTTGGTCTTGGTCTTGCTAAAAATACGCGAAAATGAGTTATATATACCAAAATACTCCTTGTAGTTAATACTTTAATATCACAAAAACAGTCCAAGTAAAATTCCAACGGATCATGTTATAATGACCGTAAGTTACCAACCCACATGTATGGCAGGTCATTCATTTTTATATTGACATCGCTCCAAGCTACTTAATTCGTTATTGAGAAATTCACATTTACGAAAATATTCTAAATCACATGTTACTAAAACGATTCAAGCTACTTGGATAATTATTAATCTAAAGACATAATTAAACGAAAACAATTCATGTGACATGGATTGTTTTCGTATTATTCAATTTAATTACTTAAATTGACTAAGTGAAAAATCGAAAACAATCCATCTTACATGGATCGTTATTTCTTAATTCAACAGCTTTATTTAAAATAACTGAGGAAAACATCGATAACTATCCATGTAACGTGGGCCCTTTTATTGTACCTAGTTCATTGTGTGACTAGATTAAAATTTTGAATTATTGGAATTAATTAAAAAACTGGAGATTGTTGTGGATTATTTTAATAATACCTTATTCATTAAAGAGTGAATGCAGAAGAATATAATATTACTTACTGATTATTTGTGGGTTAAACGATTATTTGTGATGTAGGAATAATAATACTGACTAATAAATAGTTTTGAAGATATTTTTTGTGGGAATGGGATGTCTATACCTTTGCAACATTGATTTCCTTTAAATCATTTAAGTTCGTACACGTTCGTTTTCTTGCCTGCGTGTGATTAAAATTGTGGTCTAGGCTTTTTTTAATGATAAATTGGACGCACTTAAACGGAAAGGATCCAACCCTCATAGACTTAGTTTCGAGATATTCAAGTTTGAATGGTGGTGATTGAAAATTACAGATATATTAGACTATAATGAAGTTTTATTTTCTAAAACATAGAAATCTGTCATAATTCCTTATAAATTTCAGTATTTTTGTCCCATTTTAAAGCCTGGATCCTTAAGGCTAAATATGTTTATTACTCTGCTCTTTTGAAATAGTATTTTAACAAAAAGGATCCATCGTCATATTTTTATTATTATCTCGGCAAATACATCATAATGTTGGACTTTAAATTAATAAAATTAAAATGTATGTATTTATCCTTTACTTAAAACCAACACCATAATGTTAAAGTAGAGAATCAAAGACGAAATACGATTTGAACTTCAAACTTGAATATCTCGAAACTAAGTCTATGAGGGTTGGATCCTTTCCGTAAGTGCGTCCAATTTACTGTCTTGCGACTGGGTTAAGTAAGTAATTAAGTGTATTAATCTTAAGGCCCACTTGCACAACGATTCTTAAATTGAATTAACATGTATTAAACGAGAAAAAATATATTAAACACCACTAGCGTCTTGCACAACGAAAAATTTGTCGAGTAATATGATTTAAGAACTGTCAAAATTAATTACCGAAAATCGGCTGTTTAGTGGCTAATTTCATTTAAGAACTGTCACACTGATGTTGGCATCTTGTCATTAGCGACGAAAATTATCAATAATTATATAACTGGACCGGACGACGCAGCAGGGGGAGGCCTATGTCCAGCAGTGGACGTCCCTAGGCTGACATGATGATGATGTTGATATAACTGATAACAATGTACTTACCTACTTGTGTTATTGTTAACCCTAGAATCCTACACTATTTGACGCACATGTTATTCCTACACTGGGGTGCTGGAACACCCCATACTAAAATGACTGTAATCCTTACAATAAAAAAAAACAATTCATGAAAATGAAACTGAAACTTTATATTTGGCTTATTATTTGATCTTGAACACTTGTTTCTTGTAAAAAACCCAGGAATTACAACTGGTCCCAACTTCTATTTCTTCCTCGCCAGATTTGTGGTCTAGAATAGAGCTTATTTCTTCGTAATTCAAAACTCTGACAGCCATCCGAAACAAAATAAATAAACTTCATTGAATTTTACCTTCATAATATCTAAAAATATCTGTATTTAATTCATATAAGACTATTGTTTTAATAAATAATCAAACTTAATAACTTATTATATATAAATGCATCAATCGTAATAAATAAATAATCTTACGATTTTACTACACTGGGGTACTGGCGTACCCCACAGCACTTATACAGGCGACCACACAACGCGGGCCCACGTCACGGTATTGACATAACGCGAGCGGTTGACACCAAACTAAAATACTCCGACGCACGAATTCGTGGATATTAAAGAAATTGAGATATTTAGAAAACAAATCGGTGTGGGGTGCACCTGCACCCCATGTAGGGTTCTAGGGTTAATGCTCAAAAGTTTCTAGTTATTATTTGTCAATTGTCATTTCGTTGCTAGGCGACGACAATGCGTTTTGTTTTATGCTCAAAGTATATATAGTCTAAGGTTTTATGCGAAACCACACGCATAACATCGTTAAAATCGTAACAAAAAGGTTTCATGCCATGAAACAAAACGTAGAAACTACTTTACCGACCTCATAAAATGTTTAACTAAATCTAAGCGTTGTTGTCGTTGTGCAAGAGGATGCTAAATACTTTTAACTTAAATTATTTTATGCTGTTAATTCTGTTCAACCAATTTAAATTAAGGAGTGACTTAAATCAAACGTTACGCAAGTGGGCCTAAGAGTATTTTTTTTTGGTGTTGTAGATACCTTGGTGTTGGATTAGGATAATACTTACGTTTTGTAAACTCTTGTGTGACTTTAAGCATATCGTATCTTCTTAATATATAAAATCCTTGCGTTACTGACTGACTGACAGACACACTACAGCCGAAACTATTGGGCGCAGGAAGCTGAAATTTGGCATGTATGTTCCTTGGTGACCGTAGGGGTGCACTAAGAAGGGATTTCCCGAAATTCTCATGGGATCGGCCAAAACGGGTAAATTAACCCGGCGTCGTTGACGCTGGGTAATATTTACCCGAGGTGATTTTAAGAGGGTATATTTATTTTTCCTGACGTCCATCTTACTTATCCGCCAGTATAGCTGGAGATACAACTACCCTCTATTTGGATTATTGTTTACATCATTATTACGCCGCTCGTGTAGTGAGATACAAGTGTTTCAATTCAAAACGGGTAAGTTTTACCCACCGTCATAGATAGTGTAATATTTTCATGACGTATTTTTATTCGTGTTTATAATAGTTTTTACAAGTTGTTTTGTATTTTTTTTTAGTTTTTGGTCACAAATGGCTTTGACTAACCAAGATCAACGGATTTTGAGTGTTTTGGAGGAACCTGATTCTGATGATGATGGGTCGGTGGCTGCTTCAGACATAGAATATGAAGAAGTTGACTAAGTTCTCCTTTCTTTCAATTTTTTTCCTTTTAGTCTTTATTTGTTCTTTTTTTAGTAAATAAGATAATTATTTTCATAAATAAAACTAAATATCCTAACAAAAATAATTTTCTAAAAACTATCATGTTTTTCAGGTTGATTTTTCTATTGTGTATGAAAAGTAAATAAAAAAGTTATTTTTCATTATAAATTGGTACCATCTTTTATTTTATCACATGCGTAAATACTGTTTCACCAATAATCAATTAAAATGTAATATAAACTATGTATAAAACTATTGAAAAATTTCCAAATTAAAATTCGGGTAAAATTTACCCGATGTCATCGGCCGGGGAATTTTCACGTCATCGGCGCCGGGTTAAAAAAAAAAAAAGGCTATTAATGGCCTTCAGCCAGACGACTCATGCAAACCAATATTTAAAAAGCTTAACTTGTTACCGTTACCATCTCTCTACATTTACGAAATATGCATGTTTGTATACAAGAATAAAGAATTGTTTAAAACAGCAGATGAGGTACATTGTCGGAATAGGCGAGATCCTTTTAGATTAGTGTTAAGTGACATTCCTAGACGAACCAAATACAACAAAAGCTGTCTTGCAATGTGTGTACGTATCTTTAATAAATTGCCAAACCACTTTAAGCAATTAGAATTTAGATTATTTAAGAAAGAATTGTATATTTGGCTAAATGAATTTAATTTCTATAATTTAAAAGAATTTATGGATGCAAAGTTTTAATAACTATGTACATATGTAAATATTTTGTTTAAATTTTTGCATGCTATATTCTAGCGAAACATGTTTGCTCCTATATTATTGTAACACCTATTAATACCATGTTTTATGCGAATAAATTATTATTATTATTATTATAATTATTAATGCAGGCGTAGCTGCTGGCGTCCTCTAGTCTATTTATAAAATGACAACATATTTTGGTAGGCATTTTAGTTAACGATGCATATTGCATGCGAGGCAGTGCATCTAAATAGGTATGGGTTGACAAAGAGTGATGACAACCGGTAAAATAGCTAGGAGGTCAAAGATATCGGACCGTATAGTACGGTGTTTTTCAACCTGTGGGTCGCGACTACCTGGGGGGTCGCTAAACTTCTATAGCGGTGTCACAAAAGGTTGGGTAAGCTACTGCAGTAGAAAATAACAATAAATAAAGTTTAAAAAGATTTACTTACTAAGAAAAATGTTACCTCAAGGACAATCATTTGTATCAATAAACAAATAAATTGTTATGAGATCTTACGGAGTCCCGCAAGGTAGCGTACTCGGCCCTATCTTGTTTCTCATTTATATAAACAACCTATGTAAACTGAAACCAAATGGGGCTCAAATATTTTCTTACGCCGATGACACTGCTATCGTTTTTACCGATGAGATAAAAGATAAAAAAGAGTGGCATGAGTTTCTTCCAGGCTCTTCTCATAGCCCTACCATCCCGAACCTGGTTGTAAAAAAAGAATTGACGTTCATAAGTGTTGCTTTTGTAACCTATATGAATAAATGAGTTTGAATTTGGGCAGCGAAGATTGTGTGCTATCTTGGAAAGCGGACTATATACAGTCTTAATGGAGTATTTCTTGAGTACTGTTCCAACTTTGTCCGTTACTCCTTTTAGATAAGGCATGTAAGCCGGCACCCTGCTCACCTCAGGTTTACGCTCCCTGCTCTTCAGACGGTGTATCTCATTCTTGTATCCGTTACGTCTAAGTACCTCCTGAACATGTGAGAGCTCACTGTTTAAGTGTTCAGGGTCACAGAGGTCATACGCCCTGTTCACTAGGGACGTCACAACGGATGCCAAGTGTCGCGGGTAGAGATGGGTCGAGGGCAAAAACAAATATGGACAAAATGGGCATAAACTTGGCATATTGGGCATAAATGAGTTTACGCCCAAATAAACGCCCAATTACAGGGCACAAAAAATTAAAACTTTGATTTGTAAAAATTTTGCATGAACTTAACTTAAAATGAAACTTAATGTCAGTATTTTGTAAATTTTCATTTTAATCAAATAATCTGATAATTAGTGTCCGACCGAAACCGAACTTTCGGCCTTGCTCTTAGTTTCGGCCGAAACCGAAACTTACCTAAGCATGTTACAAATTTCTTTTGATAGTTATATCTGGTGTAAAGTACGGTAGATTTTACTTTATTACCGTCCAGTATGGGCACCCAGAAGAAGAAGAAGGACAAAAGAGACCAGTTAATCGTAACAACGGAGGGACGGACAGCTCCAACGCTGGCAGGAGCACTTTGATGAAATCTTCCGAATTTCGAACGACCTTGTCATTCTGATCACATCCGAAAATCTACACACACAACGCCTCAACATTGAGGTTTCTTCGTCTACTGAAGAGGAAGTAGTGAAAGCCACTCAAGAATGGTAAAGCACCAGGAATCAACGTCATCACGGCGGAAATGCAAAAAACGGACGTTTACCGCTACGAACGTGCTGACACACCTATTGTGGAACGTCTGGTCATCCGATGAGCTACCCGACGATGGGAACAAAGGTTGCCTCATCACCGTGCCTAACAAAGGACACCTAAGTGAATGTGGTAATTGGAAAGCCATTACCTTGCCCTCGAGCCCCCGACGCTATGCAATATCATCCTAGACAGATTATAGAGGGCCACTGTACCTCTCCTTCGCAAAGAGCAGGCTGGTTTCACACGAACAGATCGTACACGGACCAGATACCTTGTGTATAATCCTAGAACAGACTGGATATCAAAAAAGCCTTCAATACACAATACGCTCTGAGGTGGTGGCCTTGTATCTGGGGCGGGCTACGTGAAATTGCGGCCTCTGAGAAGATTACAAACCTGAATAAACCGTCTACAGGAAGTACTCTTGCAGCGTGACTAACGTCGTTTTGGGGGACATACCTACCAGTTCTCATGGGTGTGCGCCTAGGGTGTCTCCTCTTACCTCTCCTCTACCTTGTCATTCTCGATGGCGTCGTGCAGAAAGCTACTCACGGCAAGCGCTGCTGCATAGAGTGGGGTCTGACTGCCGAACGTTTTAAAAGACCTGGAATATGCCGATGACTTACGAGTATATATATGTTGCTTCACACAGTTCACACACGCACCGACATGCAAGCCATGCTCGTCGATCTAAAACCAGAGGCAATGGAGAGGAGACTGAAAATCAACATCAAGAAGACACAGGAAATGAATTGCGCCGCAACGATTGCCGTTGCTCATAGGAAAAGAGACTGTGGAAAGGGTCCACAAATTTCCATAATATATAGCGGTGCGAGGGTGCTCTCGCTTTCAATAATAAAATAGCGATACTTCAGGTGATGTAAAGCTCAAGATATTCTGTCCAACGTTAAAACCGTGTTGCTGTACGGATGCGAGACGTGGAAGGTCACAAAAGACATCTCGCGTCGTCTTCAGGTCGTTGTCAACCACTCCCTTCGCCGTCTTCTCGGTGTTTACTGGCCCGAGAAAATATCAAGCATAGAGCTGTGGGAAAGCTGCAGTGAAACTTTGATCGACTACAGATAGAACTTCGCAAGTGGACGTGAATCGGCCATACGCTCCGAAGGGACCCTGAACATATATCAAGGCAAGCCCTAGACTGGAATCCCTAAGAAAAGCGAAAATGTCGCCACTCTAAACAGCTGGTCAATCATCGCAGAGGCCAAAAACATAAGCAAGACCTGGAGAGAAATGAAGCGAGAAGCACAAAACCGAACCATTCAGTTCGGTCTCTGCCGACTGCCGGTCTAGAGGACATAGGATTTTAATTAAGTGAAGTCAAAATCCTTCATAGCATCTACTCAATTGTTTGGGAAGTAAACACATTTAAAATAAGGTTGAAGAATGTAATCCAAGGACAATTGCATATCGACACTTAAATCCAAGGTAAGGTAAATTGCAATATATTAGCTATAGTCGACTTTTTTTGTGAATTAATCTATTCTGCACACTCAAATATAGCTATATGAATAAAATAAGTAATAAAAATTCTGTTAAAGTTTTTGCCCAGGCAAAAGGCATTTATTCGGCGTTTACGGGCATTTATCCGGCGTTTAATCAATGCGCCCAATATGCCAGGGCATTAACCCATCTCTAGTCGCGGGTGATGATGCGAAAACGCGTTGAGATACCTGTCAGTGTGTGTCGGTTTTCTGTATACTAAGCTGAAGCTATGGAAAAGGTACGTCGATGATGTATTCTGTATAATGAAGGGCAATAAGCAAGACGTAGAACAATTCGCACACAGATTAAACTCCATACATCCGAACATCAGATTTACATTTGAAATGGAGGTGGATGGATCGTTGTCCTTTCTTGACGTAAAAGTGATAGTTAAAGACAATGGTACCCTGGGACACACTGTATACATGGCTGAACAATTATTGGAGTCTGGACCAAACCACTGGATAGAACTACATCAACCACAGGTCTTGTCCACCGAACGTCACTATTACTCCAGGATAGTGCGTGAAGCGGTTGAAATAAAAAAACACAAGAATTTCAACCGGGAGGATGGATTTAGATTATCAACAACTTGGAATCCAGTCATCAATAAGTGTAAACACCGCCGTAATGATACAGCTCAACAGTGTATAGACGTCATTAGTGTAGTGTGTCGAGGTACCGACGGTGCGATTAAAAACAAAAATAAAAATCAAGTGAGGGTAGGTGCCAAAACCCACACAACACATGGACGGCGCTGAGCTCACCAGTCCCGCCGCGACCACGGCAGAGGCAAGTCAGCCGAAACGTTGGCAAAACCGAGGTATTTATGCCTTAAATATATGATTTATCGCGAGTAAGACACGCTATATAACCTTGTATGATGTATACTAATTGCGAAACTTTAAAATCGTTTACAATAAACGTCGCTGCGGGGGGCGAAAACTCACTGAGTAACATTATTGGTGAAAATGAGTTATTGATGTCAAGCTGTCTAAAAGTACATTATCTACCTTCTGAATTAATATTTAAGGCTGTTTTTTTAATAATTTCGGAGTTATAAAAATGCGATAACTTCAACTACGCAGTCAATGGGAACAATCTACACGAAAATTCATTAAACTCATATTACATAGATCGTTTAGGCAAACTAGTACCAGTATTTTATTTGCAATGTCACTAAACGTACTTAATTACTTTTCGTTGGAACATGTTTTGATTTGTAATTCACTAACAGCCAGCAAAAACGTAACTAAATTGCGTGAATAAATAACTTAATACAAAAAAAGTATTTTTTACTCATGCGAAAAATCATTAATTCAAATATAATCGAATGACTAAAGCATAATTATGTAAAATTGACGATAGATATACATTTTAAATTATTTATTTAATTTTATTTACATAATTTAAATGATACATATTTTGGTCATATACATCATCATTCTAATCCTAACCATTTAAGAGTTATTTAAGTTCTAAGCTTCAAAATATTTTAGAAGCGATTATCTCAGTTTCTATTTTGTTAGTTAGTGAGTTTTCGCTCCACAACGACGCGCGACGATATGAATGCTGATTAAAAAGCTACTGGCCCACTTGCGTAATGTTTGATTTAAGTCACTCCTTAATTTAAATTTCTTGAACAGAATTAACAGCCTGAAATAATTTAAGTTAAAAGTATTTAGCGTCCTCTTGCACAACGACAACAACGCTTAGATTTAGTTAAACATTTTATGAGGTCGGTAAAGTAGTTTCTACGTTTTGTTTCATGGCATGAAGCCTTTTTGTTACGATTTTAACGATGTTATGCGTATGGTTTCGCATAAAACCTTAGACTATATATACTTTGAGCATAAAACAAAACGCATTGTCGTCGCCTAGCAACGAAATGACAATTGACAAATAATAACTAGAAACTTTTGAGCATTAACCCTAGAACCCTACATGGGGTGCAGGTGCACCCCACACCGATTTGTTTTCTAAATATCTCAATTTCTTTAATATCTACGAATTCGCGCGTCGAAGTATTTTAGTTTGGTGTCAACCACTCGCGTTACGTCAATACCGTGACGAGGGACCGCGTTGTGTGGTCGCCTGTATAAGTGCTGTGGGGTACGCTAGTACCCCAATGTAGTAAAATCGTAAGATTATTTATTTATTACGATTGATGCATTTATATGTAATAAGTTATTAAATTTGATTATTTATTAAAACAATAGTCTTATATGAATTAAATACAGATATTTTTAGATATTGTGAAGGTAAAATTCAATGAAGTTTATTTATTTTGTTTCGGATGACTGTCAGAGGTTTGAATTACAAAGAAATAAGCTCTATTCTAGACCACAAATCTGGCGAGGAAGAAATAGAAGTTGGGACCAGTTTTAATTCCTGGGTTCTTTACAAGTGTTCAAGATCAAATAATAAGCCAAATATAAAGTTTCAGCAGACAGTTTTGTAATTAGGTTTGGAACTGATACATGAACATTTGGAGAACCGTCCGTCACCGGATGCCAACTTAGTCCATTGCAATCCTCAAATAAGGACCAAATCCTACAAGTGCTGTTGCTCAAACTACATTTAACTTTGTGTAATAAGGCTGATTTGTGATCTCAAGTTACCTATTATGTTTAATAAAACGTATTTTAATTAATTGTTTTTTTTTTAAGGATTACAGTCATTTTAGTATGGGGTGTTCCAGCACCCCAGTGTAGGAATAACATGTGCGCCAAATAGTGTAGGATTCTAGGGTTAACAATAACACAAGTAGGTACATTGTTATCAGTTATATCATCATCATCATGTCAGCCTAGGGACGTCCACTGCTGGACATAGGCCTCCCCCTGCTGCGTCGTCCGGTCCAGTTATATAATTATTGATAATTTTCGTCGCTAATGACAAGATGCCAACATCAGTGTGACAGTTCTTAAATGAAATTAGGCACTAAACAGCCGATTTTCGGCAATTAATTTTGACAGTTCTTAAATCATATTACTCGACAAATTTTTCGTTGTGCAAGACGCTAGTGGTGTTTAATATGTTTTTCCTCGTTAAATACATCTTAATTCAATTTAAGAATCGTTGTGCAAGTGGGCCTTAATCTGCTAAGTACTACGTTACTACTGCAGGCGTTCCTATAATCTTATTTAGTTACTGCAAAAAATTAAATTTACAGTAGAAGTACTCCTGAGTGTGGCTCATGTGCTGTTTCTGGGTCTACAATAGAAATAGTACCTAATAACCAGTTACCGAGGACCCTTTATACCATACCTTCTAGTGCAATATTAACGTATCTAACCTTCCCGATGTCGCGACAACATGACAATTCAACACAGAGCTCAATCGATGATCGGTAATGAATTATTAGGTATTACGTGGGCCGATCCCGGCGGCACTGCAATGCCGGGCCGACCCGTGACGGGAGTGGAGCGAGCCCCGAACATCCCGTCTGATTACAAAAATCAGTTTAATATACTGGTCCCTCAGTGAGGGAACTTTCAGATATTAAGCTGAAAAGAACAGATACTACACTTTGATCTTAGCCAAAAGGCCGAGAAGCGATACCGATCAAACGTTTCCGAGGGAGGTCATTCGCTCGCGGAGAATCTTAACACCGCCATTCAGAAAGTGACGTCATCGGTACAGTTCCATCTAGCGGACCCCTCAGTGAGTAACGAGTATCACGTGACCTGTACCGCCGAGTTTATCGTGAACGATGACAACGATACTCGTTGTGCCAGCAACAATACACGCGACATTGTGAACAAAATCCACGAGGGGAGCTTTGTGTATGTATAGCTTAGTTATATCGAGGGATACAAAGATATTTGAATGAACCGCTATTTTAACAAATGTGAACGGATTACATTATACATTGAGTACCTAAAGTAAAATTCGATTCTTTTTGTGATACTTCGAGGTTAGCCTCTTCGGGACATGTTCATTGTTCACCAACTCTAGGGAACGCGTCCGGGTTCCTCTTTTTATTCCAATAAAGGAAAACCATAATGAAGTTCCATAGAGCTCATACAGGAGTACTCCAAGGAAGCATGTTTGGCCCGAATCTCTACCAGGGTTTTTCTTGTGAAGTTCAAAATAATACTCCCCCTCAGATTATTAGAACAAATTTGTTCTATAATCTGAGAGTTACCCCATGAAAATAAAGCAAGGGCATTGGGTTTAATTTGGATTGCGCTCGGAGCATGAGAGATAATATTTTTTCAAAACTATTTTTCCAAGCTGCTTACATGACTTTGATTTACTGTGGTAAATTCGTATTCTTAAAAAACCGTTAATAATTTGATGGTAACTATGCCAAATTAGAATTAAACAATCTTAGAATTTAAGAATCTACCTATCGTTTATACTTTGTAAAGTATCCATATGGGCGGTAGGTACATGGAGCATCTTTCTCCACGCGAGTTTGACTTGCACTTGTTTTTTTCTCGTTAAAGTTTATAGGAATATTATTCCTTTAATTGCTGTAAAGTGTAATGGCCTGCAGAATAATGTGTTTTAACGATAACGATATCCAACACTAAAATATAATTATTCAAATTGGACCAGTAATTCCAGAGATTAGCACGTTCAACCAAGCAAACTGTTCATATTTATAATATATTGGTAAATTAGATACACAGAAGCTACATTTCAGATAGTGTTAATAAAACCTCGCCTGTGACTGAGAACTTTTGAATGACGAGCGTTTTGCTATCCCAGACCCTGCTACTGAATAGCTTTTATATAATAACGTTCACTTAGTCAAGCTTGCTTTTAAGACTTGAGATTTATTCAGAAATGTATTTAACTTGTTTATTTTTTATCTTTTTGATGCTTGCTGGTAATTTATAGTTTCTTAGGTTATTCTTTGTTACCAAATCTTAGTAGATCTATAGGTAGCTATTAAATGATTACTCTCATTTCTCCTTCTTGCTCGAGTTGTATAAGATTCATAAAACTACATAAGTTGTTTCGGCGTTGACTATAATTGAATTGAATTAGATATCGACTTTTATATAAAGCTAATTGATTTTTGCTCCTAAAATGTATTGCGTAGATACATAGTCTCACCTATATCCCCAAAGAGGTAGGCAGAGGTGCTACACCCACTTTTCGCCAGATTTATTTTTGTCCCACGTAATAAGGGGCGAGCCTGTATAAATGTATCACAGTTATAAAATAAACCAGAAAATTAGATTAGCAATTTATAAGCAAATCCAGCCTGATGCTAATAATAAATTCTGCCTAATACGATTCGCTATTCCTTCTCGTAGTTCCATTGGGGTCAGTATTAAACAGAACAGAATTGGCCAAGACGTTTTTTGGGTGAATTTTTAATATTTTGCTCATTGCGAATGGAGCGTGTTTCAAACAGCAGGTAAGGATTTATTGTGATGGTAAATGTTTGTTGAGATTTTGAGCAATATTATATCTGCTGAACTCAATGGTCCAACAGCGAACTTTTATGCTATATCGTTCCGTTGTTTGATTTGCTTTCAGTTCCTTCCTTTATTTCACTCGCTCATTAAATCTCATTTTTAAGATTTAAAAGCACTTTTTGTTATAAACATATTCAGTTTTTTTTACATAAGTTTATCAACTTCACATAAAGATTTTTTTACTAAAAAAAGAACAAAACTCGTTGCCAACACCTAATTAATGAAGAATTTCAGGTGAACGGGAAGGACGTCTTGAGTTAATAATTTGAAGACAATAAAAATAAGCAAGGTAAATGATAGCATTTTTATTTCCATAACAATATTTGACAAATATAAAACAAACTTACAATCTAAATATGAATACAACATTTATTTATTGACGAACCAATACATATTTCTTATTTTAACAATACTTATCAACAATCTTATATCTTCCTAAATTCGCATTTGCATATCAGTAAAGGGCCAATTTTAAAACTTTTACTTGCACTTAAATTAAGTAAATATAAGTAAATTTCGAATTAAAATAAGGAACGTTAAACCGAATAATGTTTGGTAATATAGTGAAATATGCGAAGTAAGAATAACTGCAAATAGTCCATTCAAATATTTCAAATATGTCGCACTAACCAGAGAATATTTTTAAACTACTAGGAATCGTTGAATAATAACATTTCATATTTAATAGCTTCTTAATTTAGTTGGAATTAATTTTAAAACCTCTAGGTCTTAAAACACACGACAAACTTGAATGGACAGAAATGGTTACGTAACATTAGCATTCCTTGTCGATAAAGTTTCGCCACGAGCACCAAAGTTGCCAAGATTTGCATAGTTGACACTTCAGAGAGCTTGTACACGCTAAGAAAAGCCAGGCCTATACAAGAATTCTTGTCGTCTCCGCACCCAACCCTACACACTACATCGGTGTTGAATAAGAAAAGTATCTTGTTTGTGATAAAAATGTTCGTGCCTGCATCTGAAATAAGTCTTGCCGTTTACATGATGATTCGGTTTTATCTGAAGAATAAAACGCGTTGCCGACTACTGGGTTAAGACCGTACGACAAGGTCAGATGAACTTCAATCAACAAGTGTTGTTGTCGACATGAGAAGAAGAATATCCCAAGGAGACATGGTGGATTTTCTTAGCGAGTACCAGCGTCCTTATGTGATGTTTGAGCAGTCCTAGTTAGTACGTAGTGTGGTGTTAACGCGGCAGACAGCAGTACCAAGTAGCAGTGATGTAGATAAGTAGTGAGGTGTTCATGCGGCAGGTTGCAGTACGAAGTAGTACGGTGGATGGAGTTTGTTGAGCGCGGTGGCGGCGGGTTGCGGCCCGTGCCACTCCACGCGGTACTGCTCCAGCAGCGAGCTGGTGAGTGCTGACAGCATGCTGACCACCACACCCTCACCTAACGGATAACGTAAAAATTATTAGACAAATTCTATAGGGAAATGATTCTGTAGTAAATTCTGGGGCTCATAAAGTGTAGTCAATTATTACTTCTACTTTCGAGTTGGAACTTCTTCAGTCCGTGACTTTTTGCTCGTCTTACCAAGGGTAGTTACGTAACTGACTAGCCTCTAGAAGATGGTCATATCTGGGTTTGTGATCGGTGTAGTTTGTAACCTGGGTCAAGGTAACAAACAACTGCAGACTGCTGCTGCTGGTCAGACATGCGACTGCAGACTTGGACCTGACGTATGGCCGGTTGCGTGGCTCCAGCGCTGCGGCACTCCGGTGTGTGAGTGGTCAGGTGTGAGTCATTACCTGGGCAGGTGTGACCGAAGGGCAGCGAGGAGTAGGTGTGCGCATGCGCGGCGTGCAGCGGGTGCGCGGCGGCGGCGCCCCCGGCGGCGTGGCTCCAGCGCTCCGGCACAAACGCCTGCGCCCGGCGCCACTGACGCTCGCAAGTACTGCTCACACCGTGTGCTAGCACTATATCCACCTGGCCAAACAATGTGATATTGACTTCACCAGGTTTTATTCAAATATCTTGTAAGCTAAATAAACAAATATTCTGCAATTTTCTGTCTAAAATATTAAGCAAACCGCAGGCTCCAAGTTTTCGCCTTGGGTGGAACCTGGATAATACTAGGGCGATGATAATTCTGTACGTATTGTTGCTGATTTCGGGTTCACTGGTGACAGTTTTCGATGCAAGTGGAATAACGCTAGAAAATTT
Source organism: Euclidia mi (assembly GCA_944739405.2). Classification (NCBI taxonomy): domain Eukaryota; kingdom Metazoa; phylum Arthropoda; class Insecta; order Lepidoptera; family Erebidae; genus Euclidia; species Euclidia mi. The sequence goes on from OX123190.2 coordinate 84,817,739, forward strand.
ATCCCGTCGGAATTTTAGCGAGCAACGGACTCTGAGGTAACAGTTTTCGATGCAAGTCGAATAACGCTAGAAAATTTATCCTGTCGGAATTTTAGCTAGCAACGGACTCTGAGGTAACAGTTTTCGATGCAAGTCGAATAACGCTAGAAAATTTATCCTGTCGGAATTTTAGCGAGCAACGGACTCTGAGGTAATAGTTTTCGATGCAAGTCGAATAACGCTAGAAAATTTATCCTGTCGGAATTTTAGCTAGCAACGGACTCTGAGGTAACAGTTTTCGATGCAAGTCGAATAACGCTAGAAAATTTATCATGTCGGAATTTTAGCGAGCAACGGACTCTGAGGTAACAGTTTTCGATGCAAGCGGGATAACGCTAGGAAAATGATCCTGTCGGAAGTTTAGCTAGCAACGGACTCTGAGGTGACAGTTTTAGATGCAAGCGGGATAACGCTAGGAAACTGTCGGAACTTTAGCTAGCAACGGACTCTTAGGTGACAGTTTTAGATGCAAGCGGGATAACGCTAGGAAAATGATCCTGTCGGAAGTTTAGCTAGCAACGGACTCTGAGGTGACAGTTTTAGATGCAAGCGGGATAACGCTAGGAAAATGATCCTGTCGGAATTTTAGCTAGCAACGGACTCTAAGGTGACAGTTTTAGATGCAAGTGGGATAACTTTAGGACAATGATGATGATCTTGTAGGTATTTATTACCAAGATTGGTTTTGTCGAGGACATGATATGTATAAGAATGAGTGCCGGCATTTTGCAGCTTCAGAGACATTATAATGCAAGAAACGCTTCGGTTGATCATAATATAGATGGAACTTATGAAAAACTAAGATCTAAGTAGCACTGGCTCAACTGACAAGTAACAACACAGCCATGACGCTGAATTCGTTACAAAAAAACTCGCTTAGGATTAGGATACAATACAATTCAATCATTACAACACATTTATGTACATTTTCTGTCGGCCATTATTAAAACTTTAGGCTGATTAGAACAATTTAATTACCTATATTTTGGCTATGTCTTCAATTGTTTGCCAAAACATTTCTCATTTACCAGCAGTATCACGAAATGCCTAATTTTAACTATAATATATTTTATTTTATTGTAAATGATTAGTTACTAAATCACGATACAATAGTTAAAATTATGAAATAAATGAGCAGTGAGAAATCTAATATAGCAATTATTTAGTATAAATATTTACTTAGCATTAGAGGCGAACTATAAAAAGGACAAACTCGTAGCGAACTCAATTAACTCGGAGGAGTCGGAGGACAAAGAAACACAACGTAATTTGAACGAAGATTGCTTAAATGGCGGTCGCTCTGCTTTCTACAATTACTGAGATTGCACCATTTTGTACGGACTCGTCATTGGATGCGGAGGACAGACGTGCTACTGTATTATTTATATTTCCTTTTTTATTAAAATCTCTTTCTTCATGTTTTCTTTATTTTGTGAAGTTTATATGATTAAAAATGGTAATGGATTTTTTTTATTTATTTACTTGGTAGGTTTATAGTTTTAGTCTGAAAATGTTGGCAAAATTGCTGTTTTTTACCATCAGTAGTCGTTCTGATTATATATTTATTATTCTTATGTTACTATACAATGCCACTAAACATTTTTGACCACAAAAATTGTGTACCTATGCAATACAGTAAGTATCATGTCGTCCAATTTGGAGTGATTTGACTGTCTCTTCGACATCTTCTCTGCTACGTCAAACTAAATACTTTTGTAGTTTACAATAATCTCCTTCAAGTTACAGGTACCGCAGCAATAAAAATCTTTGCTGAGTCTTAGAGTCAGCACAGGCGTAGACAGAACGGAGCGCAGCGGAGAGGATTTTTAAACGCACTTGAAAATAAACTTTAAAATTATTACAATAAAGTGCATAAACGGATTCCCGCGTATCTTCGAGGACGCGTGAGCATTTTTTTGTCAGGTTCTTTATTATGCACTTTATGGTATTACTCCTTTCAACTTACCTAAATCCCGATATAACTTTAATAGTGCCGCGCGCATCCATCCGGAAAACTATGCAGCGCCGGTAACAGGCTTGAGAACTTAAAGAACTCACCCCAGCAGGCACGTGGAACCCTCCAACACACAGCGGCTGGCGGGCGCGGCGCACGACGCCCCCAGTGGCGGGGCGCAGGCGCAGTGCCTCGCGCGCGCACGCGGCGACGTACACGGCTGGCTCGCGCGAGCCCTCGCGCCGCGCCGCCGCGCGCCAACACACCTCGTCGTGCGCGCGCTGCTGCCGCGCCGCCTGCACCGACAGCTGCTGCACCAGGTGCAGCGCACTCTGCGCTAGCTGCACACACGAACACATACATATTATTTTATAGACTCCCTAAGAGGTAGGCAGAGGTGTACTAGAGCTAGCGATACAGGCGTGGTAATTTAGCACGGCAACCGCGCCATATTGCCACTCACGCCCGTTTGGTCACACTTTTCTGTTACGCCTACATTTCGTACAAGTCTATTCTAAGTCGCTTGTTGACAAACTCAGTTCAAGTAATAAAACACTAATAAGACTCTATCCGTTTCCCCGTCGATATCAGCTACAAAAAAAGAGCTTGTGTGAGTTATGAGAGATATCCTTCTTAAAAGTATAGCTCCGCATATTGCCTCACCTTTAGCGCATGTGATCAATCAATCTTTGGAGCAAGGATGTTTTCCGGAGAGGTTGAAATATACCGTCGTAAAACCGGTTTATAAAAAGGGTTCGAAATCACTCGTACTTATCGACCAATAGCACTGACTCCAGTACTTTCTAAAGTATTTGAGAAGCTCATGTACAAACGAGTGCTTCGATTTCTTGACAAATATGACATTTTGACTTATCAACAATATGGCTTCCGTAAAAATAAGTCTACTACTTTAGCAATATATACACTAATTCAATCAATCTTTAATAATATTAATAACAAAATTTCTACTTGTGCACTACATTTGAACTTAAGTAAGGCATTTGACCTTGTTGATCACGAGAGACTTATAGAGAAAACAGAAAAATATGGTGTCAGAGGTCCAGCAAAAAAATGGTTCCAGTTCTACTTGAAAAATCGAAAGCAAATTACAAGGATAACGAAATATAATTATTTAGAGAATAAATTGGAACAATTCGAATCAGAACCAAGAATCAATAATAGTGGTGTACCGCAAGGTAGTATCTTAGGACAGTTATTGTTTCTTCTCTATGTAAATGACCTACCTCGGTTTAAAGAATATTTATTCTCAAAAAAGACAAAGTCTCTTACATGAGACCTTAAATATTTCATTGTAGGGTGATATCACCATCGTTCACATACTTCACAGTTTTTACACATACACACTTTTTTAATACCTTCAAATGCACTTGACAGATAGTATTAGACCATAATTTAAGTACAATATTAATATTTTTCAATTACATACTGCGCAAGTTTTAATTTGAAAACATTAAAAGAGCTGACATTTTTAATAATTGACGGTAGTTCATTATAAAGTTCAGCGCCGGCATAGGTAAACATTGATTTACCGACATTTGTTTTTATCTTGGGTCGAACCAAAAAACTCGCTCGACGCGTGCTACGCTGTATTATTTGCTTCACTCGTATAAAGGATAAATTAGTATGGAGAGAGTCGCTTAGTATTTTTCAGACTAGGATACATGTATTGTAAATATATAGTTGTTTTATGTTAATTAATTTGGTATCTTCGCAAATTTTTGTGGTTGGTGTTAAATAGTGATAGTGGAATAAAGCTTTTATGACTTTATTTTGCATTATTTGGAGTTTAGATAAATAGGTTTTGGGGGCGTTGCCCCAAATTTCTATTAGATATAAAAGGTGTGGTTTGACAAGAGAGTTGTAAATGGAGTAGCGAACTTTACGTGGGATACAACGGATTATGCGCCGCAATGACCCGACCCGAGCTTTCCACGACAAAGCATCGTCCATTCTTAGACCCAAATACTTTTCGCATTTTTTTGCTTGAATTATAGGGTCATTAATTTTTAACGGATTATAAGGAGATGTTGATTTATTTTTAGACTTAAAAATTACATATCAGGTTTTTGAGATATTTATCGTCAAGAGGGTAACCTCTTGGCGTGGTAAGCAGACTTCAATAAGCTATCCACATGGTTTCAACGTAAATTGAAACCATGTGGATAGCTTATTGAAGTCTGCTTGAGCTTTAGTGATGATGTCTTGTATAGATGACCCCAAGTAAAATAAACAGGTGTCATCAGCGTATCAGCTTTGTATCCCTGGAGACCTAGTTTTTGTATATTATTTATATTAATAGCGAAAAGTAAGGGTGCTAACTAGGACCCTTGGGGGACACCGCACTCGATAGGTATGATTTTACTTTGGGTATCTTCTAATTTTACCACTAGGAATCTGTTTGTGAGGTATGAACGTAGCATCTCTAGTGCCGCTCCCTTGAAATTTATGCGTTCTAATTTGTTTAAAAGCAATTTATGACTTACCGTATCGAATGCTTTTTTTAAATCGATGTATATGCCAAGTACAATATTTTTTTATCAAGATTTGATTTGATTTTGGTACTAAGTCAACTGTAGCTGCTAGTGTGTTGCTTTTGGGATGAAAACCGTATTGACGCTCGTAAAAGAAGTGAATGTTATTTAAATATTTTTCTATGCGTTTATGCAAGATCTTTTCTAGAATTCTTGAAAGTACAGGGAGTACCGAGATGGGTCTGTAGTTTCCAGGGTAGGTCCAATCTATAAATCAGGGCCCAAACCCTGATTTATAGATTGGGGATACTTTTGCTCTTTTCAGGCTATCAGGGCATTCACCCTTTAGTAAGAGTTGATTGAAACATTTGGCTAAGTTGTTAGAAATTAGATTTTGTTAACATTTGATATTTTTGGTGTTAATCCCATCTATACCCGCACTGGAGTTTGAGTCTAGGTTATTAATAATGTCTAAAATTTCTTTAGTACTACATGGTTCAAAGGTTGAAAATTCGGAGGAGATAACATAACGAGGGAGGGCGTCGATAAAGTTTTCTTGGAACTGTTTGGGAATGTCATTGGCTATGGAAGGTCCTATGGTGGAAAAGTATCTGTTGAATTCTTCACAGATCGCAGCTGTGCTAGTTATTTGCTTTGAGTCGATTATGAGTCGCGACGGGATACTACTATGTTTGATTTTGTTATTAGCTAAGTTGTTGACCAGGTTCCACATCTGTTTAGGCTTTTTGTCACATTTGGTGAATTCGATATAATAGTAAGTGTCTTTGGTATCTTGAATTAGTTTCGATACGTAGTTCTTGGTTGATATGTAGTCTTTTTGCAGGGTTTCATTAGCCGGTTGTTTTTTTAATTCTCTCCAGATGTAGTTTCTTCGATTTATGCCATAAATGATGTCCTTGTTGATCCAATCCTTTTGAGGAAGGTTGAGTAGTTTTGTCTTTGTCTCCTTGCTATTTATGATTTTATTCTTTAGGGTATTTCCTAGGCTAGTATAATCGATGTCCATGTCATTAAGGTTGGTTTCTTCGAGCAATTTGTACAATTTTGTGTAGTCGGTGGCTTAATCTTCTTCAATTCTAGGTAAATCTGATTGTGATCTGAAATCTAGTGATCTAGTGATATGTCTGAGAGATTCCCCGGGCTGGTGACACGCTCGACATATGTCAACAGTCCCATCCTTCAGAATATACTTTCGGTAGTGATTCGTCATGACAACTTCGTCCATAATTGCACAAACAAAACCTTCGGTCTCTGCAAATAGATCACCAAATCGTAGCCAGGCAACTGATGACATGAAGTCTACATCAGACCTATGTAAGGCCCGATAAAAACGTCCATGCAAGTCCTTGCCTTTCCATACATCGCTGTGCTTCTCAATACTTAGTACAAAAGGTTTGCGCCAGCTCTCTTTTGCCAGACCCAACGGAGTAAGTCCGTTGTCTACAGCAACAATATCACGATGCACACCCGTGTCCGTCTTGAGAAAATATTCTCTAAGATTGTACACCTCGCGGTTGTGGAGGTCCTTAGCACTTAAGAAACCCCGTACACCACATTTCCGCGGGATGTACAACTTATTATTATTATTATTATGCGCTCTAAACGTATTTCCTAGTTACCAACTGCAACATTAGTATATTGAAAAACTTTATACCGGTACTGTTCAGAGCTTGCCCTAGACAGACTGGGAACTGTTTGCAGGCACAGTGGAAGCTTATTTATATTCATCCAGTTGTTCTAAGGCAATCAAATGCCTGACATATAGACCAAGTTTCTTGGCGCTAAGAATTAAACAAATCAATTACCTGAGGATCTAATTTGGCTAAATTGGAGGTGAAATATCCATAGTTACCGGGCTCCAAGTGGCGTCTTCATGACACGATGCACGTGGTAGGTCGATACAAAATTCACAGTTCATTCATTCATCCATAGATTCACGCCTGTTTCCCCGAAGGGGTAGGCAGAGGCATATTAAACGCCCACTTTTCGCCAGTGTTTTGATCCCACGTAATAGTTGGCGAGCCTATTGCCGCTTATTGGGACATTTTGTTTGCCAGAGCCTCGTCCGTTAATCGGCAGGTGCACCACTTGCAGGTGAGGTTGGCTTGGGACTTGGGACTGGTTCTTGGTGGGAACCCTATTGATTTTACAAATGTCAATGTTCAATATATATCACTAATTTATCGAGGGCTTACGCTTACTAAACCGATGCCGGACAGATCAAATAGCAGCAATTCACAAGGGTTTTACCAAATTTACTTCAATTCTACAAATCACGCGACAAGCAAATCGGCGTGCACCAAAGGATTTTTTCAAAGCAAGAATGAGAATGATTTTGTCAGTTCATAGTGTGACCAGAGTCAAAAAATTACAATTAATAAAAAATGTTACTAAACTGATTTAGTCGCCAAATTATTCTTGATTTATACAAATTATTATAGACAATATACCTATCTATTTCAAACAGGTACATTAATTATAACACTATAGAACTATGGAACCTACTTGGAAGTATCATATACAAAACAATTAGAAAAAGGTTTTGACCAATAAAATCTGAATGCCATTATATAAAAATAGATATTTTTTATGTAAATCCGCGCATAAATTCTCTGTTTATGAGTCATGAAGATGACTTTTATGTTGGGAAAGCGACACATCAAGGATGATCCTATTTAAATTTAGGAAATAAAAACCATCCTCTTAGAGGTTATAGAGGAAATTCACTGGGTTTTCACGTATTTCATATGTACTGCCTCCGTGGTCCAGTGGATAGCGTATGCTACTGCTGATCGGAGGTCTCGGGTTCGATTCCCGCGTCGGGCAAAGTGTTACTGGGTTTTTCCAAATTCTTAGTAGCAGCACGAAGTCTGGTGATGTATATCTGTGATCAATAGGCTCGCCCCCTATTACGTGGGACATAAAATTTCATGGCGAAATGTGGGTGTAATATTACACCTCTGCCTACCCCTTCGGGGATACAGGCGTGACACTATAAAAAAATATATATTTTTGTGTGCAGTTATAATCATACACCAAGGGAAAAACTAGTAAATCGATTGCAAGCTATAAAGGTCTTACTGTATTTATATTTTAAAGATGATCCTCGGTTGATTGTCGATTTGCTTTAGTAATTCGGACGAGAATGGTTTAGTTTTAATTTTTATTGCCTGTTTTTATTCGATTCATTTTCTTGCTAAAGTTGTTGTGCTTGATAATTACCTTCATAACTGCTGGTCATTTTATAAAACAGGATAATATATATACACCTTTAGTAGTTTATACAGTCTTATTATCTGGCAAACCATTTCTGACATAGTACGTTCGCATAACTGAACACTACTAGGATCGACTAAGTATCGATTTCTAATACAGGCCTGAGCAAACATCCCTAAGCGTTAATGTCATCGTGTTTATTTAAGATTAAAGAGATGATATTCTTAATAGTTAATCTTGTTTGGCCTATTTGGGCTAAAACATGTCCTGGATACGAAATAAAATGACCAAAATCTTTGTTTATTTTTTGGATATTGACGACCATACTATATTTAGTACTAGATGAGCTCGCAGATACAACCGCGTTATTTAAGGCTACGGCTCCGCTCCCGGGGCTTATAACGTGATGGTATAAAGCCTATAGCGTTTCTTGATAAATAGGCTATCTAACACTGAAAGAATCTTTCAAATCGGACCAGTAGTTCCTGATATTAGTGCGTTCAAGCAAACAAACAAACTCTTCAGCTTTATATATTAGATGCTACTCACAGGATCGACACCAGCCAGCAGTATGTCGTCGGCGAGCGGCAGTATGCGTCTCCCCAGGGGCCGTAGCTTGTCCAGCAGCACTTGCTCCGGACGAAGGTCACCACTGTTCAGCTGCTCTAGAGCTTTCGTCAGGAAGTGCTCCGTGAGACTGCAATAGGGGGAAAACAGCTTCGTTGTATATCATATTTTTATTTACCCACTACGTCAATAGCGGGTGTGGAAGTTTTACGAGTCTGTGTATGTGACTTCGCAGCTCCTAAACGAATGAACCGATTATGATAAGGTCTTTTTGGTTTGAATGCTGAGATAACCAAGTTGGGTTTTCGCTAAGCGGGCGCTATGTAGAGATAAAATTAAATGTTTATCACATTTAATTTAATTCTTAACGCTAGTATTTTAAATACATTTTCTATACAAAAATTCAAACTACGGACACAAAAACACCCAGATTCGTAACAACACCATTCGGACAATTGAAAGTGTTGTCCTGATCGAACCCAAAACCGTTGGTGCAATTCTACAAAGCGAAGCGATCACCTACACCACTACTATTACATGCAGTCTGAGCAAATAACAGAAACACTAACAATTAATTTTCATTGACCTCGTCCTATATAGGCGACTAATTCATGTAATGGATGCTCCTAATTCTTCCAAGGACCCGGCGTACAGCTCCTAAATGGAAAAACTGTCGCGATAATTTGTCACGGGTCCCTTCGAACATCTGGCTTGTATAAGCCGGATATAATGGAGACTATATATTTGAGAATAAAGAAATAATATCGTTGTTTGGGTACTTTACTTTACAAGTAGTAATTATAAGAGTATGCAAATTCACGGATGTATGCTGGTGGCTCAAAATCGGAGTGGATAGACTTGGGGGAGGTCTATGACCAGCAGAGGACATCTTTCGACCGATATAATGATGATGGAAATTCTTTCATCATCATCATCAGCCCTGTATATAAACTGTCCCACTGCTGGGCACGGGCCTCTTCTCTCTATGAGAAGGGTAAGGTCATTAGTCCACCACACTGACCTAGTGCGGGTTGGCAGACTTCACATGTCTTTCGAGAACATTATGGAGAACTCTCAGACATGCACAGGTTTCTTCACGATGTTTTCCTTCACCGTTTAGCAAGTGATAATTAACAATTATGGAATACTAGAGCACATAACTCCGAAAAGTCATTGGTGCACGCCGTGGATTCATACCCGGATCCTCTGCGTAGCAGTCTGTCGGTCTCTCCACTAGGCTATCGCTGCCTTGCCGAAAATTATTTACGTCGACTTTAATTAAGTAGGCCTTCAACGTTGTCTCGATGTCCCATCGTCCACCTTGAGACGAGTTCAACTACCCTTCTGACGAGTTCTCCAAGAGATAACCTACCCTTGACCCATCAACTTTTGCTCTTCAGTTCATATGCAGCATCAGCTGGCCTCAAAAACATGACTTAAGCTTGGAGGAAAGAAAATGTAAAATGTTTTTTTATAGACTCACGACTATCCCCGAAGGGGTAGGCAGAGGCGTAATACTACCGCCAAATTTCGCCATGAATTTTCAGGTCCCACGTAACATACCACACCATACACCGTGCTGCTACTGTGATTTCCGAAAAACTCAGTAACACTTTTGCCCAACCCGGGAATCAAACCCGGGGCTTCCGATCAGGAAACGCATACGCTAACCACTGAACCACAGCGGCAGTCAAATGTAAAATGTACGTACCTAAAATGTCTGTCAAAAGCCTTGAGCGCACTGTTGAAGGTGGGTGAGTCCTTCCTGAGAGTCCCCTCGCTCCGCACGAGGTAGTGTCCGCTGGAGATGTCCCGGCTGCACCGCACCAGGCGCTCCGCAGCCGTCAGCTCTTCAAGACATCGCTTGGATAAAGAGCATCGCTCCTCGATTTCATCGTCCATTGAGGTTTTTTCTGGTTGCCTGCGAAAATATTTTGGATTGTAATGTATGGTACACTCTCCGTGTGGTGACTGATTAAGAATACAAACTTAGAAAGTCTTAATTTCGAACAACTTTTTATTTGGTCGAAGAGTATTATTTCATATCGTGAGAGGAAAGAGACGACTTTTATTTTATGTAATAGTAGGAAATCTAGCGGGTCGCCTATATAAACCCATTACCGCTGCTCATGGAGACAAGAAGAATCACAAGTGGGTTGTCAGCCTTTTCAAAGAGGAATACGCTCTTCGCTCTTCTTTAATAAGGTTGAAGGTTGTATTGGTCCGGAGATACCGCAGGCTACAACTAATTCTACAGATTTTTTGTGCGAGGCGGTAAACTTCTCGTAGAGTTATGGTTGCCAAATCTTTCCCAGTGGAACAGTGAACTCTGAAATACTGTATCATGATGATAATCACAAGTTTCTACTCTGTCCGTGGCACTTACCTGGTGTCTGCGCAAGGAACATGCGCGGCTCCGTCGAGGCAGCCCAGTCGTATGCCGAACACCATCATGCCGATGGTCTCGATGGCCCAGCGGTAAATCTCCGTCTCTAACTCGTCGTTGAGAGCATTCTCTGCGTGACGCAACTCTCCAAGCCTGACGACACAAAAATATATAATTTGTTATTTTACTGCTCCAGATTTACACATTAATTTATGCAATATAATATGCAGTATAACCTAAGAAATTCTAATAAGCTTAAATTGTTTTTATTATTTACGCAACTAAACAAAACAAGCAATAAACCCTAATTACGAAGCAAAAACAAGGGCAACAACTTATCGAAAACCCACCAAAATTTATTTTTTTGGGTTTGTTTGTTAGGAGTTGCTTGTACTTATAAAAACTTCAATAAAATTATAGATAAAATCTAAATAAAATCAAAGCCTTTTTGCCTTAACGAAGAAAGCAAACCATCGAAACGAAAACCATATTGTAGGTATAGTATACAGACATTTTCCAGAATCCAGACTCTAATTAAGTTAAGATCTGGTGTACAGTACAATAAAGAATTTTCAATTTTATGTAGACCTTCGAATTCATGACGCAATAGTACGATGATTATCGAGTATCAATAATAAATATTTACAGATTTTATGTTTGTCATAGACCTTTCAATGACTTTCGTCCTTTACATTGTGTGGTTGCAGTTCAATGTCGGTGGGTCTGTTTCGACGTCGTGTCTGTTTCGACGTCGTGTCTGTTTCGACGTCGTGTCTTATCGGTCAGAACGTGTCACAAACTATTGTTGATTTATTTAACTGGTATACTTTTATTATGTTTTGTTTTTTTTTGTTTAGTTTTATCTGTGGTATTGTTATTGTGGGTTATTTATAGGAGGTTAAAGACGAGCATTGTTGTTGTTTCTGAAATGTAGTAAAACAGTGTATTTCATGGTTGAGTACACTAATCGCAGGAAATTACGACTGCCAGTAATTATAACGGAAGCAAAAACGACGACGATAGTGTTCGGCTCATGAAACCTTTTGGCACATTACATAGTATGTAACTAAAGCTGATTGGAATTCAAAAGAATGTTAATCTCTTACAGATCAAGATAATATATACTCACCATTCCGAGTTAAATAAAATGCATTTTGTACTGCACTAATAATGCGATATTTTCTTATCTATTTTTACATATTATATATTTTACGATATTTTACTCTCTAGAAATAATCTAACCTAGATATGTCTATGGTATACGCACTTAACTTCGAAAAGCTATTGTTGCGTGCCGTGGATTCGAACCCGAGACCCTCTTCATATATTGTTGCGCTACTATTGCAACTTCTTCGAAGTCCATTCTGCATGAATGTACTCGGAATACTGTCGCTCAGCTTGGTCTCCTGGCCCTAGTTGCCTATGCTTTGGTCGCCGAGAGACTGAGTCGCCGGTGCGTGATGGCTCTTAGAGCTCAAGCTATTATTTCTAAAGTGTTATACATATTTTACTTTGCTAACATCGAAATGATATGAAAGGTTACGATTGAGTGAAACACTTAGTTACCTGCGGGTAGTGTCGACGGCGATGTCCTCGAAAGCCTTCTCGTAGCTCTTGAGTAAAGTATCGTCCTGCAGAAGCGCGCGGATAGCGGCCCAGATTGCCTTGCTCTCCTCACTGCCAAGTGTTATATTGTTAAACATATGTGCCTAAGACGGACCTCCAATTCTTTCTTCTATTGAGAATATGGTAAGCAGTTCAGTGTTTAGACATGTCAGTGCAGTTTCAGTACCAAGTACATGGGAACAAGGAGTACCTTGAAAAAACGATTTCTCTGAGAAGACCTGGTTCATGTTTTCTTCAATTAAACCAAATTGAATAGTATACATCGTACAGTTCACATTTAAAGTAATAAAAAAATACTCGGAATAGTGTAATTTATTTCATGTTTTTTTATTCGTCCAGACAGATACATGATCAACATTTAAGACCCTTTATGCCTACGAGCCTATATACGTTTATTATTAAATTATTTGTTTACATGAGTGTATAACAGATTATCACGTATGTATGTTATCTGTCACGTAATATGAGGCACGATTGGCCGTAATCCATCTTCAGGAGCGGCATTCTATACGAATTGGCAGATGACGTAGCGTAAGTACTAAATGATAAGAAACCAGTTACTGCAATGCATTTTATGATATCATAAATCATCGTTTTTGTGTTATCTGCAGCATAAAATTCTGGTATATATGCATAAAATAATAATAATGTCCTGGGACAAGCCACACACGGTCACCTGACTCCTAATAGAGAAGCAGGCTTTTTCCTAGTCAGGAATAGGGTCGAATAAAGCTTTGGATATATTTTAGAATATATAAGTAAGTACCTATGTTTATCACTAGTCGGGTTCTACGATAATTAGACAAATGATAAACATACTTACGTAGACGCTACGCTAATGCAGCATTCTATTTACTGCAGAGACAACGCTAGTGTAAAGGGGTTTGTTTGTCCCCAAACAGCATAGCAGTAAAACTAGAAAGTATTGAAGTTAAATGCAGAGTAAACTCACCCGTGTGCGGGACACTGGCCAACCCCCTTCCTGTGGTGACAGAGTGGGGACTTGTCGAACCGCGGCGGTTCTGTTGAGTGACTCTCATATACCTGCAATAACGAATATACGATCAAGAGTAGTAAGCAGCGATAGATAGTAGAACCAACCAACGGACTGTTACTCAGAGGGTCTCGGATATAATTCGGCAGATTCTATTCCCAGAGAGAGACGAGATTGTATTAGTGAAATAATTTTGTATACTAGAGAATAATATTACAAAATTCGAAGTCAAAATCTTTTATTTAAAATTGGCTGGTAAACAGCTCTTTCTGAACTTTAAATTTTACAATAGACAGTCCCCTAAAAACCCCAACCTTTCGTCGCTTCTTATGTGTTTTCGCTAGGAAGAAGAAGCAGCGCAACAAACTCCCCAGCAACACAGTACTGTCTGCATAGTTAAACAATTCTTGAAGTTATACATTATAACAAAAAAAAATATATATCATATTTCAATTAACATGATAGCTTGTGTGATACAACCTATTGCCATTTATTTAGTTACGTACCTACTTAAGACACAATTAATAAAAAATACATAATTTTTAGGAAGATATTATTTTAACAATTTTCAATATTGCCTTTGTACAGTACATGATGAATAAATTAATATAAATTACGTAGGTCATTATATGAACCAAAGCTGCCACTGTGCATCTCAATAGCGGAAGGATCATCATAACAAAAGATAAGGGAAGCTTGTAACATTTGTGGCGCTGAGTCGGCACATTGTCTTGTAAACAAACGCCGCGGGCGGCACATTCATTCGTGCTCATACATTATGATAAGAAAAGTCAACGCGGATTATCGCAAGCGAGGGGCTTCCAACGGATGTACTACTTGGTGCTTTTACCGTTTTTTTATCGACATTGTCAGCCCTGCATTTAAGATCATTCAGTTCACCATGCATGCCAAATCGAGTTGGCACACTTCAAATGTCTTTTGAGAACCTACAGAATCAGATATGGAGGATTTTTTCGATATTTTCCAACACCGGGTTTTATTACTGAATGTAAAATCCAGCAAAGTTTTATTTATTGCTTTGTGTCACCTTTTCTTAATATGACCGGATTTTTTTTACCAACATATTCGCGACATATTTCTTACCATGCAAAATCTATACACATACTTAAATAAAATTGGAGTGTCTGTTTGTAATATTAAAATAACTGCTTTTTACTTAATGCATATGGATGTATACACGTACATAGGTATACCGAAATGACATTTTTACAATTTGTCTGTCTGTTTGTCTGCCGGTCTGTCTGTCTGTCAGTTTGTTCTCACTAATCTCTGGAATGGCTGGACCTGATGTACCAAGGAGTAACTTAGGCTATAAATTAACCGGGTACGCGAAGTACATAGTTGCCTCAGGACGCGGGTGAAACCGCGGGAAACAGCTATTTAATATAAAGTACTTTTCATCCAATACCCAATCGGTGAAGGTCGCTCTTCTACGGATCTTATACTAAGTGACGTTCTTTTAAAATTATGTGTATTTCACTTATACATGGTCTGTCCCGGGTTGTACATCATTCTGTCTATGATGCGAGTGAAAACAATGCACCCAAAGTCAATCTAATCAGGGAACTATGCATTCAGAAAAGGACTGGAGCAATAGTATAAAACTGTAACACTTCATGCTCCGATTTTGTGTTTATAAATAGTATTTTTTGTTTATATTTATGATAAATTGGTGTAACATTAATATGATAAATACTTTAGAACACATATCACATGTGCGGTGACCTTTGCGTGCGTCATATTGTATTCTTGTTCTATATTTATAGAGCACAGATAATTTAATAAAATATACTTCATGTTACTCAGGTTGATTAGTGTTGTTCGCACGTGTTTTTGATGTGTATTATTATTATATATATATATCACTATTACCTATCTTTGTTTACTTATGCTAATAAAACTTTATTTTTCTTAAGAGACAGTTCTTCACCTGCATTCGGATAAAATATATTTTGCGGTAGAAGTTACAAAAATTCCGTCAACATTCTGAGACTTATAATGATATATGGATCACAGAAGGTGTCATCGCTAGGATGCAAACCCACGACAAGCGACCCAATGGCAGTGGTGAGGCAACCAATTAAGCCTCTGCTTCTTATGTGCAGTCAACTTTGAATATTTTTTTGTTAACTAAGTATATATCAATTAGCGCATTACCTACAGAGTAGACTGAGAAACTTACGCTCAAAAAAGCAATTGATGGGTGCCGATCATCAGAATGATTCTAATAACATTTAAACTGTAAACATAATCTATACATATAAATAAAATTGAAGTGTCTGTCTGTGATTTCAAAATAACTATGTTTTTTTAAGTGCATATAGTAAGTTACACGATTCTAAGTCCAAAACAACCCTTTTTAACATTTTTGTCTGTCTGTCTGTCCGTCTGTCTGTCTGTCTGTCTTTCTGTTTGTCCGGGGTAATCTCTGGAACAGCTGAACCGATTCAAATGAGACTTTCACTGCAAGGTAGAGGACTATATAGCGCTACATATAGGCTACAATTTGACCCGGTAGTTGGCGCTGTTGTCGCGATAACAAAGCTTTACTTCTTCTGCTCATCTATACATTCTATACATATAAATAAAATTGAAGTGTCTGTCTGTGATTTCAAAATAACTATGTTTTTTCAAGTGCATATAGTAAGTTACACGATTCTAAGTCCAAAACAACCCTTTTTAACATTTTTGTCTGTCTGTCTGTCCGTCTGTCTGTCGGTCTGTCTGTCTTTCTGTTTGTCCGGGGTAATCTCTGGAACGGCTGAACCGATTCAAATGAGACTTTCACTGCAAGGTAGAGGACTATATAGCGCTACATGTAGGCTACAATTTGACCCGGTAGTTGGCGCTATTGTCGCGATAACAAGTCTTTACTTCTTCAACTCATCTATACATATAAATAAAATTGAAGTGTCTGTCTGTGATTTCAAAATAACTATGTTTTTTTAAGTGCATATAGTAAGTTACACGATTCTAAGTCCAAAACAACCCTTTTTAACATTTTTGTCTGTCTGTCTGTCCGTCTGTCTGCCTGTCTGTCTTTCTGTTTGTCCGGGGTAATCTCTGGAACAGCTGAACCGATTCAAATGAGACTTTCACTGCAAGGTAGAGGACTATATAGCGCTACATATAGGCTACAATTTGACCCGGTAGTTGGCGCTGTTGTCGCGATAACAAAGCTTTACTTCTTCAACTCATCTATACATATAAATAAAATTGAAGTGTCTGTCTGTGATTTCAAAATAACTATGTTTTTTCAAGTGCATATAATTATTTATACGATTCTAAGTCCAAAACAACCCTTTTTAACATTTTTGTCTGTCTGTCTGTCACTCTGTTTTTCTGGGGTAATCTCTGGAACGGCTGAACCGATTCAAATGAGACTTTCACTACCAGGTAGAGGACCTTATAGCGCAACATATAGGCTACAATTTGACCCAGTATTTGGCGCTGTTGTCGCGATAACAAGTCTTTACTTCTTTAACTCATCTATACATATAAATAAAATTGAAGTGTCTGTCTGTGATTTCAAAATAACTATGTTTTTTCAAGTGCATATAATTATTTATACGATTCTTAGTCCAAAACAACCCTTTTTAACATTTTTGTCTGTCTGTCTTTCTGTCTGTCTTTCTGTTTGTCCGGGGTAATCTCTGGAACGGCTGAATCGATTCAAATGAGATTTTCACTACCAGGTAGAGGACTTTATAGCGTTACATATAGGCTACAATTTGACCCAGTATTTGGCGCTGTTGTCGCGATAACAAGTCTTTACTTATTCAACTCATCTATACTTATAAATAAAATTGAAGTCTGTCTGTTATTTCAAAATAACTATGGTGTCTCAAGTGCATTACACGATTCTAAGTCCAAAACAACCCTTTTTAATATTTTTGTCTGTCTTTTTGTCTGTTGGTCCGGGGTAATCTCTGAAATGGCTGAACCGATTCAAATGAGACTTTAACTGGAAGGTAGAGGACTTTATAGCGCTACATATAGGCTCCAATTTGACCCGGTAGGTTGCGTTGTTGTCATGACACTTATTTTTGTATAATTATATATAAAAGCAAAGAGTCATTCATCTTGAAATCTGGAAAATCACCGGCTGTATAAAGATTGGATTTGGCAGAGAACTTTTTAAAACGTTACTTTTTTCCGCGTGCGAAGCCGCGGGTACCAGCTAGTATTATATATAATATAATATTCTACCACATACACACATCACCATCTAGTCCCAAGCTAAGCAGAGCTTGTGTTATGGGTACCAGATAATGGATAATCATACATATATAATTTTTTTTTGTAAATACATAGGTACATATTATAACTACATAGAAACACACAGACCAAAACAAACATGCATGTTCATGCACACAAATGTTTGACTTGAGCGGGAATCGAACCCGCGACCTACGGCGTAGCAGTCGCTTACACTCCCGCTGCGCCAACCGGTCGTCAAAAATGTGTGCAGATTAATTGAAGCACATTATTTAGATTAATATATACTGGTATGTCTAGTACATACTAGTATTTATATACAACGTTTTTTTAAAATGTTTCCGCTGTTTGGCATATTTTTAGGACATCTGGCGAAGGATACAACAAACCACCCCGATCTTTTGCAATGATGAATTTGTGGAACGGTTGAAAATTATGTTTCACTAATGCATCAGCACAGACATCACAGTTAATTTTTTTTATTAATATTCGAGCAATGTAACCAGCAATATGCCCTATTGCTTATACTTGGATTGTAATGTAATACTAAATAATAACATATAATAATATTCGTAACATATGCTACTACATACCTACACACAACACCACCTAAGCAGAGCTTGTACTATGGGTACTAGATAATGGATAAACATACATATATACTTTTTTTTTTAATAATACATACATATTGTATATAGAAACACCCAGGCCAAGGCAAACATCCATGTTCATGCACACAAATGTTTGACTTGAGCGAGAATCGAACCCGCGACCTACGGCGTAGCAGCCGCTTACACTCCCGCTGCGCCAACCGGTCGTCAAAAATGTGTGCAGATTAATTGAAGCACATATTTAGATTAATATATACTGGTATGTCTCGTACATACTAATACTATAAGGTCAAACAGATTAGTGACCTTATAATTGTAGGCGCCGTTAATCTCTGGTTAGATAACTACATAATATAATCACACATTAACTTTACTATCAAGACGATATACATTGTTACTGTAAATAGATAGCCGGGATTACGGAAACACTGATTATCACGCAGTATTGGCGTGTATGATTTATAAATAGCCATGTAATTTATATTTAAGTAACCTAAGAAATAAAGTTTCCTCTCCTTTCCTGAAGCTCCCGACAGTGAATCAGAATATCTGATCACCACGGCCAAGGACGTGTTAGCAGCAGTTTGCTCCTTCCGAAGTGGCTCGGCAGGCGGTCTCGATGCCTTGACACCACAACATCTAAAAGATCTTGTGTGTGCAAGTGCTGGGGTGGCTGGCGATACACTTCTGAAGGAGTTGACTGCGCTAGTAAATATGATGCTCTCCGGTAATATGGACGGTGCTATCATTGATATCTTGTATGGGGCGAACCTGTGCGCTCTTAACAAGAGAGATGGTGGCATTCGTCCCATTGCCGTGGGTTGCACATATCGGCGTATAGCAGCTAAGATATGCTGTAAATTTTACAGCAGGGAGCTATCTGATAAATTCCAACCTCTCCAACTAGGTTTTGGTTCCAAGGGAGGTTGTGAGGCTGCTATACATGCTCTTTCGACGTATCTTGGAAGTGGATCACCACTTCCAAGATACGTCGAAAGAGCATGCATGGCGAGGTCATTCTGAAGGTTGACTTGAAGAACGCCTTCAATTCAGTGAATAGAGACACTTTGTTGGCACAGGCAAAATTAGAAACCCCTAAAATTTTTAAATTTCTTTGGCAATGTTACAGGTATCCCACAAAATTACTATATCAGGACAACCTTTTGGAATCTGCAGTTGGATGCCAACAAGGTGACCCTCTTGGACCAGTCATTTTTAGCTTAGCTATACAACCCATTATTCGGCAAATAAATTCTAAATTTAATGTATGGTTTTTGGACGACGGGACCCTGGGAGGAGAAACAGACATAGTATTGCAAGATTTGACCTTTCTTCAAAATAAATTCGCATCTATTGGTTTGGAACTAAATTATAGTAAATGTGAGCTGTTTATAAATACAACAGACTCTTCAAAAATACATTCGATAATATCTAAATTTAATCATTTGGCTTCAGACATCAAAATTGTTGATAAGAGTTCTCTTCGCCTCCTAGGTTCTCCAGTATTTGAATAATCTTTCGATTCTTTCGTAGAGGAAAAAATTCAAAATTTTTGTGATATTTCAGATCGCCTATTCAAAATTTATTTATTTATTTACTTATTTATTATAATAGACACGCCAACAGTACACACATACAACATTCAATAGCACAGATTACAATGTATAGTAGGGTTCTTATATGTACACCTATAAAAGGCATGCACAGCACACAATTAATGTACATTCGGCCTATACTATTATTCGATATTGTCTTTTCGTCCCAAAATTTACTCATGCCTTAAGATCATCGCAGCTTTGGAAAAAAATAACACTATTAGAAAAAATTGATCAAATTATACAAATAACTTTAAAAAAAATATTAAATGTGGACTTGGACGACCGAGCCTGGCTACAAGCATCTTTACCCATACGTCTGGGTGGGCTCGGCGTTCGCAAAATTTCCAGTGTCAGTTTACCGGCGTTCCTATCTTCGGTTCACAGCACGGAAGAGTTAACTAGGAAAATATTACTACCTACACTAGTTAACTCAGAAGTGCTGTGCAAAACCGAAGCTATAAACGCCTGGAAAATGGCTTGTCCAAACACTGATTTGCCCACCAACCTATTCTCCCAACGACAGTGGGACGCGCCGCTTTGTAACATTGTGAGAAAAAATCTTTTGGATACATCTTTTGATGTTACAGAGTGAGCTCGCTTGCTGGCTGTGGGGGAATGGGAATCCGGTCTATGGCTTCAGGCACTACCATCGTCCAACACAGGAACCATGTTGGACGATGAGACGTTCCGCATCGCCACTTGTCTTCGTTTAGGTGTTCCGTGTGCCTCTCCGCATCGATGTCATTGTGGAGAAGACGTCGATAGCCTCGGACACCATGGGCTGTCTTGCATCAGAAGCGCTGGTAGAATTCCTCATCATGCTAACCTAAATGACATAATCCGTCGTGCTCTTGTCACGTCTGGCGTACCAGCTGTACTTGAACCAAATGGTTTGGTACGCGACGATGGGAAGAGACCTGACGGTATGTCATTATTGCCATGGAAAATGGGTAGGTCTTTGGTGTGGGACGCAACCTGCGTAGACACCCTCGCGCCATCCCATGTTCCAAGCACGGGAGGCCATGCTGGCGCTGCTGCTGCATCTGCGGAAACCCTCAAACGGCGCAAATACAGTAATCTAGTAGCTAATTATGTATTTGAGCCGTTTGGGGTGGAAACGCTAGGCTCATGGGGTCCGAGCGCTCGCTCTTTATTCCGAGATATATCTAAACGGTTAATCGACGTCTCACGTGACCAGAGGGCTGGTTTATTCTTTGCTCAAAGAGTCAGCATTGCCATCCAGCGTGGCAATGCTGCCAGCCTTCTGGGCACGTTACCCGATGACATTGATGCGGAGGCATTCTACGACGCCTAAACACACCTGTACATATTTTCACTTTTTATTTTTAGATTCATGTACCTATGTATATTTATATATATGTTTAGATATAATGATTATGTAAGATAGCAATGTATATAGTTAAAATTAATAACCTGGTATAATGTTACTGTGAAAATTATTCAAATAAAAATATATAAAACATCAAAAAAAAAAGAAATAAAGTATCGTGTCACAGTGGTTGCTATCGAAATCCTCCTAAATGGCTTGACCAATTTTGATGACATTTGGGGTATATTTGAAAGGTCTGCGAATAGGTCGTAGGCTATTTATACCCTATCATAATGTATACTTATAGTAGAGGCTAAGATAACATAGTGGGAAGATCAAATGAGACGGAATGCAGAGGATCCCGGGGTTGAAGCGTGTGTGCTACTTTTTAAATGTGTGCGTTAAATTGTTAATTATAGATTGTTGGATGGTGAAAGAAGCCATCATGAAGTATTCCAACATAACCTTAAACCTTCTTATAGTAAGAAAAGGCTAGTGCCTTAGTGCATTGCTGAACCTATATGAATGAAGATGAAGATAGGTATGTAGACAAATAAAATACAAACTAAACATGAAATACTAACTGCTGACAGAACAGTGAACTTCTGTATATCTTACACGCCATCTAAAACCAATAAGCTTACCTGACAGTATGCAATATACAATGCCGATTCTTTATCATAAAGAAAAGTACCCTCTAAATCCTGTGCATAGATAATCCGGCATTAAACAATAAAACATATGATATCGGTAGCCGATCTGATTCTAGAGGCGATATATAAAGATGGACATATCAATAATGCATTTATATTATCTTGTTTGATCCCAATTTACTGGTGTTATTGTAGTTTGATAAGACATTGTTATGTTTCGCGTATGATAAGATAAGTGCCGCATGTCAATCACGCTGGGAGAGAGTGTAATGTGCTGATGTATGTATTTAGGGACCTCTTGAACCAGGCTAAGTATTTGAATGATAGGCTCGCGTCTTCTATTCCTTTGTTTGCTTGTTTATTTAAAGTAAACTCTGAATACTGATTTGATTGTGCTGCGATTTCACTATTTATTAAAATAATAAAAATTATATTTTTTTAATTATTAATTTTTATTTCATACATTTTAGTGGCAACTTGGTCTCCAACTAATAGATGGCGTTATTACATTATTCTTCGCCGTTGAACGTTAGATGGCACTATGATGTTTCTTATTTGAGAATCGCTTCATACCCCTACCATCTTGACTTTTTCAAAAATATATATCCAGTGTTACTCGGGGTGATGTAAGGATTCTAATGACACCCCATACATCCTAATCAGTCCAGGCATTTAGAAGTTATAGTGGAATAAAGAAACTCACATACATACATACTTACATGCATGCTGAAAACATTACACTCCTTTTTTTGGGCAGTCGTGTAAAAAAGCAAGGATAGATAATGTAGAGCTCAAGGACGCAAACGGCCAACCGCGAGGATTTTAACTGCGTTAGCTTGTAACATCAATAATTCAATATAAGCCCACGCATTGTCAGTTTTTCCTACAACTGTTTTTATTTGCTACAAAACATTAAGGTTAGCCTAGCGCGGTTTAAAACGCGCGGAGCTAACCATTGTCATCCCGACTATTCGCAAGCAATATGTAGGTCCCTAGTTATTGAGATTTAACCGCTAAATAAAATGTTGAGTGTTTTTTACTCACATAAGTATAGAAAGTAATCGATCGCGTATGAGTGATATAGACCTGTTCCACGTGACAGTATTGAAGGCGGTCATTAGCATTCGGCTATCGACCTCCTAATTCTCGCTTCTGTTACTGTATGATGTTTGCTTTCTGACTAACTGTAGAAAGTAGGCGCTGTTTTTTGGCGAGTATTTCTAAATAGATATTGAGAGATTGGATGTTCGCGACTGTGATTTCGCAGTACAATGTTTGCAGATAGATTTAACTTACTCTGTGTAGAATGAGTGATATGGTCTTCTGATTTCGCGATTCAAGTGATCGGATGTGATCCAGCAGGTTTATGTGTTCGGTGAAAAGGGTAAGTAGGTATAGGAGACAAATACCTTTCTGGATTTTGTGTTTCTTCTGAAAACACTTTAAATTGCGTTTTTCAAACTAAAACATAACAAAATGCGCAAAATTATCGTCACAGTAATAATTACTAAGTAATTTTATTATTAAAGAAGAATGAGACGCAATAATGCGCCAACGCAATGCGCATACTAATTTTAAATACCTACTATACGTAATATATATTGGCATTAATTACAATAAATTGAAGTTAAACGTCAATATAAATTACGTTGAAAACACAGAGTTTGTCAACATTGGGCGATACGATGCTATTCTAATGTGTTTGTTGTGGTAAACAATAAATATTTGCAGCTGCAGCCCGCTTCAATTTATTAGCGAACGTAAACCTATGTACATACACTTTGTATAGGTATTAAGTGTAGTTTGTGTACGTATCACTGATGAAAGGGCTTTGTGGATGCAATCAGATTTGATGCAGCCTTGTGGAGCCTTGTTTACTGAAGTGTGGGTTGAGAAGTCAAGAGTATGAATACATAAATGAAAAGACTGCTTTTTTGGACTACATACATACATAACGTCACGCCTTTTATCCCCGAAGGGGTAGGCAGAGGTGTATTTCTACACCCACTTTTCGCCAGATATACTTTAGTCCCACGTAATAAGGGGCGAGCCTATTGCCGTACCGGGCACATTTCCAGACTCCGTGCGGCTACTGAGAATTTCGTGACAGAAAAACCCAATAACACTGCCCGACCCAGGCATCGAACCCGGGACCTCCCGATCCCACGCGCACATTTATGCCGCGAGACCAACGAGGCAGTTGTATAGGGTTTGATGTCAAGTTTTCCGTCTCTACGCAAAGATGGTATTTGCATCGTGTTATCCCTTAGTCGCCTCTTACGACACCCACGGGAAGATAGGGGGTGGTGACACTTGTATTCTATGCCGTCAACCACACGGGACATTCTCTGTACATATTATACATTATTCAGTTATCTTGACATTACGCTAAGTGTTCGATCCCCATACTTTGTGTGATCCTGATCAATAAATAAATTGTTGTTTTGAATCTGGGTGTACCTTGCGGCCGTTGGTTGAGAGTTCGTAAAGTTCCCCGGGACACGGGATTTATTGTCCCTAGTGCGAGACTTGTCATCTTTAAAAACAGTTGTTTCCTTTAACCGTTTAAAAAGCGATATAATTAACAATTGGATGCGAGTAGGTTAAATCTAAGACTCTCTGCGTAGCAATCTATTGGTATTTCCATTGCGCTATGTATAAAATGGTATGTAAGAAATATATTATTATGTTTAAAGATGTGATATGTGACGTACCTCTCTCATGTGTTCGGGGTCGAACACGTAGAGCACGGGCCGGGTCCTGGAGGCCTTCGCGAGCCGCACCAGGTCGCCGTACTTGTCGCGCAGACCTTCCAGCAGACCCAGGCCCACGGTGTGGTGGTAGCTTCCTGCACAAAGGATAAAGAACACTTAGAAAATAGTATTTTTAATAATATGTAGGTACCTGTTGCTCGCAGTTTCGGATCTCGCTCAAACTCCTATCACGATAGAACAAACACAGGTGCTCTTTTTTACTAGGGTTACTGTTGGATCTCTGTGGGTACCTATTGTAATAGTGGGTATAGGTAATCTTCATCACTAATTAAGTAGTGGTATTATGCTACTATTATACTACTTCATAAGATCGAGGGAAATGGCAAGAACAAAGAGAGGCCTATGTTCAACAGTGGACACAGTCGGGCTGTGGATGATGATGATGATGATGATGATGATGATACTACTTCATTAGTAATGTAGGTCCGTTAGTCAGATTGTCCAAATGTACATAATTCAAAATGTACCAAGTGTCAATATTACCGATGGTACCGCAGACAAATTGAGAGCAGTTCTGAGATTTACTAAACTGTATTGAAATATTTGAATTGCAAGAACGTGATCGTTTTGAATTAAAACATTAAAAACAAAAAAATCTGTTTATAAATGAACACAAATAGAATCATAACATAACACAACACAACATAACTTCAAGCCTTTATCCGCGAAGGGGTAGGCAGAGGTGTATTAAACACCCACACTTCGTCAGTTATATTACAAATATAATCATTCTAGTGTTTTTAGTATTCAACAAAATGTTTATTTCAGACATTTAATCACAGATAATGTAACACATAATAATTGTAATCAATTGTACAATAAAAATAGCATGTTTGTAACAACAGAAGCTATTGAGTTATGTGTTAAGGCGTCTGCCGACCTTTGGACGTAACAAGACACGTTGTTAATTATATCGGTTGATTTGTTACATCTCAGACTGTTAATGTTATGTAGCAGGGCGACAATTGTTTCACAGAACGATCCAGTTATGAAACTTTGCATCCTGTCTCTTCTTACAGAGCTCGTAAGCAAGTTAGTTAATTACATACATACATACATAGACTCACGCCTGTTTCCCCGAAGGGGTAGACAGAGGCATATTAAACGCCCACTTTTCGCCAGTGTTTTGATCCCACGTAATAGGTGGCGAGCCTATTGCCGCTTATCGGGATATTTTGTTTGCCAGAGCCTCGTCCGTTGATCGGCAGGTGCACCACTTGCAGGTGAGGTTGGCTTGGGACCCTAAGTTCTTGGTGGGAACCCTATGCACCCATAGTTAATTAGGAAGAGCATGTTTTTTTTTACTGCCTCCGTGGTCCAGTGGATAGCTTATGCGACTGCTGATCGGAGGTCCCTGTTTTGATTCCCGGATCATGCAAAAGTGTTACTGGGTTTTGCCGAATTCTCAGTAGCAGCACGGTGGTGATGAGCCCGGTAACGGCAATAGGCTCGCTCCCTATTACCTGGGACCTAAAAATTCATGGCGAAATGTCGGTGTAATGTTAGACCTCTGCCAATCCCTTCAGGGATACAGTCGTGCGTGAGTCTATAAACAAAAAGGTTTTTTTTTACTATCTAGTAGGTTAGTAAACACGTATAGTAGCATGCTGTAAAATGAACCTTTCTATATATCTAACAACTCCAAGTTACTTAAAGCAGAAAAATGCTCAATAACAACACAGTTTCTCGCCAGCTCCTTGTACATTACTTGGTACGGCAATAGCCTCGCCCCCTATTACGTGGGAACTAAAAAATTCATGGCGAATGGTGGGTGTAATATTACACCTCTGCCTACCCCTTCGGGGATACATGCGTGAGTCTATAAATAAACAATGCGTGCCGTAAACCTTTTTAATTAAAAAATAAGGAAGGTCGGTCGGCCCTAATGTCTTCGAAGGATATTACTGATAAGTATAACTATATTCACGAGTCGAAACAAAGCAGCTAGTTTGTGTCCAAGTCTATGCCTAAACTTATAACGTCCACAAGAGCTCAGAACTTGTTTATTTTATGGGTATAAAACTCGATATCTTAAGATACGAGTATATTGGGACATTATGTACATAGTTTGTAACCGTCCTTAATAATTGACCTATAAAATGGACTGCCTCCGTGGCCCAGTGAATAGCGTATACGTGTACTGATCGGGAGGTTCCGGGTTCGATTCTTGGGTCGGGCGAAAGTGTTACTGCCGAATTCACTAATAACATGGAGTCTGGCGATGTCCCTCACCGGGCGGTGACGGTAATGAGCTCGCCCCCTATCCACGTAAGGGGGCCTAAAAATGCATAATGCGAAGTGTGGGTGTAATATTACACCTCTGCCAACCCCTTCGGGGATACGTGAGCTAGGCGAGTTAGACTCACGTCTGAGTCTATAAAATGAAAAACATTATTTCGAATCCGAATGGTAGACCCTTTGGATAGCGCATTCTAAAAATATATTTTAAAGGGATCCACCTATCCCAGAATAAGGTTAAATAAAAAATTAACCAGTCTTACAATAAGAAAATGGCGTCATCATTAAAACGAAAGTGTCGTATAAATCATAAAAACAGCTGGCTGACGATGATGAATAGCTATTGGAGATTATAATAATGGTGCACACTTTGTCATTGAAATCAAATCAATCAATTTCGTGAAGGAAATTGCAGTGTCATTTGCTTTTAAGGGTTCCGTAGTAAATTACGAAAAGCTTTTACTCCCTTATTATAAGGCATTTACTGAATATGGGCCTTATCTACGTAAAAGTTATTTAATACGCATGCGATGCGACATTTTTGCAAAGCATTTAGTGCTAAAACTCGTTGAAGTAAACAAAAATAGATTTGTTTTCTGCAGACAACAGGATTTCAAGTATTAATCTAGGTACAGCTCTAGGTTTATATTAGGTTATAGATTCGGTATGCCATGTCGTAAGCCTCCTGAAACCGGCATCGATCTGGTCTAGTCTATAAATAGACGAAGAGAAAGTACGTCTGGCTCTGGTCTAGCTAATAAATTGCGTTATGGCTCCCGTTTCATACTTTTACTGGTAAGCTGGTTGTACTGCACTTTTACTTCCGAATAGAAAATTAATCATAAAGGATTTTGTATTATATTTTGTTATGCAATAAACTGTTAGCTCATTATTATTTATTTATTATCCGTTATAATCTCCAACAAGATCATGAAACACTCGAAAACAAAAAAAGAAATTTGCAATGTCTGCCTGTCAAAGAAAAGCAAATTGTAAAATACATATTGACTGCATTCTGGATCAGACTGGATTGCTGGACACCATAGTATTTAGGCATGGCAAGCAACCAAAGCAATTATTACAAAGGAAACCTTTTTTTTAGTTAGATTTCCAAACAAATCTACTAAGTTCAGGATACCTATAAGTACGACCTGCCTCATCTTATTTCAAAATAACACGTCAATCTTGTTAGCGTAGGTAGCAGACAAACTATACGAAACATCAAAAACTAAAAATATAACTATTTTGTTCACGGGACTTTTATAAGTAGAAACTTAAGCAGGCTAGGCATAGCTTGCAAAAATAGTACACGTTTTGAGCTCCCTACTCAACAGGTTTCAGTCTAGTACCCGTCGTAAGCTACTAGATATTCTATTATATATGCCGTCTTGCCGGTTTTATTCGCTAATTGGACTTAATGAGGCTTGTTCGCTCCTCTGCGAACCATTCCGTGTTGGTTTCTTCATTAGCTTTATAATAATACGAGTGAGGTCTTGTTATGAGCTAATTAAATCGTGAAAATAATATGAGTTGTTAATTTTGTTGGCTAAATTAAGCTTGTGGGTAGTAAAGGTAATATTTATTAATGATTCGTGTTTGTTTTGATTGGTTTATATATAAATAATAAAAAATGCAATATCAGTGTTATTCAGAATTTTAAAGTAAGGTGCTCGGATTATTTGTATACGGTTCTAAGTAAATTTTGGGAGTTAGGAAAATGCTGTGGCCTTAAATGAACCCTACTATATTATTTGAATTAAACGTACTTAATCCTACTAGTTCTACTACTGCCTCGTTGGTTTCGCGGCATAAATGTGCGCTTGGAATTGGGAGGTCTCGGGTTCGATTCACGGGTCGGGTCGGGCAAAGTATTATTGGGTTTTTTCATTAGGAATTTCTCAGTAGCAGCACGGAGTCTGGTAATGTGCCCGGTATAGCAATAGGCTCGCCCCCTATTACGTGGTACCTACAAATTTATGGCGAAATGTGGATGTAATATTACACCTCTGCCTACCCCTTCGGGGATACAGGCGTGAGTCTATAAAAAAAATCCTACTAGTACTTTTGATCGTTCTAATTTAATATGTCTAATTTTGTCTGGCAATAGATTTACCGTTCTGTAACCAGACTACAGGTATCATGACCTCGACTAATAAAAATGAATCAGATGTCTAAAATGGGTACGACGCATAGTCAACGTTATACCCATTTTGAGCATCCGAGCGCTGAATTTCTGGTGCATCGTTCACTTTTTTTATAGTAATAGGTGGCAAACGAGCAGACGGATCGCCTGATGGTAAGTAATTACCGCCGCCCAAGGACACAAGCAACACCAAAGGAGTCACAAGTGCGTTGCCGCCCATGGGGTTGGGAAAAGAGATGGGATGAGGAGTGGGATGAGGGAGAACGAATAGGGGGATAGGGCCTCCGGCACTCTCACTCACCTAACGAAACGCAACAGTTTAAGTACTGTTACTTTACGTCGATTTTCTGTGAGAGGGTAGTACTTCCCCGGTCAAGCCGGCCCTTTCATGCTGAAATCAGCAAGACTCTAGACTACTACCTATAAATCACATTGTATTTGAAGTAATTTCATCGTAAGACAGTAACAGGCTTGGCATGTCTCACGTTTTTTCGAAGACTGTTTGGACGTGCGATTGACACTGGTGCGACATAACGGTACTTCGTAAAAACTACGTTCTATTGGCAAAAAGTACAAGTGGAACACTACGTTGTCGTTTCAGTTTGTTAATCGTGCGTCCGCCCGTCGTCAATCAAACATAATCAATTTGATGAAGACGGTAGTTATTAATTTTTAAATATACTCTTTACCTACTTTGAGCAAATAAAAATTTTAGAAGTAAAATGCATCGCGCAATAACTCATGTCGGTAAAACTGCATGTGCAGTGACTCGTAACAAATTAAATTCGATATTGCCTCACGTATTATGTAAGTATTTAATTGCCTTATTAAAATTACATTGTTTTGGCGCGAAAGCCATTTTTGCATAACAATTGAGTGATTATGATTTTATCAGTATAACACCTAATGGATCCGTTAAGCTGTAAAAAGAAATTCATATGTGTCTGAATGCGCTTTCAAGTACTTTTAATGCACTAGGAATTGAGATCCAAAGCTACTCTATCCGTCAACATAAAAAAATGTGTGAGACTAATGTTACCCTTTCAGAACTTTACTATAAAGTTTGTGCCTTTAGGACTACCCGTGAAGATACAGTGACACAGGAGTATGGAGCAGTATACTAGCTTATCTACGGGCATATTTTAATTAAGCCGTAACTAAACCGTAGACTTGTCAATGTGTGCGATAATTAGCATCAGTCAAGGCCAACTCTCATAGTTATTATGCACATAAGTACACCAAAATATGTTCACCGGTTCACATGACATTTGTCGATTGCGACATAACTGCATTTCGCCATAAACTGACCTGAATTTGTTAATGCTGTTTGGATTATTTATGTGACGTTTATAAATAAACAAATAAAAAAGATATAAAAAAAAATAAGATATGAATAAGCTGTAGTTTTTCCTCATCGATCCTTGGCAGTACGTGTGCTGAGTGCCTCGTATGGGCAGCGCGATGGCCGGAATCTCGCTGGAGGGTCTGACGCTCCTATAGATGTGATGCTGGTTACTAAAATTTCTAGCTTAGCGGCTAGAAACGGCTTTTTTTGGCTTATTATCATTTCTAGCGATAACTAGCGGATCTGTGCTAGCGGCTGGACACGGCTCATTACAATTCATTAATATATTCACATGATTTAGTTTGTTGTTTTTGTTGTTTCTCTTGATTTATTTACTAAAGGATACATTGAACATACATAGATATAAACAACGACATTTGCATCTGTATTAAGTGTTAAAAACTCAAAATTCTCATACAAAATGTGACAGCAGAGGGATAGGATTATTTAAATAATTTATTTGAAGAGATGTTATGGAAATAGGTAATTAGGTAGGTATTTATCCATAAAATAGGTGTGAACAGTTACCTACGCGCACATCCCCCCCGCACTTATACTGCCGCGCGACGCGCGATTTGCGCGTTTGGTTTACAAATATGAGTAGATACCTAAACCCACAGATGTGAGACTCACATCTGTGCCTAAACCACAGATTATCTACTAGTACAACTAAAAACAAACTTTGTTTGTTTCGTAGTTTCCTGTTCGTCTCTGAATTAAGTAAATTAGTAGGTAAGTATTAAACGGTGCCTGCGGTGTTTATTTACATAAACAAAAATAACAGACCATAATAAGTGCTACTGTATAAAAAAATAAGAGTTTAACAATAAAAAATGAAATAAAAATGTTTTTGTTCCCGATGCTCAAATCGCGTATCTCCCCGGTATCAAGCGGCTCGTTATCCGTTTCTAGCCGCTAGTTTCGGTTACTATCGGCTTACGAGCCGCTCGTTTACAACTATAGACGCTCCTCTATCGTCGGAGCGGCCACATTCCTTCTTTACTCTCCGATCCTTGGCAGCACGTGTGCTGAGTGCCTCAGCATCGGCAGCGCGATGGGTCCCGGGATCTCGCTGAAGGGTCTGACGCTCTTCTCCACTGCCGGCGCGGCCACATTCCTTCTTTACTCACCGATCCTTGGCAGTACGTGTGCTGAATGCCTCAGCATTGGCAGCGCGATGGGTCCCGGGATCTCGCTGAAGGGTCTGACGCTCCTCTGTCGCCGGCGCGGCCACATTCCTTCTTTACTCACCGATCCTTGGCAATACGTGTGCTGAACGCCTCAGCATCGGCAGCGCGATGCGTCCCGGGATCTCGCTGAAGGGTCTGACGCTCCTCTGTCGCCGGAGCGGCCACAATCCTTCTTTACTCACCGATCCTTGGCAGTACGTGTGCTGAATGCCTCAGCATCGGCAGCGCGATGGGTCCCAGGATCTCGCTGAAGGATCTGACGCTCCTCTGTCGCCGGAGCGGCCACATTACTTCTTTACTCACCGATCCTTGGCAGTACGTGTGCTGAATGCCTCAGCATCGGCAGTGCGATGGGTCCCGGGATCTCGCTGAAGGGTCTGACGCTCTTCTCCACCGCGGGAGCGGCCACATTCCTTCGTTGTGGTGAGGTGGACGTCTGTTGTGATGACGAGCCCGCGATGTGCCGTCGGGGACGTTGGAATCTGTGCGATAAATTATGTTTGGTTATTTGTTGAATTAAACGAAGAAGTTATATTAATTAGAAGGTTATTCACTCACGGTGAAAACTGACCTTTTAAAAACTTACAGGAGGTGTCAGAATGTACCATCAGATTATCGTTTTCAAAAAAGATAATATAATCACATGGAGTAACTGAGATTGTTACTATTCGCTAACGTTAAAGTAAAGGTTGTCGGACTGGTTTCAAAGTTTTTTGCTATAAGCATTATCTACTATCTTACTAGACGTTATAAAAACTTGATGCCAGGCATAAAACGGGTTATGGTACTGCCAAAACAGATGTATATATACCTAGCGTGGACGTCATTAATGTAGGCAATTTGATATTTGGACCGGTTATTTTTCTTTGTTTATATTTTACATCTTGCTCTCGTCGATAAATATTATTATTGGTACAGGAACCAATGGTCCTGTCAAATGCTATATTACAAAACGGTTTTGTAAATACTTTTGTAAATGAATATATTTTATTATATATTTAAGGTGACAAGACGATACAGTTTGTCAACTGTGATGCGCTAAAACACTGCCGATTTATTATAAAATATAGTTAGACAGACCGTGATCATCCTCTAGCTGCTCTAGCCCGCTGTTTGTTGATGGAATATTATATAATTATATCAAAAGATCGGTCAAAGCGAACGGCTCAATATCGATCTGTGAGGAGAACCTTGCGGGAGAGCTATGTCCAGCAATGGACGTCTCCACTCTCCAGGCTGACATGATAAAGTACATCAAGAGAATGAAGGCTTTTACGCTCAGCTAAATAGCTAAAGCCAGTGAAAACAATACTCAAAGATCAGTTTGCAGTTGCGGCGGCAGAGAATATGCGTGGCACGCTGGCAAACGGTAGAATATGTATTTTTGAAGTAAAACGGGGAAACTTACATTTTTTTACGCTTTAGGTTTGTAATGGCAAATACATATTTCGTGATAACATCATTATAAAAGTGTAAAAAAGATAGAAGGACTTCTCCGAAAAAAATAAATCAGAGATGAGATTTTGCCTTCGTTCCCGGAATTATGAAGTAATTGCAATACCTACTTCAGAGAAATGTGGGTCACACAAATATATCAGAAAAGCGAAAAGGCAAACATATTCGGAATCAGCATAAAGAAATGATAATAGTGTTAATTACTGAAGTCTAGATGGTAACTCGTAAATGATATGGATACATTTCCATTTTAATCGTCTAATTTGAAGTACGATGCTTGGATCTCTCATCATAAATTAGCTATTATAAAAAGCGCAGATAATCATCCTTAGGCTTTCTACGTTTTTAAAACCAATTTAGTTTTTAGTATTCTCTTAAAGAAAATAATTAGTCTTAACCCAAAGAAAAAAATTTTTGTTAGAAAACATTTTTGTTTTGTAAATTGAATTATTGTTATGGCGATAACTATATTATGTAAATTAATGTAAGATTTGAATTATCATATTATCACAAAAGCCATTTCAATACTTTTAATTTGCAAGATTATATACATTCTTATGACATGAATTGCAATAATATTAAACTACCTACTTAAAAAACTTTACTATTCTAAACTAACGAAAATCAAAAGAGGCAATAACACAAAAAATATATCACAAAAGTAGTTTTTTATGATGGCTCACAAAGATATAAAAATAAGCTATTATTAGACTTTATGTTATAACAGGTTCGCATTACCAAGATGTAGTACATTCATAATATCCATAAACTCACGCCTGTATCTCCCCTAAGGGGTAGGCAGAGGTAGTTTAAATATTACACCCACATTTCGCCATGAATTTTTAGGTCCCACGTAATAGAGGGCGAGCTTATTGCCGTTACCGGGCACATCACCAGACTCCGTGCTGCTACTGAGAATTCGGAAAAACCCAGTAACACTTTTGCCCGACCCGGGAATCGAACCCGGGACCTCCGATCAGCAGTCGCATACGCTATCCGCTGGACCCCGTGGTCCAGGTAGGAATATAAAAAATAAGCTATTATTAGACTGTACGTTATAACAGGTTCGCATTACCAAGATGTACATTCATAATATCCATTTTACTTCATAAACAGTTAATTATCATCGTGCACATGACCATACTTAAATTATAATGTGAATACATGTGTAGAGTTATTATATATTATAAATAAAAATAATGAATCATTGTTTACTATTGGGAGTAATTTTATGTATGACTTCATTTACTTTTGGCTCAACCTAATTAGGGCAATATTTGTTACCATAATCCTGAAATGCGACGCATGTAGCGTCGCATTATCGCATGTAGGTGTCGATGTTGTTATGAGCTAAATATAACTTTATTCGCAAATATCGTTATCGTTTCATGATTGCCTAGTTTGTTATTGAAGTTGGAATTGTATGTCTTATTTTCATTAATCCACCTAAGATGGAAATAAATGTATACTTGGTATTCGTTGAATATTGTGTTACAGAATTTCTATGAAATGCTAGTCTTGCTGTCAATAATTTTAGGAAATATGAATTTGCTTGTAAGGGTGCCATCACATTGGCTTCAGCGTTCTTCCAAAGGCAAAAGCGTTCTAAAAGAACGCTCAGCTGACGCGCGTCGACGTGGCGTCGAAGCCAATTTGACGCTGCGTTGACGCTGCGTTGACGCTGAAGCCAATGTGAGGGCAGCCTTACTGAGGTTACAAAGTAGCACATTAAGTTTACGTAGTCAATTTCTTAGGAGCTGTTAATGTTTTTTAAGAGTTTTAGTTTATACATACATACATACATAGACTCACGCCTATTTCCCGGAGGGGTAGGCAGAGACTACGGAACGCCACGCGCCATTTGCAACGATCCTGACATACCTCTCTTGCTTCACTCACTCCCATCAAGTTTCTCATGCATGCTCTTCTATTAAGGGTACTTCTGACTTGTCCTTTTTTCAGGATGTCTCCAATCTGGTCAGAGAACGTCCGCCTAGGTCTTCCCCTTTGTCCTGTTCCATTCACACTTGCCTTATATATCTTCTTTGTCAGTCTATCGTCATCCATCCTCTCTATGTGCCCAAACCATCTTAACATGCCTTTTTCAA
Source organism: Euclidia mi (assembly GCA_944739405.2). Classification (NCBI taxonomy): domain Eukaryota; kingdom Metazoa; phylum Arthropoda; class Insecta; order Lepidoptera; family Erebidae; genus Euclidia; species Euclidia mi. The sequence goes on from OX123190.2 coordinate 84,852,718, forward strand.
TGCTTGTCACTACATCTTCTTTTACCCCACACCACTCTCGTATCACACAATTCTTTACTCTGTCGGTCAAAGACACACCACACATACTTCTCAGTGCTCTCATTTCTACAGCATTTATTTTACTTTCAAATCTCTTCTGCCATACCTAACTTTCACTACCATATATAAGGGTAGGCACTAACACACCTCTATGTACAGCCAAACGTGCCTTTTTGGACACGCTTTAACTGTTCATAAACGCTTTCAGAGCTCCATTCACTCTATTACCTTGTTTAACTCTTCTTTCAATATCATCTTCATTCTTACCATCTCTTGTAAACAACGTACCTAAGTAAACAAACTCATACACTTGTTCCACTCGCTGTCCATCGATCAAAACATTAGTTACACAGTTTATTTGTTAGATAATTATATTTATAAGTATTACATATTATATTTACTCCGTGTGTTCGTTCTTCGTAGTTTCGTTAACATGTTATTATTACTTTGACTGACTATTTATAATAAACAGTTTTGCTTCCATATCGCTACTGAGCCCGAGTATTTCCTGGTTACAAATGATATGTTTTGCCTGTCCCACACAATCAGACAATCTATACACATAAATAAAATGGGAGTGTCTGTTTGCAATATTAAAATAACCGCTTTTTACTAAATGCATATGGAAGTATACAACCGAAATGACATATTTTATAATTTTTGTCCGTCTGTCTGTCTGTTTGTTCTCGCTAATCTGTGGAATGGCTGGACCGATTTTGACGGGACTTTCACTGGCGGATAGCTGATGTACCAAGGAGTGATTTAGTCTATAAATTAATCGGGTACGCGAAGTAGTTCCCTCAAGACGCGGGTGAAACTGCGGGAAACAGCTAGTCCTCACTAAAAGCAAAGATAAATTAATGCGACAGCAGGATTTATGACACAAATTATTAGAAAGCTAATTAACATATTCATAAGTATTATTTAAATTAGACGATTTTAATAGATTTTTTCGCAAGCGTTGTGTAGGCAGAAGGCTGAAATTTACATTTATTTAATATTTACCTTACCTAGTTAGTTATGTTCAGGGGATAAACAGAAGTATAAGTTTGAAAACTTACATAACTCAAGTATCGCGTGTTAAAATTATTACATCTACTTGATTTACGAGTTACCTATGTTTTTATTTTTCGGCAACCAGTTCTATGCCGTAACGATACGCGGGCACAACAAATAGAATACGAAACTTATTGACATCAAAATAAAGGTGATATTCCTGTGATGTCGCTTAAGACCTTATGTTTTTCAATGGTTGATCGGCGAAGAATCCGGCTGGGGTAACTGCAAACTTGATACTAACAACGAGCAAGTTCAAGGACAAAACGTCTCGATTAAAACGCAATACTGTTTTTTACTTCGCCAGTTTTAGTGCCCACATACTAAACTTATTTGCGTGTATAAATATTTAAAAGCTTTTTTCCTTAAGATACCTATATCGATGTAAACACTTAAAAAGTTCCTGCTGGCCCCAGAAAAATAACAACTTGATGAAAACGATAAAAACCACACGTGTTTTCTTAAAGTCAGACCTCAAATAAACTTTTTATAAATAATCTGACAGATTCGGATGAGTAGGATATCTAGATACATACCTATGTACTTGACATATAAAAATAATATTAAGTAGCTTTTTTAATATTCCTAAAGACGAAATAAACATAACATATAAGATTACTGATAACATATATACAGAATATATAGACGAACAACTTGGTATATATTTACGAATCGTGTGACCCTGTCAAGTTATAAATATGATTGTATAAGCTCAAAAAGCCGCGCTGTTTCTCGGTTAGTGACATAAATTAGGCAGGTCAGCACGTGACGACTGAATGATATTACGAGACATTTAAGAAACCTGAACATAATCAAACAAAATTTGAATTGTTTTTTTTTTAAATAAGATATTTTGTCGTTATGTAAATAGAAGCTATACTAATGGAATAAAGCTGAAAAGCTTGTTTATTTGTTTGTATGTTTGTTTGGTTGAATGCGCTTATCTTAGGAACTACTGGTTTGATTTGAATAACTCTTCTTGTGTTTATCGATGAATGCTATATAACATAACGCTATAAGCTACGGGTAAGGAGCAGTAGGCCTAAATAACACGGGAGTAACTGCGGACTCAGCTACCTGAATATAAACTAATGGTACCTATAACCTAGGTAGTGAATACGATAATCTGTGCAACGACGCTGGTCTGAAATCATGCACTTTCTGTTCCGCACTTTGTTTAACTGATAACGTTGCCAAACAATCACCTAATATGATACATACGTTTTATAGATATATAAACTTTTGGTATAGGTATTTGTTGTCTAAGTAGGAAACATACATACATAACGTCACGCCTTTTATCCCCGAAGGGGTAGGCAGAGGTGTATTTCTACACCCACTTTTCGCCAGATATACTTTAGTCCCACGTAATAAGGGGCGCGCCTATTGCCGTACCGGGCACACTTCCAGACTCCGTGCTGCTACTGAGAATCTCGTAACAGAAAAACCCAATAACACTGCCCGACCCAGGAATCGAACCCGGTACCTCCCGATCCCACGCTCACACCTATGCCGCGAGACCAACGAAGCAGTCGTATAGGGTTTGATGTCGAGTTTTCCGTCTCTACGCAAAGATGGTATTTGCATCGTGTTATCCCTTAGTCGCCTCTTACGACACCCACGGGAAGATAGGGGGTGGTGACACTTGTATTCTATGCCGTCAACCACACGGCCAAGTAGGAAGCATAGCCAAAAACTTGATCTTAGCGTAGGTATCAACATAAACGATCAAATACGCATGATGACGTGATATGGCGCGGCAGTGTTAATTATATTTGTAATCGTCAAACGACGATCACCAGACATTAGTATGTAAAAATATATATTATGCAACTAGATGATGCCCGCGGTTACACCCGCGTTATTTAAGGCTACTGCTCCGCTCCCGTCGCTCATAGCGCAATGTTATATAGCCTATAGCCTTCCTCGATAAATGGGCTATCTAACACTGAAAGAATTTTTCAAATCGGACCAGTAGTTCCTGAGATTAGCGCGTTCAACCAAACAAACAAACGCTTCAGCTTTATTTTATTAGTATAAGATATAAGATTTTAGGTGCACGCTTATTTGAATAAAATATTTTGAAGTCTATTGTAAGGGTTTATTTGTACCTACTTAGTATTCAAAACGAATAATAGTTATGCGATTTGATATTTGAAAGCATCGTGGTTGTATGATTTGTGGTTTGTAGCCAACCAAAGATTATTGTAAGGTTTTGTTCTACTAGATGCTAATTGGAAGAAAATATTATGTTGACTGCAAGGTCATATTGAAAATAATAAAGTAATAGTATCATTTTCTTTCGTTTAAAGCGATGATGTATGTTTATCGATTCTATAGGTACACATAAATAAAATTGGAATGTCTGTTTTTAATATGAAAACAACCGCTTTTTACTAAATGCTTATGGATGTATACACGGTAGAATACCGAAATGCCTTTTTTTTCAATTTTTGTCTGTCTGTTTATTCTCGCTAATCTCTGGAACGGCTGGACCGATTTTTACGGGACCTTCACTGGCAGAAAGCTGATGTACCAAGGAGTAACTTAGGCTAAAAATTAACTGGGTACGCGAAGTAGTTCCCCCAGGACACGGGTGAAACCGTGGGAAACAGCTAGTCCATAATATAAGCCTTGCTTGGGCTAAATGGCGTTGTGTAAATGTGGTAAAAATATTTCTTTGGCAGCTCCAAAATAACGAATGCAATTGCCAGCAGAAGCTTTCACGTAGCGAAAAAGTGCACTAAAATTAAGTGTATAATATTTAGAAAGCAGTGTAATGTAATTTAACAGAAGATGTGAAAGTTGTGCGGGGACGGTTTTCAATTAATTGCGACTGCTCTCTATGGCTGAGCGCGTGCGAATTATTTTAAGACCCGATATACTACTGTAATTTAAATTTATGTACATAAATAGATGCAGCGATAGCCTAGTGGAGATACCAACAGATTGCCATGCAGAGGGTATCGGGTTCGAATCCATGGCGCGCACCAATGACTTTTCGGATTTATGTGCGTATTGGATTGTTAATTATCGCTTGTCCCGTGCCTTGGAGAGCACGTTAAGCTGTCGGTCCCGGTTGTCATGAAGATCTTTGACAGTCATTACAGGGCGTCAGTACCTTCTAAATAAACTGACACTAGTCTAAACCATGGAATATCGCTATCCCTTCGGGTTGCGGCGGTCAGACAGGCAGTCGCTCTGTGGAAAAGCTAATATTCAGCCAAATGCGGTTAGACTAGTAAGCGGACCCAAGGTTGAAACTGGGATAACGCCAAGAGGATGATGATGAAATAATATGAGTATCAGCTGCACTTTGAGTAGTAAAGACTGTTTTTATAGTTATCGGTTGTTGTAACGGATGCCAGGAATCGAACCTTTGCTAGTCCGCTTCAGTGCGCTGGTAGTGTGCTGCTGACGTGTGCCTACGACGATGCGTGTTCTTCTATGTGTGTGGACTAGACATGGGTGATAAATAACGTCACAGTGAAAAATCACTGTGATCTGCCACCTGAGAGTATCACAGTGACTTTTTGTATAATATCGTCGTTCCAAAATAACGTTGTTACTTTCCGTCACATTTACTCCGTCTCACTCCTTAAATATGGAACGAGGATAAATCGGAACGTGTCCGCCCGCGCGCCACCCCTGCGCCGCGCGCCACGGCCGTTCGGAGATAATACCCAAAGGAACATATTACCGGGATAAAAGTACCCTATATGTTAATCCAGGTAATAAACTACTTGTATGAAATTTTTATCCAAATCCGTCCAACCGTTTTCTCGTGAAAGAGTAACAAACATCCATACATCCTCACAAACTTTCGCATTTATAATAATATTATTAAGTAGTAATTATTAGAATATAATAACACAGAGATGTACTTTTTTCTTTATTCTGCATTACAACTACAGGCGATATTTTTTATTGATAATAGCGAATAAGCGAATTAATTATCAAAACGTGTAAGTCACATTACAAAACGTTCTAAATATCTATTACCTATCCGAAGTGATCGACGTGACAAAATCACGGTGATTTTTCACTGTGAAATTTTTATAACTGGAACAACAGTCACGGTGAATGAAATATAACGACTTTGCCCATGTCTAGTGTGGACTGTATGGCTTCGATGTGTAAGGGCTTCAGAAATGAAACATCTTCATACGTTGAGAGCGATGCTGTTCAGGTGTGCGGTGCTTGATGGTTACAAGATGGTGGTTGAGACGGCAACAACTGGCCGAATACATGGTCGCTTAAGTACCTCGAAACTTTACCTTATCGACGACCATCGCACCGAACACGTGCACAGGGAATCTTTCGTTTATTTTTATTTACAAAACAGTACAAATGTTACGTATGTTTCGATCCTATTATGCATACATACATGTTCTATACATCGTTAGATAGGTCTCATTAAGTTCTATCTATTGGTATACAATACCTAAACCTAACTATTAGCGTCACTAAGTTATTCCATAAAAACTCCCAAAAAATGCTGCCACACAAGGGCCCGCCCACTATATTTTCTATTGAAAAACTATCGTATACTAAATTTATATATATAATTTTGGTAGGCCGTTGTGTGCAACTATATGGGGCATCTATTAAAACAAACACCATGAAAATATCTTTATTCAATTCGAACATATGACATGATAACTTTGAAGCATAAAAAATTTACAGAATTTCTTAAGTAAATACTATCGTAAGTAAACAAATTTTATGATAAACATACGAATGTTTGTTATTATGCTTATTTTAACTATATAAGGTAATAACTAGCAATAAAAAGGTATCTAGACATGATTTCAAGTCTATATGAAGCTAAAAAACACTTATAAAACTATAATACGAATATGTAAACAAACAGCTGTTTTATGAAGCATTAACTCTTATCTGTCACTACTGATAACGCTATTTATGATTCGATATCTAAGGTCCCTACGGTTAGCACAAGTTTAAGACTAATGTTCATGTATTACATAGTTGTTAAATATTAGCAATCTAACCATTTACACTATTTTAGCTATTTTGTAACGTTTTGACACGTCCGGGAACCGAACCCGGTGTACCGCACGATTAGATAACACTGATTTTAACGATTTTCACTCGCGGTTTCGAATACACTATTCACTGTCATAGTTTTAATGTCTGTCGCGAACATCTCTCCCGCCGTGTAGCAACGCGCGTGACCCGTCGTGTGGCGGTGCTGCAGAGCACCCGGTGAGCGACGCCTCGTCACTTGGGCAGGGGGACCAGCTTCTTAGCCGGCCGTTTGAGGACGCCTGCTGCTGTGCGCACCTCGACAGTGGGTATGGCGCCGTCGGCGCCCGGGTAGACAGCCACAACTCGACCGCGCGGCCAGGTATTGCGCGGGAGTTGGCCGTCGGCGATCAGGACGGGGTCGCCGACCTCGAGGTTGAGCCCAGACCCATGGGGCTCCCGCCGGTGTTGCAGCTCGGGTAGGTACTCGCGCACCCAACGGCGCCAGAACATGTCGGCGAGGATTTGGGCGCGCCGCCAGTGCTTGCTGCTGTTGAGGTCAGCCTCGCTGAACTCGCCCAGCGGAGGGAGGCGAGCAGAACCACCAAACAGGATGTGGTTCGGGGTGATGGCCTCGCTGTCTGCTGCGTTGACGGAGACGTGTGTGAGGGGTCGACTGTTTACTGTGTACTCGACCTCACACAGTAGTGTAGCTAGGACTTCTTCGTGCGGATGGCGCTCGTGAAGGACCGTATAGAGGGCGGTCTTCACGCACCTGACGAGGCGCTCCCATGCGCCCCCCCATGAATGGCGCTGAGGGGGTGATGAAGCGCCATATGATGCCACGGCGACTCGCTTCCTCGGCGACGGCGTCTCTCATCTCTCGGTCGGCACCGTGCATGTTGGTGCCGTTGTCCGAGTAGATCTCTGCGGGGCAACCTCGGCGCGCTGCGAACCTGCGCAGCGCCAAGATTGCGGAGTCGGCGCTCAGGCTGGCGGCGACCTCCAGATGTACTGCCCTGGAAGTGAGACATGTAAACAGTGCCACATAACGTTTGTGACGCTGTCTACCGACGGTTACGGAGAGCGGCCCGAAATAATCAAGACCCGTGTAGGTGAAGGGCCTCTGATGGTGAGCAAGGCGCGTCTTCGGATGGTCCCCTGTGGCTGGCTCAGGCGGCTGCGTTTTTCTAATGCGGCATGGTAGACATCTATGTACTATTTTCTTTGTAGTCGGCCGCAGACGAAGAATCCAATAGTGTTGGCGTATTTCATTGATTACCAACTCTGTACCGCTGTGATGTAATTTTCTATGCGTCCAATCTATGTATAGCTGTGTAATGCGATGATCGCCGTCTAAGATCGGCGGTCTCTTTGTTTGTTCGGAGATTTCTTCTGTAGCTGTTATACGACTGCGTAGAGTGATCATTCCGTTGTTCATCTCCACGGGTAACGAATACAGGCGGCTGTCTCTGGCGACACCTCCTCCGCGCCGCAGTTCCCGGAGGTCGGCGCCGAAAGGAGTTTTCTTGTTCCGCCTTCACAAGAAGGTCCTCGGCGTCGCGGGTGTGTTCAGCGGGGTGAAGCACGAAGTTTCGGGAGTCGGCGGCTGGACGAGGTGCCGCTCTGCCCGACTTGATGTTGTGCTTCGTCTTCGTCACGTGACGCCAATCTGGATCCTTCTGTCTATTTTTCTGCGTTCTTTTATAGAGAACCTTCTCTGCGGTTTTCTTACATAATGCTATAAATTGTAGAACTCTTGCTGTCGCTCGTAAGAGCCTCTCCCATTTGGAAAATCTATACGGGTCCGGTACGGCTTCTATAATTCTATGTGTTTGACGTTTCTCTACAGCTGTCAGTGTGCGCTCTTCGCCTGTCGCGTCAGGGGCGATGTGCTTCTCTACGGGCCATAGTGACGGGTCTTCGTACAGGAACGACGGTCCGGTGTACCACTCGTGTTCGGAGTTAAAGCTGTTTGGCACGTCGCGTGTAGCCGCATCCGCCGCGTTCAACTTCGTAGGTACCCAGCGCCAATCTTCAACTTTACTATGCTCTTCTATGGCGGCTAGGCGGTGCGCGACGAATGGTTTGTACGCCCGTGCTCCTTTTCTTATCCACGTTAGTACGGTCTTGCTGTCCGTCCAGTACACGACGGCCTCGGGTTTGACGCGATGTTCTTCTATTACCGCTTGAGCGACTCGTGTACCCATGACGGCTTCTATAATTCGCTGTGGTGGGCGACTATCTATGCAGGATGCAATGCACTGCTCCCCTATTGTCTCAACGACGGTAGGCTTAACGGCGGCCTTCAAATCTATAGGAGAGTGCACCTGTCCTCTATTCAAAACGATAAGAGAGTTCGTTTCTTCGGTTTCTATGTGTCTATCCGTATCCGGTTTCATTTCTATGTGAGAGTTTCTATATTCTGTATTTTCTATGCACGCGAGCCTCTTCGCTGCGTCTTGACTAAGTATCGGGTCCGACGTGTTCTTCTCGTCTTCTCGGAAGAGCCGTCTCTATTTTTCTATCCTCCAATTCTATGTTACTATCTAGTTTTTTCTCTATGTGTGCGAGCCTCCTTGCCGCGTTCTCGTAACTATCTGGCATGACGATGTCTTCTTGTTTCCACAGAAGAGCCGTCTCTATATGTCTATCTTCTAATTGTTTCGTATGTTTTTCTAACATATCTGTAGCCCGCTTCTCGGGGTCCGAGTTCGGTCGACGTGGGTTCACTATGAGCGATTCCAGTGCGAAATATTCTTTCAGTTGCGCTTCTATGTTTTCATCTATAGCGGAGAGACCGTTGACGAAGTGTACGGTGTTTCCCAAGGTGCGTGAGCGCGCGCCGTGCAGTACCCATCCCAGCGATGTAAGCGACGCCACCGGTTGATCGTTGGGTCCTCTTCGTACTGCGTTCGCTATGAGCAGGTGCCAGTTGTCTTGACCTATTAGCACCTTTGGCACGCCTATGTCATACACCAGCTTCTTCTTGATGCCTTCGAGGTGTTTGCAGTCTATCAGGTCCTCTTCGGCGATCTTCTGCGGCGACAGGTGTAGGCTGGCTACGGTGCGCGCACACAAAGGCACTTGTTTGCTGTCGGCGCCGGCTCCTCGTATTTGTATGTCTACGCGTCGCGACGTTGGCATGTCGATCGACGTATCGCCTATGGCACGGATCGTAAACGGGTCCAGGCTCTCTTCCGCGCCGACTTCCTTGGCTATGTCTTCGTCTATGAGCGATACGGTGCTTCCGTCGTCGAGTAGGGCGAACGTAGACGCCTCTCCCGCCGGTCCGACTATCTGCACGGGCACTATCTTTAAGTATGCTTGAGCCTTTGCACGTATGCACGAACTGGCGACCGTTTCTTGCTTTTCTATGTTCACGTCTTCGGTCCTATGGGCTCCTCTATCGTAGTGAAGCAACTGGTTGTGTGTAGCGCGGCATCCCTCTACACCGCACTTCTTGGGCTTGCACGAGTGTTCTATTCGGCGTATGCGTAAGCAGCGAAAACACAATCCATGCTGCTTAGCTAGCTGCCATCTCTTCTCTGCGTTGGCGTTACGAAACGTGCTGCAGGCCGACGAGTAGTGCCCTTCGCCTTCACATATCCTGCACTTCGCGTTAGACGTGTCCGTATGCGTTCGCTTCTCCGTCGCCGTCGCCGTGTACGTCCTCTGCACGGTACGTCTGCTTGGCGGCCCATCGGTGATGTTCTCAGCCGGCGCGAACGCGCTACAGTAACGCGCGTACTCTGTCACGAAGTCACTGAATCGGCTGAGGTCCGGCTTCGACTGGCACTTCTCGGTATACGTCTTGTACCACTGCACACGTAGCGAGTTCGGTAGCTTCTCGGTCAACACGCGCACTAGCTCCGCATTGATGAGGTAGTGTTCCTTTTTCAACGCACGAAGTGTGACGACGCCGCTTCTAATCTTGCTCGCGAACGCGCATATGTCCTTAGGTGCTTCGGTACAGCGTGGCAGGGTCCTCAGCTTGTCCGTCTCTGCCTGTGCGATCGAGTCTGGTCGTCCGAACTGCAGCTCCAACTCCTTCATAATCTCATCTGGTCGCGCATGCCCAATCAGTTCAGAGCTAACTGTTTCTAACGCTCTTCCCTTGAGACTTCTTCTCAGTCTCGCTGTATTCTCCACGTCGTTGAAGAAATTCTTGGTGGTGTCGTATATCGCCTTGAACGACAGCCACTCGGTGTGCGCGCCGCCGAACGTCGGTAGCGTCATGATGACTTTCGAAACCGCCGGGTGTGGTGCAACTATCGATGTGTCCGGTGGCTTCCTGTCGGCGAGCGCGGCGATCGCGGAGGTGAGATCCGTGATGAACGGCTTCAGCGAATCCCCTCCCTGTTGATGAACGTCCATCTTCTGTGAGGGCGGTCCATCTTCTATATCTATCTTCTGTGCCCCGTCGACGTCCCTCTTCTTAGTGGGCGCCGATACCACTATATCTATATCTTCAGGGCCGGGCTGGGGTTCCGGAGCCTCTTCCAACCACGAACGTACGTAGTCTTGTTTCGACTGTCCATCCTCGGCGGTATCATCGGAGTCCGCCTCTTCTTCAGCCTTCTGTAGTGCTAACTGTGCTAACTGTAGTTTTATCTTCAAAACTTCTTTTCGAGCCAACATCACATTTCTATTGGAGCGTCCCGTAGCTGCTGAGCGTTGGTCGCGTTCCCTCGTTGGCTTCTTTCTATCTCTATTTTCTATTATACTATGTTGCGCTGTACAAACGCTCGATCTATCGGATGGTTGCAACGTCCTTTCCTTGCCATCTTCATTTTTCGACTGCACCTCTGCTCGCTCCCTTGCATCTTGAGTGATGTTTCGTTCGTCCCTCCCCGCGGGGCCGGGGGGGGCCGGCGGCGGCGCGTCGCTCCCGACTGTTGTCGACGGCGATCGCGGTGGCCCGTCGTGACGGACGACCGCGGCGGCTGGGTTGCGGGCAGCGGCGGCGCGGGCAGGGGTACTGGAACTAGGCCCGGCGCCGGCCGCTCCCCCGGCGACCTCGGGAGCACGACCTCTTGAACGCGTCGTAGGCATTCTTCTTCAATCCGGCTCGAAGCGACCAACAAATGTAACGGATGCCAGGAATCGAACCTTTGCTAGTCCGCTACAGTGCGCTGGTAGTGTGCTGCTGACGTGTGCCTACGACGATGCGTGTTCTTCTATGTGTGTGGACTGTATGGCTTCGATGTGTAAGGGCTTCAGAAATGAAACATCTTCATACGTTGAGAGCGATGCTGTACAGGTGTGCGGTGCTTGATGGTTACAAGATGGTGGTTGAGACGGCAACAACTGGCCGAATACATGGTCGCTTAAGTACCTCGAAACTTTACCTTATCGACGACCATCGCACCGAACACTTGCACAGGGAATCTTTCGTTTATTTTTATTTACAAAACAGTACAAATGTTACGTATGTTTCGATCCTATTATGCATACATACATGTTCTATACATCGTTAGATAGGTCTCATTAAGTTCTATCTATTGGTATACAATACCTAAACCTAACTATTAGCGTCACTAAGTTATTCCATAAAAACTCCCAAAAAATGCTGCCACACAAGGGCCCGCCCACTATATTTTCTATTGAAAAACTATCGTATACTAAATTTATATATATAATTTTGGTAGGCCGTTGTGTGCAACTATATGGGGCATCTATTAAAACAAACACCATGAAAATATCTTTATTCAATTCGAACATATGACATGATAACTTTGAAGCATAAAAAATTTACAGAATTTCTTAAGTAAATACTATCGTAAGTAAACAAATTTTATGATAAACATACGAATGTTTGTTATTATGCTTATTTTAACTATATAAGGTAATAACTAGCAATAAAAAGGTATCTAGACATGATTTCAAGTCTATATGAAGCTAAAAAACACTTATAAAACTATAATACGAATATGTAAACAAACAGCTGTTTTATGAAGCATTAACTCTTATCTGTCACTACTGATAACGCTATTTATGATTCGATATCTAAGGTCCCTACGGTTAGCACAAGTTTAAGACTAATGTTCATGTATTACATAGTTGTTAAATATTAGCAATCTAACCATTTACACTATTTTAGCTATTTTGTAACGTTTTGACACGTCCGGGAACCGAACCCGGTGTACCGCACGATTAGATAACACTGATTTTAACGATTTTCACTCGCGGTTTCGAATACACTATTCACTGTCATAGTTTTAATGTCTGTCGCGAACAGTTGTCTTGTTAGCCACATAGCATGAAAAGTGTGAGAGACTGAGTTCGATATAGAGACGTGGTTTGTTTGAAACTGTCTGTTGCGACTTTCTCAGGTGTGCAGTGGGAATTGTATTCAGAAGATGACTAATTAACTATTGTATTATACGTCTCATCTATCTAGTTAGCGTAGAAGTCAAAAAATGAAAAAAATATATCATACGTACAATCAAACAAGTCGGCGCTGGACCAGTTTAAAAAAAAATCCCTTGGCTCGCTCATAGAGTCGAGGCACACAAAAAACTGGTTTTTCATACCAGTGTCAATGTGCGTGTAAAGTAGCAGTGGAAGCGACGATGTCTGGCTGAGCGATTCTCGACCTTATGGTGGTCTAGCGGCAAGTTGTTCGACTGTACTTGTTCTAGTTTATAGTACATATTGTTGTATTGTAGTATACATAATTTAATAGATGAGTAACGGCCACACATGTGCTTAATATTCGTTAAATATTGCACACGTTCTTGGGTATCCTTTTAAAGATAAAGGAAGATAAATTAGAGTCGGCTAGCACATTACTATGCGAAGGTCATCTTTGTGAATCTGAGCACGCAGACACTACAAAAAACAAATTATCTGATTACATTCTTAATACTGGCCGCGTGCATTGCCCTATCGTATCTTGTCAGAAAAATAAATCTAAACGAGCAGTCCGTAGACTTCTTGTTGGGTACCTTTATATAATCATCATCAGCCTTTAACAGTCCACTGCTGGACTAGGCCTCTCCTTTGAAAGGAGGAATTGGCCTACTATACCACGCTGGCCAAACGGGTTGGTATAGAGTTTGTATTAAGATTTCTTTCTCTTACAGTGCTGTTCTCTGCATAATATGCTCCCTTTGTCGGCTCTTACGACACCCATGGGTTAGGGAAATTCCGTATTCTTAATCCGCCACCACATTATTACGACATTATTTACTTTTAGTTAAATCATAGATAGGTACTGGACGATAATGTATATTTTATAATGTTTTATTACATAGGAAGACAAACGTGCAATGCTAGGAGGATAACAGGTGCGTTGTCGACCTTTTAAAAAAGAATATGCAAGCGTCTTAAAGGTTCCAATGTCGAATTGGTTTGGAAACACGTGTTGCTCACGTGCGAGAACAGTAGTGTGCTGGTATAATTTACAAATTAATAAAAGCAAATTTAAATTTTGAAATAATCATATAATGTACTAGAGGACGCCAGCAGCTACGCCTGCACATATTTTTAATTTATCTGTTTTGACCGATCCCGTGGGTATTTCGGGAAATCCCTTCTTAGTGCACCCCTACGGTCCCCAAGGAACATACATGCCAAATTTCAGCTTCCTGCGCCCAATAGTTTTGGCTGTAGCGTGTCTGTCAGTCAGTCAGTAACGCAAGGATTTTATACATTAAGATTAAGGCCTAGTTAAGGTTGCTCCAAGGCAGGTCCTAAAAAAATTGCATACTTAGGTCAGTGTCTATAAGGACATATAACACCTTTACATCTCTAACTTATGTGTATATGGTTCAGATCTAATACAGAGTATACGTTGAATGCTATTTTAAAGACATCACTGCGACAGTAACACAATCATGTATAATCCAATTATCCAATAAAGTCGGTCAGCAGACAGGCGGAACCGCGTGCCACAGCAAGTGTAACAATAAATTCGTGTCACATCGCACACAATGGGTGTACTTTGGACTTTAATCAAACATGTTAACTTCGCCCACGCGGGACATACACAGTCACACACAAGGCTAAGGCATCGTCGGACGAGGATTGCCACTAGCACCGCTATTAACTAGGACCGCGGACCCACTTGCCGGCATTATTAAATTAAATTTATTTATTATGTAGATGACTGGGACCACTTGAAAACTATTGTTTAACCCAAAAACAGTTAAGTAAGACTGAGAAATGTTTGAAGTCAAATAACAAGAACGCTAATCAATTGTTTTTTTCCATATAATCTTTATATATATATTTCTTGTGTGCGTGTATATGTCACTGAACTCCTCCTAAACGACTTGACCGATTGTGATGAAATTTTTTTTGTGTGTTCAAGGGGACTTAAGAATGATTAAGATTCACAATTTAGTCCACTGGAAAATGTATTTTTAGTATTTTTTAAATTTATAAGTAGTTGTTGACATTGGAATGTTTCACATTGGAACCGACCGACTGCGCTACCATCACAGTGTCAAATCTATATTAATGATTTCGTCACGGGGTACAGTAGACTTGATCGAAACCTTACCTGAATAATAAAACATAAAAAATAAAGATTTCGAGTCGACAACATATAGCCGCAAAATTCGGATTGTCGAGTATTTTGTTAAATTCTAATGGTTCTGACAGACAAATCGCAGTCGCCATATTGGCCACTCTAGCGAAACGTCACTGAATACCGGATAACATTTTGAGTACTTACTATTAAGTAGTTTGTATGTGTACTTAAATACTTTTTGCAGTTATGTTTCTTAAACAGTTAAAACGAAAATTATTTTTTAATAATTTTCGTTTTCGTATCCGCCCAATAAAGGAGATATTTTGTGTTACACCGAACATAGCGAATTTACGCGAGCGAAGCCGCGGGCAAAAGCTAGTATTATTATATATGGCTTCATTCACAGTATGGGCCATGCTGCATCTAACTTTTTTATTTGATCTGAGCATATTAGGAAGAGACGAGGCACCTGTACGGCACTAATGGATGTAACAGATAACATTCTATCAGCACAGGACCAAGGCATGTGTACATTGTTAGTACTGTTGGACTACTCCAGGGCATTTGACTGCATAAATTTAGAGCTTTTATTGTCAAAATTGAGGTACTACGGGTTTGACCAAGAAACACTGCTATGGTTACACAGTTATATTCTTTCTAACCGAAAGCAGTATATTGAAATTCGCAAATCGGTCATTAAAAAGGGGCGTACCCCAGGGTTCAATTTTGGGCCCAATTCTCTTTATTTTGTACTGCGCTGACATAATTACGCGCATTAAAAACTGTAAATACCACTTGTATGCCGACGACGTACAACTATACATCTCCTTTAAACCATCGGACTACCGGACTGCTGTAAGCGATTTGAATGCAGACTTACATAATATATCTATATGGTCAAATGATAATTGTCTAGCGCTAAACCCCCTAAAAACTAAGTATATGCTGTTTGGCACAGATCGTCAACTGCAGACATTACCCGTAAATTTACATGTATTGCTCAACGGGGTACTGTTGGAAAGGGTTAGTGAAGCAAAAAACCTCGGTTTGAATATGGACTCCAACCTCAGGTTTGAAAAACACATAGCCTCTTCAGTACAGAATTGCTTCTATCGCCTGAAGGTCTTATACAAGATAAGACCTCATCTATCAGAGGAAATGCGAATGTTGTTAGTGGAGACGCTGGTTTTATCTAAACTTAACTATGCAGATGTTGTATGTGCTCCCAGGCTGCTCGCTAGAACTCAGCGTCTCATACAAAGAGTCCAAAATGCGTGTGCTCGTTTTTGTTTTACGACCCCCCCCAGAACACAACATGTTACGCCGTATTTTAATAAATACGGGATACTTAAAATGAAATCACGTCGGAAACATCACTTAGCTTGCCTACTATTTAGTGTTATCAAGTATCAGGAGCCTTCTTATTTATATAATAAGCTGAGTTGGACGGTGAGTAGAAGAGATTGCACGAGTAGACAGTGTGCACAGCAACTCGCCATCCACTCACACAGATCGGCCGCTTTTAGAGGTTCCTTTAAATACGCTGCATCGAAGGTGTGGAATAACCTTCCACCGCCTCTAAGAAACATTAATGCGTTAGCTACTTTTCGACTACGACTGAGACAATACCTACTAAATGCACAACGACAGCACGGTAATATTGATTGTGATATGTCCTTTATTTGAGTTGGGCGTTAAAATGTTTCAGTTATAGCTTCGTAGGTCCTAGGTCGGTGCAGAGTGTTTAAATTTGATCTTGAGACCCTGCTCAAGTGGGAGGAGACCGAAACAAAAACTGGCGAGCTAAACTACCCACGCGTTGCTCTTCAACAATGTTATTATGTTATTATAATTTAATCTATGTACATTGTTTATGAAACGTTTTATTGATTATTTTTTACATGGTTTATGTTGATTTTATAATTCTATAGTTCAAATTGCGTATCATATGTATTTATCTCATACTTGCTTAAATATATATATATATAATTAATATTTTATTAATATCTATATGTATCTAATTGTATTGGGTAATTATTGGTTGCCGTACGTCACGAGAACAGGCTCCAGTGGAAGACCAGCGTCTGGTCCTTGTGACCTGGCATATGCTGAACTGGAGACCTGATTGCTATGGCTGTGGGACGCATGTGTTTATTACTCATTTTGTTATTCTTTGTTTTTATTCGCTTTTTTGTTTGTTTATAGTTATTAAGTACATATTTTTCCCACTTATATGCTGTATAGCAATAAAGATTTCTTTCTTTCTTTCTTCTTCTTTCATATACTTCTAGTGGGTCTTCATCGTCTTACCGTTATCCTAGTAGCATCCAAGATATTTCGTCTTAGAATCCAGGGTCCGTATTTACTTATAGTGGGTAGGCAGGTGTCATTTTATTTCCCTAGCTTCGCTCAGTTTAGCGTAATTTATGAATACACAATCTCGCAAGTGAATATCAAGTCGATCTCGCTACCACGCCGTGCCGAACCGACTACCGGTAAATCGTCATTAAATCATTTAGATACGCACATAAAATTTTAATAGCCACCTCGCTAACAACGCCGTAGAGTATCGTTAAGAAAAAATAAAAAGTAAAACGCAATAGAACTGAGATGTTTTTTGAAAAGGCCGGCTTAAACTTGCTTCTTTATATTGAACATAAACTGTTTGTTTATAATATGACCAATTTTCTTATGATCGTGTTAAGTGACCTGTATAAATTATTTGAAAAAAGAAATTAAAATACCTACTTAATTTAAATGATATTTATGCCAGCCACGCTAGACAAATAATTGGTATCGTAGAGCAGAGTGAGACCAATCATTAGTGTATGCCAGTCACATATAAATTCATTCATAGTTTCCGACATTTCAGTTGCTTCATGTGGGTCATTTAAGTGGCATATATTACAATCACAAAACAGGCTATGAAGGTCATTAATTCTATCCTCACATCAAATAGCATATTCTTAGGCTAGCTAGGAGACTATTTTTCATTGTAGATCTTTGACTAAGTACCTATATCAAGTTAACAAACTCAAGAAACAGGGGAGTGAGTGAGGCAACTCAGCTTAATTCTCCTGCAGCCGTGTATTGTGAATACATTTATGCTGTTTCTCGGTAACCAGTGTCAACTACGATTGTACTTTAACGATATGTATGAGTATGTATGTATGTGAGAGTCCAAAGGTCGGCTGTGTCAGTAATATTTGCGCCGCAGACTCGTTCCGGCAGACACAGTCAATTGAACCGGCGGCGGGCGGCGGCTGTTGCGTGGTATATACTCATACATATGCATGATGTGTGAAAGAGAGGTACACAAACGGTATGAAATAGTTAAAAGTATAAACAACTATGTATTTTTAAATAGCACGGACGCCTACCAGCACTTTACAAATAAACCTTTTAACGCGAGGACTTTGCAAACATTCAGCAAAGATCCCAAAAAAAACGTAGGAGAATAACAGACGTATTTATGCCTTTATATAAGTAAATTATCGCGACTAAGACCCGTTCCGTGTTGGTGATGGATTAAGAATACGGAACGTCACCACCCCATATCATCCCATGGGTGTTGTAAGAGCCGACAGAGGGAGCATATTATGTAGAGAATAACCTAGTGGAGAGGCTGATGATGATGATGTAAGTGAAGGAAAACTTGATACAAACCTTATACCAACCCGTTTGGCCAGCGTGGTATAGTAGGCCAATTCCTCCTTTCAAAGGAGAGGCCTAGTCCAGCAGTGGACTGTTAGAGGCTGATGATGATGATGATGAAGACCCATTAAATAATATTGTATGATGGATTGCAAAGAAGATTTAGAGTAGGAACGAATATAATTATTAGGATTACACAGAGCTGTACGTACAGCCGTGCGCCATCCGTCATTATGAGGTACCTACTTGTTGCTTCATAATAATATTAATGCTTATTATTTGATTAACTCATGCATTGATTATTGATATTAGAAATCTTTAGATGTAATTAGGCATTTCTTTACAATTTGCTTATTCTTATAAGTGCCATTAGCAAAGTCTAATGTATCTAATGACGATATTGACAAGAGACTTATGTGTACGGGTGGCACAGTGGTTCAATTTGCTGGCAAACTATGTTGAAAATGGAGTATGTTGGATTTTAACAGCAGCGATAGCCTTGTGGAGAGATCGGCAGACTGCTGCGCAGAGGGTCCCGGGTTCGAATCCACGGTACACACCACTGACTTTTCGAAGATAAGTGTAAATTGTTAATTATCGCTTGCTTAACGGAAAACATCGCGAGGAAACCTGCATGTCTGAGAGTTCTCCATAATGTTCTCGAAAGACATGTGAAGTCTGCCAACCCGCACTTGGCCAGCGTGGTGAACTACGGCCTTACCATATGTACCGTATACATATATACAGGACTGATGTTGGATTACTATGTATTATTATTTATTACATATGAATGAAT
This sequence comes from Euclidia mi, assembly GCA_944739405.2. Taxonomy (NCBI): domain Eukaryota; kingdom Metazoa; phylum Arthropoda; class Insecta; order Lepidoptera; family Erebidae; genus Euclidia; species Euclidia mi. The sequence goes on from OX123190.2 coordinate 84,871,728, forward strand.
GCTGCATCAATTTTATATTTTTTTATTAAGTGTAATCCGAGTATTTAAGTTGCGACCTTCCAACATTGATGAACCGGCTAAACTAATTTCTACCAAGATAAAGCGAAACAGTTAACGCAATATTATGAAAACTGTCAGTTGTTTGTTAACCTCTAAATAAAAAAATTGCTTAAAATTCAGTCACATTTACGAAAACGTGCTCGCAAATATAAATTAATGTTTTCCCTTTAATGGATTTAAATAGTCCTTTTCCGTTTAACCCATAGGAAGCTCGTTAAATATCATACCTGCAACTAATTCGGAATGGATTTTTCGATACCTGACTAACAAGAGGGACTTTTTTTGTGGATGTCAATGTCATTTGATTTTAATCTCATTTTATTGATAATGTTCCACAGAAAACACTATTTTGTGAACAGGTACTTTATGAAATAAAAATGTATATTGGATGATATATTTTTTAACAAAGAGATAGAGTCTGTGCGGAAAGAGAACAGACTTTTGATTTGAGGGCGCAACAATACGTACTTACCGTATTTCTCATGTTGGCAACATTGTTAATTTATTATAGTGCGACTAAAAATCTTGATTTGTTGCGCCTGTGTTACTCAGACGGAAGGGTTTTCAATCTTTCGTACATAAGTTAAAAATTACTACAAATACAAATCTTAATGTTAGTTCCAATTTTCGCCACGCCCATTCTCTTTCCACTATATCTTTGAGTCGTAGCACAGAAATCGACATCCAAATCCGACTATAAATACTAATAAAATCGTTAAATTAAGACAAGTGGCGAATGTCTGTCAGGCTTTGCCTGTCCTGTATCATCAATATTTATAAATAGCCCCGCACATCTCGGTACAAATATGTATCAACAAATACAAATTATAAAAGCCGCGACGATAAGTGAGCAATATGTAGAGTTCAATGTTTAGCTACAATATTTACTTATTTCATTCACACGCCGAATATTGAATGCTCATTAGTTTCTCACCTAAATTCATGACGTTCATGTTTACATACATACATGCATACATTATTTGAGTAATGCATAAAGCAAATGACGAAATGCACGAAAACGAATGCATAACGACCCCAAAGTAGGAAACATTATGTTCAGTTTTATACCTAGGAATAAGAGAAAAATATCGTCAATTATTTTAATTTTGCCGCACTAAACAAGAATTCTATATCGCAGCGGAGTTTACATATATTCTATCAACGAATAAAATTTGGTACTTACACCTTTGTGAATCACGTATGTTATCTATGGGATCGAACCCACAGCTTTCGCTGCAGAACTAAACAGCGAAGCGGCTTGTTAAACCACTTCGCTATACCTATCATTAAGTAATGTGAATTGTAAAAGTTTTTAACATATGTATGTTACAATAAATCGTCAAAAGAAAACAAATCAATCAAATTAAATGAAAATAAAACTTGCAAATAGGGAATTTTTTTCTATAAGTTAATATTTAAAAAACATTTGACAATTAGTACTAATTGTCGAAGATTTTTTATTTAAAATAAAAATAAAGCAATACCTAATATTTTATTTGCAAATATACGTAGGTATACATGTTTTATTAACTTTTAGTTTGTATAAAAAAATACTTACAGTGATTGACGAATAAGAAGTGTTGATTTAGACATTTTGAAAATTAACACTTAAGTAACACTTTTTAAAACAAACCAAAAAATAAAATTAAAAAAAAAAAAACAATCCACAAAAACTAAAATATTCACTTTCTATCACCCGCGAACATCTTGTTTATACACAGATAGGTAACGATTTAAAAAGTTTATAAATTGGCGACTGACAGTGTTGTCGTACAGCCGTGCTAGTCGATAATAATGCATACAGAGATTGTACGCCCGGCGTCTATACAATACTGGTTTCGCTAGTGATGTGACTTTGTATCGACATTGTATATGTGTGATTTATTTAAGTCTTGGTATTTGTGAGTCATAATTATCTTAATATGGATTGTTTTTGTGGTGATGTAGTTTGCTATTAAAATTCATACATGAGACCACAAATAATTGTAGGCAAATAATTATTTCGTTATACTATGTATATCTTATGTATGATTATGTCATAAATATTTAAATATTAATTACGAGACTTGTCACATGGAATCTTTGATCTCACTATGCACTGATGTTAGAACACAATATCGCCGCTTATCGCCGGTTAATTAATTATGTAAGTATAATTCTAAACTTGTCAGCACCAACGTAGTAATTATTGTCATTAACTCTATCTAATGTTACTTTTATGTTTGAACACGTTTTAAGTTTTGAATTTTAAGTTTTCTTCTCAATGTGTATTATTAATTGTCTAAGAAACTAAATGTACTTGTTACGATACTTAAGAGTGGGTTTTTAAGTACGGCCGTATTGTAAAATATGTCAATCAGATTCTAAATTGATCGATCCGCAGTTAAAAGATTCCAACAAATTTTAGTTTCAAAAAGCATGAGCGTCATATTGTCACGACTCTATCCTCGAAGGAGTAGGCAGAGGTGTAATATTACACCCGCATTTGCTTTATTAATTTTAGGTCTAACGGAATAGGGGGCGGGCTTAATGCCGTTATCGGGCACGTTGCCAAACTCCGTGCTGCAAAAAATTTGGAGAAGTCAGTAAGTAACATTTTTAGGCATCGAACCCAGGAACTCCCGATCAGCAGACGCATACCCTATACACTGGACCACAGAGGCAGGAGGCAAGGCAGGGATATAGGCGTGACGCTATAAAAACATACATCTGCAAAAACGTAATCAAAGGCAATGGAATCCATAAACAGCAGTTTATAAGTTTGCTGCCATATAAACCCAATTATATTGTCATCTCGTGATCTCGCTTGGTTTAGATAACACTTATAGGGTCAAGACGTTATCTCAAATGTACTGAATCGTGTAATTTATTATCTCAAGTGCTTAACACGCGTTAGCAATTTATGCTTATTTACGATTGATAAGAAGTTGAATTTTATATTGATTGCACGCATCGTGTTGAAGATTGTGAAATTTATTATACATGATCTACTGATGTGTGGATTCTGATTAAATCATGATACGGTTTGTGAACCTACAAGCGGTTTTAGCAGCAAATATAAGCGTAACGCAAATGTGTATATATGTCACTGAACAGTCTCGACGAGGTAAAACATATTTAAACAGTATCGACGGCATTCATTAATTTGATAATCGATGCTGTCTGAGTGACTGTTATCATCAAGCAGTTTGTTTTGAACGGTAGAAGGAAGAAGGAAAATGAATAGGGGATAGGGCCTCCGGCACTCTCACTCACCGAACGAAACGCAACAGTTTAGGTACTGTTACTTGACGCCGATTTACTGTGTGAGGGTAGTACTTCCCCCGTCGAGCCGGCCCATTCATGCTGAAATCAGCAAGGCTCTACTTCCTGCATTTTTTTATTTTATTCATGTTCATTTCAGATATACCTCATAAGTTTATTTTTGGCACACTACTATCGACATGTAAACAACACGTGCGTGACATCACTAGCACACGGACCGTGCACTCCCTCCTTGTTTACGTCTGATTCAGTCATTGAACAATTGTAGTCAAGGATGCGATCAATTGGCTAAATTATTGACCCTTTGACGTACTTATTTATTTGTTTAACTTGATAATAAAAACATTATTTATAACTATTTGTAAATATTTAATAATAGTGTGGAGAAAGTTCGATAATAGTGAATCAGACAATAGCATATATTTTACGAAATTATAATCATATAATTTATAAATAACATGCAAGATATGAATGAACACGTGTATGAATCCAATGCATGTGACCTTCGCATGATAGCAAAATAATTGTCAATACCCTGTACAGAAGTTTATTGATCTCTATATTTTTTATACCCGAGTATGGCGATGGGCAATTTATTATCAAATAAAATCAAATAAAATTCATCAAACAATAGAGTACAATTTGTTGACTTTGCAAGTTTACTTATGTTTATTTTGGTAACAGAAAATATTACCAAAGTAACACTTATGTACCTCCAAACTAATTTTTACATCCAGGTTTGGGATAGTGGGGCTATGAGAAGGACCTGGAAGAAACTCATGCCACTCTTTTAAATTGCCAAAATCATTGACAAACCTATATGTATAGGTGAACTGCCTTGGTGAACTGTTTTGAAAGTGTCAGTTGTTACCTGTGTAACAGCTGACACTTTCAAAACAGTTCGCATCCCGGACATAAAATTGACGTAAAATTTGAGAAGACTATCGTTAAACTTGACAATTCGAAGTAGATTATGTGACAATAACATGATAATCTTATCTTCTTAATATATAAAATCCTTGCGCTACTGATTGACTGACAGACACGCTACAGCCGAAACTATTGGGCGCAGGCAGCTGAAATTTGGCATGTATGTTCCTTGGGGACCGTAGGGGTGCACTAAGAAGGGAATTCCCGAAATTCCTACGGGATCGGTCAAGAAGGGTAAAATTAAAAAAAATGCAGGTGAAGCTGCTGGCGTCCTCTAGTTATTAAATAATACCACTGAGCTGCTCTGATGATCCACCATCTTGCAGGCTTTATTGAATTCCAAAATGTCTTATAGGGCTTCATATACTATCTTCGTGCTGGAGTAGATGAGACATGAAAGATATTTTTTACACTTGGTTAATCTTTATTAGATCTGTTCATTTCTCGAATGACGATTCCTGCAGTAAATACGCAAAAAAGCGCGATGTTCACTTTTTAAACTGTACTTTGTGTATGTATGTTGAATTTGTGTTTATATCTTTGTGTTCGTTGATTGAATGTTTGTAAAGTCCCCCGCGACACAGGAATTTCTTCGTAGTGCGGGAGTTGTCTTTACAAAAATAAAATGTTTTTCAAATGTGGATCACGTTGGTGCATGGCGTCTGGTATGAGTGTATGACGCACAGAACACATATAGTATGACGTGACTAGTGTTGCGTTGCATTGTCATTGTAAATTCGGCGGGACGGCAGTGCGCGGCGGACGGCGGGTCTACGTGAGATGATCAACGTATCTCTCGCACTCCCAGTGAAAGTAATAGTACTCGCATCGTAAGCAGATTATAGCCGTCATATCTGTTGATCTACTGCATATATATTCTATTAGAATCATATTTGATAGCCTAGCCTACTGTAGAGATATAAAGACTGCTACGCAGAGGGTCTCTGGTTTGAAACTACGGCGCACCTATGACTTGTCGAAGTTAAGAGAGTTTTAAGTTGTTAATTATCTCATATTTAAATTTAGTAGTAGTAGAACCTTGTGGATTTCAGCATGAATGACTCGACCGGGGAAGTACTACCCTCTCACAGAAAATCGACGTAAAGTAACAGTACCTAAACTGTTGCGTTTCGTTCGGTGAGTGAGAGTGCGGGGGGGCCCTATCCCCTGTTCCTTCTCCCTGATCCCACTACTCATCCTATCCTTTTTCCCAACCCCAAGGGGCGGCAACGCACTTGTGACTCCTGTGGTGTTGCTTGTAATTGCTAACCATCAGGCGATCCGTCTGCTCGTTTGCCGCCTATTACCATAAAAAAAAAAATGTAGTATGTGTATGGGAGTGTCCGTAGTGGGAAGGCGGGCGTGGCGAGTGGCGCGGGCTGTGTAGCGCGGGGAGCACGCGGGCAACTCAAACCATTGGACTTACATACAAGTGTCCGTAGTGAATGCGCGGGCGGTAAGCGGGAAACAATGCGGAGCGTGCGGATCTCAAACTTTTATGAGCAATGATATTATGAGTTATTATTAAATCAAGTGCGAGTCGAACTCGTAGATAATGTCATGGATACTATTCGGTATATATAATGGTAGATAATGTCATGGATACAGACCGAATTTCTGAACTCTTTAGACTAATCAGGAGTCACACACAACTTGAACTGCAAGTAAATTTATGTTAACCCGACTTCTACGCGCGCGCAACCGCCGGCAAAAGCTAGTATTATATAATGATGAACTTAAAAATGCAAAGTATCTATATAAATTCTAATTTATTTTAATTATTTACATTACCACATATCTCTTTTTAACCCTTCCATTCATTCCTGAAGTTACTAGAATTTTCCATATTTTATTAAAATATATATACAGTGTGTTTCATAAACCCCCGTCTGATCTCGAAAGGTCATATTACTGACTTATCAGGCATACCAGGAAAAATAATAAAAAAAATCTAGGTCATCATAAAACATCAGAATAAATTTCCTTAGCTCAGTGCTAACGAGAAACATTACCCCGAAATTGGCGAAAATTCTGTAAACTAACAACACTCCCCTCAATAGCGGAATCCTTTATGATTCTTAAGGCCCATCCACACGGCACAATTTTACCACTGATCAAATTTTCAATGGAATTGGCTTTGCCCGTCTACACGACACAATCAAATGACTGAATTTCATTCCGTCCACCCAATTGGTTAAAATCTGGTGGTCCGCACACCCGATGAACTTGAGTTGGACGACTGGCGTCTACACGTCACGATTTAATCAAGTGATTTAGTCAAGTTGGACGTGAAATTGTGTCGTGTGGATAGGCCTTTAAATTTATTAAAAATTGTCGGCTTTCGCCGCTTACCGTGTCAAAGGGCATGCCGCCTTTTTAAAATAGTGCAATTTTATCGTCAAGCGAGCCGCCGTACACAAAGGGACCGCTCTAGTGATGTTTACGATCAAGAGATAATATCGATTTATTTAATTTTAACATGACATGTTAAAACTAGAATGATAGCCTGCTAGGCTACTAGGCCAATGATAGCCTAGTGATGATACCAACGGATTGCCGTGCAGAGGGTATCGGGTTCGAATCCACGGCGCGCATCAAATACATAATAAGATAATAAGACTTTTCCAAGTTACGTGCGTAATAAATAGTTAATATCCCTGTGTCTCGGAGAGCACGTTAAACCGTCGGAGCAACAGTCATGAAGATCTTTGACAGTCGTCACGCGGAGTCAGTACCCTTAAATAAACTGATTCTAGTCTAAACCATGGAATGTTTTTATTTATTAACAGCAAATAAAAACATAAATTTACACAAAGCTGACGTTTTAGGGGTTTAGCTACCGATATTCTATCAGGTAAACAATAACATAAAATATCGATAGAAACAGTACTCCAGTGAATACCATTTGTTACATCTCTAATTATTTACCTATTTGATTTACGAATTAACTATTTGCCTACTTGAACACTCAGTCTTTCGCTAGCTTTCCTTTTGTTTAGACTTCCGCGTGAAATAGTAGATTCGTTAGGTATGTCATATTCAAACCCTGAATACTTTAACATGTTGATGTGCTTAGGTAGGAGTGAATGCAATTATGCAGGTGCTCGTAGAGAGTACGAGGAGCGGTATGCCAGACCACGGGGTCTACCCGTGCCGTCGGAGCGCGCGTTTCAACGGCTTCACCACCGGGTGTACAACACGGGCAGTGCTCGCGATAATTCGAATCGCAATCATGGTGGCAGACCACAAAGTAGCGACGGTGTAGTGGAACAGGTCTTACAATTATTCGCTGAGGATCCCACGCAGAGTACCAGGAGTGCGGCACGTGAACTGGGCACCAGTAACGCGCGAGTGTGGAGGATATTAAAAGAAGACGGACAGCATCCTTTTCACTACCAACGTGTTCACTCACTTATGCCGTCGGACTATGCCCACAGAAGACAATACTGCAACTGGCTACTTGGCAAAGTAGAAGAGGATGCTACGTTCTTGGAGCGCGTGTTATTTACCGACGAATGTTCATTTGTGCGGACGGGTGTTTTCAACTGTCACAATGAACACGTCTGGGCTGTTGAAAATCCACACGCGATGAAAGAAAGCCATTTTCAACATCGTTGGCGCATCAATGTGTGGGCGGGAATCCTCGGCGACCGTATTATTGGTCCGCATTTTTTAAATGAAACCATGAACGGTACCAATTATTTAAGATTTTTGAGGGAAGTTCTAAGTGACGAGTTAGATTCGTTGCCGTTAAGCTTCCACCGCAGCTTGTGGTTCCAGCACGACGGTGCCCCACCTCATTTTTTACGAGCTGTGCGTGAGTATCTTGACGCACAGTTCCCTGGCAAGTGGATTGGACGAAGCGGGCCTATCTCGTGGCCACCAAGATCACCGGACCTAACGCCTTTAGACTTTTACTTGTGGGGACACGTTAAACAAATAGTGTACCAAAAACCGTGTGACACTGAAGAAGAAATGCGTGCGCGTATCGTTTCTGCTTTCCGAAGTTTAAACCCAGGAGTGTTAAGAAGTGTGCGTTCGGATATGGTGCAAAGGTGCCGTAAGTGTCTGGACGTGGGCGGCGGACATGTGGAGAATGACCGTCGCAACTTACAGCAAGTTGATATTTTTATCAATTAAGGTAGGTACCTAGTTACGTAAGATTAAACCAATTAAAAAGTAGGTAGTTATTAATGTAAGTACCGTAGTCATAGCGCGACGATTTTCTCTTAGATGGGTGACCGCGTGTGACATTACATGAAAGCGCTTCCGGGCTTCCGACGGCCCGTAAAGCCGCATCCAAGAATCGTTAGGCCATGTCGTAGGTATTCGAGCAGTTTGAAAACAGTGACACCAGAGTTGGCCACGCACTCGCACGAAACAAACAGAAAACCTTAATACTGTACTTTGTTTTACGGAGTTTTGCCTAAACCGTCGAAGCAAAAGATCAGCTGTTGCATCAAGTGCATAAAATCTGTTTATACCTAAAATAATACTTGGCACGTGTAAAGGACGATGACGCGCGGCGGCGGCTTTTGTCAAAGGAGGCGGTCGGTTGGCCTATGCACTCAAAGGCGCCGCTTTTGCCGTCAAATTTTTATGAACTTTAGGTAGATACCTAGCTAATACGATTTATGAGTCTTTAGTGTTGCCATGGGTAATCTCATATGATATTATTTAAAATTAATTAAATTTACATGGGAAAATTTTATGTTGAATTTCCGTGAAATAATGACAAATATCTCATCATTTTACGCTACTCTACAACCCCTTCATTGATCGGACGGATGGATATGTAACACCCTGTATATATATATACTTATTTTTTTATTTTTTGCAAATATTCATAAACATTTGCCAAATTTCATAAAATCAAAATTCTCATAGCAGTTATAAATGTGATTTGAACCCACGCCCTCAGACCGTGAGGCGGTTTTATTATCCGCGCGGCTATAGCCTTGTTATCATTTTGTTGCGAATTTGGCGAACAATTGACATAGTGTTACTATGTTGAGTGCAAACGTCATCTAACTGAAAACTCATATTAATCTAGCCGCGATCCGTCACAATGACAAACACTGTACACCGCACCCGCGAACGCGCCACTACGGACACATGAAGACGACGTTACGCGCCGCGCGCGGGCTGCCCGCGCTACTATGGCCAAGCACTAACTTTATGATGCCAGAATATGTATCTCATCTGTACGTCCCTAACTACACTTTGGCTGCTCACTATTGCAGGGCAAGCAGTGCTAGAGGAGGAGCATGTACCTATATTAGTAAAGCTGGGACATATATGGAAAGAACTACCCGAGGTTGCAATACTATCAATAAACGGTATATTCGAGTGCTGTGCGGTTGAATTAGTATACTATAAAATTGTAATAGTATGCTTATACAGGGTACCGAAAGCAGCAAATATTAAACTATTCTTTAAGAAACTTGAACAATTGCTTACAATATTAAATAGGAAAAAAATACAAAAACATTGTGCTAGCAGGTGATTTTAATATAGATGTATTGAAAAATAACCTTGTAACATTAGAACTTAAGTGCCTGTTACTTCATTTTAATTTAATACTGTCTCTAGACCAACCAACAAGATTGACAAGCCAAACATGTATTGACAACTTTGCACATAATTTTCATAAGTCTTGGCGAGCTGAGGTAGTTGAATTGGCGCTGTCTGATCATACAGCCCAAATTCTAAGATGTCCAGTGAATCATACATGCATTCTAAACAAATGGCGTAAAGAGCAAACTGATTACTCGTCTGAAAATGTAAAAAGGTTTCAAAAATACATAAGTAGTTTGACATTTTCTGAGATTTATTGTACTAATGATGCGAATACAGCATTCAATTTGTTTTTTGATCTGTTCCAACTAATTTATAAACTTTGCTTTCCCTTAAAAATTGTTACAATTCGAGCAACTAAACCACTCAAATGGATCTCAAAGGGTATTCGAATTTGCAGCAAAAAGAAAAGACGACTCCTGTGGACGAGTAGAATAAAACCATCTCAATCTAATAAATTAGCTTATAATAATTATTCAAAGTTGTTTAAAAAAATAATTACTAAAAAGTCACAAAATATATATAAAATTAATGTATCCAATAATAAAATGAAATCTACATGGCAAATAATTAATAATAATAAATTAAATATACCAAAACGAGCTATACAAAAAATAACAGTAAACAATAAAACCATAACGGACCCTGCTCTGATAGCAAACAGCTTTAATGACTTTTTTGTAGATAAAATCCAACCGGTTCCCATGTCACGCACACAACCTGCTTCTGCTATACCCAGTAAAAATCATTCTATGTTCATGGCCCCTAGTACACCTCAGAATATTTTAAGCATTATAAAAAATCTAAAAAATACCAATAGCATAGGCTATGATGGCATCTCCACTAAAATTATTAAATTAGTTGGTAACCTTATCTGTAACCATCTTAGTCACATACTAAATTTATGCATAAGTCAAGGAGTATTCCCAGAACGATTGAAAGTGGCCATTGTCAAACCAATTTATAAAAAAGAAAACAAAGACCTTATGACAAACTACCGGCCAATAGCACTTTTACCTACATTTTCGAAAATCTTTGAGAAATACATCCATAGGGAAGTATACACCGTTATTTTTTAATTAGTACAAAAACTTTAAGGACATATTAGCGAAGACATTATTATCATATAAGTGACGTAAGAATTTCATAATATCTATAAATAACAAAGTTATAATCATTTGTTTTTTGTAGAAAATCTCACCCAAATCATAGACATATTTTACAATCCATTCACTACTTCATTGATAGTACTTACTTTCCGTCCTACTCTTACGCATTCTTTCCGTCGCACTTATAATGCAGGTAGCCGTAGACAATAAAATGAAGCAAAATAATAAGTGTAGGTAGATATTTTTTATTTTTTTAAATTCTACCCACTCCTTCATACTTCATCCTGTCTTAGGACCGGCAAAATTTACCGTTTTACAAGTAATTAAATACGGAGGTAGGTATGTAATTAGAAAGCAAACACGTCATATCAAAATAAAAGAAAGTATTCTGTAATAAAAGAAATGAGTAATTTTGGCGTATTTATGAAGTTAGAATCGGCTGCTATTTACTATTACTATTAAATCGTCATCACGTCAGCCTAGAGACGTCCACTGCTGGACATAGGCCTCCCTCAAGGTTCTCCACACAGACTGATTTTGAGCCACCCGCATCAAATCATTATTTAGTTAAGTAGGTAATATTTACTTTACTTACAAGTATTTCAATTGTTCTTCGAAATATCCATCACTATTGTCAATACACAGCACGTTTTATTTAATTGTTTTTTAACGAGATAAGTAAGCTTCTCTGACTTTTCACTGCGTCAAAAGCGTCCAATATGCACTGTTTAAATTATTCGACACTCACACTCACAACGGCTCACTTTTGTACACAGTGGTGAGCATGGAGGCCAAGCTACGACCCGCCTCGACCGATCCACTGGCTTCCAAACACTTCCCTGTACAAACGCATAGCTGCACTCGCGTGATGTGAACTAATAAGCCATCCCGTTGGGCAAACGTAAACAAAAAAAATTGTTTTCACGAAAAAACATCCTTTCGCTATCGCCTTCAATTTAGTACTGCGGCGCGCGCGCAGAGGGACAGGGGGTGGCGAGCTTCGAGTTTGCACAAATTTATCAATGGAGTAGTGGCGCGTAAAATTACTACGACAACATAGTATTTAGTTATGCATTTACCAAACATTACGTATTTTTGTGGACAGTTTTGGGACAGTTTTGGAACTTAGTATTTTTATTTTTTACATACATATATATGATTAGTTAAAGATGCCTAGAGCCCCATTAAATTTTTTGTACTAATTAAAAAATAGCGGTGTATAGTTACTTGGAACATTCCAGTGTCATCTCTAAAGAGCAGATTTGTTAATGGAGTTAGACAAATACAATGCAGAGTTGATTAATGGCAAAATGTTATATGACAAACATACTAGGGATCTTAAAAGTCAAATTAGTTCCTTACAATCTCAAATAAGTAGAATGAACACGCAATATGAAAATGAGGTTCAGGAGTATATTAGGAAATATGATGAGATTGCACAAGTGGGGAAACAAAATTTAGAATATGTAAAAGCCTTAACAAATACTAATAGTTGTTTGAATATCATAAAACCTACTTTACCCTCTTGTGAGTCCCAGATTATTTGCGATAGTGATAAAAGTACTTGTTCAGAGAATAATAGAACAGGTAAGTCTTCTTTAGGTAAGAATTCTGGTACAAATAAAGTTTATATATTCTCAGATAGGCTTGGTGTAGGTTTAGGTAGTTTAATAAATTGTGAGCTGACACAACACAATACTATCAATTATTGTTATCCAGGGTCTTCGTTTACATATCTAATTAATACATTAAATACAACAATATTTGATAGGCAGTCTACAATAATTATCACATATGGTGATAGCCCAACGGTGACTAAAAAGGATATATTTAATTTGACAGAAGTTATGTTATCGCTTCATAGCAAATTTGAATGCAAATTTATAACTCTTGCTTTGCCTTATTCTTATAGCTTAAATGAAACAATGAATAGTTATATTCATGAACTCAACTTGTGCTTATACAATTTGACATGGCAATATAAAGATTTTATTTTATTATTTGACATTAATAAATTTATTAGTAATTTTACATTGACCAAAGATACTATGTATCTGCCACTATTTTATAGAAGACAAGTTGCTAAATTATTAGCATTTAATTTACAAAATGACACAGGTACATGTAGGGTATCCAAGAATTTAGCTTCTGTAAATAGTTCCTATCTTAATAATTCTTCTATTGAATATACTGACACAAGTTCTTTAAACTTAAGACTAGGACAAAGGGTAGACAAATTCAACTGAATGTAGCACATCAAAACATACAAGGTCTATCTGGCAAGGATTTAGAATTAAGTTTATATTTAGAAAATCACAGTATACAAGTTATGTGTATTACAGAACACTGGCTAAAAGAGTACCAAATTAAATTCTTAAATAACTCGCAATACACGGTACACAGTGCCTTCTCTAGGAAACACGCTATTCATGGTGGATTCTTAATTATTGTTTCAAATAGCTTAACATGTAAAGAACGGAAAGACATAGCAAGTTTGTCTATAGAACGCACTGTGGAACTGTCATGTGTAGAACTTGAGCAGCATATTATCATATGTGTATATCGTCCACCGTTAAGTAACTTTAGTTTGTTTGAATCAGTTATTGAAGATGCAATTACTAAAATTAGGAGCCATAAGAAAGGTATTATAATTTGTGGTGATTTTAATGTAAATATTCTTGATCATTCAGTAATGACTAGTAGATTTTTAAATCTATTTAAATCATTTAATTTAAAAAAATTGTTCCTTGAACCAACTAGGATTACAGCAACATCATCCACCTGTCTTGACAATATATTTAGTAATTGTACAGTTTCGAATAAATTAGTTAGTTCTGAATTAACTTCGGATCACTGTGCAAGTCAATTAGCAAGGTTTCCGTATTATAGTGATAGCATCATACAGAAAGTGTTAGTTAGGCCATTACCTAGGCATAAGTTTAATGAATTCCGGAATAAAATTTTGATTGAAATGAATGCTATGAGTTCTGATGTAATGGAGATTGATTCGCCAAATGAAAATTTCAATAATTTATTTAATGTAGTTAACAAGGAATTTCAGAATACTTTTAGGACTAAGGAGAAAGTAGTTAAGGAATCTCGAACTTTTAGTGAGTGGGCTACTGCAGGTATTTACAAAAGCAGAGCTAAGATGTACGAGTTGTACGGTATGAAGAGATACAATTCTGATTCGAACTTCACTGAGTATGTTAGGAATTATTCCAAGATATTTAAAAGAGTGTGCAATACAGCTAAGGCATTATTCGTTAGGAACAAAATTGAACAATCCTCCAATAAAATTAAGGCAACCTGGCAAGCTATTAATGAAGCAACAGGTAAGACAACACTAAGAGGTAATAGTTTTATTTTAGTTGATAGTGACAGATTAATTCATAATGACAAAGAAGTCGCACACACATTTAATAAATTCTTTGCTAGCATACCGATTACTACTACTAGAGAATTAAAATCATCAGCTATAGTCGCAGAAAACCTATTAGAATCTAGTGTAGGAAAATGTGATGTATTATTTAAGTTCCATTGTATTAATTCTACCGACATTATAAGTACTTTTCAATCTCTAGAGTCTAAGAATACAGGTGATCTCTGGGGCATTTCTGTTAAGGTTTTGAAAAGTATAATTGATGTAGTAGCTCCTTATTTAAGCAACTTATTTAATAAGTGTATTGAATCGGGTGTTTTTCCCGATCTTATGAAACACAGTAGGATAATACCTCTTTTCAAATCCGGCAGTAAGACTGATCCTAGTAATTATAGGCCAATATCGATACTACCTGCCTTTAGTAAGATTTTTGAAAAGATCATACTCAAGCAATTACTTAGACATTTTAATCTAAACAGCCTCCTTCATAGTGAGCAATATGGATTTACCAAGGGTCACTCGACAACAGATGCAGGAGTAGCGTTACTTAAACACATATTCAGTGCATGGGAGAATGCCCAAAATGCTATTGGTGTGTTTTGCGACCTTTCGAAAGCATTCGATTGTGTCTGCCATGAAACGCTCTTATGCAAACTTAGACATTACGGCGTACAGACTAAAGCATTGGAAGTCATTAAGTCATACTTAAGTGACAGAATCCAATGTGTTGAAATAAACGGCTCAAAATCCAGTGGCTTACCTGTTGATTTAGGAGTGCCGCAAGGCAGCATCCTAGGGCCTTTCTTGTTTCTTGTTTACATAAACGATTTACCTTTTTACTTGAAAAACATTTGTGACGTTGTACTGTTTGCTGACGATACTTCTTTGATATTCAAAGTAGATATAAATAAGGAACATTTTAACGAAATAAACAGTGCGCTCATTCAAGTAACTAAATGGTTTAATGTAAACAATCTAGTACTGAACGCCAAAAAAACAAAATGTATTAAGTTTGCTCTGCCAAATGTCAGAAACCTTGGTCCTAGTATAGCTCTAAATGACGATGTTCTCGAAACATCTGAATCTACATTATTTCTAGGAATAACACTTGATTCGAAATTACAGTGGGGTGCGCACGTTACATATCTCTCAGGGAAACTTAGCTCAGCTGCTTATGCCATTAAGAAGGTTCGTAGGTTGACTGATGTCGATACGGCTAGATTGGTTTATTTTAGCTATTTTCATAGTGTTATGTCATATGGCATATTATTATGGGGTAGGGCCGCTGACATCGAAAATATTTTTATATTACAAAAACGGGCAGTTAGGGCCATTTACCAGTTAAAGACAAGTGTCTCACTTAAAGAAAAATTAAAAAATATTGGTATTCTTACTGTAGCATCACAATATATTTATGCCAGTGTTATGCATGTACGACTACATATAAATTCTTACAAAATGAATAGTGACATTCACAATATTAATACTAGGAACAGGCACAAATTATGTGTACCATATTTCCGTTTACACAAAACGCATAGCTCTTTTATTGGGCTTAGTATAAGATTTTATAATAAAATACCAAGTAATATTTTAGACTTGCCTTTAAGGTCGTTTCAGACAATTGTTAAAAATAATCTTTTACTAAAGGCATATTATAGTTTAAATGAGTATCTTGACGACAAGTACGCTTGGAAATAAATATTATTTTATTAGGTCAATTTCTTTTTATTATTAGGTCAATAGGCAGTTTTATAGTGTAGTTAATTACTGTATTCTCTTTTATACTACATTTGCATTCTTGTTCTACTCTTTTTATTATAATTTATCGGATTTGTAAGGTGAGGGTAACTCGTGGTCATGAACTGCTAACTAATAGATTGTAAATTGCTGCAGGTTCATATACCATTACTTTTCGGAACATACTGTTCCACCATAGATCAGAACAGTCATGTTCGCGAGTTGCTTACATCAAAAGACGTAAGTGGATGCTCCTGTTTCACCATATTCACTTTGGGAGGCTTACTAAATGAACATAATTTATTGCTTGAGTATGATATCAATAACTATTAACTTTTGCAATAGTAGATAACTCGCAATGTGAAACAGTTGCAGCTCCTTACAAATATAACATGTAAAAGAATTATACTGGCAGTTAAAAAGAGTGGCCACGAGTTTTATTGCCCGTTCTTTCTCGTGGTTCTACCTATTGCATTGCGAACGTGGCAGTAAATGTAAATGTAGAATCATCTAGTAATTAACTTTAATCTTTGACGTTCATACGCGTCACTTTGTGACCTAAATGAATAAATGATTTTGAGTTTGAGTTTGAGCAGAAGGGTTTTAGGAAAAATATGTCTATCAATAGGGCCATCTATGACTTTTTACATCAGACAATAGTAAACATGGACAAGAGAAACCCCGTGTGTGCTGTGTACTGCGATATGACGCAGGCATTTGATCACGTGGACCATACCATCCTAAAAAATAAGCTTTGTCGTTATGGTATCAGAGGTAACATCCTAAATTTGCTTATGTCATACATGACCAATAGAAAACAATATACGGTTATCGAAGGAATTGATTATAATAACAAAAAACAATTTACAAGTATTTCACACGAACGGACTGTAACGTATGGAGTCCCACAAGGGAGCGGGCTAGGTCCATTATTGTTTATTATTTACATTAACGATCTTCCTAGATCAACTGAGCAACCTATGACCCTATTGATACTACACTTGATCACTACGAACGCGATATTAACCACGCATTTTCGGCAATAATAGACTGGATACACAACAACTTAAAAATAAATTAAAAAAAAACCCATGTCATGCACTTTAGCCAAAGACCGAAAAATAATCAGCTTAAAGTTCAGTACAAAAATGATACGATATGTGATGTAGATAATGCAAAGTTTCTCGGATTAGTCATAGATAGACAGTTGAACTGGAAAGCTCATATTGAAGAGTTATGCAAAAAAATTAGCATCCGATCATATGCGCTTTATAAACTTGTTCCATTAGTTAATTTACCAGCCTTGCTGACTGCGTACCATGGCCTCATTGAACCAATACTACGATATGGCATCATATTCTGGGGCAATTCTTTCCACAATTTAAATTTGTTCAAACTGCAAAAGAGGTGCATAAGAACCATGTTTGGGCTACAAGTCACAGACACTTGCAAACCACACTTTGTACAACACAACATTTTAACGCTACCGAGCCTATATATTTATGAAACTGCAGTGTTCGTAAAAACTAACCCACACCTCTTCCAAAAAATGTCAGGCGTAACCGTTCGCAGTCGCCGTGATGGCCATAAATTATGTATGCACACTGCAAATACAACACTCTTAACCAAAAGTATTTTCTGTCTGGCTCCAAAAATCTATAACAGATTACCTAATTCATGCAAGACCCTCAATGTAACACAATTTAAATGATTTATAAAGACACTCCTGACTACCAAATGTTATTATGCTATAGATGAATTTCTTAATAATAAAAGCATTATGTAATGTGCTACTAATTGTGACTTGTATATTAACTTTTAACATTGTGTAAATTTGGACATAATTATTATTACTATAACTGACATTTTTATTTTTCTTTGATATTTCGTAGGCTTTATTGACATTGACATGATATTAATTATTATTACTATAACTGACATTATTATTTTTTCTTTGATATTTTTGTAGGACTTATTGAAATTGACATGATATTAATAATAATTAATTTTGTTTCATATTTGTAATTTACATAATTATGTCAATTGAATTTCTAATTAACTTGAGAAGCCTTACATTATTATTCTAAATTCAACATTTGCATGTCTTGGAATGGACAGAACATGTTGAGACTGTATGTATAATGTATTATAACACCTAAATGTACACGTGTTGAGACAAATAAATAATCTTTATCTTTATCTTTGTTTTTAGTGAAGCATAAGATGTTACATTTTGGTATACTGAGCTGTAGTTTGTTTACCTGGCAATAGTTTGATAGCCGATTTAAATCTTGTTGAAGCAAGTGACAGTCATTATAGTCTCGTATTGCTCTGTATACCTTAAGGTCGTCTGCATATAGAAGAAACTTTGTGTTGGGAAAGCATTGATTGATGTCATTGATATATAGAGTGAACAGAAGGGGCCAAGGATTGAGCCCTGAGCCACGCCAGATGTGACATGCGCGGTTTGGGATTGGTATCCGTTAACTACGACTCTTTGAGATCGGTTGGTTATATACGAGGCAAACCATCTCAATAAGTTACCACGAATTCCGTTGAATGCTAATTTGTTTAAAAGTATTTCATGGTCCACTTTGTCAAATGCTTTACGAAAGTCTGTGTAAACTGTGTCTACTTGTATACGTTTGTCAAAGTTGTCAAACAGAAAACTTGAGAATAGCAGTAGATTAGTGTTGGTGGACCGCCGTTTGACGAAGCCGTGCTGTTGTTGGATTATAACGCTATGCAGTGATGGGTAATTGCCATCACTACTGTCCGCAACTACAGTAGCGGTCGCGGTAACAGCGCGGCGGGGCGAGGGGTGCTAAGAATCTCCAGGCTACGGCAAACGGCTACCACAAGAAACTGACCCTGGCTACGTACAATGGACGCTCTCTACGGCTGGACCACCGAACTCGAAGTAGAACTAGGTCATATAAACTGGCATATATTGGGGTTGTATGAAGTCCGAAGACAGGGGGAGGACGCGATAATCCTTGAGTCAGGCAACCTGTACTACTTTTGAGAAGGCGATCAGCCCTCTCAGGGCGGTGTCGGTTTCCTCGTTAACATTTGTTAACGAGGAAACGGACAACGTTGTTAGCTAGTACCGGTACCGGTACTAGCTAACAACGTTGTAGTAATCAGCAGTGTGTCGACACGGGTAGCGTACCTGATATTAAGGATCACCGACAGGTACTCCCTGAAGGTGGTACAGGTATATGCGCCGACCTCGACATACTGCGATGACATAGTCGAAGCCATGTATGAGGACATTACTAAGGCTATACATCATACCACCAAGACACACTACAGCGTTGTTATGGGGGGTTTTAATGTCAAAGAAACGAGAATCGGATCCTATGGCGTGGGGTGCCGAAATCACAGGGGGCAAATGCTGGTCAACTTTCTGGAGTCACAGGTGCTCTTTTTAATGAATTCCTTCTATGACGTGAATTATTTCAACTGTAAGCAATTAGTGTATAAGTATTTACAATCTTTGAATTATAAGCAGACCAAAGATTTGATAGCTGTGCTAAAATAAATTGTACCTTTGTCATGATATTGTTATTGCATATTATATTATAAAAATAACTCCGATCAATGCCTTGGTCTTGTAGGTATTCATGTAATTATGTAACTCTATAAATAGTGTAGGCAGTAATAAGTATTAGTATAAACATTGTAATTAGTAGTAAACACAATAAACATATGATAGTGCTCTTACCGCCTGTGGCACAGGTCCAACCTAGTACAGGCACCCATTATAATCTAGTACTTACTTACCTTAGAATTATATATACTATTATTGTAGAAAGATATAAATAAATTATTATATTATTATCTTCTTTAAGAAGAAGCATCATAGAAAGTGGACATGGCGAAGCCCCGATACTGTGACAAGGAACGAGATAGACTTCATCATGTCTGATCGGAGGTATATATTTAGAGACGTCTCAGTGATCAACAGGTTTAATACCGGTAGCGATCACCGACTTGTCCGAGGCACTCTAAATATAGACTTCAGAGCTGAGAGGCTTCGCGGGTGAAGGGTGTTTCCCGGAAAGAGCGTTAACAAGCAAAGTAAACTCTCGCTCGAGACTCTCGAACTTATGAGGCAAAGAAGGGGAATGTCATATGCGCAGACGTCTTCGACAGATGGAAGAAACCTAAACCGGAAGATCCGGAAGCTGGTGCGACGTGACCTCCGATGTTCCAATAACCGCGCCATTACGGCTGCGATTGAACAGAATCGAGGCACCAAAGTCTTCGCTCACCAGCTTGGTAGAATTCATCTGTCGAAACTCAATACTGCGGATGGCAAAACCGTAACCTCCAAGTTCGAGGTTCTCGCTGAAATTGAGAGTTTCTACAAGGACTTATATGCATCACGGATGCCTAAACCCACGAGACCCAGCGATGATGACCACAGAGCCCAACTGCAAAGCAGCTCAAGAACAACAAGTCTCCAGGGGATGACGGAATCACCACAGAGCTCTTAAAAGCAGGTGGGACAGCACTTCTGAAAGAGCTGGCGTGCCTGTTTAGTTCCGTTATCCACCAAGGCCTAATACCTCAGGCGTGGAGTCGTAGTGCAGTGGTTCTGTTTTTCAAAAACACAGACCCATCTCACTCCTGAGCCACGTCTACAAGTTGTTCTCGAGAGTCCTAACAAACCGCCTCGCCAGAAAACTTGACGATTTCCAGCCACCGGAACAAGCTGGGTCTCGAAAAGGCTACAGCACCGTAGACCACATCCATACTGTTCAGCAGATTGTACAGAAGACCAACGAATAAATCAGCCGCTGTGTATGGCTTTCGTGGACTACGAGAAAGCCTTCAACTCCATCGAAACCAGAACCCAAACCAAAACCTGGGTGGTTCTGGATGCTCTGCAGCGGTGCCGCATCGATTGGCGCTACATCGAGGTATTGAGATGTTTGTAAGACGCCGTGTCTTACAACACTATAACCATCCAGCTTTAGGACAGTAAAACCAGCCCCATTGAGTTGAGTAGAGGGGTGAGGCAGGGTGATGTAATATCCCCTAAGCTCTTCACCAACGCACTCGAAGTCGTCTTTAAGACGCTGGACTGGACTGGACATAAACGGGACATAAACATTAATGGCGAGTTCATATCCCACCTTCGGTTTGCCGACGATATCGTCATCGTGGCACAGAGCCTGGAAGAGCTGAGCGAGATGCTGCACAGCCTAAATGGAGCCTCTCAACGGGTCGGTCTCGGCATGAATTTGGATAAAGCCAAGATTATGTTCAACGAACACATTGTGCCGGGACCGGTTTATGTCGACGGACCGATGCTCGAAGTTGTTCAAGAGTATGTCTACCTTGGGCAAGTCCAGCTTGGTAGAAACAACTTCGACAAAGAAATCGACCGCAGGATACAGTTGGGTTGGGCAGCGTTTGGCAAGCTACGTCGAGTTTTCTCTTCGTCCCTACCGCAATGCCTGAAGACTAAAGTCTTCAATCAATGCTTCCTACCTGTTATGATATACGGTGCTGAGATGTGGACACTCACAGTGACAGAACGGTCTATGCTTGGTGTCTCTTTGAAGGATAAAATCCGAAACGAACCAAAGTTACCGACATAGCTCACAGAATCAGTTGGCGCAAGTGGCAGTGGGCTGGCCATATCTGTAGAAGGACTGATGGCCGATGGAGCAAGCGTGTCCTAGAGTGGAGACCACGCCTCGGCAAGCGTAAGGTAGGGCGGCCTCCGGCTAGGCGAACCGACGACCTGAAGAAGGTGGCTGGGACAGACTGGATGCGGAAGGCTGAGGACCGTGTACTGTGGCGCGTGTTGGGAGAGGCCTATGTCCAGCAGTGGACTGCGATAGGCTGATTGATTGATTAATATTTGATTGATTGAAACATAGTAGGTTCGTGATTTTGCTAGTACCTACGACCTATGTAGTCTTAGTAACAACATAAATATATTGACCTCGATATTGTTTAACACCACAACAGCAAAGCCGTAGATTAGCCGTTGTGAATTTAAAAATTTGACTTAATAAAAGTACATCAGAAATGTGGTTGTCACACGCCATGGACTTTATATACTTACCGCGGTAATGAAACCATAGCGCGAGTCAGCCGTCCGGCACAACGCCATCTATCGAGCATACAGGTAGTCTTTTTTAAATACTTCGGTAGTTTATTGATATACTTTGAAGTAAGCATGAATAAAAAACATGTAACAGTAAAATAGCCTGCGATTCGCTGATGACATAATATTGCTGGCAACTACAAAAGACCAACTACAATGCATGCTCATTGACCTGGATAAAGAAAGCCGCAAGGTAGGTCTGACGATGAATACATCTAAAACTAAAGCCATGACAAACGCACGTGATGACACTATCCTTCTAAACGGCGAGCCATTAGAGTATGTGAAAGAGTATACATATTTGAGCCAACAAATCTCCACCACTGATATAATGTCAAAAGAAGTAGACACAAGAATCGGCAATGCATGGAAACGTTACTGGGGGTTCAAAGAAATAATGAAGAATACAGAAACTAAGACGTACATCAAAACAAAACTGTATAACATTTGTATACTTCCAGTCTTAACATACGGCTGCCAGACTTGGGCCCTCACCAAAGCGCAATATAAAAAACTGGAAACATGTCAGACAGCAATGGAAAGAAGCATGCTGAACATAAGAAAATCTGATAGAATAAAAAATATCACTATCTGAAGACGCACGAAAATTGAAAATGTTACAATTCGAATAAGGAAATTAAAATGGAAATGGACTGGCCATATAGTCAGAGGCATCGATAAGTGGAATAAACATATTATATTTTGGTACCCTAGAAATAAGAAAAAAAATCGAGGTAGACAGTTTCGAAGATGGGAAGACGAAATTAAATACACAGCAGGAAAAACATGGACTAGGAGAGCTCAAAATAGAATAGAGTGGAAGGAAATGGAGGAGGCCTTGCCAAAGTTGGGCAAACAGACCATGTCGTTGGTGTCACCAACTCGTCAGAGTTGTTAGATTAAGTAACTTTTATTTTAATTTTATTGTTTACTATTGTTATCTCGTGGTCTGAATAAAGGCGTATATTATTATTATTATTATTAAAATAGCCTTTTTGACAGAAAATATATAAAAAAATAAAGATACACTTTTCCTCTGCGGTATCCTTTAAAAGTATAATGGCCTACTTTACTAAAGCGAAAATTGCCAAGAGCTTTAGAGAACCCATTTAATTCGTATTGTAGGGCGATAGGGTTACCAGTGTAGAAATTATAGACTTCTTGGGTAGCTTTGACCGTTTATTCTATATTTCTTCATACATACATTTACCAACTTATACTTATGCATATACGTATTAACCCTATGTGAGGGGCGAAGAGGACTGCGGGGCTATCGCTCTTCACTTCCTCCCTACGCTTCGCGAGTGTCTAAAGAGGACTGCGGGGCTATCGCTCTTTAAACCTCGATACTTAGCTAACCTGATGACTGCGGGGCTATCGATCAGGTTCGCTATATCTACTGGACACCAGAGTGGACTGCGGGGCTATCGCACTCTGAGTCGCCTAGCGAGCGAATGAATAAATCTTCGATGCGCATGAGCTTATATAGGCGGGTCTTGTCCCACCACTTCGATGACGTCGTATGTGATGCACGTTGAGTGAAACAGGTAGTCGCTGTGCGAGCGGGAAAGTATTCGAGTCCGCGCGTAATGATGATATTGTCTTGCTACATTCTCCCCCTCTGGTACTCGTTAGCGTCCCGTGAGAGTACCAGCATTCTTGCGAGGTCGTCCTCTTCGACGGATCGGATTAACAGGTTCTGGCAAGACGTCATCTCTTCTTTCAAACTTAGTTATTGCAGAGGTGTGATATTTTCCAATTGAAACTTCAGGTGAATCTGGGTGTGCTACTTCATAAGTCGAAGTGCCATGTTTCTTCAATATAATGTAAGGACCATCACGACGATTCCATAGGGTGCTCATTTTCGCCCTCCCCCTGCACTAAAGCTGCGCCAATGGTATACTAACTTGCATCTGTTTTTATTGTGAATGGCAAACTTTCGTCAGTTTGTTTCAGTACGGGTGCTGTAGTCAATGCAGTCTTGAACTTGTTGAAGGCTTCACTTTCTTCAGATATTATTATTTGCGAAGTGGGTATTTCACAATATCTCAAAATATCCTCTTGACATCTGTAGCTAACTTCATTTACGTTGGGCGCCAAATGTAGGGCGATAGGGTTACCAGTGTAGAAATTATAGACTTCTTGGGTAGCTTTGACCGTTTATTCTATATTTCTTCATACATACATTTACCAACTTATACTTATGCATATACGTATTAACCCTATGTGAGGGGCGAAGAGGACTGCGGGGCTATCGCTCTTCACTTCCTCCCTACGCTTCGCGAGTGTCTAAAGAGGACTGCGGGGCTATCGCTCTTTAAACCTCGATACTTAGCTAACCTGATGACTGCGGGGCTATCGATCAGGTTCGCTATATCTACTGGACACCAGAGTGGACTGCGGGGCTATCGCACTCTGAGTCGCCTAGCGAGCGAATGAATAAATCTTCGATGCGCATGAGCTTATATAGGCGGGTCTTGTCCCACCACTTCGATGACGTCGTATGTGATGCACGTTGAGTGAAACAGGTAGTCGCTGTGCGAGCGGGAAAGTATTCGAGTCCGCGCGTAATGATGATATTGTCTTGCTACAGTATTTATTATTACGCCATAGTTTTATTATTCTTGTGACGTTTTAAGGCTCTATATGAATACATACATAATTATAATTAAGAATAATCAATAAAACCTAGGAAGCAGTACCACGAACTCTGATCTAACCATTATTATTGACAAAATAAATACTAAGGAGAAATAATGAGTCAAGCATATAATAATGCTTGATTGCCAAAGATGCAGTTATTGACTCAATGGCAAGGCCATAACGCCTAAAATTGACTAAATAGAAATTAGTGTTTTTGCATTTTGTAGAATGTGTCAAAAGAAGTCAATTATAGATAAAAACGTAATTAGTGATTTTTTGCAGTTAATGAGTTCTTGCAATAAGCCGACGATATGTTACAGTAGGTCTTTATCACATTCCATTTTACGTACCTATAACCTAGAATAGTATTTTTATGTAATATTATGTATTAGACTAAATACACTATTAGGGCTTCCGCCCCGGGCGTCTCTTTTAAGAGTCTTAATGATTTTGTTGTATTTTCGGTAGGTACTCGAAACTGATACTTTCAGTTTTAGAGACAAAGTATCGATAGTTTTTGCTTCAATATATTTTCGTCTACACTAATATTAAAGAGGAAAGCTTAGTATTTTTGTTTGTTTGTAATGGATAAACTCAAAAACTACCGGACCGATTTTAAAAATTATTTCACCATTAGAAAGCTACATTATCTGCGAGTAACATAGGCTATATTTTATTTTAGAAAAAATAGGGGTCCGTAAAATATTTGGGTTTTTCGAGTACGCGAAGTAGTTCCCTCAGGACGCGGGTGAAACCGCGGGAAACGGCTAGTTTTAAATATAACAGTGTGGTGATTGTTAAAGTATTTCATAAAAGCTTATCGTATTACCTGTTCTTATATGTCTCGAAGTAATATAACACGCAGTCAGTAATGCGCTCTATGGAGCCTATGGGTTAGAAGCTTATTTCCACAAGGCTATTGCTGCTTTTACCATCCATACCTACATATAAATAGGTATAAAATGTCGATGAGTAGGTGAACTTGGGCAAGATTAAGACATTGATCGCCATATTGAAAGCGCGCGAGAGAATTACTGATCCATGAAAGCGTTACTGAGGTGTGACCGTCCAATAGTACATAATTGTAGACTCATCGAAGTGTGTAGTTTGAACGGCGTGACTTGTATATCTACGTTGTGAACCCAAACGTGGTCACTGACCGACTCACAACAGTCCTAAACTAAGGATGGCCAGCAAGCGATTGAACAGCACATATTAGGAATTAAACGTATGGATTGGTGAGACGACTAAACGCCCGATACTAGATTCACCGATGTTAACATTACGGCTCCAACATTACATGGAACATGGCAAGATATGAATGTCGAATAAATCCACCTAACATACGTCAAAGCGGACTATCCATTCCATTGCGATATATGTATATCTACCCGTTTTGGCCTCACCCGAAGGAAGCCGTTGTCGTCGGAATAGATTAGTTGATTGATTGAATACACTGACGTTATGAACTTGACGCCTCCGTTCACGACTGAAAATGTAAAACCGGAAAAGTGTGTGAGTAACCCAATAATAAGGCAATACATGCTAAACATATATAGTAGACAAATACCGCTAATTTATTTAAGCATATATATTTTACTGTCAGTAAAGGCCGTACGCATAAAGCTCTGCAGTACATATTATCGTATCTAGATGCAGACTACTCGTAGCAAATAAGAAATACGCCTGCGGGTTAACGAATTTATTACACGCATATAAAACACTCGTGACGTCTCGTTCTTTAAGAATAATCCCACATAGAGAGAGAAGCAGATAAGCATCGAGTCAATTCTGTAAAGTCGGGTTTAAGAGATTGCCTACAGTTTATTATAAGCTGAGATTTTAGATACGAAATCATGAAAGCTTTGTCGTGTTGAGATGAATTCGTGCGAAAGCCGGCGAACTCCCTGAGATTGGCGTTTTGTTACTTTTTATTTTTATGTCTGGGTGGAATTGTTTATTGTGATTACTTTATTACATCAAATGTACGAAAAGGACGAATAAAGAAATGACAATATTTTTTAATGTGTTCGTTTTATTATACAAGACAGCCAACAACGAACTGAAATAAGATAAAAAATTAGAGATTACATAAGTAGTTTATCTTGTAGAATGGGCTTGGAGAGATAGCTTCTATTATGTCGTTAGCTGAAGTAATAGCTTACCCAGTACATCGACATGTATCTACCGTGACGTATAGGAGTATTTGTTACGTCACATTACATTCGATAAACGAGAGATGTTATGGTGCATTTCATGATTTCAGGGCATTGCGGCCGAAGCAGGCACAGCCGCGCAAGTCCGTCATAGACCTCTGAAATGTCGCATAACCTTGTCATACTGTAGCTTTTGTCGCATCAGCCTTTTGTGTCTGCCGCACGACATCAACCGCTCGCGACTGCGGTCTGCTGTGTTGTACATTTAACATCTTTTTTTTATGTTAATAGGCGGCAAACGAGCAGACGGATTGCCTGGTGGTAAGCAATTACCGCCGCCCATGGACACAAGCAACACCACAGGAGTCACAAGTGCGTTGCCGCCCCTTGGGGTTGGGAAAAGGGATCGGATGAGGAGTGGGATGAGGGAGAAGGAATAGGGGATAGGGCCTCCGGCACTCTCACTCACCGAACGAAATGCAACAGTTTAGGTACTGTTACTTTACGTCGATTTTCTGTGAGTACTTCTCCGGTCGAGCCGGCTACTACCTTCACATCGATGCAACTCCACAAGTGATGGTGCGAACTACAATGGCAGTTGCCGGGCACATCTCGGCATCTTTCCTAGCAGCGGAACATGACCGGATGATGTTGTGGGTCTAGTTTTAAATAGAACTTTAAATTTGTAATAAACCTACCATCATCAGCCCTATATATGTACTTACTGTCCCACTGCTGGGCACGGGACTCTTCTCACAATGAGAAGGGGCCCACCACGTCCACCATGCTGGCGTAGTGCGGGTTGGCAGACTTCACATGTCTTTCGAGAACATTATGGAGAACTCTCAGACATGCAGGTTTCCTCACGATGTTTTCCTTCATCGATAAGCAAGCAATAATTAACAATTTAATAGGCACTTCGGAAAGTCATTGATGCGGGTTTATACCATTTTTTTTTTTGTTGGGTTGGAAAATCCTCATGGAGTCCCTCCGCCCCGGGAGAAGGACGAAGGGGACTGTCAGACTCTTACTGACTAAAAACCAACCCGTGTTCCTCATGTACCCGTGTGTCGGAGGGTAGGGATTTACATAAGCATTCGTCACTACCCCCCGACGAGTAATGGCCCGCCAGATGGCCAGGCGGGCCCCGAACAAAACTCCCTTGGCGGCGGATTAAGGTGTTGGGCTCCGCCGCCAAAACACTCAGCGGCCGCAGAGGATAGGGAGGACGGCAACGCAACACCGCATCTCCTCTTCCTCTGCGGCCCCACCGCGACGCATCGAATGGTGCGCCCCCATTTGGTCGCGGGAGGTAGGGCGCGCGACAACGCAACACCGACACGCCTCTCCTCCCGAGACCGCACCCGACTGCGAGGGACAGACAGAACTGTCCCCCGCTCCCGCACCGTTGGACGTATCCTGCGCAGGCCCCGTCAAGCCCACGCGGAGCGTCCCCTCCTGGATCCCTCTTAGCTTCACCGCGGGCAACCAATCCACGGTTACTGAGCCCCCCCACCACGACAAGGTGGAGATCCCACGGGGGCGGGGCCGTCTTTATACCATGCGATACCATGTTTTATTCAAAATAGAATGATATAAATTTTCCTATATGAAACAGAAAATTTATATCAAATAGGTATAATTATTCTTGGAGGTTGGCTTTAAACTCTGTGCATTTAAAATATTAAAATTATATTTGTTCAAATGTCAAACCTTCACAAAGTCTTCACTTAGTTAAATTTGGATCGTTAGATGGATACTATTGTCGAAATCAAATTATTTCTGACGATGAACGTGCAAATACTTTTAAAGAAGTATCATTGCACTTAGAGCAATGAAGAAAGGCTTTGCATACTATTTAGCAATCTTTATTCAATTACGGTCGATGAGAATGCAATTCCACTATCAGATTTCTTGAGTTGAAGGACTGCATCAAGTGAATTAAACGTCAAGTAAAAAAATCTTCGTCTTCTAAAACGAATATTATATAACTTCTTAGCATAAGGTGTACACAGATAAATAAAGGTATTCAGTAGTTCATTGTGGACATTTTATTAGCTTCTTAGCATCTTTCGCGCGGCTCGAGTCTGCAGGATCAAATAATTCCTAGTGACCAGATATCTTTTACCGATTATCTAATTCCGAACTGAAAGGCAGTATTTATATGCACGTGCTGTCAAAGGCACACATCGCATAAGGACAATTAAACAACCCGACATTATACACAGCCCAACGCGCTGTTTTTTACGATGCTATGTATTATGCTAGTTTTAATCCTTTTTACCTAAAATATGCTTCACAATTTGTAGATCCCGGTTAAATGACATACACTCAAATTATGATGATGATGATGATGATGATGATGACTGTTTTGTTTATTTGCCATTACTCTATTTGCTCAATCAAATTGTCAATATGGCCATTATGTTTAAACCGCTGTTAAATAAATTATAACTTCTAATTATTCCCTTACTTTTATTTATCTCTCAACAAGTAGGTCTTAAGATGAACATGGACAAGACGAAAATCATGTCGAACGTCCATATTGTACCTGCTCCTATTCAGGTTGGGAACTCTACGCTCGAAGTTGTCGTCAAGTATATCTACCTGGGACAAGTAGTCCAATTAGGTAGATCCAACTTCGAGAAGGAGGTCAATCGTCGAATCCAACTCGGTTGGACAGCGTTTGGGAAGCTACAACATATCTTCTCGTCCGATATCCCGCAGTGTCTCAAGACGAAAGTCTTTGACCAGTGTGTGTTGCCAGTGATGAGTTACGGATCAGAGACGTGGTCGCTCACTATGGGCCTTATCAGAAGGCTCAAGGTCACTCAGAGGGCGATGGAGAAAGCTATGCTTGGAGTTTCACTGCGAGATCGAATCAGAAATGAGGACATCCGCAGTAGAACCAAAGTCGCCGACATAGCTCTCCGGATAGCCAAGCTCAATTGGCAGTGGCTAGGGCACATAGGCCGAAGAACCGATGGCCGTTGGGGCAGAAAGGTTCTGGAGTGGCGGCCACGTACCGGACGACGCAGCAAAGGTAGCCCCCCCGCAAGGTGGACCGACGATCTAGTCAAGATCGCGGGAGGCGGTTAGATGCGAGCAGCTCAAAACCGGTCTGGTGGAGAACCTTGGGGGAGGCCTATGTCCAGCAGTGGTTTGGCTGATATGATGATTAGATTAGATTAGATAAATCTTTATTGTACACCACATATGGAAAACATACATAGAATGAGCACAAACAAGAAATGCACAATTGGCGGCCTTATCGCATACAGCAATTTCTTCCAGGCAACCATTAGGAATGGACTCATGACTGTAGAAGGAGCCAAAAGTACTTGATGGTGTAGTTTAGAAATTATTGATAAATATATTTTTAGCATACTATACATAAAATAAATAGGTACCTAGTAAATAGGTACGTTGACATACATATTATATAGTATATTAAATATACTCTACATATAGGCAATACATATAATACATATATATATATATATATATATATATATATATATATATATGTATATATATATATATATATATATATATATATATATTTATATATACATATACAAATATATATAAATATCTTAATATATAAAATCCTTGCGTAACTGACTGACTGACAGACACGCTACAGCCGAAACTATTGGGCGCAAGAAGCTGAAATTTGGCATGTATGTTCCTTGGGGACCGTAGGGGTGCACTAAGAAGGGATTTCCCGAAATTCCCACGGGATCGACCAAAATGGGTAAATTTCAAAAAAATGCAGGCGTAGCTGCTGGCGTCCTCTAGTATATATATATATAATTATAATAAGATACATAATATTATAATTCTAATAAAAAGTTATCGACAATAATGCAATCATCTTGACAAAAAGTGCTGTTTTAACATATTTTTAAAGATGTTCAGTAATTTTGCTCGTCTAATCTCAACTGGCAGCGCATTCCACAAACGTACAGCCTGAACTGAAAAGGATTTATCAGAGAAGTTTGTGGAATGCGTTTAATTATTATTGATGATTTAATTATTCTACGTGTTTTGGTTCAATAGAGACAATAACTTATAACAATGCTGCAAAAAGAAAAGTGAATGCACGATTCATTTTTGATTAATGGACCTCTGAGAGTGCCGAGGCAGCGAACCGCGGTTGCAATAATTTCCTATATAAACTGTCCTACAGGCAAGAATTTGTTCTGAGGTTCCATAAATTGGCCAGCAGGTTGATTAATTCCAGACTTGAACAAGAACTCTCATTAAAAAATCTTCGTAAGGAAAATTGTGTTAGGTTTGAAGCCTAGTAAAGCATTTATTTAACAGACGTCACAAGAGGCATGGCAGGTACGTAACTTAAAAAAGTCGAAACGCGCTTGTATTTAATCATTAATTAATTATCATTAGACACTGTATATGAACAAAAACAATATGTAAATAATTTGACGATTCAATTTGTTTTGAATATTTTGTCAATCCAAATATTACATTTTTCTGACAAATTTCAGTTTATTTATTTATTTATTATATTCAGTTACTCTCGACACTTACAGGTTTGTTGCCCAACACGTGCTGAGAGTCATTTAAAATAATTAAATACGGTAAAAAAACACTAGATAAAATAAAATCAATAGCATTCGAATTCATGTCAAGTTATACAATCATGTCAAATAATACTACGAAGTCAAATAATTATAGTTAATTTCATGTGATCACATACCTACCTAAGTCATAATCACTATACAATTTAATTAATTATGCCAGAAATTACAATATGATAGAATGAATATCATGTCGAGTAATACAATCATGTCAAATAAAACTGT
Source organism: Euclidia mi (assembly GCA_944739405.2). Lineage (NCBI taxonomy): Eukaryota > Metazoa > Arthropoda > Insecta > Lepidoptera > Erebidae > Euclidia > Euclidia mi. Next base: position 84,903,545 of record OX123190.2, read on the forward strand.
ATTGTCAGATAAATAATACTACTTACAATGTCAAATAATAATAATAATAAATCACATGTGATCACATTTTAAATAATTACTTAAGAAGGTTTGGCACTGTTTGTTGAATTCTCCCCTACTATTAAAAAATATGTCAGTACTTGGCTTTTGATTGACTAGGGTATTGAGCAGTGATATGGCCTGACTTGTAGGAGCGAACTGTGCGGTGTTTGTGCGTACTGGTGGTGCCGCGAGCAAGCGGCGCGACCGCAGCCGCGAGTGCTGGTCCGGTGCAGACAACGCCTCAGGATTGTCAATCTGCCCATTAAGCAACAAATAGAAATGTGCCATAAGTTGCCACTTACGTCTCAGCTCGAGAGTATCAATACCCACCATACTTGATACAAACAGTGACGGATATAGGTACGGATAATATCCGTACATTTTTTTATAAAGAAATCGGCAAAACTTTCGTTGCACTCGTTCTACTATTAATTTATATTTTGCCTCGTGTGGGTCCCAGATGGCAGAGTTGTATTCGAGCTTGCTGCGAACAAATGCGAAATATAAAGCAGTTAGCGCATCCCTGCCACTGAAGCGAGCAGACTGCCTCATGACAAAGCCGAGCGACCTATAGGCTTGACTGCACATCTTATTTATGTGGGTGTTAAAAGTCAGCTTTGCATCAACAACTAAACCCAAGTCGCGAATTTCTGTAACGCGCTCCAGCGGACTGCCTGACAGAGTATACATAAAAGTGATCGGTGAATGCGATCGGGTAAATGTGAACGTTTTGCACTTTGAAACATTAAAGTCTAGGTAGTTGCGTTTACTGCACGCCTCGACATTGTTGATGTCCTGCTGAAGCGCGGCACAGTCACTCACATCCTTCACCTCTAAGAACAAGTTCAGATCATCAGCAAACATGAGGCATCGCGCCGAACTCACGACATTCGGCAAATCATTGATCATGATCAGGAATTGAGTCGGGCCCAAATAACTGCCTTGGATTACTCCAGAACTTGTCTCGTAAGACTCCGAGCGGTAGCCTGATATCTGGACATATTGAGTTCTGCTCTTAAAATAGTCTCGGAAAAAATATATCAGATTTGGACTAAACCCTATAGCTCCTAACTTATCCAAAAGAACTTTAGTTTGGACACGATCAAAGGCTTTTTTTAAGTCGAAGTAGGCAGCGTCCACCTGCCTACTTTGGTCTAATGCTGCAACAGAAAAATCTACAAGGTTCAACAAGTTCGTAGTAGATGATCTCCCTGGTCTGAACCCGTGCTGACATTCACTCAATTGTGGCCGTACCTGCCTACTTATATGTCGGTTTATGATGGAATCAAAGATCTTACCGAATGCCGAGAGCACGGCGATCGGCCTGTAGTTCGTGACATCTGAAGCTGCCCCATCCTTCGGAATGGGTGTAACCCGAGAGATCTTCCAAAGCGCTGGGTATGTAGCGGTTCGTAGAGCAAGGTTGTAAATGTGCAATAAAGGTTCTCGAAATACAGATACGCAGTCTTTAACCAAAAACGGAGGAATCCCATCTGGCCCAATGGACGAGGAAGCCCTCAGACGTTTTACAGAGTATGTCACATCGGCACTATCGATGTTGTCCAGTGCGATACTAGACGATGATTCATTTGAAGCATAATATTGTTCGGCCGTGTCACAAGACAATCCCACCCCGTTAGTGTGGTAAACTGACTTAAAAAACTTCGCAAACGCATTGGCAGCGTCCACTCCAGTCACAACTCTCCCATCGTATTCGTACTCCTCACAGGTATGCCTGGAAGAACGTTGTTCCTATACGAATGTCCAAAATCGCTTCGGATCCGATTTTATATCCGCCTCTGTCTGTTGTATATAGGTTTTGTATGCAGTAAAAATGAGATGTTTCAAGTGCTTCCTATAGTACCTAAACATATCTAAGCACCACATATTTTTTGAGCTTTTATATTTTGAATGAAAGTAAGATTTGAAGCGCCGGACGCGGCACGCTCAGTACAAAGCTGAGCGGTGGATGGTGTGCGTCCGGTGGCACAAGTGGCACTGTGTCTTCCCTCATATGCACACACTCGCTGCCCAGATCGCTCAAAACCAAGTCCAACATGTTTCCATATTGGTTATAGACTTTGTTATATTGTTTTAAGTTGCCAAACGCAAGAAGGTGTGAGAAATCTAACTTTACCTGTTCACTAGCCGAATTTAAGTTCAGATCACCAACAATGACAATATGCAGTTTAGAATATTTCCTAATAACATTTTCTAGGACTGAGAAATATTTTCTATAAGTAATTCAAATCACTTGAGTTAGGGGGAATGTAAAGCGCACAAAACAATATGTTTTTAAATTTAAAATAAACTGTTGCCATCACCATTTCTATGTCGTCGGTATATCCATCGATGTCAATGATTTGCTTTATTTGGTAATGACACCGCACCGCCAACAATACCCCGCCCCAACCGGTATCATTGGTCCGGTCCCGACGTATGACATTATAATCTCGCGGGAACACTTCCGCATCATATACCTACACTACTATTTAGAAACGTTTCGGTCAGAGCGAACACATCAGCTGATTCGTTTATCATGGCTAACTTACATACATCCAATTTCGAACGCAAACCTCTAACGTTCTGATAAAACACTGAATATGTTTTATGTTTGGGCGGTTTTATCACTTTGTTTGCGAAATCCACTGCGCCACGGCTTTATGCAAACATTTTGTACCCAGTTTTCTGGCGCCAAGTACTTTGCACAGTGATTCGCCGGTACAGATAACTTGAATGACGCATAATCACCTCTCGATTTCAAAGACTCAACAGAGCAAGCATCACCTGGACAAATTTTCGTTAAATATGCAGTCACTTGTTCCACTGTGGTACCTTCCTTCACATAATACAAGTGCAGGTATGCTTTACGTTCTACCGCCGCTAACGAGTGCGTAGAATCGGGGATAGCTGTACCACGAGTAACGTTTTCGATCGAACGTCGCTTGTTCCGGCGACGCACCTCGACCCATTCGCTGGCGTGAGTATCTTGCGACGAATCCGTATGAACATCGGCCGGTCCTTTCACTTGTGAGTTATTCGTAGTGAGTTGCTGTGGCTCCGCTGTGCTTGTAGTAGGGGTAACCGTTGGTGACGTCGGTGCGCATTGAGTAGTGGTGGCAGCGGGCCTAGCCGCCGGCTTCCGAGAATTAGCGGAGATCGCCGATGCTGCACGAACGCGCGCCTCGCGAACTGGTCGCTGCGCTGGCTCCGCTCTAGGATTACCCTCTGCGTTGGATTTATTAATTATCACTGAGTCACAGTTATCACCAATGAGTTTTTTTATAAGTTTATTTTGCTCATTTACAAGCTTTTCCAGCGAATCCACTTTGTTATGCAGCAAGCACTGTCTTGTTTAACTCGCGGATAGCAATTTCGGCACTTTTATCAGACATTTCTATTTTTACAGTGATGGAAATTAAACGTGTGTGTGAAAGAGAGAGCAACTTAGTTAAAGTATTAGCGTGGTATCAAAAATTGACTGCACGGTTGGCGTAGTGGTTTAAGCGGTCGCCTCGCCGTTTGACACTGCGCCGAGTGTTGTGGGTTCGATCCCCACACGAGACATCACTTTGTGTGATTAATAAATTGTTATTTCGAGTCTGGTTGTTCATTGTGTCCGTTAGTTGTATGTTTGTAAAGTCCCCCGCGACACAGGATTTTGTCCAAGTGCGGGAGTTGTCTTTAAAAAAAAAAGAAAATAAAAAGATAAGGACAACATTTTATACAAATGTCGCACTTCCTGACGAATCAGTGCAGTCGGTCATCGGTCGGGGGATTTATTTTACAAGTTTTCTGAGTAAATAAATATTAAACATATTTTTAGTATGAAAAATTCAAAAGTAATTATTTTGTTGTTAACCACTTATTTCGAATATAACAATAATACATATTTGTTAAACTCAAAATAAAAATAAATAAAGACATATCGGTGGTATAAACTCAAAATAACAAAAAATCTGGGATATGTTTCGTTCATGTCGGGTCTGGGTCACAAATGACAGTTCTCCTTTCTTATTTTTTATTTATAGTCTCACGCGAGTATCCCGAAGGGGTAGGTAGAGGTGTAAATATTACACCAACATTTCGCCATGAAAGTTTAGGTCCCACGTAATGGGGGCGACCCTATTGCCGTTACCGGGCATATCACCAGAGCTGCTACTGAGAATTCGGAAAAATCCAGTAACACTTCAGTTGGTTCCATAAATACATGGCTGTAAGGAATAATATTCCATGAAAGTACATAGGTACGACTAATACTAGGTAAAGAATCTTATAATGCGATTAACTTCCTTATTTATATAATTTTAAGATTTATTTTTCCATACAAGTCCAAAATGCTAATGCAAGGTTTCTGGACTCCAGAAACCTTGCATTAGCATTTTAGCAAGGCGTTTCTATAATCGAATGCCCAAAATTGCGAAAGTATTTTTGATACCAGGTTTTCGACCTTATTTTTCCTTATATATTCGCACTTGGTGTAGATGGTACGCGGTTTAGCGAGTACGACCTATGAATAATCAATGAAGTCTTGATAACATTACTATAATTATTATTAACCTATAGTTGGTGCCACGAGACATAGATTTTTTGTAAACAAACATTCAGGGCTTCATAACCTTTTTTCAAACAGTTGTGTTTTAGATTTTATACTTCATGAACAGTCTTTATTTTTTCAATGCCTAATTATGCCACTATTCTTTTAAATTTATATTGTTAAATTTTACTGAAATAAAAATATTTCATTTTGTGTTTAAATGGTCAAATGTTTATAAATTTGCCGATTTTTTTGTCGTTTTACACGTAATTTATTCTGTTAATTAAGGAAAAATAGAGTACCATCAAGTACCATGTACATAAATGATAAAGTACATACATGTTACTCTAATATTGACATGTTTTTTTTTTAAATCATAGACTATAAATCATTTGCAAAGTAGCCTAACTATCCTAAAATATTAAATTATTGACCAACAATGAATAATATTACGGATAACTAGCTAGTAAATTACATATAAATTTAAGAATGTAACATTTCAATGAACTAACGCCATATGTTGACATTCTAGGCGTCAGTACAAAGAAATATAACCTAAGGCATAGAAGTAACACTAAATAACAACAGCGGTTGCTATGATTGATATCTTCTTTCTAATGGCACATGCAGTATGATAGAAAGAGCTGTCGATAGGTTTAGCAGCACGCTCTTATAGCAGCCGCGTGGTAGGCAAACAGTAGACAAAACATAGAGTTAGGAAACCGAGTGTTGTTCGTAACAGTGATGATTTATCGATAAATATTTTTGGTCAAATGTCTAACTTTAGTATGTGTCGATATATTTAAGCCGTAGAAGTAAACAACTAAAATATTGAAATTGTAGTTTTTGCTGTCGACGCAGGACAGTGCTTTGCAAAGACTTGCCAGACAGACAGTACTAAAATAATTCACGTGTTTAATTGTTCGTTTTAGCCATAAAATCTATTGACAAAAAGTATTCATAAACTAATGAGCGATGCGTGGCGATGAGATGCTAAGAAACTGTCACTTAGATTATGTATTGTACGAATTATACCAGATTGGCTAATGCGGCACGGCAGGCTTTGGCAATTTGTTTGCGTCGCATCATATCACGTTGCTTGCTATCGCTAACGTTGGACACTGCTCGATTTTTTTAGAGTTGTAGGTAATCCGACTGCCACGCCGAAGCTTGCGGGTTTGATTCCCGCTCAAGTCAAACATTTGTGTGCATGAATATGGATGTTTGTCTTGGTCTGGATGGTACTATGTATAATATGTAATACATTTACAGAAAAGTATATAGGCATGTTTATCGATTGTCTTGTACTCGCAGTACAAGATATGCTTAGTTTGGGACCAGATAATGTTGTGTGAATGTGAAAGAATATTATATTTTATGGTAGAATATTATGTAGCGGACTACAAGGCAAGACGTCTTTGATCAGTCAGGATAGCACTAATATGATAAATAATATAGAAGTAGGTAGATTAATTAAAATCGTTGTAATTATTATATTTTATTAATATGTTCAAACTAAAATTACACACTTTTTGTTTAGCTTTGGATAAATAATTCTACCGGGTGTGCAATGTCCGGGCATAAATGTAATGTAGGCAGAGGTTTCGGTTTTAAACGACGCCAGGTGCTTTCTGTCTTTAAAAACAGTCTTTCTCAAAATGACGTGAACAAATACGGTGGTACTTCTGCTAAATCAAACTAGGCCGTCTAACGGCATTTATCCAACGTTTTCTTGTGACGTCATAAATAGGCAACCTGTAATATAAAACACCTTCTTAATAATCAAAAATGCTACTCACATCCCTAATCCATCTACTATTTTATAGATGCAAAAATGTAAGCCTACACACGCGCGTACACTGGAACACTTGGCTTTAGGTTAATAGACGCTACTTTTAAGGTAGGTATCTAAGTAAATTATGTACATTAAACTGCGCTTACTATCAAACGCGCGATAGAAAATTAGACCGCTGGACGTCTTTGTTTATTGCCAACTTAGCAACCGTGGCTACCCGCTGTCGCTTCCAGCGACAGTTTTACATTCATGTCCGATAGTTAGTTTCCGTATTTATCCCTCAATGAAAAAACATCGATATCTCCTTTCACTGTCAAATCCCATCACTAAGGCTATTAAATCAATAAATGTACAAAATAACAATTTGTGAGTTAAATTCATAACACATACGTATGCAAGCTGTTCCTTTAATTTGCAACACAATGATATTGTGTAAACTTAACACTCATTATAGCATTAATACGAGAAAAGTAAATAAATTTGTTGGAAAAATTTCGACTCACTGCTAGAAGATAAAGTTTCTCCTGTTATTTCCGTTCCGAGAATAGCGGCATCCACATCCCGATATCACATACTCGATGTGTATTAATTAATGAGTACACCATTTAATTATTATAAGCTTAGTTACTATTTAAATGCAAAAAAGTTATTAAAAATGTAAACACAAACGCCCAACAAATTTTACACTGATGACAGATCACAGCACGGCTATTTAGAGAATGTAGTCAAAGATATGAGTATGTAAAGAGTCTATGCCTCTTTAAATGAGACGCGTAATTTGACGTTATGATTAACCAACTAAGACCAACTGACATTACATGTTGCACGTTCGGTATAAGGAAATTTATAGGGCATGTTCTCTCTAGTCTAAACGTCCAAACTCTTTGCGTCAGTACCTCAAAACATCAAAAAATCCTGTTGACAGCGCATAATATCGATAGAAACCCTTTGAGAAAAGAATATAATATGGAGTGGACAAATAATACATATGGATACTTTTCATTATAGAAATATATATGAAATCGACATAAAGCCACCAAACATAGTGTTGTCTCGTTTTTACTTAGCGATATCTCTGGTAGAAAAAAGAGATAGACATAGGTTACTGAATACACTGATCATAGTGATTTTTTATCAGAAATGTCAATCGTGCCAGTGTCTCCACATTGTTTTCCAAGTGTTTTTGGTACATCTGCTGTCAAATCGTTGTGTATCGAGCATAATAATTTTGATTTTGTGCTTAAATATGTCTAAAAACCAGATGAATCAGTGCTTCAGGCTTTCCTAGAGATCGTAAAATCATGCCTAAGTGTTGATTTGAACTGTGCAGTGCAAGATAAAGCTATAATCAACACAAATGTACTCTTCACAAGTAAGTAACAAGTCATGATTTATATTGTTGAATAGGATTAGTATTTGTACAAAATATTGTTACAATAGGTTCTTTTTATAGTTAATTTAACAGGTTTTAGCTTCGTTACGGCCTAAATGTTGTTATTTTCGTAGCTTGGAATTTTCCATATTTACGTATTAGAGGTTAGAAGTGATGTTACTGCTAATGTCGATATGGGTTATCGATATATCCGTAATGTATAGATACTTCCACAAACGATAACATTGTTAAAAATATCTCGCGTCTGTAAACGGAAATAAATGAAACATTCCACCAATTTTGTCTGTACCTAGTAAAGGAAAAGCGATATTTGACTAACTTACTTTACTTAGCCCTGATTACATAAAACCCAAAACCGCTGCATCCTGCTCTATGTTCAGGAAAATGAGCAGTTAAAATAATAATATTATGTTTTTTGCCAACAGATAACATGAACAGCAACTGTATGCGAGAATTCCTAGCAATGAAACGTTGAAGAAAATAATTTTATTTATAAACAAGAGGACGCCCGCTGCTACACCTGCACATTTTTTCGACTGTTTCTGTCCGATCCCGTGGGAATTTCAAGAAAGTCCTTAGTACACTCCTGCGATTCCCAAAGAACATACATGCCAAATTTCAGCTTCCTGCACCTTATAATTTTGGATTTTGTATATTATGCAGATAAAAAATAAATAAATAACATGTATTAATCAATTATGATTTTTCTTACCCTCTTATGATATTTCAGTGTAGCTGTGATTGTAGATTTTATTACTGATCAAGTCATTTTCATTCTTATTTCAATCAGTTTAGAATTCATATTACTTTATTTCGATACAATCGTACCGCAGCCCGCCGTGGCATGCCGCAGGACGTCGGGGCGCGTCGCGGCACGTCGCGGCATCGGCGGCATACTTGGACGCCGCGGCATGCCATAGCGTCTTGTAGTGTGCCACGACGTAATCAGTAGGTAAATAAGTTCCCGAATTCACCGTTAGTAAATCTTGTACTCATAAATAATGTATCCAGAATTGTTTTCTCTTCGACATATCAGTTTGTATTTGTCGTTCTTCATCTTCAGCAAGAAGTGCTATTGATACTAAATTCCAGTCAATTGGACGCCTCGGTATGATGCGGCATGCCGCGGCATGCTGCGACGTGCCGAAGCGTCCTTCTGGCTAACGAAACATGCCGTTCCGCGCCGTGCCATGCCATGCTGTCAGTTGGCGCCGGCCATTAGCTATCCGGATAGCCAAGCTGAAGTGGCAGTGGGCAGGGGACATAGCTCGAAGAAGCGATGGCCGTTGGGGCAGAAAGGTTCTGGAATGGCGGCCACGTACCGGACGACGCAGCAGAGGTAGGCAAGCAAGGTAGCAAGGTGGACCGACGATCTAGTCAAGATCGCGCGAGGCGGTTGGATGCGGGCGGTTCAAGACCGGCCTGTGTGGAGAACCTTGGGGGAGGCCTATGTCCAGCAGTGGCCGTCGTTTGGCTGATATGATGATGATGATGTATGGTGCCATTCATGTCCGGTACTTTCATTCACAGCGACACAGTATCGATATTGGCTACCAGAGAATATTTTGTTATATGATACAAGGGACGTTTTTCGCTTTACCATGTTTGCCCGCATTTGCATTATGGAATAAACTAATTTGGCAAAAGATCTAAAGTAACTTACTACAAATATCAATTTACATATTTTTTCTAAATCTACAGTAATCTATCATTTACCTCTAACTGGCTCAATGTCGATATCGATTATATTCTGGAGTCCAACCCAGAAAATAAAATGAACGGCAGTCATTTTATTTTCTGGGTTGGTTATTATTTTCCACATCATTTCGTAGGTATGCGCGCTCATTTCGTAGGTACGTCCAATCCATGTTATTCACAGATCTGTGGTTTATTACTAGAAAAAGTAAGAACCCTTCAAAAACTTAAAAAAAAATAGTTTTCTTTTTCATCTTTTAGCAACACAAATCGCATTTGCTAGTACGTTAGCTTTAACCATTTCGACTTCTTACTGAACCGAGACAACAGTGATTTTAGCGCTGTGGTATGAACGCTCTCATCGCAAGCTTTTAAAAGTGCTTACGCCAGAGTTCAACGCAATCGTTTTTTAAATCCTCGTGCGAATGATGCCTAAAGGTGCTATACTTTGTCGATAACAAAAATACTTGTCGATATATGCTTTGAGTTGCCTAATATGCGCCCAACCCTAATGGAAGCCATTTTGTTTGCATACGTTTCGTAGGTATGCACGCTAACCGTAGGTACGTCCAATCCATGTTATTCACACATTTATATTATTCTATTATATTTTATTCATATTTTCATTTTATGTAGAAACCCGATCCATTCCATTGACATATTAGTTTCCAATGACACGTGCCTATGTACCGTTGCGCTCATTGGATTTGACATTAATTGTTTTTGACAGCACTATCGCTAAGTCACTTAGTTCAAATTGTTTGTTTACATTACAAAAAGTCTATGTTTTCGTGGCATGGGCCATAGAATATTATTGTAGCATGGACTATAAATAGAATATGTTATCTGACACCACAACAGCAAAAGCCGTAGATTAGCTGTTGTGATTTTAAAAATTTGACTTTATATAAAGTCTATATCAGAAGTGGGATAATAATAAACCTTTCAAATTATCTACGCAGTACAGTTCCACTACGGACTTTATATACTTGACGCGGTAACGAAACCATAGCGCGATTCAGCCGTCCGGCACAACGCCATCTATCGAGCACACAGGTAGTTTTTTTTTATATACTCAGGTAGATTTGTTGATATATTATACATACTTTGAAGTAAACATGAATAAAAAGCATGGAGTCAATTCGCCTATTCGATAGAAAATATTAAGAAAATAAATAAAGATAAACATGGCTTCTGCGGTACCTTTTATAAGTATAATGGGCTACTTTACTAAAGCGAAAATTGCCAAGAGCTTTACAGAACCCATTTAATTCGTATTTATTATTGCGCCATAGTTTTATTATTCTTGTGATATTTTATAGCTCTGTATGAATACATACATAATTATAATTAAGAATAATCAATAAAACCTAGGAAACAGTACCGCGAACTCATATCTAACCATTATTGACAAAATAAATATTAAGGAGAAAGAATGAGTCAAGCATTGATAGAGGTAACTGTGTCATGTGTACATGATATGTGGTCGTGACACGTATGGACTGATACTGGCTCCTGCCGGTTTGGAACCTTCACTGACACTTGAAGTCAAAGATTTTACGTGAGAGGCAATCATTTATCCTTTGACATTGACTGCCACAGAGCTGCGATTTTTATTTATTTATTTTTACACTTCTGCAATTTAATGCTATATAGCATTTTCTGCCAGTCAACCTTAGGGTGGTGCAGAGATGATTGTGGCAGGTGTATAAACTACAAAGATTGAAATATTTAATATGTAATCCAACAATATACTACTTTTTATACATAACATATAAATATTATGATAATACATACATATACATGGTGTTTGGCACATGGTTGTCCAAATGAAGTAGGGATGAGGTTTGGGCCATTGCCAATGCGTTGGACTCAGACAAATTAAATTCTGTCTCACAGTTTCAGCGATATGATTTTTTTTATATTTTAGAGAAAAACCCAGAAATTTGGACTAATATTGAAAAAAAGTTAAACGAATATGGGTTTAGCTATCGTAGTGATATTTTTTATTTTAGTTAACTGTTGCTACTTTTTATTAAAATAATTATTTCCTGTAGAAACCTTGTAAAAAATTATAACAGGCTGTCAAAGTTTCAAAAAGAGCTAATAACGGAACAAAGTTCAATTTTGTATGATTAAAAAATAATAATAATAATAGTGATGGAGGTTTTCACCTTCTTTAAAAACTTCTTCAGTTCATACCCTTTAAAATGATGCATCATAAGCCTATAAAAGCATTCACTAAATAAATAAAAAATGCCAATTATTCTCGACCGGCCGAAAACATTAGAAGATGGTTTTACCTACATTGAACCTATTTAAGGAATTAGAATTACGTGAAACAGCTATTTCACTCTTGCGCAGCACAAAATCTTTTTTTTACCGTTTAATACCTTTTGTTGCCATACAAAAAAAATTTTTTTTTTAATGAGGGAAAAAATAATATTTTGCACCCAAGTGATACACTCTACTTTTCATCACTTACTATGAGAAAATAAAAGGTGCCTCATTGTAATATCATTATTTCATAAAACAGTACCAACTACTTAAATTGAAATTAAATTATCTAATAAAAAAACAACTAAATACTTTTTACATTTGAGACATTTTCGCAATTATGAAAATTTATTAGCCTACAGTTTATTCCGCGCGTTTTTAATTTGATTTCTTTTTTCTATGCGCGTCTAAAGGCCGTCGAACCAGCCAATCTTTATTCAAACATTAAAAACAAAATTTGCGTTCGATTTCTTTGGAGCTGAACACTAAGATGTTCCAAATTCAAAAAGTGCGCGGTAAAGATAATTGGAACCAAGTCGTCCTTTTCGTATATTTGCTATCGTCAAATTCACCGTCTCTGTAATCAGTTAAGATTAATTTTATTGAGTTGTATACAGCAATGGCGACTAAATTTTGCTAATAAATTTTCATAATTGCGAAAATGTCTCAAATGTAAAAAGTATTTAGTTGTTTTTTTATTAGATACTATTTAATTTTAATTTAAGTAGTTGGTACTCTGTTTTATGAAATAATGATATTACAATGAGGCATCTTTTATTTTCTCATAGTGAGTGATGAAAAGTAGAGTGTATCACTTGGGTGCAAAAAATTATTTTTCCCTCATAAAAAAAAATATTTCTTTTTGTATGGCAACAAAAGGTATTAAACGGTAAAAAAAAAGATTTTGTGCTGCGCAAGAGTGAAATAGCTGTTTCACGTAATTCTAATTCCTTAAATAGGTGCAATGTAGGTAAAACCATCTTCTAATGTTTTCGGCCGGTCGAGAATAATTAGCATTTTTTTTTATTTAGTGAATGCTTTTATAGGCTTATGATGCATCATTTTAAAGGATATGAACTGAAGAAGTTTTTACAGAAGTAGAAAACCTCCATCACAATTATTATTATTTTTTTTTAATCATACAAAATTGAACTTTGTTCCGTTATTAGCTCTTTTTGAAACTTTGACAGCCTGTTATAATTTTTTTACAAGGTTTCTACAGGAAATAATTATTTTAATAAAAAGTAGCAATAGTTAACAAAAATAAAAAATATCACTACGATAGCTAAACCCATATTCGTTTAACTTTTTTTCAATATTAGTCCAAATTTCTGGGATTTTCTTTAAAATATTAAAAAAAATCATATCGCTGAAACAGTGAGACAGAATTTAATTTGTCTGAGTCCAACGCATTGGCAATGGCCCAAACCACGTCCCTATTTCATTTGGACAACCATGTGCCGAACACCCTGTATAAATAAAATACATACCTATAAATACTATATAAAATAAATATATACATATACATACGTATATTTAATACACAGTGTAACAAATGTAAGAGATGATGTTTCTATGGTCTTCCAAGTGACAGTTTGATGTAATACTGGCGCACCTTAGCCCTAAACGTGAAACGATTCGTCGCCATCCTAATCTCGAGAGGGAGCGCATTCCAGAGAAGTACAAATTATGTTATGAGAAGGACACGAGAGAAGAGAATTATTAGAAGACCGAAGATTTCTGTCATGATTGGAGCAGCGGTATTGAAAGTAAGGAGCTAGGTAGCTGGGACTATTAGATACATACATACATACATACATATCGTCACGCCTTTTATCCCCGAAGGGGTAGGCAGACGTGTATTTCTACACCCACTTTTCGCCAGATATACTTTAGTCCCACGTAATAAGGGGCGAGCCTATTGCCGTACCGGGCACATTTCCAGACTCCGTGCTGCTACTGAGAATTTCGTGACAGAAAAACCCAATAACACTGCCTGACCCAGGAATCGAACCCGGGACCTCCCGATCCCACGCGCACATTTATGCCGCGAGACCAACGAGGCAGTCGTATAGGGTTTGATGTCGAGTTTTCCGTCTCTACGCAAAGATGTTTTTTTTGCATTGTGTTATCCCTTAGTCGCCTCTTACGACACCCACGGGACTATTAGATGAATGGAGAAAAGTGAAAAGAGTAGTCAACGCGCGCATATTGCGACGCTGCACGCTGTTTACGATATGAGGACACGTGGTCAAGTTTATTGAGTAGATCTACATTCAGGTCGAGATAACACACATCACCATAGTCGATTTTGTATGTAGACTAGAAGTACTTCGGCTTTTGCTTAAATTTTTTATTTGGGTGTTGGTGTATAGCTAGGCAGAGATACAGCATACATCTTTATTTTTGTTAACATGGAAACCACAGTCAGAAGTCATATGCAAGACATAGGACACTTCTGCTTATGCTCTTTATAACTTGTCAAAAAAGTTAATGCAAGCATAGGCATTATTGAAACTCTGCTTTTAGCATATCATGGCCTTGTAGCGTCGATTTTGAGATTTGGTGTTATTTCTGGGGGAATTGTAGCGAGAGAGAAACAATTTTCAAAGCACAAATAAGATGTTTAAGATGTTAGGTCCATGTTATGTCTAAAAATAACTGACAGTTGCATTCCGGCGTTTAAATCCCTAAAAATACTAACTTTCCCATGTCTTTATATATTAGAAGTAGCTATATCTGTCAAAACCAATACGAGGGTCAAACTGAAAGTTCTTAGAACTGGCCACTTATAAACAATATAATAAAAAAAATATTCTAAAATTTGAAAATAGAACTCTTTGCCAATATTACTGAGTATATATTTCATTCATTTGTCATTTGTTTTACGATTTGGCGGCAAATTGAAAATTGTCTGTGTCACGTCAACATGAATTTAACACGAGAAAATTTTCGTGCAATGATTTTTTATGACTTTCGATGTCATTTAAGTCAACAAGAAAGTTATGATAGACTACGATTGGCCTTTCACGATGAAGCCCCATCTCGTGCGACTGTTTACAACTGGTTTAATGAGTTTATACGTGGTCGCACTAATCTCACTGATGATGTACGTGAGGGACGGCCTTCTACGGCGACGACTGAAAATAACATCTGTGTTGTGCGGCGTATGATAGAGACTGACAAAAGAGTGACCTATCAGCAGATTCGGACAAGCTTAGGCATCGGTATGAGTCAAGTGCACAAAATCCTCCACGAACATTTAGCGGTCAGGAAGCTTTGCGCCCGGTGGATACCTCATAATTTGACTAAGGCTCAAAAACTCCATCGTGTGGATTGGTGCCGTAAAATGATTGAAAGATTTAACGGAGGTGACTCAAATGCTGTGTTCGACATACTAACAGGTGACGAAAGCTGGATTTACTGTTATGATCCTGAAACCAAAAGACAATCTGCTCAGTGGGTGTTTCCTTTCGAGGAGTTGCCAACTAAAGTGAAGAGAGATCGAAGTGCGGGAAAAAAAATGGTGGCCTCGTTCTTTGGAAGGATAGATCATTTCGCAACAATTGTGTTAGAGGATCAAAAAACAGTTTCTGCAGAATGGTACACTACCAATTGTTTGCCACTTGTCTTGGAAAAAGTTCGAGAGAAACGACCTCGCAGTAGGATCCTCCTTCACCACGACAACGCCTCGTCGCACACCGCCAAGCGAACGATCGACTATTTGGCGACATCAAACGTTGAATTACTGGGTCACCCGCCGTATAGCCCCGACCTCGCGCCTTGTGATTTTTATTTATTTCCAAAAATTAAAGAAAAACTTAAAGGAAAGCGGTTTATGAATGCTGAAGAAGCGGTGGCTGCGTATCGCGATACCATTGAAGAGACCCCTAAGGACGAGTGGGCAAAGTGCTTTTCCCAGTGGTTCCATCGCATGCAGCGGTGTATTGACGTCAATGGACAATATTTTGAAAAGATATAATAAAACTAATAACTGGCTAATGTAATCAGTTTTTGATTTTCTAAGAACTTTCAGTTTGACCCTCGTATTCACTTATTTACTAATATGTCTGAAACCAGTAAACGAGCAGCACTGCTGAGAAACAAGTACAAATACCTCCTTAATAAAAGAGACTATAAGACAGCCTTATTATGAAATAGCATTGTGTGCATGGGTCCAATTATTTACAACAAAATACCCGAGGACATCAAAAACCAAAACCTAAGCAAAGGACCATGCTTCAAATTGGGCTCAGTGTCCAACAGAGTTACGGCATATTATGCCATTGTAAAGGGTTTTGTTCGTACTAAAATTGTTACTACCGGCACCACCTTCAATTCCATTGCAGAAAAAAGATATGCACTTAAATAGATTTAGTAGAAAAATACAATTGTTAGTCATAAAACTGTTATAGTAACAATATATTCATACTTTAATAATGGTAAACGATAGATGCGCTTGCGTCCGTGTGATTTACAACACTCTCCATCTCTCTCACACCTCTCGGACTCCTGCCCGGACGCCCGTGTGCTGTCACTACTCTGTCAGTCGACTCGTGATTCCAACGTGATTCTCACGGTGTTAGTTGTGTGTTTTCGCTAGTGATGTTCTGGATATCCGTATCCACGGATATCCGAATCCGTGGATATCCGAGGAAAAAGAAAGATCTGTATCCGGAACTTTTCTCACGGATCTTTTACAGATCTTGCACCTTATTAATTTTCAATTGACAGGATGGAATGCTATAGGTGGTAAGGTAGAATTTGTAAACTATTAAATTGCATTCAGAGTATTTTAATATAATTTCAATACAAATCGAAACATGAGCTGTCTATAGTTCCGGTGGGCGTGCGTAACGTCAACTATCGTTTCAAAGTCGCGCGCACCGACATCGATTCAGTAAGAAAATAAAGATCCGTATCCGTATCCTCGTATCTTGACACCAAATATCCGTATTCCGATCCATATCCGCGGATATACATTTTTAACGATCCAGCAAATCACTAGTTTTCGTGTGTCCTCTCGGCACATACAATTTAATCCACCGGCAGGTCATCTAAACGATATTATTATTGATATTGATTGAAATGTTAATACAATTATTTTTATCTATTAGCAGCTGTTTTATTTTTTATGTATTCTTTGCACCTGGACTTAAAACTAGTTAAAGATGTCAAACAATAAAACTATAATGCCATAACAGCATTGCTTTGCAGGATTATAGTTTTATTTATGGTAGGAGAAAAATATTTATAGCAGAATAACCCCATGGATTCTGCGCAAAAATGAGTTTATATCTTTATATTTAGTGCTTTACAAGTATTTTCAAAGTGGTGTCATCTCTGTTGGTGGGTGAGCCCAGGCTTCATACATTTTTGTCCATGGTCCTTTAAAAAATACTTGAATAAATTAATAATAGAAAAATGTTACTACAGTATAACAGACTTCTTAAATGATGAATGGTAATGTTGTGAAAACCACTGTAATTGAAATCCTTTTAAACGCATCTCTGTAATGTTCTCTTTATTTCTATTTGTGTAAATAAAATATATATTTTCATGCTCAATGGGCAGAATGTATTAGAACTAACCATCTATGTAAGACCTCAACCATGTACATACATTCAAAACAAATAAAGATTTTGAAGTTTGAAGTTTATCCAGATGCTCACTACAAACAATTATGTAATAGAGAATGCAAAAAAATGTGTATGTTAACCTGCTGAGGTCCATAGATTCTAGAGTCTAGAGGGATCCATAATGATGTAAAACTACTGCCCAGGGCCAATGAAAAGACTCGAAACTCTTGCCTGCAATATGAGAATACCTACTCACTTGTCACTCTAATGATTTTAACTAAAATAAATTAATGTAATTTCCTCTTGGGTTTACGCAAATGTTACGAGTTGAGATTAAAGGCTTTGCCACACGGCACAATTTTACGTCCAACTTGAATCACTTGATGAAATCGTGACGTGTAGACGCCAGTCGTCCAACTCAAGTTCATCGGGTGGGCGGTACCACCAGATTTTAACCAATCGGGTGGACGGAATAAAAATCAGTGATTTGATTGTGTCGTGTAGACAGGCAAAGCTAATTCGATTGAAAATTTGATCAGTGGTAAAATTGTGCCGTATGGCAAGGCCTTAAACTGTAGTTTACGAATTTTATCGCGATATATTGGTTTGACCATAGAAATATACCTGCCTACTATATCTATGGGTTTGACTGAGATACATTTAAACCGAATAATCTCGAAACTATATTTTTTTTTACTAGCCGACGCTTCGATTTCTTTACGGCAGAAGGAACATTAATGCCTTACTTGAGTTTGTAAGGAGTCTGGTATGACAGGTTGAAGGTTGTAAGAGGTCCATGAGAACAGAAAGGATAAGAATCCATTTTAATACTACATGTTTATTGTCGAGAATAACAACTTATAAATTGCAGATTATTTTGGTACCTATATAATGCTGACGGGCGGCGTTCCTTTAATGAGCCCTCAACTTTCGTTGTTGTTACGCATTTTAAAGATGATTTAGTACCTACTTCCAATTTTTATTAGTTACAAAAGCAGAGCTCTGAATATCCCACAGCTAACGTTGGAGCCAGTTTCGCAAATGACCATTATAAAATAACAAAACTTAAGATGAATAGGATTAAAGTTTAGAAGTACCTAAGTTTTGTACTTTTGATGTTCAACATTTAAGAAATGTTTTGAATTTACTGCGAGATAACTATTCCTGTCCGGTGTTGCCGCGTTATTCGTTCGAGGTACCAATTCATTTATATCCTCCTATTGTTGGATCGATAGCCGAGTGGAGAGACCAACAGACTGCTACGCAGAGGGCCTCGGGTTTGAATCCACGGCACGCACCAATGACTTTTCGAAGTTAAGTGCGTATTAAATTGTTAATTATCGCTTGCTTATCGGTGAAGGAAACCTGTATGTCTGAGAGTTCTCCATAATATTCTCGAAAAACATGTGAAGTCTGCCAACCCGCACTAGGCCAGCGTGGTGGACTATGGCATTACTATGGGCATTACTATTCTCATATTGAGAAGAGGCCCATGCCCAGCAGTGGGACAGTATATAGGGCTGATGATGAGATTGTTGGATCTTAGATTTTATGTCGGGGGAATCTTTAATCATTTTACGATTTTGGGGCATCTATCTTTATCTAAATTTATAAAGTAACCCACCTCTGGCATGATCGCAAATATTTAAAGAGAGTCAGAGATGAGGCTCAGGCTCTTAAAGCTCTCATAGCACCTAAAACCTAGTACAGATTGGTGTGAATTGGGATCACCCCTTTTCGTTACAGTCCTGGCAGTACCGTCTCGTGTGTCCATTGCTAGCAATAAAAAAGCACACTGTCTGTTACTGCCTAATACATAAAATTTTACTTTAATGGTCACATCAATTACCACTGCCTCCGTGGTCCAGTGGGTAGCGTATGTGACTGCTGATCGGAGGTCCTGGGTTCGATACCCGGGTCGGGCAAAAATGTTACTGGGTTTGTCCGAATTCTCAGTAGCAGCATGGAGTCTGGTGATATGCCCGGTAACGGCAATAGGCTTGACCCCTATTACGTGGGACCTAAAAAATCATGGCGAAATGTGGGTGTAATATTACTCCTCTGCCTACCCCTTCAGGGATACATACGTGAGTCTATAAAAATATATATAAATAAATTACCATCTAGATATGTACCACCTTTGTATGTGAAAACTGCCCTTATGACAGAGTTGATCGATAATCAATAATAATTCACTGCCTTATTACACTAGCCCGTTATTAATTTAGTAAGGTCACTCTAGAATATGAAAAACTAGAGTAACGCTTGGTCTTAGTACACATTTCAAACAACTATTCAATTAGTGAATTTAAGTGCTTTAAACTCAGGCACCTCTCAATAGGCCCGCCTATTATTATACTAGAGGCCATAGGATTTTAAGTAATTCAAGCATCAGTAGGCGTGTCTCAGATTTAAAATCATTTGAAATAACTGGCAGTAGATCATCGTTTTGTCGAATCGTTGGAAAGAATTCTACTAGACCAAAAATATAGCACTCGTCTCTTAGCCTTGTCAGCGTATCTTCGGGGTAAACCCAATAGAAATAGAAACTATTCCGTTTTTTTGTGTCCTTACAGGCATGACGTCTAAATCTATTGTGATCTAGTTCTCACTGAGGCTAATCTAGAAGTCATTGTATTATAATTAAAAATAATCTGGGTCTTGGATACAGTTACATTAAAACATTAACTATACCTACTATACTATAACTATATAATGCGCTCAAGTACTGCACTACTCTCACAGTTGAAGGATTTTTAAATTAATTTAAAAAGGCTCGGGATAATATATTACGGTCATATAAACGGTTTTGTTGCATCGTTAGCGAACCCGCAACACGCATTAGAAGAGCAACAACTTACGTGCCATCAGTGCAATCAATCATCGAAACGTAACTCGAACGACCCCTACACAAAAATCGTAATAAATATCATATTGTCAGTCCTGTGTAGGTATATACAGTCCCACTACTAAGCACACACACTATGGGAAGAGTAAGGCAGGGTCTACCGCGCTCCCCGTGGGATCTCCACCTTGTCGTAGTGGGGGGCTTAGTAACCGTGGCTTGGAACCCCGCGGTGAAGCTAAGAGAGATCCCGGGAGTGGACGCTCCGGCCTTGGAGGAGGCCTGCGCAGGATGCGTCCAAAAGTGCGGGTGACAGTTCTGTCTTCTGTCTGTCCCTCGCAGTCGGGCGCGGTCGTGGGAGGAGAGGCGTGTCGGTGTTGCGTTGCCGCGCGCTCTATCTCCCGCGACCAAATGGGGGCGCACCATTTGTTGCGTCGCGGTGGGGCCGCAGAGGAAGAGGAGATGCGGTGTTGTCAGGTTGCCGTCCTCCCTATCCTCTGCGGCTGCTGGGTGTTTTGGCGGCGGAGCCCAACATCTTCATCCGCCGCCAAAGGGGTTTTGTTCGGGGCCCGCCTGACCATCGGGCGGGCCAATACCCGTAGGGGGGTAGCGAGGAATGCTTCGGTGATACCCGACCCCCTGACACACGGGTACATGAGGAACACGGGTTGGTTTTACGTCAGTAAGAGTCTGACAGTCCCCTTCGTCCATCCCCCAGGGCGGAGGGACTCCATGAGGATTTTCCAACAAGACACCAAATAAAAGGGGTCCATCGCGCTAGCTAAGTGCGGTTTGGCCACAGACTACTAAATAGTTACTACGTAAGAACTTAGAAATGTATGCCTTACGATGCTTTATCTTCACCCTAAGACTATAGAATAAAAGGCAGACAGAGCGCGCGGAACACTTGCGTGAGGCCACTAAAGCAAATACAAAATTGAAAAGCGAATACAAACTCGACTCAGTGCGCTGCGAAGCATCGCACAGTTCACACGCCACGATCGATCCAGCTTTTAACACGTTGACTGCTGGAAACGTATATGGTGTGTCCCAAGTGTCGGATCCTGCGATGCGGCTAGCCCACAATAGTCGTGTTTAGGGAAAAAATATACAAGCGTGCTACCGAAACACGCGACGCGTGAATCATACCCATACCACACATGTGCTGACGACCGCTCATGTGTGTTTTTTTTGTATAGCAACTCGTACGTCGCGTGTCGCGTCAGCACAGACACACGCTCGACCTGCACGCGCGTTGCGTGTCGTTAAGCACGAGAGGCTGGGCACGCTCTGCGGGTGCGGATACACGCAGGATATGCGTACTGGCCGCATAGCAAAAGGCCGTCTACGAATCTTAGGCCAGCAGTCAATGTGTTAAATTCATAAAATGCCGTCTTGCGTTTTTAAACATTGTAAAAGTTGTTTCTAAAAGCAAATACGGGAAGATGGAATATATTTTTACAGATAACTATGGATTATTTGACCGTTTTATAATATTATTTCGATAAAATTCGTATTTCTGCAGAAAATATGTAAGTGTTGCCAGTTTACGTCGACACCGTTTTCCCTGAATTAGGGAAAATGCACTTGTCAATTGATTATGTAGGTAATAATGATTGTCTTGTTAATGAAAAATACATTAACGTATTGTAAAAGTATATAGTAGATTATATTTTTTCTTATAAATATACTAATAGGATTTCCATTAGTATATACATTGTTTTGAGTTCGATCCCCAAACGATCCAAATATTCGTGTACACGCGGCTACTTGTCAAGCTATACACTTTGACCTTTGTACCGTTGTTAGACCTTTGTACCGTTCTTATGGCGTAGGGAATAAGTATCAAAATCGTACTTCGACTATTTAGCTTGACTTGGCGCCGTGTATACATTAAGTACAGAAACAGAAATTATTGATTGTAGCTATTATTTATTTTTAATGGCAATTTTTTTTGGTTACGATTTATGATTATGATATTCATAATTTATTGTATGCATGACAAAATGTTTTTAGCTAATTAATATTTATGACGCAAGCCTATCTATTTATTTCTCAATTTACGAATAAAATTAGTTAAAACTTAACTCGGAGCCTACATTTTTTAAGAAATGTATTTATAAAAGCATACTTTAATGGTATTTTTTATTTGAATAATTTTCACAACAACATTACATATTAAAATCATTAATTAAATCTATGGTAAATTCTTCAAAACCACAAACGAATATAAAATATTACCTACCTATGTAATATTTTTATATTCGTTTGCAAAAACTATATGCAAAATAGTGGGAGATTATTCATAATCTGGCAACTTTACACACACATAGACGCGCGCCGTACAGTGCCAGTCGCCAAATGTCACGCACACATAGCTGTCAACGTGCCTCACTTAGTTGGACGAATACGCTACATCTGGTTCTTGTTTGTTAAATCTGTGTCTTTACCATTAAATATGAGATAATTAACAACTTAGTACGCACTTAACTTCGACAAGTCGTAGGAGCGCCGTAGTTTCAAACCAGAGACCCTCTGCGTAGCAGTCTTTCAATCTCTACAGTAGGCTAGGCTATCAAATATGATACTAATAGAATATATTATATGCAGTAGTTCAACAGATATGACGGCTATAATCTGCTTACTATGCGAGTACGATTACTTTCACCGGGCGTTCCCGAGTACGAGAGATACGTTGATCATCTCACGTAGACCCGCCGTCCGCCGCGCACTGCCGTCCCGCGAATTTACAATGACAATGCAACGCTGTGTGGTTGACGGCATAGAATACAAGTGTCACCACCCCCTATCTTCCCGTGGGTGTCGTAAGAGGCGACTAAGGGATAACACTCAACGATCAAACCCTAAACGACTGCCTCGTTGGTCTCACGGCATAAATGTGTGCGTGGAATCGGGAGGTCCCGGGTTCGATTCCTGGGTCGGGCAGTGTTATTGGGTTTTTCTGTCACGAAATTCTCAGTAGCAGCACGGAGTCTGGAAATGTGCCCGGTATGGCAATAGGCTCGCCCCTTATTACGTGGGACTAAAGTATATCTGGCGAAAAGTGGGTGAAGAAATACACCTCTGCCTACCCCTTCGGGGATAAAAAGCGTGACGATATGTATGTATGTATGTACTCACGCCTGTGAGCCACAGAGATGTAATATTACACCCACATTTCGCCAGGAATTTTTAGGTCCCACGTAATAATGGGCGAGCCTATTGCCGTACCGGGCACATTACCAGACTCCGTGCTGCTACTTAGCATTTCTTAACGGCAAACCCAATAACACTTTGCTTTTTACATGAATAATGAATAGTTTGAAAACTGAACATTTGCGCTTTTCTGCGTATAATGCGCTTTTCTGCGGTGTGCTCTGCAGTTAGCAGGAGTCGACTTTCATTAAATGTGGAGACCTAATTTAGACGAGCCAAATTAACGCAAGCTCGATGGCTTTACATAAAGGCATTTCAGGCTGTAGTCTCCTACCTTCATGTTTTATCATCAGAGCAGCTCATTGCTCATCTTAACAATTATCATTGTATTGTCAGCAAGAATAAAAGTAGAAAATCTACAAGAGAAAGTTGTGAAAGATGAGTATAAACGAAGATTGATAGCAAGATTTGAGAGGTTCGATGGCATAAATGATATGGATGAATTGTGGCAGTCCTTTAAAGAAGAGGTAGTATGAGTAGCGTCTGACGTATGTGGTGTGATCAAGAGAAGGAAAATACGAAAGGTTAAGAATACATGGTGGGACAAGGATGTACAATCATCAGCGTCAGAGAAGAAGAAAGCTTGGTTAGATTGGTTGGCTGTCAGAGCAAATGAAAGAATGTGAAAAGCAACGAGCGAGGACATAGATGAAGCAAGAAAGGAGTTTGTAAGGTCAAAAAGAATGGTGAAAGAAATGGTTAAAAGGAAAAAAGAGGAAAAGAAATATGAGTTTGATAGCAGATTATCTGACGATTTCCGGAGAAACATTAAGTTTTTCTGGAAATCCGTTCGTGCAGTTCGAGGAAGAACTCAATCCTCAGAATACACATCGATCAGAGACAAGAATGGAAGGATAGTGAATGGTGAATCGTGCGTGCTGAAGAGATGGAAAGAGTATTTTGAAGGGTTATTTGAAAGAACGGCGATAGAGACACCGATCGATGAAATGAATGGTAACGATAGCAATGATGAAAGCGTTATTGGCGTGGATGAGATCGTGAAGGTACTGGGAAGTATGAAAGTAGGTAAGGCTGCAGGATATGATAGGATTACAGTCAAAATGCTGATGGCTGGACAGGGCATCATAGTTGGTAAGTTGCAGCGGTTATATAACTTGTGCTGGAGCACCGGCCGAGTACCTAATGACTGGGCCACAGCTGTAGTTGTGCCTCTTTATAAAGGAAAAGGCTGCAACAAGACTGCAAAAACTATAGAGGCATTAGCCTTCTCAGCATTGTTGGCAAATTGTATGCAAAGGTACTGATTGAAAGAGTTATGAAAGTAACCGACAAGAAAATATGGGATGTACAAGCGGCATTCCGAAAGGGTATGGGATGTACGGATCAGATTTTTTCCTTGCGAAGCATAGCCGAAAAGTTTTTGGCCAAAGGTCAAAAAGTCTATTGCGCATTCACGGATTTGGAAAAGGTTTACGATAAAGTGGTGAGGAATGAAATGTGGTCGGTGCTGTCAATGAATGGGGTGGATAGCAGCCTCATTCGAGCTCTGAAATCCCTTTATGAGGATTCTAGAGCTTGTGTGAGGATAAACGGGGCATACACTGACTGGTTTACCATCGAGAAAGGTGTTAGACAGGGATATGTAGCGTCGCACTGGCTGTTTAACCTCTTCATGGAAAGTTGTTTGCAAGATTTAAAACATAGTACATCCATACATACATAGACTCACGCCTGTTTCCCGGAGGGGTAGGCAGATACTACGGAGCGCCATTTGCAACGATCTTGACATATCTCTCTTGCTTCATTCACTGCCATCAGATTCCTCATGCATGCTCTTCTGTTCAGGGTGCTTCTAACCTGTCCTGTTTTTAGGATGTCTCCAATCTGGTCAGAGAACGTCAGCCTAGGTCTTCCCCTTCGTCCTGTCCCTTCCACACTTGCCTTATATATCTGCTTGGTCAGTCTTTCGTCATCCATCCTCTCCACGTGTCCAAACCATCTTAGCATACCTTTCTCGATGCTTGTCACTACATCTTCTTTTACCCCACAATACTCTCTTATCACACAATTCTTTACTCTGTCAGTCAAAGAAACACCACACATACTTCGCAGTGCTCTCATTTCTACAGCATTTATTTTACTTTCATAAGGATGAATGGGTTACTCGTCAAATGCCTCCTTTATGCTAATGATCAGGTAATACTTGCATCCTCAGCGGAGGAGTTGCAGGAGATGGTAACAATCATGCATGGTGCGTTAGAGAGGAAAGGAATGAAAGTGAATGTAAGTAAAACGAAAGTTATGGTTTTTGAAAAGGAGGAATGCGTTACGGCTTGTAATGTTTTGTTTGATGGACAGCAAGTGGAACAAATGAATGAGTTTGTTTACTTAGGTACGTTGTTTACAAGAGATGGTAAGAATGAAGAAGATATTGAAAGAAGAGTTAATGCAGGTAATAGTGTGAATGGAGCTCTGAAGGCGTTTATGAACAGTCAAAACGTGTCCAAAAAGACGCGTTTGGCTGTGCATAGAGGGGTGTTAGTGCCTACCCTTATGTATGGTAGTGAAAGTTGGGTATGGCAGAAGAGACTTGAAAGTAGAATAAATGCTGTAGAAATGAGAGCACTGAGAAGTATGTATGGTGTGTCTTTGACCGACAGAGTAAAGAATTGTGTGATACGATAGTGGTGTGGTTTAAAAGAAGATGTAGTGACAAGCATCAAGAAAGGCATGTTAAGATGGTTTCGGCACATGGAGAGGATGGATGACGAAAGACTGACAAAGAAGATATATAAGGCAAGTGTGAATGGGACAGGACGAAGGAGAAGACCTAGGCGGACGCTTTCTGACCAGATTGGAGACATCCTAAAAAAAGGACAGGTCAGAAGTACCCTAAACAGAAGAGCATGCATGAGAGACTTGATGGGAGTGAATGAAGCAAGACAGGTATTTCAGGATCGTTGCAAATGGCGTTGCGTAGTCTCTGCCTACCCCTCCGGGAAACAGGCGTGAGTCTTTGTATGTATGTCAGCAAATCTGCTGAGGATTTCCAAGTTTAATGATAAGGCATTCTCAATTTATTTTTCAGATTTGGGTTAGTGATGCGATTTTCACTGTGTCGGCTGTTATGATACCACAAATGATTTTGGCGATTAAAAAACAGTGGCATGAATTTCTTTCAGGTGAAGGGTCTATCCATAGCCCTACTATCCCTAACCTGGATGTAGAAAATAGTTTTGAGGTTCATAAGTGTTACTCAGTTTGGTAATGTTTTATGCTACCAAAAAAAAGTTTATTTTATGTCCCGTTTGCACACTCAACAAATAAGACTCCATTATTTCTGTAATGTGGGGTATTCGTAATTTGTTAAGTGTATAAATACCGCAAGCCCACCGCGACCATTTTAGTAATTAAATGCCTACAGAACGAGCCTACGAGTTTTATTTCCCGATACTACAAATACCAAATGTAACGCAAACATAGAGTATTTACATGTCTTGATTGCTTCCATAATCTGACAGTGTGGAGACTGCGTGTATATAATATTTTACTTGACGTAGAATATCTCGGTCGTATATCAGCGTTTATATGGATGGCGCAGAGGCTCAAACGTTAAACCACAGTAGACAAAAACATTATAAACAGCAATTGGTGTCCAGATGTCATCATGATCATCATCAGCCTGTCATCATTCCACTGCTGGACATGGACTATGCAATGGCGCGCCAATCAGCCTGATTTTCGGCTCTTCGTGTCCAGCCACTGCTAGCCACTTTGCGTTTATCGTCACTCTACCTAGCCGGAGGTCCTACACTACTAGACTAAGAGCTACTGAACCATTTGACTAACCCTCTTCCCATAAGGCTGGGACTTTTATAAACTACTATTTATTATCTGTCAATAAAGAAAATACCGTTCTGGCAGCGTACTTGTGGTTTCTTCATCATCAAAAAAATGATTGAAAATGTAAAAAAATTAATTAACCGTCTCCCACAAGGCTGAAATTTTTATATGTTGTATCAAATCAAATCAAATCAATATTTATTTTGCAAAACATGAGTAGGTATACAAAAAAAAGATGTTACAGAGTCAGATAGTTTCATCACGTTTTGCTGTCACAGCAGCATGCAAAATGTATTTATGTATATAGTTGTACGCATTCTAATCACTGATTTTAAAATTTAATGAAAAATACCATAATCAAATAGATAACAATGGCAATGATTATAACCTATACCATTAATAATATATCTATAAATTTGTCACCTAAATAATAATTTAGAATGCAATAAATAATTAATAATTTAATTAACATTCAATAAAGAATAAAAATGTCAATTAACATTCAATAAATAATTAATAATTCAATTCAAAATTCAATACATAAAAATGTCATTAAATATAACTTATACTATAATTAATTATTGCATAAATTTGTCATCTAAATAGTCATTTACTGAGTAATAGCATTTTGTTATTAACATTGCTTTAATTTTATTCTTAAATAGTTGCATGGTATCAATTTCGCGTATTAGTCTAGGCAAATGATTATATAGTCGGACAGCCATACAAAATACGCTCTTATTGAGTAAAGCCGTTTTGTTTCCTGGCATACCTATATCTAAGCACCGTCTCCGGCTGTTCAGTTTTTTGAACATATTAAAATTTTTACGCACAAATAGTACAGTTTCTAAAATATACGTACATGGTAAAGTTAGAATTTTGAAATTAATAAAATATGGTTAACAGCTATCTCTAAGTTTGATATTAAACATTGCTCGTATACACCTCTTTTGCGCCCTAAATGCAGCGTTCCTGTCTGTAGAATTACCCCAGAACAGAATACCGTACCTCAGCTGAGACGTAACATACCCATGATATGCCGTCAGGACAGCCGCAATACTTGTTGTTTTCTTTAACCTATACAGCGCAAATGAATATGTATTGAGTTTGGCACATACCGATTCTACGTGTTCTTTCCAATTCAAATGATTGTCAATGTTTAGGCCTAAAAACTTTGTTACCTCAACTTCTTCAATTTTTTCATCTAAATATGAAACAGCTATATTAGTCAATTTGTTTACTCTATTTCTAAATGTCATAAAATGAGTCTTTGTTATATTAATTTTCAAATTATTCAATGTCAACCAATTTATTATATTTTTTAATGTCAAGTTTATTTCCTGCTCTATGTGCTGTTTGTCATTACCCGTAAATATAATTGTACTATCATCAGCAAATAGTATTGTCTGGTATGTGGTTACTTTTGGCAGATCATTTATATATATATTAAAAAGTAACGGACCAAGGACACTACCTTGTGGTACACCGAATTTTACTTTTCTGCTTGCAGAAGAGTATATTTTATATTTATGGGTGGTAGGGCAAAGTCTAGTAATTTGCGTTAATTGTGTTCTGTCATCTAGGTAAGATTTAATTAATTCATAGGCATTTCCTCGTACACCGTATGCATAGAGCTTTTTTAATAGTAGGTTATGATCTACACAATCAAACGCTTTTGTTAAATCCATGAACATAGCGCATGCAATATGCATGTAATATACATAATTATACACCGTGTATTTAAATTCAGTGTTTTCTCTCGAAAAGATAAATAATAATATAGAAGATACATATAACATTTAAGTATTTTACAAAAGAAATAAAAAAAGGCTCGAGGCTCGGCTCGGGTCAATGCACTTTATTTATAACCTAAAAAGTAGCTTACCCTTCGTTCACGACTCATTTTAGTCCAATGAAATGCTGATTTTAAAGACAATTTATAATAGACAAAAAATGTGTATTTTGTAAAATAAATATTATAGGTAGCTTGTATATCATGGGCTGAGTACATACTTTTCGGGAAAACACTGACTTAAAATACTCGGTGTATACAAGTATACAAAAAATGCCAACCCGTTTCGAAGGTATACTGTTACTACATTTTTCAACTATTGGTTGCTATAGTTACTATTTAAAGTTGCGTAAATAGTAACACCAATAGTTGAAAAATGTTCGGGTACTTTGAGATAACTTATACATTCAAGAAAAATACAAATATCACCTTAGTGCGCCGTGAACATGAATCCTGAAGAATTCGAAACGTCGGCTAGTAATAAAAATGTTGTTTCTAGATCTTTCGGTTTAAATTTTATCACTAGTGAAACCAATATAACGCCATGAATTCCGTAAACTGTAGTTTAATTTCAATGTGTAACATTCGCATGAACCCAAGAAAATATTATTGACACTTGCTGCGTTCTGCCACACACTTCCTACCTTTGAAATGGGTAGGGCATTTTTTTGTATATATGTATATTACTAGTATAGTTGTATATATGTATATTACAACATATTACATTTTCAAACATTTTTTTGATGATGAAGCAACTGCAAGGTCGCTGCCAGAACGGTATTTTCTTTATTGACAGACTAGAGGACGCCAGTAGCTACGCCAGCAGCTACGCCAGCATTTTTTTTAAATTTACCCGTTTTGGCCGATCACGGGGGAATTCCGGAAAATCCCTTCTTAGTGCACCCCTTCGGTCCGCAAGGAACATACATGCCAAATTTCAGCTTCCTGCGCCCAATAGTTTCGGCTGTATCGTGTCTGTCAGTCAGTCAGTAACGCAAGGATTTTATATACATTAAGATGATAAATAGTAGTTTATAAAAGTCCCAGCCTTGTGGGAAGAGGGTTAGTCAAATGGTTCAGTAGCTAGTCTAGTAGTGTAGGACCTCCGGCTAGGTAGAGTGACGATAAACTCAAAGTGGCTAGCAGTGGCTGGACACAAAAGTCAACAATCAGGCTGATTGGCGTGCCCTTGCAGAGGCCTATGTCTCTGTATTTTCTTTAATGACAGATATTAAAAATTCGTTTATAAAAGTTCCAGCCTTGTGGTAAGTAGGTAAGTCAAATGGATCAGTAGCTCTCCCCCTATACGTTGGTACTACGTCCGGGTGTAGGTGTACTTTGTATGCATTGTTTTATTCGAATGTAGTATATATAGTCTTAGCTGTTGATAAATAATCCGAAAGTACTTTGAGACCAATTTTCTATAATACCATTTTGCAACTTGACATTGCAGTAAATACACCACTATTTTAAATTAGTACAAAAAAAATGGGGTCTAAGCATCTTTAACTAATCATATTTGTGTATGTAAAAAATAAAACACTAAGTTCCAAAACTGTTCCAAAACTGTCCCAAAACTGTCCACAAAATACGTAATAACTGGTAAATGCATAACTAAATACTATGTTGTAGTAATTTTACGCGACACTGCTCCATTGATAAATTCGTGAAAATTTGAAGTTCGCCACCCCCTGTCCCTCTGCACCCGCGCCGCAGTGCTAAATTGATGGCGGAAGCGTTTAAGCGGTTCCTTTTTTCGCCGCAACAATTAACTGTTTGTTTACGTTTGCCCAACACGATAGCTTATCAGTTCACATCACGCGAGTGCAGCTGTGCGTTTGTACAGGGAAGAGTTTGGAAGCCAGTGAATCGGTCGAGGCGGGCCTGTAGCTTGGCCTCCGTGCTCACCCAGTGGTGAGCATGGAGGCGACACTAACCGGCTCACTTTTGTACACAGTTGTACAAAAGTGAGCCGGTTAGTGTCGAACAATTAAAACAGCTCATATTGGACGCTTTCACGCAGTGAAAAGTCAGGGAAGCGTACTTCTCTCGTTAAAAAACAATTTAATAAAACGTGCCCGTCTGTGTATTGACAATGGTGGTGGACATTTCGGACAATTAAAATACTTGTAAGTAACGTAAAAATTACTTACCTACGTAAATAATATTTTTTTGCGGGCGGCTCAAAATCGGTCTTTGTGGAGAACCTTGGGGAAGACCGATGTCCAGCAGTGGACGTCTCTAGGCTGACATGATGATGATGATGAAATAATATTTGTAAATAGCAGATAATAATAATAATAATAATAATAATAATAATAATTTATTTTCCAACAAATAAGATGTACTTACATAATATACAACTTACACATTTATCTACTTTTTATATAAACATATTAGTACACAGAAAAATGATCAATGACCCCTATGCTAGGAGAATCCTGTGTTACAGGGGTCATAAAAACTTCATAAATACGCCAAAATTACTCTTTTCTTTTGGTACAGAATACCTTCTTTTATTTTGATATTTGTTTACTTGCTTATTACATACCTACGTATTTAATTACTTGTAAAAAGGTAATTTTTTCCGGTCCTAAGCCCGAATGAAGTATGAAGGAGAGGTTAGAATTTAGAAAATTAATTGAGTAAAGTGATGTACATTTATTCTTTTGTTGCATTTTATTGTCTGAGGTTACCTACATCATAAGTGCGACGGAGAGAATGCGAATGAGCACGATGAAATATTATCAATGAATTAGTGAATGGATTGTAAAATATGACAATGATTTAAGTGAGGTTTTCTGCAATAAACAAATGATAATAACTTTGCTCTTTATAGATATTATGAAATTCTTACGTCACATATATGATAATAATGTCTTCGCTAATCTGTCATTAAAGTTTTTGTACTTATTAAAAAAATAAAATAAAAAAAAAAAAAATGTTTATTTCCAAAGTATGCAGATAACAATGAAAGATATACCAGTGGCCCCACACTAGGCAAGCCTGTCCTGTGGGTACCGAGACGATTACATTAAGCGATTACATTGCTCGGTCGATATCTCTAATTTTTAACATTACTAAACTTAGTACATTACTTACACAAAGTTACAAAATGATGAATATTATTATAAGTTTTACCAGTACTTATTTGAGACAAAGTAAATTTAATTAACAAAGAAATTGGTATTAAACAATAATTGAAATGATAACAAGCGATAAATATATGTATATGTATAGATATATTTATACATATATAATATATATAATGTGCAAATAAATATACATGTTTTCGTAGAAATAAATATGTAGATATACTATATGTGAATATATTCAGATTTTACAACAAACTGCTTGGTGCATAATAACTAGACCAAAAGTGATTTATTTTAATTTATGTTTGATAACAAATTCTCAGTTTCGTCATATGTTAACGAAGTGAGCCATTTACTAACAACAACTTTAGCGTCCCTTAATGAGCACTCTTTAATTTTGCATTTTTCAGCTACTTTGTTATAAATATAGTTACTCATGTAAGGACCCAGGCGTCTTGCAAAGGATGTATTAATTTTAGGTACGGGGATTCTAAATGTTCGGCGGGTTAAAACATGTTTATATTCTCTTGAATTTATGACAGTGTGATGTACTTTTAAAAATGTTCTCAGTATAAATAGCTGACGAACGTTAAGAACGTTACTGTCTTTATAAAGTTGCGTTGTGGAATATTTAAAGGGCTTCTTATAGATAGTTTTTAAAACCGAGCGTTGGGCCCTTTCTAACTGAATCATTATGGTTTTTGCAGCACTTCCCCAACTGCCTATACAATACATGATTAAGGATTGGCTCAAGGCAAAATAGACAGTTTTCAGGATATCTGTTGATGCCGAGCAGCGAAGCAATTTCATTATGTTTGCCGTTTTCCTTACTCGATCTGACAAAGCGCTGATGTGCGACTTAAAACTTAAATTTTTGTCAACTGTCACTCCCAGGTATTTAATGCTATCATCTTTTTGAAGAATATAACAATTGCAACAAATTTGATTCTTGCAGTTATGTAGCTTGATGTTATAGCTACTACTTGGGGCAGATGCAGCAGTTTTATGAAAGCAAATGTACTTGGTTTTTTTTATATTAAGGGTTAGCAGATTATATCTTAGCCAGTTAAGCACTTTATTCATACCTATCTCGGCTCTGGTAAACGCTTCAAGCCAAGAGGAGCCATCAAAAGTGATAACGGTATCATCAGCGTAACATATTACATCCGCGTCGATCGAATCATGTATATCATTCATGTACATGATGAAGAGAGTTGGACCGAGTACACTTCCTTGTGTTACACCAAAGTTGACAGTTTGAAATTCACTCTTAATATCGCCAACCCTGACACATTGCTTTCTTTCTGTTAAATAGCTTTTGAACCAATCCAATGCAATACCACGAATACCAAAATGATGTTCCAATTTTTTTAGAAGTATTGGAATTGAGACGGTATCAAAAGCTCTAGCTAAATCCAGAAAAGCACCGATACTAAACCTATTTCTGTCCAGAGAATACGTTACAGTCGATGTTAGTAGTGTTACCGCTTCTTCTGTAGATCTACTTTTCCTAAACCCGAACTGCCTCGCAGAGAGCAAATTATGTGTTTCGATATACTGCATAAGCCTAATATTAACAATTTTCTCGAGCAGCTTAGAAAAAGCTGATAGTAGCGAGATTGGACGGTAACTTTCCGGTGAATCTTTGAGACCATGTTTATAGATTGGTGTGACAGAAGCCTTTTTCCAGACGTCTGGAAATATGCCGGATTCCAAGCTTAAATTAAATATTTCCGTCAAGGGTGGTGTGATTATGTTTTTGAGTTCTTTTAGTAGAGAGTTTGTTAGCCCGTCAACACCGGGGGCCTTATTACTCTGTAGTGACAGTATAAGAGATTCAACTTCTTCTTCATCAGTAGCACGTAGAAATAATGAATTAATCAATAGTTTATTACTGACTTTATTAGCTAGTGATTCCTGACTTTCTTGCAAGTCATGTAAAATATCATTAGCTAAATGTTGTCCTACTGATGAGAAGTATAAATTACATATGTTTAACGATCGCACGGGGTCTAAGCTGCTCTGGATATTTAATAGCTCTATTGGCTCCTTTTCGGTTTCCGTGAGATTGCAAACGCTTTTTATGGTGCTCCACATTTTTTTAGGCTTTTTTACACTATTCGAAAACTCACTGTTGTGATATTCAGTTTTTAGTTTTCGTAACAATTCATTGCAGAAGTTTCTATAACGGGTGTAGATTATTCTCAGTACGTGGTCGTTTGGTGCCCCTCTGGACTTAAGGTGCAATCGATCCCTGTGACGCATACATCTGACCAGTCCAGGTGTAATCCAAGGCTTGATGTTAAATTTCGAGTGGCTTACTCGTAATTTCTGTGTATGCTTGTTTATAGTCTCAGTTAAAAAGTCAGAGAACTGGACAGCACGTTGGTTTACATCTGCACTGATTAATAGCATCGACCAATCAATCTCCAAAAGATCACGTTTAATAGCTTCTGTATCACGCTTAGTAACAGTTCGATCTAAACATCGCATTTTAACATTTTTGTTGGTGGCCATACCCAGCATAACTATGTCATGATCAGATATATCTGAGATAGAAAAAAAATAAGAGTGTATACGAGCGATGTTTTGCAATTTCAATATTTTTTTGGCAAGACTACAATCCTAAGAGATTCGAACGAATATTTGTACCTGCACTTTCACTGTTGGTGGATTGATGATAAATATAATATTACGTAAAAATCTCTTTAAAATGTTTAGGGTTATTAATCATACCAAGAACTTAGGGTCCCAAGCCAACCTTACCTGCAAGTGGTGCACCTGCCGATCAACGGACGAGGCTCTGGCAAACAAAATAATCCCGATAAGCGGCAATAGGCTCGCCACCTATTACGTGGGATCAAAACACTGGCGAAAAGTGGGCGTTTAATATGCCTCTGCCTACCCCTTCGGGGAAACAGGCGTGAGTCTATGTATGTATGTATGTATGTATGTATGCACTTTTTTTTCTAAACTTTTACCCGGCTACGGCGAATCCACAAGGAAGGAATCATTTTGACTGTATGTGTTTTGAGAATAACATATACCTACGGCGGATTTTATTCGTAATAAATAACATCATCATCATCAGCCTGCTGTAGTCCACTGCTGGATATAGGCCTCTCCAATGGCACGACATTGAGCCCGATTTTCGGCTTTTTGCCAGTCCAGCCACTGCCAGCCACTTTGCGTATATCGTCACTCCACCTAGCCAGACGGCGTCCACACTACCTTCATGGCACATACAGCTACGTAATATATATTACTTATCTATGAGTAAATTCCGAACTCAACACCTTATGGTAAAGCGCTTATTGGTGTGCAGTATAAGTAATAATAATAATAATATTCTACCTCATACACACATCACAATCTAGTCCCAAACTAAGCAGAGCTTGTATTATGTGTACTAGACAATGGATAAACATACTTATATACTTTTTTTTTGTAAATACATACTTATTATACATAGAAACACCCAGACCAAGACAAACATTCATGCACACAAATGTTTGACTTGAGCGGGAATCGAACCCCGTCCATCGGTGTAGCAGTCGCTTACACTCCCGCTGCGCCAACCGGTCATCAGTATTACAGCCTGCATGTAACGTAATACTACACGAATTGCGTTATAATATCTCGCAGGCGCTTAGCGCCAGCTTAGCCGTTCGCAATATTACCAAATATGGTCATGTTCACTAGCCAAAGGCAGTTGTGAGTCATAGGCCTATATCTATATAAGATGGGTGCGCGATCTAAGTCGATCACTTGCCCTACACACCGTCTCGCTGATGGTTGTAGTAACTACAACTACAATCCTACTTCTCTTTCTACTGTCCCGCTGGGGGTAAGCATATTCTAGTTGTCTGTGTGCCTATACGTTCTGTCTGTAGTATCTGTGTCTCCTAAGCATAACAGCCGATCTAGGGACCGCCTGTTCCTGACCGGTTGTTGTGTATTCTCTATGCTGTTTCCAGTTCTTCCTACGGGCTCACTGCACCTGTCTTCTTTCTACGGGCTACAAGCCACGAGCTGCTGGCGCCGTGCCGCTACTAGCCAGCTGCC
The DNA here is from genome assembly GCA_944739405.2 of Euclidia mi. Lineage (NCBI taxonomy): Eukaryota > Metazoa > Arthropoda > Insecta > Lepidoptera > Erebidae > Euclidia > Euclidia mi. The sequence continues at coordinate 84,939,680 of OX123190.2, forward strand.
ACCCAAGCCTCCGTTGCTGCCTACGAGCTCCTACAGCCAGGCCACGGACGCCTGAGCCTGACCGCTCGGCCCACATCGGCTGCACCGCTTGAGACCCCGCTCAGCCTGAACCTCGACCACAGAGCTGCCTGCGCAGCGCACCTTGGCCAGCTCATCGGCGACCCTACGAGCAGCTACCTTGCGAGCGTCGGAGAGCAGCAGGAGTCTACGCTCCAGCCCTCAGGCCAGTGTTTACCTAGTTCGGTCATACTGTATGTAAGCGGTAGTGAGACATAATAAAGAACCTGTTCAGCCTAGCAGTGTTTCTCTCGAACCCCGACATCCTACCTGAGATCCTCCGTCTCAGTGGCGCCCAACTCTATTTGTCTCACTTCCAATTACTGCAGTTGTTCTTGTTTAGGAGGTCAGTCTTTGTAAACGAGGAGGTGCAGACATCAGCGAACCGGTACGTACTATTTAACTTGTGTATATCTGTGTTTTGCTGTCTATCTTTAATTTCTATTCTTGTATAACTATTATGTGTTATCTTACTATTGCCTAATTCAAACAACTACCGATTACCTACGTTACTGTTCGCAATTTGAAATAACCGTTTTTTTGTTTTTGCAAGTCATTTATCTATTGTCTACATTTTTACACCGAATCGTCGTAGTTTCTTTGTAAAGCAGAACGATTGCACACAGAGGTCTGTAATATACTTACGTTCTTTTCCTATCATACACTTCATTTCATCATGAGCACTAACCCCATTAAGTACTTCCTACTTAATAAAAATGAATTGGCCTACGAGGTCGCTATTTGCGGAGAGGAGCCGGCTACCTCTGTTTTAGGTTTACGGAAGCAGCTACCTAAACTACTCGAGCTGATTCCGAATGACGAAATCCTAGAGTCAGGCCTAGACATAGCAGACGACTTCAAGGGAGCTAGCCTGTCAGTTGCCGATTTAGATTCGCGAATCTCTTCTCTTAAGGAACTATACGACCACAACTTGGCGAAGCGAACTACGGCTTTGCACAACCAGGTCTACCACAGATTGGGCAGATTAGACAAATCCGAACCTAAATACGGCAAGAAAATATCCGACCTGACTGAACGCTTTCGGATGCTGTCGGCAGAGCTATCTAAGATAGAACACTCGAATGTTCCGTCGGCGGAAGTCGGAGTCACGATGACTTGCACGGATTCAACCCCTGCACAGGCAGCGTCGACTCCGGTAACTGTCCACTGTGAGCATTTGAGGGTTGGCGAACTATCGAAACTCAAATTCGACGGAACAGGCTGCGTTCGCGAATTTCTACAACGCGTGACGGAATTTAGGACGGTTAGAAATCTACCTGCCAATAGATTATTCGATTACGCGTCCGAATTTTTTACAGGTAATGCGTTACACTGATTGCGCGGTGTAAATATTCCATTTCTACATGGGATGAACTAGCTAGTAAACTCACAGCTGATTTTACACCGTACGACTATGATTATAAACTTTTAGCCGAGATTCGTAATCGTACTCAAGGGCAAACTGAGGGTATAATCATCTATTTATCAATTATGTTCCAACTTTTTGCGCGATTGTCACCGAACATGAAAAATTTAATATATTGCTTCACAATATTAGACCGTGTTATTCTACAGTACTAGCTTCATGTACTACGGCTATAGACACTCTAAAAACACTATGTCTAAACTATGAGAGGTTCCAGTGTTTAAGTGCACAATTTTACGAACCTAGTTACCCAACGTCTAACACAGTAGCACCTGATTTAGCTTACATAAATAAAAAGGACGCGCACGGTCACTATAATAATTCACAGTACTATAAACGTCTAAACTAAAAAACTACGCTTCTGTCGCATCTATAAATGTCGAACCGAACGATACACCTGTGCCTAACCTACAACACTATAATGTCAACATGATATCTAAATCAGCTGTTCCTACAAAAATAACTAATAAGAGGTGTGTGTTTTGCCCGCGATGCCGTTCAACTGATCACTCACTAGGGACGTGCGAGCGAAAACGTTATCCGATATGTTTTAAGTGGGGCTTTAGGGATATCACATTCGTAAATTGTCCTCAATGTAAAAATAAATCTTTTTCAAAAAACTAATTTACTCGGATCGTAGTTCGTCAAATAAGATGAAAAACCCTACCGTTTGTACATCTTCTAAACCTAAATATTTTGACAAAGAAGACTGGCAAAATTGGCTGAAGACTCTAAAAGTGTATTTTTCCAGTTATTCTGTGGCGGCGATCCGTGATCAAAAACCTAATACTGATTTTCGACACTATGTTAATGTAACCATTAAGAATCTACCCCTTACTGGGTTACTTGACTCAGGTTCTGCCGTGACTATATTGGGCAATAATTCTCATATAAAAATTATTTCTCAAACTAATCTCCCTTTGAATAAGTGTGGTGGCGGGTGGTCATCGTTTGACACCGATCGGCTATATCAACCTACCCACCACTTTTGAAAATAAAACTTATAACTTAAAAGCGTACGTAATTCCAGAAGTCACTAGTTCGTTAATTTTAGGTATTGACTTCTGGAAAAGATTTAAATTGTTACCAAATTATATTTACTCTGTCTCTTTATCTAATAATGACTCTCGTAGTAATTCCTTGCCTAATAAAGTTAATGCTACCGTGTCGGCTATTGATAGTAACACTGATAACGACACTACTAAAACCACGGATCAGTGGTATACTACTATCTACAATGGCTGTAAAAACTCACCTACATCCTTCCCTAATTATTCAATCAAAAATGATAAATTGTATAGATATATGGTATTGAAATGTACACTGCGTAAAGTATTCGATTGGAAAGAGGTCCTACATACCTCGGATAGAACTACCGCCATTAAAGAATACCATTCGGAACTCGCTGTGGACCATTTAGGTATTTTTAAAACGTATAAACGTTTAGCGCAGCGTTATTATTGGCCTGCTATGCACGCAGACATTGTTCAATTTATATCTTCTTGTGATACTTGTGTCGCACATAAACACCAAAACAATGGTACTTTATATACACACACATACAACTTAGTCGTAAACCGGCTGGGTTTAACATCGGTGATACTTTGCGGAAAAGAACCTACGACAAATCATTTGGCAAAAAACTAGCTCCTAAGTTTACCAAGTGTACTATTATTGCTAAAAAGTCACCACTAGTATACGAATTAGCGGATTCGTCGGGTAAATGTATTGGCAGTTGGCACATTAAAGATTTAAAACTAATTAACCACACTGATTCCTAACCTAACTAGATTCTTTCATTGTACCTACCTGCAGTTGGAGTTTCATAGTCACTATCTACTTAGCACTGTCTACAGAAGTTCGGAGGACTTAAGCTGCGCGTCCACCGGATCGGAATCGGAGCGTACGGAGCGGAAGGATTTGTTGCTTTGTATTAATTTCTATGAAACTGCGTGCACTGGATCAGCATTTCTGCGCCTGAGACCGATATTTGTGCTGATGACGTCATCCGCAGTGAAAGCATCATACGGATTCCGAGCGTTTCAAGTTCTGACGTGTTTGCGACGTTAAACTGTAGGCAAAAATACTTATTCACGATGAACGACGATGTTTTAATTATGTTAGTGGAAAGGTATAAAGAACTTTATAATCTAAAACATGAACATTAACATAATCAACTTAGGAGAGACAATATTTGGGACGAAATTGGGCAAATAAAATCTATTTTCATCTTCTAATAAATCAGAATATAATGTATGATATTCTAAGAAAATTAATCTAATTACAACAATATCCTCGTCACTGTCCTCCTGCTTTAAAAATACCTAATGCCGGTGCTGAATCCGAATACAGTGGACGCACCCCATCGGCATTTTGTAAATGACGACGCTCCGTCCACTCTGTACGCCCCAATTCCGATCCCGTGGACGCGCAGCTTTAGTTAGACGGATTTTTCTTGTCTAGACACGAAAAATCCTGATGTACAGAGCGGGGTATTGTAACGTAATACTACACGTATTGCGTTATAATATCTCGCAGGCGCTTAACGCCAGCTTAGCCGTTCGCAATATTACCAAATATGGTCATGTTCACTAGCCAAAGGCAGTTGTGAGTCATAGGCCTATATCTATATAAGATGGGTGCGCGATCTAAGTCGATCACTTGCCCTACACACCGTCTCGCTGATGCTTGTAGTAACTACAACTACAATCCTACTTCTCTTTCTACTGTCCCGCTGGGGGTAAGCATATTCTAGTTGTCTGTGTGCCTATACGTTCTGTCTGTAGTATCTGTGTCTCCTAAGCATAACAGCCGATCTAGGGACCGCCTGTTCCTGACCGGTTGTTGTGTATTCTCTATGCTGTTTCCAGTTCTTCCTACGGGCTCACTGCACCTGTCTTCTTTCTACGGGCTACAAGCCACGAGCTGCTGGCGCCATGCCGCTACTAGCCAGCTGCCACCCAAGCCTCCGTTCCTGCCTACGAGCTCCTACAGCCAGGCCACGGACGCCTGAGCCTGACCGCTCAGCCCACATCGGCTGCACCGCTTGAGACCCCGCTCAGCCTGAACCTCGACCACAGAGCTGCCTGCGCAGCGCACCTTGGCCAGCTCATCGGCGACCCTACGAGCAGCTACCTTGCGAGCGTCGGAGAGCAGCAGGAGTCTACGCTCCAGCCCTCAGGCCAGTGTTTACCTAGTTCGGTCATACTGTATGTAAGCGGTAGTGAGACATAATAAAGAACCTGTTCAGCCTAGCAGTGTTTCTCTCGCACCCCGACATCCTACCTGAGATCCTCCGTCTCATGCATTAAACTTTTGTTCCTGAATTGAACTAAGACTTTTCATTAGTGTTAAATTAGTGCAACAATTTGATATATTTTGTACAGTTGTGTCCTTGTGTCCCATGTTTGCATGTTTGTAAAGTCTCCTACGACACAAGGTTTAAACCTAGTGCGAGAGTTGTCCTATAAACAACAGAGGTACAAGACATGAAAAGTATCGCTTGTTAAAATATTTTTTTAAATTCTAATTCAGCAAACCTGTAAGAAGAACAAAGTCAATTGTCGAATCAAATGAAGAAAATCCAGAAACATCTCGAATCGTAATAAGAATCAAAACTTTTTCAATTTGCTGTTCACTTAACCTGAGTGACTCGGGGTGATACGCACTCCGTACTCTTGTACCTATATCTACCACTCGCTCTACAGTAGTATGTTTAACTTGGTTTCCTTATAAAGTTTTATAGAAATTTATACGTTAGTTATCTATCGATGTGATTTAGAATCATTCAAGTATAATTTACCCCTTTAGTAAAATTGATCCTGTTGGTCATTCTTTATGGCAAGACCGAGAGAAATATGTATTCATTTTTATAATAGAGTCATTTATCGTCTATAGTCTATAAGATTTTCAGAGCCGTATATATTGGTGGATACATCCAAATACAAAAATCCGTTCCGTAGTTTTCGAGTTTACCGCGTTTATACAAACAGACAGGAAGAAATGGGGACTTCATTTTATAATATGTATAGATATACATATCTACCTAGTAGTATTACACTTTTGACTAATACAAAGTAATTTCAAATGAAATCTTCTATTCACTTATTTTTAATCGTAACATTCCAATACGGTAAATAACGTTAATAAAAATGTCGCCTTAACATAGATTTGCTCATAACTTGCTCAAGATTAAAAATCTTGGACTATTTGAAGCAAGCAAATATTCTTATATAAATATTTTACCCCTGTAGTCCTCATCTTCTAATCTTATGCGTAATAATTCGGCAAACTTAAGCAACGCTTGCATAGTGAACTGTGTTTTATTGGTGAACCACTTAGATGGCTGACCGCATGTAGTGTTTACATCAGACAGTTACCATGCTTCGAAGGCCATGTAAAACTGACCTTCCCGGTTCTTGTTTCAGGAGCAGCAAAGATTGGCCATGTCGGAGGCCTTTGGGCGGTCTGAAAACTGCGACACCAAAGAAACCCACGCACTCACGCTTAAAAATCAAGTACCTCATAATAACGGCACGGATGGCGTCGCGGTTTACACTGCGCTGAATGCCGCAGGTTTAATATCCATACGGGACACACCACGTTGTATTGCTATGCTACTACTTTTGTGCCAAGTACAGGCGAGCCTTCTGATTACGCGTAGCGTCGACCAATCTCTTTGGAATTGTCGGAAATTCATAGATGACCATTCTCTGGACTCTAGCTATCAACTAGCGCTATCCTACTCCGAGTTACTATACGTATAGCTGTGGGTGAAAATGTTCTGTGCAGAAAAGATAATAATTTATTGAGATAAGAAAGTTTACAACAATTGAATTAACTACGATTATATTATGAACACAGGAAACATACCACGAGCCTTAAACGATGTCCAAAGCAATAACTTTAAAGTCAATCAATCGTCGGCTGCAATACTCGTTATAAACTATAAACAATTTTTATACCGGGCGGCACTAAAACTAGCAGTTAATCCACTTTGCCGGTTATTAGCAACTAGCTGACCCAGCGAACTCCGTATCGCCTTTTTAAGAGCTTTTATTTAGTTCCCTTTTTTCCAAGCCCCTTTTCCAAAGTTACCATTGACTTAGCGCTTAATCTCTTATCATTTCAGAGTCTATAAATGATGAACAAAATGAACAGATTTTTATATAACATTGAATTCCCCATTCCTTAAAATATCGCAGACAATACCCATATCGACTTTAAAAAAAAACCCGTCCGGCATCTTTGATTTCCTATCCGCCAGCTTTGATCACGAAATAGATGTTGTATTTGGATTCACCATCCCTTAAATCATAAGAGACGATACCCATCTTGTTTTTTTTTATTTTTCACATCCGCCATCTTTGATTTCCCAGCCGCCATCTTGAATCACGAAATTGATGTTGTATTTGGATTCCCCATCCCTTAAATCATCAGAGACGATACCCATATTGATTTTTAAAATTTTCCCATCCGCCATCTTCTATTTCCCATCCGCCATCTTGAATCACGAAACAGATGTTGTATTTGGATTCCCCATCCCTTTAAACATCGAAAACGATACCCTTGTTGATTAAAAAGAAAATTCCCATCCGCCATCTTTGATCACGAAATAGATGGTGTTTTTGAATTCCCCATTCCTTAAAATATCGGAGACGATACCTTTATCGACATACATACATACATACATATCGTCACGCCTTTTATCCCCGAAGGGGTAGGCAGAGGTGTATTTCTACACCCACTTTTCGCCAGATGTACTTTAGTCCCACGTAATAGGGGGCGAGCCTATTGCCGTACCGGGCACATTTCCAGACTCCGTGCTGCTACTGAGAATTTCGTGACAAAAAAAGCCAATAACACTGCCCGACCCAGGAATCGAACCCGGGACCTCCTGATCCCACGCGCACATTTATGCCGCGAGACCAACGAGGCAGTCGTATAGGGTTTGATGTCGAGTTTTCCGTCTCTACGCAAAGATGGTATTTGCATCGTGTTATCCTTTAGTCGCCTCTTACGACACCCACGGGAAGATAGGGGGTGGGGACACTTGTATTCTATGCCGTCAACCACACGGCTATATCGACGTTAAAAAATATCCCGTCCGCCATCTTTGATTTCTTATCCACCATCTTTGAACACGAAATAGATGTTGTATTTGGATTCTGCATCCCTTAAATCATCAGAGACGATACCCATATTGATTTTTTTAAATTTTCCCATCCGCCATCTTTGATTTCCCATCCACCATCTTGAATCACGAAACAGACGTTGTATTTGGATTCCCCATCCCTTTTAACATCGCAGACGATACCAATATTGATTTTGTTAAATTTTCCCATCCGCCATCTTTGATTTCCCATCCGCCATCTTTGATCACGAAATAGGTGTTGTTTTTCGATTCCCCACCCCTTAAAATATCGAAGGCGATACCCCATAGTGATTTTTTAAATTTTCTCATCAGCCATCTTTGATTTCCCGTCCACCATCTTGGATCACTAAATAAACGTCATATTATTAATCAGCGTCCCGAAAATCTCGAAAACGGTACCCATATAGATTGTATACTATTCGTTTTGCCTTTTTTTTTGCCTTTGACCCAACCCTCCCCCTTCCCGTTTGACCATTTTATTATTTTTGTCTGGCCCCTAAAAGTTGTGGCGTAATTTTATATAGCCTTCAGAATAATTGGGCTATCATAGGCAATAATAATTTTTAAAATCCGACTGCTAGTTCACGAGATTAGCCGACATTATCTTTTAGCCTTTTTAGCCTTTTGCCCGGCCCCAAAGGGTCGCAGCGTTATGTTATATAGCCTATAGCCGTCCGGAATAACTGGGCTATCGTATACAAAAAGAATTTTTCAGATCCAACCGGTAGTTCCTGAGATTAGTTGGTTCAAACAAACAAACAAACAAACTCTTCCGCTTTATTATTAGTATAGATAGGCCCCGATGTGCTGGCACTAACATTCATTTACGACACTACTGGATCCTCATAAAAAACCTTAATCTCTTTCATTTCATGTTTTTTTTCAAAGGCTGCCACGTAAATCCGTCTTGCGTATCTCAACCTTTGCGATTTATAATTCAAGGAGCTTTACTGCGGAGACCTAGAGGCGGGGATATTATGTACTATTTTTAATAAAGAAATTGGTATAAGACTTCGCATTCGGATTTTATAATACGCTCGTCGCTACTTGCAAAGCTTTGCTTCTGTGATGTAAATCATAAATGGTTGAATCACATTTATATGCTAATCAAACTGTCCAGGAGAAATATCAACGTGAGCAGTTTTTTCATTTTTTACATTAGGTACTCCAAAACTAATTTTATATCCACTCATAAATTAAATGACTCAAAATTAATTCAAACTTTATTTTCAGGGACATGGTATATTGTAGGTGTTTATAAGTTTAACTTACAGCATATTTTGCTATTAAAGACGTAAACATATTGAATAATTAATTTCTGAATATATTTTCCTTATCTAAAATTTTCTACTAAACGAGGTAGCAAGTGTCTGAGTTAGCTTTCTAATTTAAAACAGTTTTAGCATAAAATTCACATTGTTCGTTATAAGATAAACCATCTGATATTATTTCACCCTTATATCAAACATAATTAATTTGGTTTAAGGCGCATTGCGAGACATGCTTTTCTACAAACCGTTTATCCTTTTAAACGAATACAATTATTTCTAACGAACGCTAAGCTCTTGCCAACACTTACATTACTAGGTGACCACTAACAGAATTACTAGTAACGAAATGGTCTGAAATAATTGTTTGTAATGTGTTTTCGGCTCCATTAATTGTCTCACATATAATTACATATGAGGTGTGCCATTTCTCACGACGCGCGACGTAACACTGCGTAGTCTAACAAACAGATGCTTTAAGATACACGCACCTAGTCTCATTTATCATTTCAATACATAATGTGTCAAACCACGTGTGTCGTTTATATCTCTACTGTATCTCGTCCAAGTAATGTATATGGTACTGAACGTGTGCACTACAGTATCTAGAAGGTTTTTCTCTCTCACAAAAGCAGCAAAAAAGATTTTTATAAATCTTTGCAGTGTTGTAAGGTTTGGAAAGAAAATCTTGGGCTTGCTTTGGTCGCTATACACGAAAATCATGCAGGCGAAGTCGCAAAAAAAATCTAGCATTATATAAAGTTAGCCCTGTCTAGGTATACTCTCTGCGTTATACAGATTTTCTCAAGACCTTTTTTTACTCCACCGCGATTGATAAGCAGCAATTTATAATTTAATATGCATTTTACTTCCTAAAGTCTGTGGTACGCGCCGTGGTCTTATGCCCTGCCTTTTCTACGTAACAATCTGTTGATTTTCTAATGAATTTTTTTTGTTCGAGAAAATATCGCCTTATGTAATATACCTGGTATCAACCAGCCCTGTACACTGCTGGTGCGAGCCTCACACTGTGAAAAGAGATGGACCATTGTCAACCACGCTGGCCAAATGCGGGTTGGCAGGCGTCACTTGGTCCAGAGAGAACCTTATTGATAATTCTCAGACATGCAGGTAACCTGTTCACCCCAGGTAAATGAAATCACAAGCAGTTGTTCTAAAGTAATTTTCTGTATGATTAGGACCACAACTAAGTAACGAAGTATGTTGAAAAATAAAGATGTGTAAAATATTCCATGTCTTAAAACCTCCATAGATAACATACGACCTAAGCCGTAGCCGGCGTCTAGCTTTAAAAAAAGGTAACAACTTTTTACAACATTGTCAAAGATTTGTATTTCTTGCTATTAAAAGATAACATTGTATTATTCAGCATCAAGTTTCATCAAACCTGTTACAAAATTCAATAAAAAATTCAATTTATTTCTCCAAACATTTTAGAACAGGAGTGGAGTACTTCTTTTATTTTTATTAAATTACTTTGCAATGTAGTACAAAGTAACGTCATTGAAACGTGTTTGGGGATAATCTGAGTCGCTCTGTGTGCCACAGAGAATAGATAGTAATACAACAGTACACAAAGCTTTGATGAAAGTAGAGGAACTAAATGATTTGTTCGTACTAAAGTTACTTGTTCGTATTTATGTACAAAACAGCCCATGTTGGTAAATTACAAATGATACCACTAAGTATTTGGTAGTACAAATAACAAGTGGCTACATATATAATTTTGTCTTCTAGTCAGTCTCACAATCCTTTGGCAAGTGCCGCTTCAATTACTATACTGCTTATTTCCAAATGTAGTGTGTTATAAACAGATGGATAGATATATACTTTATTGCAAACCAACATACAGTCAATTAATAAAGTGACTTAAAACTACGATTTATGTACCAACGGCGGCCTTATCACCAAGGGCGATCTCTTCCAGGCAACCTTTGGATGAACAGAAATGTTGTTAGCAATTTTGTGGTGATGCTGTGGTAGTATATTAAATGAATAATTCAGTTATATTTTTATAAACTCGTATTATTTACTAGTTATATACAACGTATATAACTTATATCATATCCAAAAGCTCATAATCTGTCAACACTGGTTAGACTTCCTAGTGCTCCCCGGGCTCTATGACGAAAGCCTTGGAGTATCGCGAACTTAGCTCATACAACATAATGTGCTCATGTTTAACTTTAATATTAAAAGATTTAAAACGTTAAGACACTGAATTTGTTATTTGAATCTGTTTGACAATGAAAAATAACATTTGTTGTCTAAAATTATAGGAACCTTTTCCATTTTTGCTGTTTACATCATGTAAAGTGAACAAGTACGTTTACTTGACACGATCTTCTAAATATGATTAACTTTGTTCCGTATTTTACATTTTTGCGATGAGATCTATCAGTGAGTTATTCTTCCTACTTTGTAAATTGATAAAAAATAGGAAACACTTTCCTTCACCATCTTTTCGTTATCACGGATGCATACAAAGTTTGGCATTGCAACGAGGGATCTGCTTTTTAGGATAATCACATTCGACAAATGAGTAGATTTTCCACGGAACAATTGCCATCTAACTTTTACAACATAAGAAAATACGAATCATCAGGACTTATAATAGTGCTATCTCACTGAAACGACTATACTTAGTGTTCTCTTCGCCAATACAAGGCGTAAATTGTTGTTGGTGTTTATTTTATGAGCCCATTTCGTCCTACACTGTAGGAGCCAGTTAGCACATCTATACTTGTGGTAAGGGTTAAGTAAAGTTATAGTTGTTGGAGCACATAGAAAGAAGCACAAGTTGAGTTAAAGTTAAATATACCTATTAGAGTTCAATGTTTACAGTTAAAAATAGATCATGTTTCTTTCTCTTGGTACGTATAGTTGCACAAAGTCAAAGTCAAAATCCTTTATTCATTTAAATCACAAAGTGACACTTATGAACGTCAATTTAAAAAAATAATTACTTAAAGCTTCTACATTTACATTTACTGCCACGTTCGCAAAGCAATAGGTAGAACCATGAGAAAGAACGGGCAATAAAACTCAAGGTCACTCTTTTTCATCGCCAGGTTTTGCATAATACATACAAATTTAAATTTTGTAAGGTGTCACAGTTAAAGATGTACTCAAAGTAAAATGCTAATTACGGTGTTTTATATAAAGCATAAACATATGCTGCGCACGCGCCGTTTGAGGATTGCCGCATCAACAAATACATATGTACGGTAATAAAACCGTATATACATAAATAACTCAAATTATAATAAAGCCAAGCATAGAATAATATGTTTAAATTTAAAACATTTTAATTTAAAACTCCATTAAATCTACTGACTGGCAACTGGGATTTCAGTTAATAATACACGATGATGAGAATGGGTGTAAACGACACCGCTTTGTGCGACACATACCACCGGGAATACATTACAACTTGTTTGTCCTATCTACTTTAGTATTTTTACGCCGAATTTTAAGTAAACACAGTGTCAAAAACATTATTTTCGACGATAAAGCCAAGTATACTGCACTCAAATTATATCCTTTCAAAATATCGTTACCAGCTTACTGTCAATTTAATGAAATATCTATGTTTGAAATAGAAATATTATTTGTGATAAGTCAAATCGATTATATCGATTAAGTAACATTTTCTTTAGTCTATTGTAAATTTCTGACTATGGTCACACTATGAACTGTCATTCCATTCGTTCTTTGTCGTTTCCCGCGGTCAGCGAAAAAACCTAGCTTTTGGTTCGCTCTGGAAGATTCCGTTTTGTGAGCGCGTTTTTGATCTTGTATTTGGTTGTAAAACTAAAAATCCGAGGGAATGCCGCTTCTTTGATCTATAACTGGCACCGGTACACTGTGATAAAAGTCAAACTTGTGAACTATTGAACATTTGTAACATATTGAACATTGTAAAACTGTGAATCCACCAACGTGCGTCGTGGTCTGAAGAAGGACGCCGAACTGGACCTCGAGTAGTGGTATTTCTAACGATTTGCTTGTTATTTTGGCCAAAATTATGAGTCTAATCTTATAGGTCCACTCAAGAGCATCAGTGAAGATTTGGTAAGTAAATTAATATTGTAATTTGGATTTGAATTCATTGCTGTGCAATCGCAGTATAAGTGTTTAGACCTTTTGCCCTGGGCTAAGACTGGATGAATAAATTGCTTCCACTGATCTCTGCCAACCTTACCCAATCTTAGCCAAACTCTAAACATAATTTCTGGTGCAGAACGCTGTTGTATCTAGCCATTGATTGTATCTAAACTCAGCTTGGTATTGTATGAGCTATATATTTCATTTGTAAACAGTGTTTTAGTGTTCTCAGCTCAGTTTTGTCTAAAATACATCATATTTGTTTGTATAAGTTGACCTACATAATTTAAAACACATGTCATACATAACCTCAATCAGTAATTGTTTGATTTAAATTGTTGAAATCTAGCATAGATTTGTTGTTGTTAGTATTAATAAGTCACTTTGATTGGATACATAACAGTTACATGTATCAATTAATGAAGTTAATGGTTAATTGCATATATTGAGTTTGAAACATTATAACACCAAACTTGACAAACCTTGTTGTTATATAATATTGATAAAATTATTAGGTAACACATACTATTACTATTGTATATCTCAAATAACACAGCCAGTCTGTCTGTTGCAAGTAATTAGTTAATTAATTTGAATATTCAACTTATTAATGTGTTGTGAGTTATAACTTGTTTTGTGTATAACAATATAATTGAATTTGTTGGGCAGTAAATACCTGTCACTTGCTTGTACCAGTAGTAAACAGGCTAATACTTTGTTGGTTTCAAAGAATTAACAAATTTTAAGTTTTTTGTTAAGTTTTAATTGATAATATTATTTAACGCTTGTCCAAGCTCTTTTGAAACTTAATTATGTCAGCTATCAAGGACTTGCGTGCGGCTGCTGGTGCTATTGCATCAGATTTGCGCTGGATTGCCTCAGCCAGTGCCTTGGTGAACCGGCCTGATCGCCAGCAGGCCTTACTACAAAGGTATGAGCGGATCGATGATCGCCTGGCAAGTGTGGAACAGCAATTCCGCACTTTCAGCGCTTGCTGTCTCGAAGTGTCAGTTAATGAATTCACCGCTGACCAGCGAATTAGAGTCAGCGAAGATTATGCCTATTATGATAAGACAGTTGATTGCCGAGAGGGACGGGCAACCCGGCTTGAAGCAGGAGCTTCCTAGGACAGCACCGGGATTGGTGAGTAGGCTTCCTACTTTAGACCTCCCGCGTTTTGATGGCTGTCTTGGAAGCTACCTGGGCTTCGTTAATTTGTTTGACAGCCTGGTCGATGACAGCCGTCGATGATGCCAATTTTTGTGGCCTATTGGCCTATTTGATGTCGGTTCTGGTTGGGGAGGCCAAGGGCCTTATCCAGCATCTGCCCGTGTCTGACGAGGCGTACCAGACGGCTCGGGACTTAATTACCCATAGGTACCATAACAAGCGTGGCCTCGCCGACACGCATATTGAACAGATTTTGGGTTTGCCCACACTCACCCGGGTCTTAGGATTGCGCACCCAACTTTTGAACCCGCTTTTGGTGGCAATCAACGCACTTAAGTGCTTGGACCTGCCCGTGGACCAATGGTCCTATCTATTGGTGCACATTGTGCTCAAAAAGCTGCCTGCCGACCTGAGGTTGCGTTTTGAACAGTGCTTTGGTTGGGATAGCGCGACCCATCTGCCCCCCTTTGCTGACTTGGAGATGTTTCTCGAGGATGAGTGCCGGGTCTTGGACAACTCCGGTGGTGACACGCCGGCTAAGTCGCAGCCGCCCAAGGTCAAGGAGCAGGCTCGCGTTCACACCCGAGCCAATGTTGACCGGCACCCTCCTCGCTTTGCACAGCAGAGCCCAGCGGAGTGCTCTTACTGCAAGGTCACAGAACGGCCAGTTGTAGGGCATTCCTGGACCTGCATGTCGCCTCTCGTAGGCGCATCGCGAATGCTCGCCGCCTTTGCTTCTCTTGCTTGGGGTCCCACTACCAGCGAGACTGCCCAAACTCTCGCCCCTGTCCTCACTGTGGTGGACAACATTTGGACATTCTCTGCATGAATGCCAGAGAGGTGGGCCGCTTGTCCAACCAGCCAACTCCGCGCACGGGCGGGTGTTTTGAAGGTGGCAGCTGAGGCTCACCGCCACTCACCCCGCTTGGAGAACCGTAGCGTGCGCACGCCTCCTATCTCGCGCGCACCTGAATGTGCTGTTCAGCGTCACCAGCACCATAAATGCTGCCCCAGGTATTCCCCTCCTTTGGCGGAGCGTCCCCGCCTTGACTCGCGCCCACCTCGTTTTGGGCGGGTGCGTCATTATGACCCCCCACACATGGCACGCGGATCCAGTCACCGCGCCTTTGAGGACTTCAAGCCGAACCCTCATTTTGACTTGCCTGGTCCTGGCCAGCGGTCGCCGACCAGGCAACAATAGGTCATTGACCCCTGCCCTATAACGCCAACCTCCCCCATTGAGACCGTTATCCTGCCAACGGTTGTTGTTAGGGTCTGGAGACCCACAGGGACCTCTGTTGTTGTCCGTGCTATATTGGACACAGGTTCACAAGGTTGCATTGTGTCCACTTATTTGGGAGGGCAGGTTAAATTAAATATGGGCTCTTTTCCGAATTGTATACGGGGAATAGGTGACGTAGCATCTAATGTTGAAGGGCAAGTTAAGGTTTTGTTTGCCCCTGTTGAATCTTCACACCCGAGGATTAAAACCTCGGCTATTGTGCTGAAGAATATTTTGGGTATGCATCCACAGAAACAGCTACCTGCTGCTGTGGTGAATTTGACATCGGGATTGGAACTGGCAGACCCCAAATTTGACACACCGGGACAAATCGATTTGTTGATTGGCTCTGATTGGTTTGACTGCCATCCCAACCATATTTGGATCTGCTTTGATGGGACCTGTACCAAGAGACCCCCCCTCCACCTGAACTTGATAATTTGTTGGCTGTAGGCTCCGCTCTCTCTGATGCGGTTCAGAGGTTTTGGGAAGTAGAGGAGCCCCCTCAAGCTGCCCGTTTGAATCCAGAACATGAGGAGTGCGAGCTGTTCTTCCAGAACAACACTGGTCGACTCCGTTCTGGTCGGCTTATTACGAAGCTACCTTTTCTGTCTGTTCGGCCTCCGCTTGGTGAGTCACGACCTTTAGCCGAAAAGAGATTGTTGGCTATGGAGCGTCGCATGAGTCGTTATCC
Source organism: Euclidia mi (assembly GCA_944739405.2). NCBI lineage: Eukaryota > Metazoa > Arthropoda > Insecta > Lepidoptera > Erebidae > Euclidia > Euclidia mi. The sequence continues at coordinate 84,955,859 of OX123190.2, forward strand.
GGAGCTCAGGCAGAAGTATATTGAGTTTATGAGAGAATATGAACAATTGGGACACATGTCTGTGTCAAATTTGTATTGGCGTTCGGTAGAATAGAATAGAATAGAATCAGTTTATTTGCTTAGATTGCAGGTACAAACAATACAGGTGGTAAATATAATATTGGAATCCTTGTACAATGTACCTTAGTTTAGGCATGCAAACACAATATAATAATAATAATATGTAAAATCAAAAATAAAATAATCAAAACAAATAGCTTAAATCCAGCAAGTACACGCACATTACATGGAGCATTACTTTCTCCCGCATCATGCGGTATTGAAGCCATCAACTGGCAAGCTGCGCACAGTGTTCGATGGTTCTGCGCAGACTTCAACAGGCGTATCCTTGAACCAGTGCTTGCATTCTGGTCCCAAGTTGGTCAAGGACCTTTGTGACGTCATCACCAGCTTCCGACGACATCAGGTTGTCTTTGTGGCCGATATAAAAATGATGTTCAGGCAGACGATTATCCACCCTGATGACCGTCGTTTCCAGCTGATCCTTTGGAGAGAGAATTCTCGCGATCCTATGGTCGTCTACGAGCTCAATACTAATACGTACGGATTAAGGTCAAGCCCCTACTTGGCAATACGTTCTCTTTGGGAGCTCACAGACCGCGAAGGCTTACGTTTCCCACGAGTCTCCGCCATCTTGAAAAACGATATTTATGTGGATGACATTTGTTCAGGCGCCTCCACAGCGGACGAGGCGATCCTCCTGCGGGATGAATTGATAGGTATTTTGGCCTCCGCTGGTTATGAGTTGCGCAAATGGATTTCCAACTCACCAGCGCTTTCGGAGGGCTTACCCGAGGATCATCAAGGACAGCAGGATTGACCTGGGACGAACCTCTACACGGCACTCTTGTTGAGGAATGGACCTCTTTTGTATCCTCACTTCCTGCCGTCAACGAGATCTCCTTGCCTCGTCCCATCCTTCCTCCCGGGAAGTACAAGGCCACCCTTCACGGGTTTTGTGATGCCTCGGAATGTGGTCACGCGGCCGTGGTGTACCTGCGCACAGTTAGTGCCTCAGGTCAGGTGAGGGATTTCCCTGATCATGGCGAAGAGCAAGGTTGCACCCCTTCGGACATCTCTGACCATCCCAAAATTGGAGCTCTCGGGAGCAGCCCTATTTGTACGCTTATTGAACCACGTGTCCAGTACTTTGGGTAAAAGCATTAGTATTAATGGGACCTACGCCTGGACAGACAGCCAAATTGTTCTTTGTTGGTTGAAGGCTTCTGTCCACACCTTGGAGGTATTTGTCGCTAATCGCGTTTCCCAAATACAGAAATCTGAAGTTAAGCTTGTTTGGAGACACGTGCCAGGTGAGCTCAACCCCGCTAATTGTGCCTCGCGCGGATGCTTGACTCCTAGTTTGATAGGTCATTCGCTGTGGTGGGGTCCGGAATGGTACTTCCAATTTGCCGGGTCTACGAACACTCGCTCTTGAGAAGGTAGAATACGCCTTCGACCCCGATTTTTTGTTAAATCGCTACAGCTCCCTCGACAAGTTGTTAGGTGTTACTGCTTGAATAAAGCGTTTTTGTTTTTAACTTTAGGCACCCACAACAGAAACGGCTGACACCGTTTCTTTCACCACAGGAACGTCAGGAGTCCCTCACCTTTTGGGTTCGTTCTGTGTAATTGGCGCATTTTGAGAAGGAGATTACTATCCTTAAGTCAGGGAGATCGAAATTATCGGGAGCTGTATCTAAATTGAACCCCTTTTTGGACAATACGGGTCTCTTGTGCGTAGGAGGGCGTCTCAAGAACGCCAACCTCCCTTACGGGGCATGTCACCCCCTGTTATTACCCAAGGACGGTCATTTGGTACGTTTGTTGGTAACTGACCGTCACCTCAAAAATTCGCATGCTGGTTGTAATGCTTTGTTGGCCATTCTGCATCGCGAGTTTTGGATATTGTCTGCCCGAAGAATTATTCGGAGTGTAGTCTTTCGCTGCATCCCTTGCTATAAGCTCAAGGCTTCTACCATGCAGCCCTAGATGGGAGACTTACCGGCAGGACGTTTGACGGTGTTGGCACGGATTTCGCTGGTCCCTTTTTGGTGTAAACGTCGACACTTCGAAACAACAAGACTATTAAGGCCTACTTGTGTGTTTTTGTTTGTCTCTCCACAAAGGCCGTACATTTGGAACTGGTCTCCTCGCTTACGACCGAGGCGTTTGTAGCCACATTTGACAGATTTGTTTCCCACAGAGGGCTGCCCTCCTTGATCCGTTCTGATTGCGGCACTAACTTATAATTATCTGAATGATATTGTTAATTTCCTTGAAACCAACAAGGCTGATATAGGCAATAGGCTTGCCCGACGTGAGATAAATTGGTTGTTTTCCCCACCAAATTGTCCACACTGGGATGGTATTTTTGAGGCCGCTGTAAAATTGGCCAAAACACACTTGCGCAGGACAATCGGTGAGTCTGTCCTTACATTTGAGGAACTCGCACCTGAGTTTTGTAAGATTGAGGCCGTTTTGAACTCTAGGCCATTGTGCCCGATCTCCTCAGATCCGAATGATTTGGAGGCCCTTACGCCGGGCCATTTTTTGATTGGTCGCCCACTTGTCGCCTTGCCTGAGTACCCTTATATTGATACGAGACCTGGTCGTCTCTCGCGTTTTGAATTGGTACGCCAGATTACTCAGAGCTTTTGGAAACGCTGGAATTTGGAATATTTGCACATACTCCAGCAACGCGTTAAGTGGACCGACAAGACCGATCCACCCAAGATTGGTGACCTCGTTTTGATCAAGGAGGCTAACCACAGAAATAAATAGTAATAGAATGGTGAATGTCACGTCATCGCGTACATTTCGCGCGTGCCACATTTCAGCAAGCCCCGCCCACAGTGACGTATAGATAGTGAGGGGACACTAAGGAATTATTATCGATATGTGTGTGTGATGTAGCTGTGAAAAATGAAATTATGTTATTGTTTATATAAAAACTGACCATTGCTGATTGTCAGGCAGAATAATGTTGTACAACATGTGTAAACACATGCGCTATAGTGCAATAGTTTGACACGCGCACCACGCCCATGTCACCGTTCTATTACTATTCATTTCTGTGAGGCTAACCTTCCGCCACTCAGATGGCGCAGGGGGCGCATTCTTCATTCGGTAACTGGAGCTGATGGAGTTCTCCGATTTGCTGAGGTCTTGGTGGACGGTTCGATTCTGAGAAGAGCGGTTGCAACATTGTCACGTCTACCAACCGATTAGCGGACCGGTAGGCCGGTCCGGGGGGGGGTGGATGTTTGAAATAGATATATTATTTGTGATAATTCAAATCGATTAATATCGATTAAGTAACAATTTGTTTAGTCTATTGAAAATTTCTGACTATGGTCACACTATGAACTGTCATTCCATTCGTTCTTTGTCGTTTCCCGCGGTCAGCGAAAAGACCTAGCTTTTGGTTCGCTCTGGAAGATTCCGTTTTGTGAGCGCGTTTTTGATCTTGTATTTGGTTGTAAAACTAAAAATCCGAGTGAATGCCGCTTCTTTGATCTATAACCGGCACCGGGATACACTAGGATAAAAGTCAAACTTGTGAACTATTGAACATTTGTAACATATTGAACATTGTAAAACTGTGAATCCGCCAACGTGCATCGTGGTCTGAAGAAGGACGCCAAACTGGACCTTGAGTAGTGGTATTTCTAACGATTTGCTTGTTATTTTGGCCATAATTATGAGTCTGGACCTATAAAGGTCCACTCAAGAGCATCAGTGAAGATTTGGTAAGTAAATCAATATTGTAATTTGGATTTGAATTCATCGCTGTGCAATCGCAGTATAAGTGTTTAGACCTTTTGCCCTGGGCTAAGACTGGATAAATTAATTGCCTCCACTGATCTCTGCCAACCTTACCCAATCTTAGCCAAACTCTAAATAATCTAAGAAAGTAACTACTTGATGATGAGATAACCGTGTGTGATTGGACGTGGGATATTGTTTTAAAGACAAATCTACAAATTTAAATACATATTACCGTTGTTCGTTCATAATCTCCGTGTATCACACAAACAGCTGTTGTAGGTACTACGGAGCGTCGACAAACAAAGCGACACAATAGATCTCTGTTCAAGTATATTTAATTCTTGCGGACGACAGTCTCACAGATACACAGCTTGACTTCCACTGTATCAGGGTGCTTTTCTAAAAGAGAAATACGCGGAGGTCGTCATATTTCTATTGTCTGTAAGTAGCCTGAATGCTTTATTTTAGATAAGTTTATCTGTAAAATGTACATACATACATACATATATAGACTCACGCCTGTTTCCCGGAGGGGTAGGCACAGACTACGGAACGCCATTTGCAACGATCCTGACATACCTATCTTGCTGCATTCACTCCCATCAAGTTTCTCATGCATGCTCTTCTGTTTAGGCTACTTCTGACCTGTCCTTTTTTTAGGATATCTCCAATCTGGTCAGAGATCGTCCGCCTAGGTCTTCCCCTTCGTCCTGTCCCATTCACACTTGCCTTATATATCTTCTTTGTCAGTCTTTCGTCATCCATCCTCTCCATGTGTCCAAACCATCTGTAAAATGTACTTATCTTAATATATAAAATCCTTGCGTTACTGACTGACTGACAGACACGCTGCAGCCGAAACTATTGGGCGCAGGAAGCTAAAATTTGGCATGTATGTTCCTTGGTAACCGTAGGGGTGCACTAAGAAGGGATTTCCTGAAATTCCCACGGGATCGGCCAAAGCGGGTAAATTAAAAATAAATGCAAGCGTAGCTGCTGGCGTCCTCTAGTTGTAAATAAAAATAATTTTGGCGCCCGCGTCTATCAAGGAGCCGCAATAAACGGTTTTCTTTACTTCTTTATTTGCTTTGTAAATGAGCAGCTTCGAGGATGCTATATGTCAAAGATGCAGCTCTGTGCGATGTGTCGACAGTAGAAGAAGTAAAAAATACATAGCACGCATCCATAGAGCACATATCCATCCAGAAACAACTTGGCCATTTCCAACTATTGTATATCAAACGCATAGCATCGCACATGTCTGGGTGCAAAGCAGACACTTCATTGACATGTATTATGTTACACCATCATTCAACATTTTCAATTTTATTACATCTAAAACAAAATACAAATTGCACGCTTGGCAAAGTGGTTTAAGCACGCGCATCACCGTGTAGCGTTGTGTCGAGTGTGATAGATACGTTCTGAATAGCTGCGATAGCCTATTATTGAGACCAATAGACTTGGGTTGACTTCATAGTGAACGTGCGCGTTCCTTGAACGGGCACCCAGCGTGTGGCGAACGGACGACACACCGAGCGGACTCAAGAAACGAGTATACTTAATGTGAGGGAGGTATAAAAGGTAAAAGAAGATGGTGAGCATAGCTTTATCTTTTTCCCTTCCTTCTTTCTTATAACGTCTGCAACACGCAAGTGAAACCTTGGTCACTTAACTGGGATCTGAATACTACAGTTAGCCGCATATCAGATGAAACATAACGACTTGCCGCCCCTATAAAATCCAATACAAATCCTACCAATATTTTTAATGAAATGTGTATTTGGTATCGTAAACAACACACATGTCACGTCACGGGGCTCATATAAAATGGATCAACACAACACGTGCGCGTGTAATTAAGCCCGTCTGTTAACTTAAGCAGACGCTGTTACTATTTTATGAGACGATTCTGCTTTATTGCTTCCCATCGATTTAAAATGTTCATGAGTGTTTTGTTGTTGGTATAGATGCTATTGTAACATTTGTAACGAATGGCGATAATTGAAAATGACGCCATCAAAGAACTAGAAGAGATTAGATGTATCGGTGGGTTAAAGCGGTTTCGTCTATTAGCTACTAGATGGCGTTGCTGTTATTACTAGAACATTGCTACGACGCTAGAATGTTTCTTCTGTAGCGAGAATGTTCGGGAATATGCAAGAATGATCTAGTTTGTTATCCGGCCAGTGTAAATAGCGCGCCGACGAGCGGACCGGGATAGTTGCAATTGAATATCGGAGCGATAATCATCAAGCGAAGGGAAGTAAGAGGAAGTGTTAAGTGGTGTTTCTAGTAGTGTGAAATAAGTGTGTATAGTGTTTGTGTCAGTAAATAAAGTTCAGTTTAGTGGCATAGTGTATATAATTTATCACCGAACCCCAGCTCGTAACAAATTTGTGTCAGAAGTAAGGGATAAATTATGCCGGTTATGCCGAAGGAAGAAACTGAAGGAGTTCGTACCAGGAACCAGCGCCAGCAAGACCTGGACCAGAGACGCTTCGGAGACGTCCCTTCTCCATCGTCTGGTGAACCAGGCGACTCCGTGGCTGCAGTGGAGCCTGCAAGCACAACACACTCCGTGACGGTGCCCGACACCCCATCACGGCTCTGATGGCGTTCATGCAGGAGCAGGCTCGCCATCAAGAGGAGCAGGACCGCCGTCAACAAGAGCAGGCTCGCCGTCAAGAGGAGCACGCGCGCCGCCTTGAGGTACAACTACAGCGCGACAAGGAGGAGCAGGCTCGCCGTCAAGAGGAGCAAGCGCGCCGCCTAGAGGAACAGCTGCAGCGCGACAAGGAGGAGCAAGCCCGCCGTCTGGAGGAACAGCTGGTGCTCATGAAGGACCTCAGCGCCGCAGTGGGGAAGGACTTGAAGGCGGTCAAGGAGGAATTCCAGCAGCACGAGGCTCGAATCAACGACATTGAGAAGCGTGTACACGACCAGCTCGAGACCCGTATTGCCAGATTGGAGAAGAAATTGCGTGGGCTTGAGACTAACGACGTTACACCTGCAGCTGTGGCGCCTTCGCCTCGTTGGTTTAAGGTTCCACCATTTGATGGCTCGTCATCGTGGTTTGCGTACAAGGTTCAGTTTGAGGCCGTTATGCGAGCGAATGGGTGGGACAAAGAACAGGCCTTCACCGCCCTAACCTTGGGCCTTCGTGATCAGGTCTTGACGGTGTTGGAGGCACTCGGGCAAGATGTCACCTACAAGAAGCTTCTGGAGGCGTTGGAGGCGAGGTACGGAGACGCGCACCTCGAACATGTGTATCGTGCTCAGCTGAAGGAAAGGACACAACGCACTGGAGAAACTCTGCAGCAGTGGGCTTCAGAGGTGGAAAGGCTGGTCAGGAAGGCATACCAGTCGTCGCCTGCGCTTATTGACGGGAACCTCGTACAAGCGTTTACGGATGGGATCCGGGACCTGGAAGTTAGAGCAGCGGTAAGACTTAGGCACTTTAAGTCCCTGAAGGAAGCTTTAGCCTACGCTCTGGAGGTGGAAGCAGCGCGTCACGAGGATCGAACTTACCGTATCAGAGAAGTTGTTTCTTCACCACGGTGCTACAACTGCGGGGAAAGAGGCCATATCCGCTTGAGCTGCCCAAAGCGTAAGCGGCACGTTGGTACCCTGTCTCCACGAAAGGGGCCACCTGACGTACCTGTCTGGCGGCAAGAGCAACGTAGCGCAGATGCTCTGACAGGTAGGGCTTACCCCGACCAACGCAAACACTGTGCAAGACAGGAAGCGAAGCCGGCAACGCTAGTGAGAATCTTGAAGACGGATCTGAGCGACGGATGGAAAGAAGCCTTGCAGAGTGCTCAGCAAGAAGACAAGGACGTACAGCCGATTCTCGAATGGAAGAAATCAGGCGCTCCTAGGCCCAAATGGAGTGATATCGCAGCAATGAGCCCTGTCACCAAAGGTTATTGGGCACAGCGGGCAAGCTTGGTTGTCCAGGATGGAGTTCTATGTCGCAAATGGGAAAACGCTCGCGGTAACCAGAGCCATTTGCAAATGGTAGTGCCCAAAATTAAGGTGCCGGAAGTCTTGCAGCTCTATCACAATGGTGCTTCGGGAGGTCACATGGGAGTTAAGAAGACGCTTACTAAGATCCGAGAGCGGTTTTATTGGCTCCACTGTTGGGATGACGTCGAGGATTGGTGCCGCAAATGCACAAGTTGTGCGGCTGTGAAGGGGCCACACACTCGTAGCAGAGGTGCATTAAAGGTGTACAATGTAGGAGCTCCATGGGAGCGTATAGCATTGGATGTCGCTGGACCATTTCCTGAGAGCCAGGACGGCAACAAATACTTCTTGGTTGTGATGGATTACTTCACGAAGTGGCCTGAAGTGTTTGCAATTCCAAATCAATAAGCTACCACAGTGGCCGATAAGCTGGTGCATGAAGTCTTTTGTAGGTTCGGGGTGCCCTTGGAAATCCACAGCGATCAAGGCCGGAACTTCGAATCTGAGGTGTTCAAGGAGACTTGTCGCGTAATGGGTGCACATAAAACCAGGACTACGGCTTATCATCCGCAATCAGATGGCATGGTTGAACGGTTTAACCAATCACTGGAAAGGTACCTTGCGAAGGTCGTGGAGAGCAAACAAAGAGATTGGGACAAGCACATCCAACCATTCCTTCTGTCATATCGCAGTGCGGTCCACGAAACTACAGGAGTAACACCAGCTTTTGCCAATTTCGATAGGGAATTACGTTTACCAGCAGACTTAATCACCGGTATTCCGCCAGAATCTCCACGCAATATAACGGATTACGCGACCGAGCTACGCAACAAGATGAACGACGTGTACGAGCACATCAGGGAATCTGGACAACAGATTTCTGAGAAGATGAAGACTCGCTACGACCGGAAGGCAAACAACAAAGGCTTCGATGAGGGATCATTGGTGTGGCTTCATAACCCAGTACGAAGCAAAGGTAAATCGCCTTACAAGCCAGATGGGACGGGCCATATCGCATAATTACCAGGATGAACGACGTCACCTATCGAATCCAGAAGGGGTCGCGAGGTGCACCGAAGATAGTTCATGTGGACCGGCTGGCTCGTTACTATGGGTCCAACGATGTTCGAGACGAACACGATTAAGAGGGGGGCAGTGTAACGAATTAATCTATCGGTGAATCAAAGAACTAGAAGAGATTAGATGTATCGGTGGGTTAAAGCGGTTTCGTCTACTAGCTACTAGATGGCGTTGCTGTTATTACTAGAACATTGCTACGACGCTAGAATGTTTCGTCTGTAGCGAGAATGTTCGGGAATATGCAAGAATGATGTAGTTTGTTATCCGGCCAGTATAAATAGCGCGCCGACGAGCGGACCGGGATAGTTACAATTGAATATCGGAGCGATAATCATTAAGCGAAGGGAAGTAAGAGGAAGTGTTTAGTGGTGTTTCTAGTAGTGTGAAATAAGTGTGTTTTTATTAGTGTTGAGAAATAAGTGTGTATAGTGTTTGTGTCAGTAAATAACAGCTCAGCTCGTAACACTATTATTGTCGATACAAGCTCATCATCATCAACCCTTTATGCTATCCCACTGCTGCGCACGGGCTTCTTCTGGCTATGATAAGGGTAAGGCCATAGTCCACCGCGCTGGCCAAGTGCGGGTTGGCAGACATCACATGTCTTTCGAGAACATTATGGAGAACTCTTAGACATGCAGGTTTCCTCACGATGTTTTCCTTCGCCAATTAGAAGGCGATAATTAACAATTGAATACGCGCTTAACTTCGAAAAGTCATTGGTGCGAGCCGAGGGTTCGAACCTGAGACCCTCTGCGTAGCAGTCTGTCGGTCTTTCCACTCGGCCAATAGAAATCGTCTCTAATGTGTGACATTCTGACATATTTCTCCTTATACATACTACTATAGTTTATTTGTTCCGTTGATTCAACGCCCTAATCTCAAGAACTACTAGTTCGTTCGGTTTGAATTATTTTCGTTATTATTACCTATATTATAATGTTTTGTGTTGGATAGCCCACTTATCCACGAAGGCTATAAAATATCACGCTTTGAGCTCCCGGCGCAGTGCAGTAGCCCTAAATAACGCGAGTGTAACCGCGACAGTGTCATAAAAGTTGAATAAAATAAACATATTGTCACTGACGTCGCTGATAATAAATCGAAAACTTTTAGGCTGAGATCGTACACAATATATTTGGGCTGAATCTTTTAATTTCACTATGTGTATCTGTCCGCGATTCATTTTTGGAAAGAAGGTTTTTAACTACGTGTCAAAGCACATGCCACGCGATTTTGAAGAACATGATTTTCACGTTTTATGAGGCTTTATTTTATTTATTTTGCATCCAAATTGTACAGTACGTAGTACATCTTTATAAATAAATAAAAAATCATCTGACTTCGTTCCTCAATGTCAAGTGTGATAGAAATACTTTTATTATGTTTGGGTGGCCCATCATATTGGGAAGTTATACACATTGGAGCGTTTTCTTTGTTAAAAAGATCTCGAGAAAATATGAACAGCTAATGTTCATGCGAGTTGTACAAAAAAGCCATCTTCACTTGCTATCTTCAGATACGCAATACCAATAAAGATGCAGATTTGCCATATACATACATATTCTTCGCTCTTTTGTGCCAACGATCATGCAAAGCAGCGAGTAAAAAGAGGTTGTCAATATTTCATACGTGATTATTGTCGCGGATTGTGCTATAATAAGTAAGAGACCTAAACTCATGTATTTAATGTTTGCGACCTGAGGCTTTTTCGTATCACTACTGTAAAATTTTATTATCCTATGTGCATACATAGATGAATGCTATATATGAGTAAAGCAACAAAACTTTTACAAAAGTCCACTGCAACTGGCAGGTCATTCGGCACCTACATATTTAGTGTGAACCATAAATTGCAACATTTAATTCTCCATACACGCTCACAAGAGATCTAGACGTCTATTGAAAGTATTGTATTACTTACAACTACCCAATGTACTTTATAAAGCTTAATTTGTTCTGCCCGACCGTACGTCTCTTATCTTTTAAATATGCAGTAATGCACACTACCGACTCTTATTATACAAACAACATTGACAATATTTTTTATAATTTGTTGAATCTAATATATCAGTTTTTATCCCTGATCTAATCATTGTACACTTGTCGCCTTTACAGAATTCTTTAATCTATTGGTTGCTGATACATCTATACTGCTGTCGTTATAGTGTTTTGTTGTTGTACTATTCACATATTTTTTTCATATCCATTTATTTCTAATCAGTGTCGCGAAGTGATTTGGATGTGTCAGCAATCATGGTACCACAAATTGTAAGATTAAGATTCTGATTTAAAAAAGAATGGCATGAGTTTCTTCCAGGCTCTTCTCATAGCCCTACCATCCCGAACCTGGTTGTAAAAAAAAGAAATGACGTTCATTAAGTGTTGCTTTTGTAACCTATATGAATAAATGAGTTTGAATTGAATGGAATTGAATAAACGCAATTTTTACACCAGTGTCTTTTTCAGGTTAATGTAATCCTTTCCTTTATACTATCTTATACTTACTAATATATAAAGCTGAAGAGTTTGTTTGTTTGGTTAGTTGAACGCGCTAATCTCCGGAACTACTGGACCGATTTGAAAAAATCTTTTAGTGTTAGATAGCCCATTTATCGAGAAAAGCTTATATAACATTGCGCTATGAGCGACGGGAGCGGAGTAGTAGCCTTAAATAACGCGGGTGTAACCGCGGGCATCCTCTGGTACTTTATATAATTACATATACTTTACGTTTTTATAATACATCCGTACATCTAAATAAGGTTCCTTTTCCAGGGGTTGAAATATGTTTGCCAGGCCAAAGCAAATACGGGTAAGTATTTGTACAACTTAACAACGTTACGCAAAAACTACATCACTCATCAAGAGCACGGTACTCTCAGCATCCTGACCGCATTGTGTGATGGATGGCTCAGCACTAAACTAGCTCACTTTCTACTTGTGATTTCTAGTCGCAACATTTTCATTATTATAGGTACTATTACGAGCTCGTCGTGGGTGGACCACGTCTCCGCTAGCGTAGTTGTCTGCTATCACGACAATCCTGCTGTTTTCATAAATAACCCATAACTAGTAAGATGCAACATTTCATCAAAATCTATTTAATATCTTTTGCTTGAAAATGTACCAAGTATCTATCCATACCTACAGCCATTCTCACAAACAGAAGCGTGTATAAAAGTAGTAAGATTTATAAAAACTCTGTAATGAAGAACAAAAATAAGCCATCCAATCAAGCGAAGTTATTAACCGTTAATACAAAATCAATACGAAGGAATTTCTTAATATTTTACGTTCCAACCTAATTCATAATTGAACAACGTCGCGACGGTTGGAAGCTCGTAGCCGCACGGTAACGCCGGTACACGGTAAGCCAGCAACACGGTAAGCCGCTCGTAACGGTTTTCTTAAATGAAGCACAGAGATTATTATTGTAATACCTTATTATAATATACTATGACAGCTGTTCAAATAAGTTTTGTTCTAGGAACTAAGATTTTATCTTCCACATTTTTTTTTTCTTAATTGTTATTATTTTTATTTGAATAATTTTCACAGTAACAATATACTAGGTTATTAATTTTAACTATATACATTGCTATCTTACATAATCATAATATCTAAACAGTAACGATTTATTTAAATAACAAAATAAATTAATATTAGGATAACACAATTATAACTACTTAAATACTACAACTAAAATTAAATTAAAATATTAAAGTACAATACAAATAAATAAGAAAATGTATATTCAAAGGGCGTCGTGAAAGTCCTCCACATCGCCGTCTATTGGGAATGTGCCCAGAAGACTGGCAGCATTGCCACGCTGTATGGCAATGCTAATTTTTTGTGCTAGATACATGCCAGCCTTCTGGTCACGCGAGGCGTCGACAAGTCTCTTCGCAAGCTCTCTATAGAGAGATCTAGCACTTGGACCCCATGACCCCAACGTTTCGACTCCAAACGGCTCAAATACATAATCCCCTACGAGATTTACGTATTTGCGCCGTTTCAGAGTCTCCGCTGTGGCAGCAGCAGCGCCCGCACAACCCGCTGTGCTAGAAAGATGAGATGGCGCAAGGGTATCGACACACGTTGCGTCCCATACCAAAGGCCTACCCAACTTCCAAGGCAGTAGAGACATTCCATCTGGTCTTTTACCATCGTTGCGTGCCAAACCCTGAGGTTCAAGTTGGGCTGGAACGCCAGCGGTGACAAGAGCCCGACGGAGAATGTCATTCAGGTTGCTATGTCGTGAAATACGACCTGCGCTCCTGCTGCATGATAGGCCATGGTGACCAAGGCTGTCGACCGCCTCCCCACAGTGACAACGATGTGGAGCGACACACGGCGCACCTAAACGGAGGCAAGAAGCGAGGCGGAAGGTCGTATCGTCCAACATGGTACCTATGTTGGACGATGGCAGTGCTTGAAGCCAGAGCCCCGACTCCCACTCTCCCACAGCCAGCAAACGAGCACGCTCTGCAGCATTGTACGATGTGCTAAGGAGATTTTCTCGTACTGCGCTGCAAAGCGGCCCGTCCCACTGCCTCTGAGAGGATAAATTTCGGGGCAACTCAGTGCTTGGACAAGCCATTTTCCAAGCATTAATGGCATCGATCTTACACGGCACCTCAGAATCGACCAGTGTGGGTGCTAAGATTTTCCTGGTCAATTCTGCAGTGCTGTGGACCGATGACAGAAATGCTGGTAAGCTCACGTCGGAAATTTTGCGTACGCCAAGCCCACCCAGGCGAACAGGTAATGTCGCCTGTAGCCATGCTCGGTCGTTCAGAGCCACATTTAAAATGTTGCTTAGGGTGTTTTGTAAAATTTTGTCAATATTGACTAGTGGGCTTGGGTTTTTCCAAAAAGGCGATGAACGTAAAGCGTGTGTGAACTTAGGCACAAAAAGACAGTATCGGATAATAGTGAAAGCCGAATGTATGTATATTAATTTTGAGCAGGCGGTCCGAAATTTCACTAAAATTTTGAATTTTTTCATGAATAAAAGAATCAAAACCTTCTTCAAATATTGGGGACCCAAGAAGGCGAAGAGTACTTTTTTTAATATGCGTTATACTGGGTGAAACATATATATAAATATATATAGGTACATGAATCTAAAAATAAAAAGTGAAAATATGTACAGGTGTGTTTAGGCGTCGTAGAATGCCTCCGCATCAATATCATCGGGTAACGTGCCCAGAAGGCTGGCAGCATTGCCACGCTGGATGGCAATGCTGATTCTTTGAGCAAAGAATAAACCAGCCCTCTGGTCACGTGAGACGTCGATTAACCGTTTAGATATATCTCGGAATAAAGAGCGAGCGCTCGGACCCCATGAGCCTAGCGTTTCCACCCCAAACGGCTCAAATACATAATTAGCTACTAGATTACTATATTTGCGCCGTTTGAGGGTTTCCGCAGATGCAGCAGCAGCGCCAGCATGGCCTCCCGTGCTTGGAACATGGGATGGCGCGAGGGTGTCTACGCAGGTTGCGTCTCACACCAAAGGCCTACCCATTTTCCATGGCAATAATGACATACCGTCAGGTCTCTTCCCATCGTCGCGTACCAAACCATTTGGTTCAAGTACAGCTGGTACGCCAGACGTGACAAGAGCACGACGGATTATGTCATTTAGGTTAGCATGACGAGGAATTCTACCAGCGCTTCTGCTGCAAGACAGCCCATGGTGTCCGAGGCTATCGACGTCTTCTCCACAATGACATCGATGCGGAGAGACACACGGAACACCTAAACGAAGACAAGTGGCGATGCGGAACGTCTCATCGTCCAACATGGTTCCTGTGTTGGACGATGGTAGTGCCTGAAGCCATAGACCGGATTCCCATTCCCCCACAGCCAGCAAGCGAGCTCGCTCTGTAACATCAAAAGATGTATCCAAAAGATTTTTTCTCACAATATTACAAAGCGGCGCGTCCCACTGTCTTTGGGAGAATAGGTTGGTGGGCAAATCAGTGTTTGGATAAACCATTTTCCAGGCGTTTATAGCTTCGGTTTTGCACATCACTTCTGAGTTAACTAGTGTAGGTAGTAATATTTTCCTAGTTAACTCTTCCGTGCTGTGAACCGAAGATAGGAACGCCGGTAAACTGACACTGGAAATTTTGCGAACGCCGAGCCCACCCAGACGTATGGGTAAAGATGCTTGTAGCCAGGCTCGGTCGTCCAAGTCCACATTTAATATTTTTTTTAAAGTTATTTGTATAATTTGATCCATTTTTTCTAATAGTGTTATTTTTTTCCAAAGATGCGATCATCTTAAGGCATGAGTAAATTTTGGGACGAAAAGACAATATGGAATAATAGTATAGACCGAATGTACATTAATTTTGAATAGGCGATCTGAAATATCACAAAAATTTTGAATTTCTTCCTCTACGAAAGAATCGAAAGATTCTTCAAATACTGGAGAACCTAGAAGGCGAAGAGAACTCTTATCAACAATTTTGATGTCTGAAGCCAAATTATTAAATTTAGATATATCGAATGTTTTTTTGAAGAGTCTGTTGTATTTATAAACAGCTCACATTTACTATAATTTAGTTCCAAACCAATAGATGCGAATTTATTTTTAAGGAAGGTCAAATCTTGCAATACTATGTCTGTTTCTCCTCCCAGGGTCCCGTCGTCCAAAAACCATACATTAAATTTAGAATTTATTTGCCGAATAATGGGTTGTATAGCTAAGCTAAAAATGACTGGTCCAAGAGGGTCACCTTGTTGGCATCCAACTGCAGATTCCAAAAGGTTGTCCTGATATAGTAATTTTGTGGGATACCTTAACATTGCCAAAGAAATTTGAAAATTTTAGGGGTTTCTAATTTTGCCTGTGCCAACAAAGTGTCTCTATTCACTGAATTGAAGGCGTTCTTTAAGTCAACCTTCAGAATGACCTCGCCATCACCACTTCCAAGATACGTCGAAAGAGCATGTATAGCAGCCTCACAACCTCCCTTGGAACCAAAACCTAGTTGGAGAGGTTGGAATTTATCAGATAGCTCCCTGCTGTAAGATTTACAGCATATCTTAGCTGCTATACGCCGATATGTGCAACCCACGGCAATGGGACGAATGCCACCATCTCTCTTGTTAAGGGCGCACAGGTTCGCCCCATACAAGATATCAATGATAGCACCGTCCACATTACCGGAGAGCATCATATTTACTAGCGCAGTCAACTCCTTCAGAAGTGTATCGCCAGCCACGCCAGCACTTGCACACCCAAGATCTTTTAGATGTTGTGGTGTCAAGGCATCGAGACCGCCTGCCGAGCCACTTCGGAAGGAGCAAACTGCTGCTAACACGTCCTTGGCCGTGGTGATCAGATATTCTGATTCACTGTCGGGAGCTTCAGGAAAGGAGAGATCATTAATTGGCGCTGGATGCTTGCTCTTCAGACCCGCAAGCGTATCTGGAGAGCAAGGCGCCACCACATCACTGCTAAAGAAAAGTCTAGACGCGCCCCGTATGTCGCCTTCCCTTAATTTGGATTCTACATATTGATACAGAGAATTACGTTTATTTGAACTGAATTTAGGGTCTAAAGTGTAGGCCGAAATTTGACAATTATATTTAATTTGATTTGTTAAAGAATTTTTACCTGCCTGATTTTTATCAACATGTAGAATCCTATAAGGGAAAGTCAATAATTGCTCCCAGGCCGCTTTTGAGTTCTCCCTTACGACAAGACCAATGCATGCAGCCAATTTTTTTGACACAGATGGTCTTGCCCCACGGGGAACTCTTTTAACTATCGGAACCAAATGTTTTAATTTAGATAGAGTTTGCCAAAAAGGAATTTGGTTGTAGTCTCCTGATATTGGAGGTGAAGATATTGAAGGGCCAGAAAGTACATTTTGAGATTTATGTACTTTTCCAAAATGTACCTTCAGGCCTCGCTTATCTTTGAAAAAACGGTCCTGGGAACAGTCCGGACAGCGCACCAGACCAGTCAGCGATGTGGTAGGTTGACTGACACCAATTGCCGCATCGCCAGTGTCATTGAAATCTTGCATACACACAATATTTACAAAAATAACGCCATAAAAATATACACAAACATTATATCATAAATTATATGTACAAACTGTCAATGTCACTGAAATTTCTTTTAAAAGTCCTATAAACAATAATAATTTGTCCAACAACTTCTTTGTAGTTTTAACCCGGATGGTCTGCTATGTTCTCACTTCGGTCGGTACCGGGGCCAAATCACACTCAGCCATCTGCGACAGTGGACCTGACAAAGTATCCATCGTGGATGGTTTGCTGTTTTTATTTGCAGAAACAGTCCTTATTTGTAGGCAATATGCATCGATGCAATATGTGTTATATTTTATAGAACGTTGACAGCGGGTGTTTCTTAAGTGCTTGGGTTTTATAGAATCGTGATGGATTTATGTTTACTGCTTGTTAGGCAAACTGTGTTAAATATTTAAATTAAATTGAAAGCACGAGTAGAATCCTGTTATCAAATTAATTATTATTTATTATTATTTTTCACTTAATTTTTTACTTGACATGTTCGTCTTCTTGACATTTTTCAATTCATTTTTAAATCTTCCACATTTAATTCTTTTGTAGATATTTTTGTTGAAATTTTCTTAAATGCAAGAAGATTAGCATTATTATATTTAACCCTTAACAGTAAAAATATACAAAGCGAGACCTTGCTATGTTCAATTCCAAACCCCAAACTTTGAACGGCTCGTTTAAAAAAGATCATAAAGACGTCAACATGCTAAACTAATACAAAATTTCAACAGGCCTGTTGATAATTTATGAATAGCCCCGCATCGGATAATAAGTAGGTATATACTTAAGGGTTGTTTTATTCAAGTAGCAATTGTTGGGAAATTACCGAGTACCGCAAAGTACGAGGTTCGAATTCGTACCGGTTCGTGGAATCACAGAAATAGCGTTTAGGCCACGACGTCTACTTATTGAATCAATATTCATATTTTAATCATGAGCCGTTTGCTCCGTACTATGGGCGCGGGTTACAACATAGTGACAGCGACGCGAACTACGGGCTGAGATTTGATTTGACAACGCGGAAAATATTAATTTGCCACTTTGTAGGCAAATCACTTTGGTACGTGTGGTGACGGATTAAGAATACGGATTGTCACCACCCCATATCATCCCATTAGTGTCGTAAATGCCGATAGAGGAAGCATATTATACAGAGAACAGCACTGTAAGGGAAGGAAAACTTGATACAAACCCTATACCAACCCGTTTGGCCAGCGTGGTATAGTAGGCCAATTCCTCCTTTCAAAGGAGAGGCCTAGTCCAGCAGTGGACTGTTAAAGGCTGATGATGACGACGAGGAAATATAATGTATTTATTTTTGCACAATATATATCTCGTTTCCCGCGAGGGCGAAAAGCGGCCTGCGGAAAGCCGATTTGCAACATTGAATGTTGGCGGTGGAATGGACGGAAAGTTGGATGAAGTATACCAGATGATGGATGATAGAAAGATTGATGTTCTGTGTGTGAATGAAACGAAAAAGAAAGGATGTGACACTACCAAGCATGGCAGCTACACGGCGTATTGGTCCGGAGTAGATAGTACCACCAGAGCCTGCAAGGGAGTTGGTTTAGTACTGTCTGCGCGAATGAATGAGTGCGTAAAAGAGTTTGAATGTGTAAATGCAAGGCTACTATGGATGAGAATGAAAGTAGGACTTACTCGTCTTCTTATTGTAGGGGTTTACGCCCCGGTCAATATAGTAACGGGTATGTCACAACAAGAAAAAGACGAAAGGCAGGAGTTTTGGGAGAGTTTAAGAGAGATTCTGAGGACCTGTAAGGATTGATTTTGTTAGGTGTTTTCAATGGATGGGTGGGAGTATAGCGAGATGGATTTGAAAGGGTTTTAGGTGGATTCGGTCATAAGAGTGTGAACGAAAATGGAAAAGAACTGCTTGAGGTTTGTTTGGAGTGGAGCCTTTGTGTGACAAACACCATGTTTGATCACAAAAGGATACATTTGTATACACGTGAGGCGAAAAATGTTAGGTGAAGTATGATTGATTTTGTAATAGTAGACGAACGACTGAGAAAGAATGTGTTGGATACGAGAGTGTTTCGAGGGATCGGCATCCATACAGACCACTTTTTGGTGTTAAGCCGGATAAGTGGGCTCTTTCGAGGATGGCGACACCGAGAAAATAATCAAGAGAGGGTCTTGGAAAGAATAAAAGTAGAAAATCTGCAAGAGAAAGATGTGTGAAAGATGAGTATAAACGAAGATTGATAGCAAGATTTGAGAGGTTCAATGGCATAAATGATATGGAAGAATTATGGCATTCCTTTAAAGAAGATGTAGTATGTGTAGCGTCTGAAGTATGTGATCAAGAGAAGGAAACTACGAAAGGTTAAGAATACATGGCGGGACAAGGATGTACAATCAGCAGTATCAGAGAAGAAGAAAGCGTGGTTAGATTGGTTGGCTGCCAGAGCAAATGAAAGAATGGGAAAGGCAACGAGTGATAACATAGATGAAGCAAGAAAGGAGTTTGTTAGGTGTAAAAGAATAGTGAAAGAAATGGTTAAAAGCAAAAAAGCGGAAAAGAAAGATGAGTTTGATAACAGATTATCTGATGACTTTCGGAGAAACATTAAGTTTTTCTGGAAATCCGTTCGTGCAGTTCGAGGAAAAACTCAATCTTCAGAATACACAGCAATCAGAGACAAGAATGGAAAGATACTGAATGGTGAATCGTGTGTGCTGAAGAGATGGAAAGAGTATTTTGAAGGATTATTTGAAAGAATGATGAAAGCGATATTGGCGTGGATGAGATTTTGAAGGCATTGGCCAGTATGAAATTAGGTAAGGCTGCAGGGTATGATAGGATTACAGTCGAAATGCTGAAGGCTGGACAGGGCATCATAGTTAGTCAGCTGCAGCGTTTATTTAACTTGTGCTAGAGCACCGGCCGGGTACCTGATGACTGGGCCACAGCAGTAGTTGTGCCTCTTTATAAAGGAAAAGGCTCGCAACAAGACTGCAAAACTATAGAGGCATTAGCCGTCTCAGCATTGTTGGCAAATTGTATGCGAAGGTACTGATTGAAAGAGTTATGAAAGTAACTGGTTCGGCGATACACTGAAACCGTAGGGTTCTAGGCGACTTCGAGAAGGAAATGGACTGTATGCAAAGGATAGCGGATTTTAGCCGCCTAGGATTGGAATGGGAGAGATGATTGTGAGTGGGTATAGGATATTCCAAGGACGGAGGGCACTTACCTTATACGGCGATCTTCTTCGTCTCAGAAGGGCAGTCTCCTGGTGGTTTCGGGATGAAGCTGCTGAATTCACTTCACTACACAGTCACTTCCACTTGCGAGCGGTTTATATAATCGGTAATAACTATAGCGGGAGCGGCGCGGTGATACGGTATGGCGGACGCGTATATAGCCAATCGAATCTTCTCGAAAGTTCTGGACTGTCACTCGCGTCGACGATCGCAGCGACCAATCCGCGGAAGGCGTGCCTCTCCTTAGGGATGGGATAGAGAGGGATAGAAACAAAGGCATCGCTCGCACTAGACAAGCGTGGAACGATTGACGTTGATGCGCTTAGTTATAGATAGGAAGGTAGATGGCGCTACCATATCCCCCCGGCCCTAAAGGGTTGCCTTTAAAAAAAAATAGAATTGAACTTAGCTATGTTGGGTGTACAACCGCATAACCCATCAATAGGCTAAGACAGCGATATGATAATAAAATTAATCTAAATTAACTTTAGCGAAAACTACAAACGCAACAATAGCGAAAACTACTAACTAAATACTTAAACTAAGAGGTAGGTCCAACTTCAGGCTAGATCTCACTGAGTTGGAAGCGGACAGAGACGTACAACAGGGCGCACGTAACTCCCTTTAGCGGTTTTCACGGTAACAACGCGAGTTGTACCGTCCTTGGAAGTATGCAGTTTCTCTACGATGGCTAACGACCATGAAGCTGGTGTAGATATTCCGCACGCCAGCGCCGCCAGAACGACTGCACGATTTTATCCAGCAGAGTATGTCTCTGGAGCAAGCTTGAAGAGTCTGCTTCAGGAGCCGGAAATGACGATAATGGCACTGTGTTTAGAAAATGTGCAGGGCTTAACGCGGATGGTTCTGCAGGGTCACTACTCAATGCCGTGAGCGGGCGCGAATTGATCAGTGCCTCGACTTATGCAAGGACATTTAAAAGCTCTTCGTAAGATAGGATCTGTTGACCTATAACTTTGAAGAGACGCGCCTTAATTATTTCGACCATGCTTTCCCAACATCCACCGAAATGTGGAGATGCTGGCGGAATAAACTTCCAGTCAATATGATCTATGGAAAGTTCTTCCTCAAGACGAGTACGATAACTCGCGACGTGATTGAAACAAGTAGCGGGAACAAGTTCAATCAATTTACTAACGCGGTTGGCGACAAAAGTCTGCCAGCGGTGAGGAGGAGAATGAATCCAAGCGAGCACTACTTTGGAGTCGGAAAATGCGTATATTTTATTAATAGGGTAGTGGGGCAAAACTGTGTCTTGAACCTTGCGGAGCAACTGAGACAGCAGAAGGGCCGCGCACAACTCCAGTCTCGCAACCGAAATGGTTTTAACAGGCGAGACCTTAGACTTGGCACAAACTAACTGCACCGAGTAGTTAGAACCAATGCTGACTTGCAGATATACGACTCCGCCGTAAGCACGCTCGCTGGCGTCAGCGAAACCTGTTAAGTTTATGGTACATCCATCTACCAACCCAAGATGACGCGGAATAGTAATTTGATTGAGCGCGGTAAGCTCAATACAAAACTGGCCCCAAGCGGCGACAATATGGTCAGGGGGTGTTTCATCCCACTCACACTTTGATAGCCAAAGCTCTTTGATCAAGAGCTTGGCGTACAAAATTGTGGGAGCCACAAAACCCATTATGTCCCATAGTCGAGCCACTGTGGACAGCATAGTGCGTTTGGTGCACTTATCATCTGGTGGTGAGACGTCAAACCGAAAACTATCACAGGATTTGTCCCAGCGTAAACCGAGAACTTTATGCGGTACAGACTTCTCAAACTCAATGTCTGGAGAAGCTTTATGAGAATCTGGTATGCGTGCGAGAACCTCCTTAGAGTTGCTTGTCCATTTGACAAGATCAGTTTGGCTTCGCTTGAAAAGCTGAATAAGCTCTTCACAAAGCGAAATTTCTAGCGGAGCGGGTATGACACTACAGGCAAGGCCATCCATATACAAAGCGGAAGTGTAGTATAGTATAGTGTAGCGTAGCGTAGCTTAGCATAGCATAGCGTAGCATAGCCTAGCATAGCATAGCGTAGCATAGCATAGCACAGCATAGCATAGCGTAGCGTAGCATAGCATAGCCTAGCCTAGCATAGCATAGCATAGCATAGCATAGCTAATTAGTGCTTTATCTTACACACAGTCTTAGCACCCACCTTGATCTCTTGAAGAGCAGAACAACAACAAGACCTAATACAATGAGCAGTATGTAACGTAGGTACGGTACCCATAATCACATACCCAAATACCGTGTCAATAGCGGGCGGTAAATCATATCGCTCACTACGTACTATGTTAGTTAGTAGCAAGTGCGGAAATATTGAAGCTCCGATCAAAAGATCAATGCCTGCCGGATTCGCAAACTCCGCATCTGCTAGCGGCAATGACTCGAGGTGAGTGAGTGATGCTACGTCTACATTAGCGTTCGGCAATGCGTCCGTGATACGCTCCACGATAAGCGAAGAAATGTTAAAATTAATATTCCTATCAAAACGCGAATGTATTTTAATATCTATGGAACCCTTGCAATGTTTTTCTGATCCGCCTATCCCTTTGACGGTTGAGTTAGTATTATTAAAGTTATTCCATAATCCGAGGCGTTTGAATAACTCAAACGTTATTAAATTGGTCTGAGATGCGCTATCTAGGAGACAACGTACCATGTGCGGCGACCCATTAACATCATATACGATAACTTGCGCTGTCGCTAACAGAACAGTCTTAGACGTCATACACTGCGTTTTGGCCCTGCGCGGATCATTATAGAAGCGCGAGTGCCGTCCTCGCGTGCGCGTCGCCCGCGCAATGGACGTCGTACACAACGATACCTCGCCCTGAGGCGTGCAGGGGGAGGGCACCGTGGCCTGCATCTGCGATGTAAGTGTGTCAAGGTTAGCGGCTTGGCTTGACAACGGGTTATCTTTATCGAAATGAAGCAATGAATGATGTTTTTTATTGCAGAAGCGGCACTTTGTCTTACTAGAACAATTACTTGTTTTATGTTTTAGGCTTAAGCAATTAATGCAAGCTTTGTTATCTTTTCCGCATTTAAAACGAGCGGTTGCATTCTGATTATCGAAGGCGGGACACTTATATAAATGGTCGTGCACTATATTACTGCACAGACACTTCTGTGAATTATTACTATTAGATTCCGAACATGTAACGTAAGATTGTGGATTAGGGACCGAGTTATTATTACTATTTCGCGATTTATTCAACCTTTGTTTGTTGCTGTTAGTGTTAGACGGGCCAGGTGAACCAGACTGCGTATTATGAAATATTCAAACACTGATCTTTGATGAACGAAATAAAACTATCTAGTGTAGGTATTTTATTATTGCGTTCCGTCATCTCGAATGCGCGAATTGTATCAGTGTCAAACTTTTTTAAAGCGAGTTGAAGCAACATAAAGTCGGAAAGATCTTCTAATTTTAAATTCCTAAGAGAATTAACTGCGGTAACAAAGTTGTCTATAAACAGCTGGAAATTCGAGACAGACGCGGCACCGGACAGTTTAAGATTTAAAGCTTGGTCAAAGTAAGTAGACGCTAGGACGCGCGTGTCCTGATATCTATCAAGTAGTGACTGAAATATGACCTGATAATTCTCAGCACTGGGTGTGACACCTGCAAATACGGACTGGGCCTTCGGTGACAGTTTACCTATTTAATAGTACAACCTGTCAGCATCTGTCAGAGAACCATTATCGTGCACTGTAGACTTAAAACTCGCATAAAATAACGGCCAATTTCGTATATCTCCGTCAAACGACATAATCTCGATTGGCGGTAATCTCGGTTTGCGGGCAACGGGCTCTGCTGAACATTTACCCTCCAATTGCGATTGTATACGCTTAATAATACAATAAAGAACTTCGAATGAGGTATATGCCTGATAGTTCGGTTTTTCATCAGGATTGATAGAAAGTAATCTTGCGTTATAATCGTCTAACAACTTATGAAAATCTGTTCGAATACTATCTACTGTCATACAATAACTGAGAAATGCTTCGCTATTACTGTCAGACATAGATGCGGTTTTTGAACGCTCGTATATGTTTTGAATGCGCTCAAATAAAATATTGCGTTTTGCTTCTAAGATTGTCATATCTTTGTCTTCCGACACGCGTGACTTCTTTTGTTGTGACATGCTTACGTAAGTATAAGCTAATGAGAACGAAACAAAATAAGAATATCTAATGTACCTATTATTTTACCTAAGTAGGCTAAGTAGGCAACACTTTAGAGCTGTGGAATTAAAAGTTGCTTGAAATATGAGATTTATAAGACAACTATGATAGTTCCAGAATTAATAATTTAATAAATAGGTAGCTACATAAAAGTTTACCTACTGATGCGGGCGGAAACAACCATGTGACGGTTATGTGAATATATTAGGAGTATAGCTAGGTGCTATAACTGCCTAGGTATAGCGATATAACGCATAAAAACGTAAATGAATCCGGCTTGAAGGACCAAAAAAATGGTTCGGCGATACACCGAAACCGTAGGGTTCTAGGCGACTTGGAGAAGGAAATGGACTGTATGCAAATGATAGCGGGTTTTAGCCGCCTAGGATTGGAATGGGAGAGATGATTGTGAGTGGGTATAGGATATTCCAAGGACGGAGGGCACTTATCTTATACGGCGATCTTCTTCGTCTCAGAAGGGCAGTCTCCTGGTGGTTTCGGGATGAAGCTGCTGAATTCACTTCACTACACAGTCACTTCCACTTGCGAGCGGTTTATATAATCGGTAATAACTATAGCGGGAGCGGCGCGGTGATACGGTATGGCGGACGCGTATATAGCCAATCGAATCTTCTCGAAAGTTCTGGACTGTCACTCGCGTCGACGATCGCAGCGACCAATCCGCGGAAGGCGTGCCTCTCCTTAGGGATGGGATAGAGAGGGATAGAAACAAAGGCATCGCTCGCACTAGACAAGCGTGGAACGATTGACGTTGATGCGATTAGTTATAGATAGGAAGGTAAACGAAGGAGACGCTACCAGTAACCGACAAGAAAATATGGGATGTACAAGCGGGATTCCGAAAGGGTATGGGGTGTACGGATCAAGTCTTTTCCTTGCGATGCATAGCCGAGAAATTTTTGGCCAAAGGTCAAAAGGTCTACTGCGCATTCGTGGATTTGGAAAAGGCTTATGATAAAGTGGTGAGGAATGAAATGTGGTCGGTACTGTCGATGTATGTGGTGAGCAGCAGCCTCATAGGAGCTCTGAAATCCCTTTATGAGGATTCTAGAGCTTGTGTGAGAATAAACGGGGAATACACTGACTGGTTTACCATCAACACAGGTGTTAGACAGGGATGTGTAGCGTCGCCGTGGCTGTTCAACCTCTTCATGGACAGTTGTTTGCAAGATTTGAAACATAGTGGTTGTGGATTAAGGATGAATGAGTTACTTGTCAAATGCCTCCTTTATGCTGATGATCAGGTTATGCTTGCGTCTTCAGCGGAGGAGTTGCAGGAGATGGTAACAATCATGCATGGTGCGTTAGAGAGGAAAGGAATGAAAGTGAATGTAAGTAAAACGAAAGTTATGGTTTTTGAAAAGGAGAAATGCGTTACGGCTTGTAATATTATGATCGATGAACAGCGAGTGGAGCATGTGAATGAGTTTGTATATTTAGGTACGCTGTTTACAAGAGATGGTAAGAATGTAGAAGATATTGAAAGAAGTGTTAATGCAGGTAATAGAGTGAATGGAGCTCTGATGGCGTTTATGAATAGCCAAAACGTGTCCAAAAAGGCACGTTTGGCTGTGCATAGAGGGGTGTTAGTACCTACTCTTATGTATGGTAGTGATAGTTGGGTATGGCAGAAGAGTCATGAAAGTAGAATAAATGCTGTAGAAATGAGAGCACTGAGAAGTATGTGTGGTGTTTCTCTGACTGACAGAATAAAGAATTGTGTGATAAGAGAGTATTGTGGGGTAAAAGAAGATATAGTGACAAGCATCGAGAAAGGTATGCTAAGATGGTTTGGGCACGTGGAGAGGATGGATGACGTAAGACTGACCAAGCAGATATATAAGGCAAGTGTGGAAGGGACAGGACGAAGGGGAAGACCTAGGCGGACGTTCTCTGACCAGATTGGAGACATCCTAAAAACAGTACAGGTGAGAAGTACCCTGAACAGACGAGCATGCATGAGGAATCTGATGGGAGTGAATGAAGCAAGAGAGATATGTCAGGATCGTTGCAAATGGCGTTCCGTAGTCTCTGTCTACCCCTCCGGGAAACAGGCGTGAGTCTATGTATGTATGTATGTATATATCACGTAGTACATTGGAATTAATGCCAACGGCATTATCTAACAGTCAATCTTATGAGGTTCATTCGTTGTAAGTATTTTGTTGTACAAAATACTATCATAATATTGTTTACAATTTGTCCCGCTGCTGGACACAGGCGTCTTGTTATTATGAGAAGAGTTTGGTCGTAGTCTACATCGCTACTAGGTACGGGTTGGTAGGTTTCCAGTGGATAGCAAATGCAACTGTTGATCGGAGGTCCCGATTTCGATTCCCGGGTCAGGCAAAAGTGTTACTGGGTTTTTCTGAATATTCAGTAGCAGCCCGGAGTCTGGTGATGTGCCCGGTAACGGCAATTGCCTCGCCCCCTATTACGTGGGACCTAAAAATTCATGGCGAAATGTGGGTGTAATATTTATAATAATATAATAAGTTATAACTTTAGTCTGAAAATAAATAATTTATTATTTATTATTATTATTAAAACGCGCTTATCTTCAAAAAGTCAACTTTTCGCTCCAAGAGATAGAATCCCAGGACCCATGTGGAGCAGTTAGTTAGTCTCTCCACCGAGCTTTTGTTGCCTGTAACCTTATTATAATATAAGATTACTTAAATAAAAGGTGTTGAGTAGAACTATGTCATTCATTAACAAGTATTACGAAACCAATGTGTTTTAAGTCAATTGACATTTACGGTTTCAATGTAACTTATTTGTTCAAAATAAAATATGAGACTAATCTTCAATAAATTGAGAATCTACTCACGTTGCAAGCTAGAGACGAAACACATATCTGTATTGTAAAAAAAACTCAACCCAATGAAACCCCACCTGAACAATATAATGTATGTTTTCTCATTATTCTAGTTGTGCCACAATAAACAGTTTATCTTTCGAAAGGATTTTATTTTCGTAAAGAAGAAATTGTAATTGTTCGCTTCAGAGACATCGCCTTATAAAATAAAGTACCACTAGACACAACTTTTAGTAGATATCTGTACATCTGCAGGTACCGAAAATGTGCCTAACTATTTTATAAAACTGCCCTAGTAGACCGCAAATTACCATCAAATACATCCTTGAGAATTAAAGAATAAGGCATTTAAAAGTACCAGAAGATAGTTATTTTTTATATGATTCCGGTCCACCGCGACCTCCTCTTTTTAGTGTTCACAAGTTTGTTGGCTAAAATTAGTTTCGGCCTATTCCTTTGCATAACCTTCTTAGAACAATAAAAGTTAGAACTTTCTTACATCGATTTTATTATTTATTTTTAGTATCGTGATGCATTTCGTGCAGCGTATATTATTTTGCTATAGACAAAAACTTAGGAATCCGTCGTAACCAAACTTTACAGAAGATTTATTTCACTATGTCCTGAGACATTGCGATGAATTGCTCAATCTTGCTTCTATTCTACAGATTTCTCGTTTCCAAACCTGAAGAAAGGGCTCGGCAAGAGACATTTTATGCCAACGATGGAATAACATCATAAAAAACACCTATATTGATGACTACGACAAATCCTATTTTTGAAAGGAATAATAAATTTAGGAAATGGTGGCCAAAGTGCATACACATCAAAAGACAATGAAATTATTTTATCTAAAAACCTGCGTTTCTTTCGAAAGGTCATGGACTTATTGACCTGTCCTCATAATTATGTATAAATGATTGGAGAACTGGGTAAAAACTAGCGTTTAGCAGTATTCATTTTGTTATGACGACACTATATTTCAGTATTAAACACAACAAAACAGGTATTTGTTGATACGACAGTAAGCGCTTACCCCTGTCTTACGTCGATCTTACTTAGTTCACAATAGACGTCAACCCTTGAAAGACTAGCCCTCCGCTCCGCTAAGCCGTCTCTTACAAATGTTACATTTAATAATATCCTACGAGCTTAGCTCTCGCTCTAGATGATATTTATACACCACTAGGTTTTTTAATAAACTAGAACTAAACAGTTTAGACAAACAAAATAGTTGTTTTTAAATTGAAACGAGATAATGTTTGTTGAAGTATCTTTGATAAAGTGCATTGACTCCTACTGCGGGCAAATAGTCACATGTATACCATAATTTTTAAATACTACTTGTAAGTACCTGAAATTAAAATTAAAACGCTTTACAGTGAATATATTAGACTTGACTGGATGTGGGCTTTAGTTGTAGTTATAGCCGTGGCAATATAAATGATTTAATTAACGCAGATCAGTAAAAGCACAAATCTTCCTTGAGGCGAATCGCACTCACTGTAAATCTATATATGTACTTAAATACAAGTTGAGTTGTTGACTGTCTCAAATAAGAAGAAACCGATAGTCATAAAACTGACATTGTCTTGCAACTTCATCCCATAAGATTATCTCAGATTAAAACGCAATGAAAACCTCCAAACATCCTCTCAACCAGTTACCACACACTAATAACTATAACGAGTAACACCTCCTTAAGTCTGACCCTCATTAAGCCAAGTCCTCATAACACTACTTAACATTGTTCACTCCCAACACTGTAGTATTTCCCTCCGTGAGTTAAATGAACACACATGTTTCGTTCACATATCGCCTCTTTTCGCTAAGCGGTCCGTATTTACACCGATCTTACAACAAACGAATTAGTTCCAGAGCTAAATGTAGAATGTTACTAACCCCTAGAGTAAAGTTGTACGGAGTAAAGTTTTACAAAGCAATCGCGCAGACTTGATTGTGAAACTGAACTATAGAGTACAGATACTTTATCTTAGTGTGAAACTAGTGTCTACATAGTTCTCTTGAATTACTCTATTAATAATTATGCACTATATGAAAATACATACATAGACTCACGCCTGTTTCCCGGAGGGGTAGGCAGAGACGCCATTTGCAACGATCCTGACATATCTCTCTTGCTTTATTCACTCCCATCAAGTTGATATTATAGCAGATGCGATAACTGTATTAAAATAAACAATGTAAAATTGAATTAAAGAATTGTTAAAAAATCATTTATTAAATTTGTACGCCAGTAAGAGGCTGAACATATGAAACTTTATATAATTGTAATATCTTGCATATCATGTATACTATGTTCAAAAAAATAAAGATTTATCTTATCTTATCTTATCAAATTTCTCATGCATGCTCTTCGGTTAAGAGTACTTCTAACCTGTCCTTTTTTTAGGATGTCTCCAATCTGGTCAGAGAACCTCCGACTAGGTCTTCCCCTTCCTCCTGTCCCATTCACACTTGATTTGTATAACTTCTAGGTTAGTCTTTCGTCATCCATCCTCTCCATGTGTCCAAACCATCTTAGCATACCTTTCTCAATGGTTGTCACTACATCTTCTTTTACCCCACAACACTCTCTTATCACACAATACTTTACCCAGTCGTTCAAAGACACTCCACATATACTTCTCAGTGCTCTCATTTCTACAGCATTTAATCTATTTTCATGTCTATTCTGCTATAACCAACTTTCACTACCATACATAAGTGTAGGTACTAACACCCCTCTATGTACAGCCAAACGTGCCTTTTTGGACAGGTTTTGACTGTTCATAAAGGCCTTTAAAGCTCCATTCACCCTATTACCTGCATTAACTCTTCTTTCAATATCTTCTTCATTCTTACTACTCCTAGTAAACAGCGTACCTAAATATACAAAATCATTCACTTGCTCTGCTCGTTGTGCATCGATCATAACATTACAAGCCGTAACACGAATGTGTTACGGCTTGTAATGTTATGATCGATGCACGTTTTTGACGTTTTTGAAAAGAAGGAATCTTCTTTTCAAAAACCATAACTTTCGTCTTGCTCACATTCACTTTCATTCCTTTCCTCCCTAAAGCACCACGCATGATTACTACCATCTGTTGCAACTCCTCCGCTGAAGACGCAAGTATTGCCTGATCATCAGCATAAAGGAGGCATTTGACAAGTAGCTCATTCATCCTTAATTCAGTCAGTATTTTTCAAATCTTGCAAGCAACTGTCCATGAAGAGGTTGAACAGCCACGGCGACGCTTCCCATCCCTATCTAACATCTGTCTCGATGGTAAACCAATCAGTGTACGACCCATTTATCCTCACACAAGCTCTAGAATCTTCATAAAGGCATTTCAGAGCTCGTATTAGGCTGCTGTTCACCCCATACATCGACAGTACTGACCACATTTAATTCCTCACCACTTTATCGTAAGCCTTTTCTAAATGCACGAATGCGCAATAGACCTTTTGACCTTTGGCTATGCACCGCAAGGAAAAGTGAACACAAACGACTAAGTGGAGTAGGCCCGTGTCTTAATTTTGATCAGACACCTTTTACTGGCATAATTAAAACATGATACTACATACAATCAGGCAGCAAAGCTCATTTCAATCAAAGCACACACTTTAGATACACTGGGAATTTTATCGGTTTTCGGCAGACAAAAGATCACCCACACAAATGCTCATGCATAGCTTTCAAGCTAGCACTTTTTATCAATTGTATTGTATTGAATCAGTTGTTAGATGTTCCAATGCAGATAAATCCAAAAGGTGACGCATTAGCGCAGAGTATCACAATACACAAGTGAAAAGCTGTAAGTATCATAGTTTGAGCTTCTTTAAATATTTTTGAAGGTAAAGTCTAAACGTAGTTATATTTCGGTGTAACACAGGCCGAGTTAAACTCCATGCACACTATTAGTAGGTCAGTGACCTCGGATTCATCTCAAAGAACATTGCAGCTTCCCGGAGGAAATGAACATGAACATCGACGGCGCACCATGATGTGTGTCAGACACGCGACGGAGCCCTAACTACGGAGTGCCACAGTCGTAAGAGGGGTGAAGGGTAGATGGTGTGTAAAAGGGTGTAGTTACAATTATTTTGGTATCAAGAAAAGAGCATCATCTATACATACATAGATATAAATAAAATTGGAGTGTGTGTTTGTAATATTAAAATAACCGCTTATTACTGAATGCATATGGATGTATACACGGTACATATACCGAAATGACATTTGTTACAATTTTTGTCTGTCTGTCTGTTTGTTTTTGCTAATCTCTGGAACGCCTGGGCCGATTTTGACGGGACGTTCACTGGCGGATAGCTGACGACCATGGAGTAACTTAGGGTATAAATTAACCGGGCACGCGAAGTTGTTCTCTCAGGACGCCGGTAAAATCGGGGAAAACAGCTAGTTTATACTTTAATAAAATGTAGAAGTCAACGTACAGACAAAGAGTACTTTGTCTGTACGTTGACTATTATGGCGTTACCACACTATCGACAAATTTATATAAAGACCTTATAAACCTTTAAGATGAAGATCTTAGTTTACTTACTTACTTCCTACAAGCCAATATTTATTGACTCGTAGAACCACGCTGAAATAACTAGAAATTACTTTAAAAACTAACCATACAAAATCTTAAAACACAACTCTCGGGGACATGAAACAAAGCATCCGCGCGCGGAATTTTAAATTCCCATATATTGTACGTTACCGATATTAGATCTCGCGCTTGACCGCTCAGCTTTACACAATAAACTAGAAACTACACAATAAGTAGTGAAGTTATTTATAACGGTTTTCGAAGCCATGTATTTGGTACATCGTAGATTTTTCGCCGCCAGAATGCGAACAACTGACATAAATCTCTTGTACCAATAATAGACAGGAACGCTGGTGTTTCTAGTTTAACAGAGTACGAAATATGACCTTGTTACTGAGGATCACTTATATTTTATCTGTAGGTATTTTCTTCGGGGTGATCAAACTTGGCTGTCAATTGGTATTATTTATGATTTTTCTAGTGCTGTTTTTGACGACCGGTTGGCGCAGCGGGAGTGTTAGCGACTCCTACGCCGAAGGTCGCGGGTTCGATTCCCGCTCAAGTCAAACATTTGTGTGCATGAACATGGATGTGTGTCTTGGTCTGGGTGTGTCTATGTATAATATGTATGTATCACAAAAAAAGTATATAATTATATGTATGTTTATCCATTATCTTGTACCCATAACACAAGCTCTGCTTAGCTTGGGAATAGATGGTAATGTGTTGTAACGGGTTCTGGTAGTAAAAACGCAGTAGAGGTTTTAGATGCGTTTATTGCAGAGTATCGTCTCACTTCCCTTGCCACGAGTATGACCGACCAACAACACGACACTGGCCTGAACATTAAGGGCTGTAGTCTCCCACGCTGTTCCCTCCGGTAGTGTGTAGGCAGGCTGCTCGAAGGCTGTGCGTAGCGGTACAGGCCCTCGCTGACGTTGGCTCAGCTGGCAGACGCCGGCGGTGTGAGTACGATCAGCAGGGCAGGCCAGACTCTTCGCCAGAGGTGAAGCCGAAGGCGATGCAGGAAAGTGTAGCGGTCTAGGAGCGTAGCCGGAGTCTTAACGTGAACCTGGAACCTGAAGGAAAGCAGCATTAGGAGAGCCACAACCAATAGAGTCAGGCAGGCGGCGTCAGCCGGCCTCAGCCAGCAGGTAGAGAGATGGGTAGTACGCTAACGCAGTAAATGTAGTGCTTACCCGTAGCTGGGAGCAGGATACACGTAAATACGACGTAGGGTCAGTAGGTACGCTTAGTTATAGTAGAAGCGACGTTAGAGTAGCGGTGCCGGCCTCTCTGTCGGCCCCTTTATATACCGGGCCCTCCATCAGGCTGAGAGTCCGTTTATGTCCATATTTGGTCAGGCTTTGCGAGTGCGGACGATGGCTTTCTCTGATTGGCCGAGCGTATGGGCGGTACTGTGACGCAACGCGGTAAGTACCGGACATACGTTACAATACCGCCCGCCTTAGGAGAGGATTTTACGTGGCTAACAAGGAAAATCCGACTAGCTGCGTTAGGTCTATGAGTCCGCTACTGTCCAAGCTAAGACGGCATAAAGAGAGAAGGAAGGGAAAGTCTTCTACGGTTTGTAACAAATAGTTAGGCACCATAGTGTATAAGTTTTAGGTCCTTAATGTGCCAAAACCCAATAGAATTTCCAGACGCGTCCGACAACTCGTAAACGAGAGGCGACTTTTTATTAATCACTGTGCACTTCACGAATTTAGGGGCTAGTTTCTTACAGAAGGACTTATCCTTGTCGATCTGATAAAAAGTCCGTTTCCACACAGTGTCTCCCACATTAAACTCAGCTGGTTTACGGCGTAAATTATACGTTTGGGAATTCCTAGCATGAGCTTGAATGAGGAGTGCCTGAACTTTGTCAAATATGCCTGATAAGTGACCTATGTTTTCTGCGTAATCGTCCCTAGGTATGTATACTATATCATCAGCGTCTGTGTCGACATAGTGTGAGCCGCATGGAACTAGTTCACGTCCATAGACTAAAAAACTAGGTGTATAGCCCGTGACTTCATTAACTGCAGTATTTAATGCAAACTGCACCTTAGGTACGAGAGTGTCCCATAATCTCTGGTCATTTCCTACAAACGCCGCTAAGGTAGAACGAATGGTTTTATTATAGCGTTCGACCGTATTGACATGTGGGGAATATTTAGGAGTATAATGAAGATTAGGGATTTTGTACTTGCGCAACATAGCTTTTAAAGTAGCACTGACAAACTGTTTACCATTGTCCAATATAATTGTAGATGGTATACCATGAACTAAAAATATTTTTTCTTCCAAAATATTAGTTATTATTTCAGCAGTTGCGCGCCTGATAGGAAAAAGTAGACAGTATTTACTAAAACAACAAGTTACTACGAAGATGTAGGCGTTTTGTTTTCTTGTGACGGGTAGTGGCCCCACCAAATCTACACTAATGGTTTGGAAGGGTCGTGAACACACTTTGGGTCGTCCCATGGTTCCCAATGGTGCGTGGTTCTGATGTTTGTGCGCGATACAAGTGTCGCAAGAATTTATGAACTTAACTACGTCATCGCGCATTTTGGGCCAATAGTAACGCAGTGCTAAGCGCTTGTAAGTTTTAAATATACCGAAATGCCCCGAAGTGGGTTCGGCATGGTTCTCTAATATGGCATTATTTCGATCAGAAGAAGGTAGTACTTCTTTCCATTCTAACTCCTTACGTAGCATACACCTAGATTTAATCAAACGATATAATTTATTATTTTTAATAGAATAGTCTGGATAGTCATTAGGCGAAGATAAACAACCATTGTAGGTGGCTGAATACCATTGATCAGTGTTAACATTAGGGTCATTCACGTTATTATTATTCGCGTTAATTATATTTACAGGTAGGGATCGTGATAACGCATCGGCTATAATATTATCCGCACCGCGCCGATGCTTTATTTCGAAGTTGAAGGCTGACAGACGAACCGACCACCGAGCTAATCTACCAGTCGGGTTGCTCAAGTTTAGGAACCATTTCAGTGCGGAATGGTCAGTATACACAACAAACTTTAACCCGTTATCTAAATAACAGCGCCAATATTTGAGGGCTGTTAGAACTGCTAATGTCTCCCGTTCTGTTATACTGTAGTTTTGTTCCTGTGCATTTAGTGACCTACTCATGTAAGCGATAGGTAGTTCCACGCCATCTATTTCTTGTGTAAGTAACCCACCGATGCCGCTCGCACTCGCATCTGTGTGAACTTGAAAAGGTTTCTCGTAATCGGGACACGATAATATTGGTGCGGAGCTTAACAATTGTTTTAGTTTTCAAAACGAGTCATCAGCTTCCACCGACCACTGAAATGGTGCGGCTTTCTTACCGGTAGAGGTAAGTTTGTTTAGCGGACCGGCAATAGTACTAAAATTAGGTATAAATCGCCGATACCATGATGCAATGCCTAAGAACCTTTTGACTTCTTTTTTATTCTTAGGCGTAGCATATTGAAGAATGGCTTCCACCTTACATGGGTCTACTTGTAATCCTTTAGAGTTTACTACGTAGCCCAAGTACTTCAATTCATCACGGAAGAGTTTAGATTTTTCCAAGTTGATGGTAAGGTTGGCCGATTTTAATTTTTCGTATACTTTATTTAATAGTGACACATGAGCATTAAAGGATGGCGATATAAGCACGATATCATCTAAAAAAACGAATACAGAGTTTTCGAACTCAGGACTGTTCGTAAACAAGTGATCCACCAAACGCTGTTGTGTCGCAGGCGCATTCGTTAAACCAAACGGCATAGTCACAAATCTAAACGTTCCTCTAGTAGGCACATAGAACGCAGTCTTATTACGATCACATTCGCGAAGAGGCGTCTGACAAAAGGACTTAGATAAGTCTATACTACTTAGATATCTAGCGTTCCTAAGGTTGTCTAAAATTTCGGATACGTAAGGTAGTTTGTACGCGTCTTTTTTAGTAATAGAATTAAGTTTCCGACTATCTAAACAAAACCTTAGTTTACCGTCTTTCTTAGGCGTTAGTAAAATCGGTGACGACCACGGACTTTCGCATTTTTCTACCACTCCCAATGCAAGCATTTCGTCTAATTCGTCAATAATTATTTTTAATTTCGCCGGCGGTAACCTATAATATCTTTGGCGTATCGGCGCAGAATCGCCAGTGTCTATTGCATGTTCTATTAAGTGAGTTCCTCCTAAACCGGTTTTTTCAGTAGAAATCGACTCGTATTGCTTTATAATTAACTTAGCCGTTCTCTGTTGTGACTCACTCAACTCACTAAATTAGGAGAGCCACAACCAATAGAGTCAGGCAGGCGGCGTCAGCCGGCCTCAGCCAGCAGGTAGAGAGATGGGTAGTACGCTAACGCAGTAAATGTAGTGCTTACCCGTAGCTGGGAGCAGGATACACGTAAATACGACGTAGGGTCAGTAGGTACGCTTAGTTATAGTAGAAGCGACGTTAGAGTAGCGGTGCCGGCCTCTCTGTCGGCCCCTTTATATACCGGGCCCTCCATCAGGCTGAGAGTCCGTTTATGTCCATATTTGGTCAGGCTTTGCGAGTGCGGACGATGGCTTTCTCTGATTGGCCGAGCGTATGGGCGGTACTGTGACGCAACGCGGTAAGTACCGGACATACGTTACAGTGTGTATGTGGTAGAATATTAGAATAACCTTTAACTATGATTGAAAAAAAAAAATGTATATTTGGTTGTCCTTTTTTTTTTTTTGGTGTCGGGTTGGAAAATCCTCATGGAATCCCTCCGCCCCGGGAGAAGGACGAAGGGGACTGTCAGACTCTTACTGACTAAAAACCAACCCGTGTTCCTCATGTACCCGTGTGTCGGAGGGTAGGGATTCGCATAAGCATTCGTCGCTACCCCCCGACGGGTATTGGCCCGCCAGATGGTCAGGCGGGCCCCGAACAAAACTCCCTTAGTGGCGGATTAAGGTGTTAGGCTCCGCCGCCAAAACACTCAGCGGCCGCAGAGGATAGGGAGGACGGCAACGCAACACCGCATCTCCTCTTCCTCTGCGGCCCCACCGCGACGCATCGAATGGTGCGCCCCCATTTGGTCGCGGGAGATAGGGCGCGCGGCAACACAACACCGACACGCCTCTCCTTCCGCGACCGCACCCGACTGCGAGGGACAGACAGAACTGTCCCCCGCACCCGCGCCGTTGGACGCATCCTGCGCAGGCCCCGTCAAGCCCACGCGGAGCGTCCCCTCCTGGATCCCTCTTAGCTTCACCGCGGGTAACCAATCCACGGTTACTGAGCCCCCCCACCACGACAAGGTGGAGATCCCACGGGGGGGATATTTGGTTGGCCTTTTTTTTTTTTTGGTGTCGGGTTGGAAAATCCTCATGGAGTCCCTCCGCCCCGGGGGAAGGACGAAGGGGACTGTCAGACTCTTACTGACTAAAAACCAACCCGTGTTCCTCATGTACCCGTGTGTCGGAGGGTAGGGATTCGCATAAGCATTCGTCGCTACCCCCCGACGGGTATTGGCCCGCCAGATGGTCAGGCGGGCCCCGAACAAAACCCCCTTGGCGGCGGATTAAGGTGTTGGGCTCCGCCGCCAAAACACTCAGCGGCCGCAGAGGATAGGGAGGACGGCAACGCAACACCGCATCTCCTCTTCCTCTGCGGCCCCACCGCGACGCATCGAATGGTGCGCCCCCATTTGGCCGCGGGATATAGGGCGCGCGGCAACGCAACACCGACACGCCTCTCCTCCCGCGACCGCACCCGACTGCGAGGGACAGACAGAACTGTCCCCCGCACCCGCGCCGTTGGACGCATCCTGCGCAGGCCCCGTCAAGCCCACGCGGAGCGTCCCCTCCTGGATCCCTCTTAGCTTCACCGCGGGACACCAATCCACGGTTACTGAGCGCCCCCACCACGACAAGGTGGAGATCCCACGGGGGGGATATTTGGTTGGCCTGAGAATCGGTCGTAATCTATTTTTCAAAGTCATAAGGGCGGCCAACCCAAAAAAAAATACTTTTTATTTTACATTTATTTTTTATTAAGTATGTGGCATTAAAAATACATACAACTATTAATTTTCAGCCCTTTAGCTTCAACGCCTATTTTTTAATAGCCATATTAGTAATTTATTCATATCACTAGATCAATTCTGTTGTCCACGCATACCGGTGTCAAAAAAAAAAATCGTTTCTCAGTGTTAGGGTGCTTCTACACGGTGCATGTAGCTGGAGCGGGTTACACGCGTGAGTAATATGCGCAAGCTACTTGATCAAGTTACCCGCTTGTTCTTGTACGTGGTGCAAATAACTGGAGCAAGTAAAGACGCGGGCTACTTGCGCAAGCTGTGTGTACAAGTTATTTGTTCGTGGTCAAGAGCTAGGTATATGTGCATGCTATTCGCGCGGTAGCTTTATGACTTGAATCGCGTCAAAATATCTCGATGAACGAAAATTCTTTAAAATCATATGTTAAAAATGTAATTTTAACAAGTAACAGGCGCGAGTGACCCGCGCGCGCCGCAGAGCACGCGAGTTACTTGCGCGGGTGCCTCGCATTGGTACATGCTCTAGTCGCTGGACCCGGACATGTTTTTAAACGATATACTTTTGACGTTCATAAGCGTCACATTGTGACCCAAATGAATAAAGGATTTTGAATTTTGAATTTTGATATGTTTACGGTGCATGTAACCCGCGCAAGTGTCTCAACATGCTCAAGCTACATGCGCCGTGTAGAAGCACCCTTAGTTACAATACTCCTCCGAAACGGCTGGACCGAGTTGTTGGTAGGCATGACTGTATAATCCATATACAAGTAAACTATGCGATACTGTGCAAAGCGGACTGTATTTCGCGTAAATGTGATATGGTTCGTTACAAAACTGTAAATTCCGACAAGCCTGGGCGCGCCCTTCAAAAAGTGTGTCTTGCTGTTTCTGTCAACCAACTGTCAGTGCATCCGCTTGTGCGCCGGCGCCCGTGCGGCGCGGCGTCCAGAAGGCGCGGGGGGCGGCGCCTAGTGCTGTGCGCAGCGTGTCATAGACAATGACTGACTTAATTTAGTCATTTGATTTGCCTTTTATTGCTGACAGGAAGCGTTCCATGATGATATCACCTAATATAA
This sequence comes from Euclidia mi, assembly GCA_944739405.2. NCBI lineage: Eukaryota > Metazoa > Arthropoda > Insecta > Lepidoptera > Erebidae > Euclidia > Euclidia mi. Next base: position 84,994,787 of record OX123190.2, read on the forward strand.
ATTATGGTCGACAATTAATAATGCCTGTCTGTATCTTTTATCCCATCGCAATTTGAAAATTCTGATTTCACTTTTCAGGAATAATGGATTTGAGTAAAGATTTTCAGATTTTGGCGGTCCATATCACCAAGAAGGAATCAAAACGTTTCATGCATTTAGGCGTTGTTGATTTAGAAGTCCGAATAAACAGTAGTCATATAAATAATATGACTACTGTTTATTAAACTTATTAAGAAAAATGGTATCATAGTCACTCACAAATTCAAATCTAAAGCCTATGTATGCGTATAAATAAACAACTCTAATCCACCATTAATAGTGTGGGGTGTAGTAATATAAGTATATGCATTGTAATACACATGTAAGATAACTATATACGTTTGCATTATGTGACATCGTCGTGGCAGGCAGTCGCTTGCCAACCACCATTCTGTAACAGTGGCTCAGTAAATGTATTACGTATTTTCTATAAAGTTATTTCATTTATACCCCAGTAGAGCAGTACCTATATTGGTGACCCCGACAATTGGACACAGAGAGATATTTAGGAAATATATCGAACATTTTTTTACGGTACTGCGGGGTTAGTGTCCATATTTTTGTGAACTTTTTCTACCAAGTGAGCGACTCAGAGAGCAAAATGAATGTCAATCCGCTGCCACCACAGCCGGCGCAAGTTAGTAGCCAAGTAGTCAAGAAGGCAAAGGAGGAAACAATAGAGTCTTCGGGTATGTCACTAGCAGCTATCAGCATATCTTCGAAGTTACCAGAATTCTGGGTGGACATGCCGCGTTTATGGTTCACCCAGTTTGAAGCGGTCATGGCACCTCAAAAGCAGGGCGAAGAAGCCAAGTTCAATATGGTCATATCGAAACTAGGAAGAGACTCTATACAACAAGTGAGTGACCTTGTAACTTCGCCGCCGGAGAACAAATACACAGCGTTGAAGGAGAGACTATTGCAAGTATATGAGGAAAGTGCTGAGCGACAGTTTCAGAAGCTAGTATCGGAGTTCGAGTTGGGTTCCCAAAAACCCACACAACTGCTGAGACGAATGAAAGACTTGGGGCGCAAAACGCAGGTATCTGAACAAACCTTGAAGAACCTGTGGCTATCTAGGATGCCTACATCAGTGCGAGCAGTAATTACGGCATGTCAAGACCAGTCTCTAGATAACTTGGCTACCATAGCAGACAAGATAGTCGAGAATAGCAAGTCATACGAAATCGCAGAAGTGGCGAACAACGCAATGGAAGCGCCACATGGAGAACTCACGGAGCTCACCAACCAGCTTAGCAAACTCACCATGGAGGTGGCAGCGTTGCGCAATGAAGTACAAGGTCGTGCGCGCTCCAGAAGCGGCAGTCAACGTGGCTACAGAAGCAGGTCGACCTCGCGCCAGAGGAGGACACCCGGCGGCGCAAGCTGGCTATGCAGATTTCACTACCGTTTTCGGAAGAATGCGAGGCGCTGCGAGCAGCCATGTGCTTGGAGAACGTCAGCGTCGGAGGCGGAAAACTAGATGCGGTACGGTCGAATTCGATGGACGAGTGTACCCAAGGTCAGACACATAAAAATCATCGATTATTAGTTAAGGATAAATATACTAAGTTATTTTTTCTTATAGATACAGGTGCTAACATATCAGTTATTCCAAGGAAATATGTAAAGAATCGCTTATTCGAGCGATGTGATTTTAAATTGTTCGCAGCGAATGATAGTGAGATTAGAACGTACGGAATATGCAACTTAGAAATAACTTTTGGTCTGAGGCGAACATTTAAATGGCCCTTTATTGTGTGCGATGTGAAGCAACCAATAATTGGGGCAGATTTTTTAAGAAATTTTAGGTTAGTTGTAGATTTATATAACAATAGGTTAATAGATTTAGTCACTAATTTGTACGTCTGTGGATCAAAGAGTATAAATTTCGATGGAGCTATAAAATGTATAAATAGTAACCATCCTTACACAGATTTACTGAAAACATTTCAGGACATCACGCGACCACCTACTTTTAAGGACATCCCAGAACACTCCGTATATCATCATATCGAGACTGCGGGCCCGCCGGTGCACGCTCGAGCCAGGCGATTGCCACCGCACAGGTATGATTTAGTTAAAAAAGAGTTCCAAACTATGCAGGAGTTAGGAATATGTAGACCGTCAGATAGCGAATGGGCGAGCCCATTACATGTAGTGCCCAAAAAAGGGGGCGACATTCGTCCTTGTGGCGACTACAGGATGCTTAACGCAATAACAAAGCCCGATCGCTATCCGATTCCTAGGGTTCAAGATTTCACATACGGATTGCATAACAAGAAAATATTTTCCAAAATAGATATTTACAGAGCGTATCATTTTATAAAAATTTGGCCAGAGGATATTAAAAAAACAGCCATTATTACGCCATTTGGGCTTTATGAGTTTCCAAGGATGACGTTTGGACTACGGAACGCAGCCCAAACATTTCAAAGATTTATAAATAATACTGTATTATCGGGCATAGAACAGTTAGATTATGATAGTTGTAGTTTAAGTGATAAAAATAGTCATAACAATATCGCAGGTCAGTCAGTTGTATTCGGATACTTGGATGACGTCATCGTGGGGTCAGATAACGAAGCTATTCATAAACAACACTTACGGTTACTGTTAGAACGATTTAGTAAATATAAAATGTCTATAAACGTAGGCAAGTGCGTTTTTGGTCAAACAAAAATAGATTTTTTAGGTTACGCAGTTACAGCCGAACGGATTAGCCCTTTAGCAGAGAAAGTTAAAATTATAGATACATACCCGAAACCAGAAACAGTCGAACAGCTACGAAGGTTCCTGGGTATGTTAAATTTTTATAGGAATCATATACCTAACGCAGCAGAGGTTCAAGGCTGTTTAGATAGGTATTTACACGAGGCAAAGAAGCGAGACAAGCGTAAATAGAGTGGTCGGACGAGGCAGACAGAGCGTTCGAAAAGTGTAAGGAGAATTTGAAAAATGCTGCCACGTTAGCATACCCAAAAGCAGATGCAGACGTAATACATTTACTGCGCCACTGTTACAGAATGGTGGTTGGCAAGCGACTGCCTGCCACGACGATGTCACATAATGCAAACGTATATAGTTATCTTACATGTGTATTACAATGCATATACTTATATTACTACACCCCACAATAGCTCCACTACTTCTACGAGCGCTGAGACTACACAATATTAACTATTGCAATAATCACTTTTGTGCACTTAAACGTTATGTGATAAAATTAGCAAAATAGCATATCGTCGGCTCTATCGATTTTGTGGAGATATTAGGACGCTAGATAAGCTTGAAACGGTTCAGTACTACAACATAATATTCTCAATACATCGTATCTATTCATATAACTACTCTATGTCTATAGAGTAAAAGTTAGAGGTATTATTTGGGTTTATTATATTACCAGCTGGGCCCTGTGGTTCTAGCCGAAGATAAGCTTATAGATTCGTATGTGATATTACCTACTCTATTACGTTAGTTTAATAATGAGCTGTGACTAATAATAATTTACTAATGCAATCCCTATTGGTGGCGGCGTTGCCTGAGTAGCGTTAAAAAGTTTCGTCAAGTTATAAATCACGAAGATGATGATGATTAAATTTGAAATAGTCATTTCAAAATACCCTAATTTGACCATTTGTATTTAAAGAAAGCAATCTTAAATCATAACAGAAACATTTAAAAAACTAACAGAACAAAATTATTCTCTTGAAATACAGTATCCCTATTTGAAGGGTCCTAAAATATGTTGTAGGGACTTGGAATACAAATTGAGGGTAGTTTATATTTCAGCTGAGGGTTGTGAACACTTGCCAAGGGTCAGACACCTCACGCCAAGGAGCCACGCTTATTTCGAGAATAACGCATTTTTTATATTTAGAAGATACTCACGTTTTATTACGTTTATTCTCTATTTATGAATTTAAAAAATTATGAAGTCATGGAAATTTTTTTATAGACTGACGCCTGTATCCTCTAAGAGGTAGGCAGAGGTGTAATAATATTACACCGACATTTTGTCATGTATTTTTAGGTCCCACGTAATAGGGGGCGAGCCTATTGCTGTCACCGGGCACACCTCTCATCACTAATAAGTGCAAAAATTTCAATAGAGAGGATGGGTTTCAACTGTCGGGCATCTGGCATCCAGTGGTACGTCAATGAAAAACCCGTGAAAAGAGAAAAGTCAAACCGCGAGCTGACGTAGTGAGTGTAGTATGTCGTGAACGGGTACGATAGTGAAAACAGTGGTAGGGTTGTTGTACGCAAAAAACGAGTAAGAAAACGGGTAGACCGTTATACTTGCTCGTAACATTCATCCACCCGCAATACCCTCAGTACATCCGTGAACATGGCGCTTGCAACAGTGCCGAAATATCGGTTACTCCAAACAAAGGTACGTGGTATATATCCCGAAAGACAATTTAAAATAAGTTTAAATGACGATAGATAAATTTCTATATTTGTTTGAACAGCGTAGTCGGTTAAGACCATTGTGAAAGATGACTAAAGGGCAATCTCTTTATGTATCATATATAATTTTTTAAAGATGGATTATGTTTTTCACACCAATCAAATGAAAGGGCTTAAGTAAAAACTATGACATGTTAAAAAAAATACGTTACGCCTTCAATTTTCAGACCGCGCTGCTGTCGTCGCAAATCTTGTGAATATAAGTGATCAAACTGCAATAATGACTTTACAAATGGGTAATAAATCATTTTTACTCAAAGGTAATGTTCTCGAAAATTTAACTCCGCGTCAGATGCAGCATCGACTATTTACACGCAGAGGTGAATCGGGCCAGGAGACCTACAACTTCGTAAGAAATATGTCTTCGAAGCAAACATGTTCACAATCGTTTGAATTAGATTTTTGTCTCAATACAGACACCGCGTCAGATGCAGCGTCGACTATTTACACACAGTGAATCAGGCCAGGAGATCTACAACTTCGTATGAAATACATATGTCTTCGAGGCAAACATGTTCGAAATCGTTTGAATTAGATTTTTGTCTCAAAACAGTGCAGTAAATATATTAAGTATCAGCTGTGTGTGAGAAAAAATATTCCTTTTTGTCCAAACTTAACAGAACTTTACCAGAATTAAATCAAGACAGACCTCAAATTCTCTTATTTAATGGCCCCTGTATTATCTACCGTTACGGCACCCTCATTTGATTAATAGCCTGCGTCTAACACTTGTGTCATTACTGCCGAAATGCTGAATCCTTCCAGCTTTGGATCATTTAAATCTGAGACGTCAGCATCCCTTAAGAAGTTATTTTCCTTATAAATATCTCGAAAGGATAACCCTAATAGGAGTAAGGGGCTCACTGGGCTTTATACTGGGGCTGTTACTAGGTTTTGGTGTACCTATATTAAAAATAACTATATATCTGTCCACGTCTTTATCGGCCTGAGTATTGGCTATCTCGGTAATAGGTAGCCTATGTCTTATTCTGATCTATAAAATATAAAATACTATAACATTTTTGGAAAGTCCTTTCAATGGTTTTAGTTTTCGCGATATAAAAAAGAACGAAATATACTTTCGTATGTACAATATTAGTCTGCTTTTGCAATAGTCTATACAATAAGTGCGTTATTACTTGCATTTCCTTATTAAAGAAAAATGGATATGTGGGCAATTTAAAAGGAAAATAATACATGCTCCTTCCAATTATTACCAAACAGTGTGCATAAACATGTATGTGTAGAATTTTTATTTATACCAACAGCAAAACCAAAGTCGTAAACGCCAAAGGACTAGTTGGAATGACATTCAGTATTAACTTTTAAGCCGCGATGGCTGCATGGATTAAGAGTTCGCAAAGTGCCTGTACGCACTGACACGTGTCACCGTACTCCAAAATTTTGGCAATCTCAGTGTGATAACAGCCAAACATACGGTTTGCTTCCAAACTGCAGATACGTATCATAAAGTGTGGTACTAAGGACATTTTTCGACGAGACAAGAACTCAAAAGGCAAGCTTAACTTTGTAAAATTTGGACGAGACATGCTCAGACATGTATGTTTTAAATCTATCACATGTTAGCAAAATGTTTCTCGGTTTTCAAGTTTTATCAAGATACAAGAACGATTACTCTACTAAGTGCTTGAATGTATAAGTTATCTCAAAGTACCCGAACATTTTTCAACTACTGGTGTTACTATTTACGCAGAATGAGCTCACATTGTCCTTAGGTCTTCTAGTGACTTTGTCCTTCTTGAGTTTCATTAGCCTTATGACAGGGTCCCAAGCTGGAGGAACATTCCAACCATCTTCCCTATTGAAATTAGGGTGTTTTTTAATTTCAATAGCTTTTCGTATCATCCTTGGAAGAAAACAGTGTTCTTTTGCGAGTATCTGTGGTTCATCAAATCGCAGGTAGTGGTTGGGACCTTGTTCCACATGTTCACACACAGCAGACTTGGTTGAGCGTTTATGTTTTATGTCAACTATATGTTCTTTGAGTCGAATGCCTATGCTTCTCTTGGTTTGTCCAATTGCAATGTAATTTTTAAATGGTCATTAAAAATGCCATGACGAGTAGTAGTGAAGATACTACGTCGTATATAATGTACAAGTTGTTGAAAGCTAAAATTTACTAAGGACTTTTTCAGATAGTCTGCAAATCCTTTCCAAAAAAAATACTAATAATCACGGTTAGCAATCACAATAGCGTGGAAAAAATCGTAATTAAAAACCAGAAAATGTATTTTTTATTCGAAATAACAACAAGAGTGTTGTGATTGTTGTCTGGTCTTAATTATCTTCCACGCCTTTTTATTGTCCTACGTCAGCAACATGCCCGACGTTGTATAGGTACATGTATAATTTAACTTTACAGTCAATTGCTTCCAAATTTTATTCAAAAATATTTTACAATTATCTGTTTACGAAGGTTTGGACAGAATAAATCTTGAGTGACTAAGAAAATGTTCTTCGAGTGAAATATCAAAGTTGATGAACTCATTAAACTGTAATTAGCAAAGAAAGTCTTAGAACCAGTCTGTAATTCAAACGATAACGATTGGGTTAAATATTATTGAGAATTAATTCACTCTAACGGATAAGATTTAGTTCACTAAAGAGAGATAACCATTTATCGCACTGATATTGAATGAGGAAAGTTTACAAAAGTTTGTGAAGTAAGATGAGAAAAATCTTTTAGTTATCGTTTTGTTGGATGCTGTACATAGTGTGAGTGAAGATGCACATTTAATTCAGTTTGGAGTATATAAAAAGAATAGCTTAACAGCACCCCTTAAATACATACAAGAAATGAGTATAAGCTTTATCTAATGTTTGTTAGGATGGATAGTTTGCAACTATTTAACGTAATAACTACTGAATGGAGAGGGATGACATTTTGTAGTAATATGGTTTATACATCTGAATTACACATAGGTTACCATTTGTCACAATAATCGACACCCTAGCGGGCTGGACCGGGGAAGAGAATAAGTGCTATGATCGTCAATTTATTTTGACACGGGAATGTATTTTTTTATTATCAAACAATGAAAATACTACGCTGTTAATAATGTTGCATGAGGAATTTATTAGTATTTAAACAACTGAAATAAAGGATATTAATACTTTAATCTAACGATCCGGGTTAACACAAATCTTTTGCTTTGTAAACATAAGATCCGCGTAATCTTTTACTTCCTTTCACTAATTTGTAAACAAAGCAACCCCAAATAGCTCCACAATCCTTCCAAATACCGTAAATAACAAAAGTCTTAGTATAGCCTATTGTTTAGCTTTAAATTCTAAAACAGTATCAAATAAAACAGCTTCAGTGACAAACACGGCGTCTCGAATCCGATCGCGATGGCTTGATCCTTGGCACGTGAGAAACTTGCCTGATTCATCCCTGTCTAAGCGCAGCTGCGAATTGGATACAAATAGATTGTGTCTTATTGCTTCTCTAGGGAAGTGTTCAAGTCTTTATGCCAACTGTTGTTCATTGTGAAATTGCAACGTTTTATTTCGCATATTAGAACACATTGAAGTTTTAGCTGTGCCCTCTGTGATTCTGCAATCTATGTGCTAACGCAGCACAATAATATTTATAAAACGGTTCTGAGACCCGTTATTGATGTTTAAAAGGTTATACCCTATATTTACCCCAAACTGTCAGCACTTCATCCCCAAGCAAACGCGTGCGCAACCGATGAGCGTGAAACATCGCGAAGGTGTTTATAAATGTGGAACAAGTTAAAAGATTCAATTTGCTTCTCCCTATAGAGATGCATTAAAAATACAGAGTAGACTTACTATACCCCGCTGGCCAGATAAGTTGGTATAGAGTTTGATGTCTCATTTCTCGTCTCTTCTCAAGGACACTAATTGCTCAGTGTATTTTCTTTAGTCGCCGTTTACGACACTCACGGAATGAAACAGAGTAGCGACACTTTGTATTCTTAAAGCGTCACCACTCGGAGATATACCTAATAGGTATTCTGAAATAAGTGTTTTGAAAATAAAACCGTTATGGTATACCGAGTTAAGTCCAACAACATAGAATGTTTGCACATAACAGTATTTAAGTCACAATATAAACGTTATCACTCGCTTACATCTCTGCTCATAGCTAAACGTTATGTAACTGATAACGGTTTACGTCACGTCGACTGCAGCTCAATGGATTATCGCTATCGCCTGCATATCGCGATGATTTGTTATTTCAGACTTGAACAATATACTCAATAGCCTTGGATATTGCTTGCTATTTGTTAATAAACCAAAAAGCAATATAGCTATGTAAGAACAACCACATAACTACATCCTTCTCTGGACGAAAACACAGAGCGGGAACCAGCGAAAACAGAGCCAGGATGATTTTTAAGATTTTTTAAATTGTGAACTTATTTTTTAAAGGCAACTTCTGCACTAAAAACAAATCTTGTCTGTCAGACCTTACAACATGCATGCAACATATTCAACCCCCACACTCGAAACAACAAATTGTGGATCACACTTATGTCGCCTCATGTGAGGATCGAACCCATAACACTCGGCTGACCGGTGAGACGACCGCCTAAGCCTAAACTATACGTCCAGCCAAAGTTGAAGGCCTGCATAACTGAACTAAAATCAAATCACCTAAGGGAACAAAACATTTTCTTAAACAGTTTTTTCTCGTAATAAATGCAATATATGTTGTAAATGTAAAAGGAAACGAACTGAGACAAGCGAAGCCCACATGCTGACGCGTGTATAGATATGGAAGATAACTGCACTGGAGGCTTAATCCTTGTAATTATTGGGGAGAACGGAAAAACTAAACTTTCAACCCCAACAACGAGTAAGTTTCACATTCTTTCGTTCCTTGTATTTGATAAGCAACGTTTTTATGCGCAGTGATATGGTTGCAAAGAATGATGTGTATGCGTGCGGACTTTGCAGTACACTTTTGGTAGTAATGTACCTTGATTTCACACCTGTCAAACTTAATAAATACTATCCCCGTGACTTCAACAAATAATGAATTTGACACGAGCAGCAGAATTAGGGCGAAAATAAAAGACGAACACAATAAACACCCTGACATAAAACAACAATTTTTGGATCATACTTAGAGTTGTCACGTGTGGCGATCAAACCCACAACACTCGGCGTTGTGTTAAGAGGCGTGGCGGCCACTACGCCATCCGAGCAGTCGGAATAGCTTTAAAATTCGGGACAACAAAGTTTGGAAACATTTAATGACATAAAAAAGAAAAACCATTGAGCAGCATTTACCGGGTCGGCTGTCCGTACGGAAATGTCAAAATACTTATCAAGTTCGCCTCACTGCATACGAAATGAGCTGTCATAGAATAACCACTTACGCAGAGGGTAACGTAGGTAGGGTATTTAATTTCCTTCTCATATACCTTAGTATATGAGAAGGAAATTAAATATATATTGATTAACGAGAACGATAAAAATTAAGATAAATAGAAATGAAATCCTGTCAGTATCGAAGATTAAGCACTATTAAAATCTACTAGCTTGATTTATGCTCAAGCAAATAATGGTCGCTTCACTGGTGCTCCTTCATTTTATGTTACATGGGGACCGTATGGGTGCACTAAAAAGGGATTTTCTGAAATTCTCACGGGATCGAGAAGCTGTTCGTTCGTTTAGCTGCGGGCATCCTAAAGTTTAAATATCATAATTATGTTTTCTTGTTTCTTATAAAGAAGTGTTTACCAACCAATTGTTTAAATGCAACCGGCTGGACAGTAAAATAAAACATAATAATATCGCTGATATAACATCTGGGATTTCCAATACACATAGATTTTTTTACCTGCTTGTACAATTATATGATCTCAGATTCTTTATTATTTTTAATTAAAACTTTTTTCCTTAGATTTTTTTTTGCAATATACCTTTACCGATATTATTTATTCCTATTGATTACAGTTGTTAATTAACTCACTAGTGAAAAACCCATGACACAATATAATTTTTTTTGTTAGAGAACGTGTTGATTCCAAATTTAGTACCATTTAAAAAGTATACATTAAAATTTCTAAAAAGTAGACCTACAAGACCTTAACGAGATTAACTTAAAATTGAATCACAAGTACCAAAGCGTTAGTGGCCACCGGGCTCTAATGATATATCTTGATTCGCACCCGGGACAGCGCTAGGCAGATGATTTAATCATAACGAAATTGTATAGCAATTTTTGATAAAAATGTATTGTGACGTCGCTGTGACGTCGAGTTGACACCACCTCTCGGCCGCTTGCATCTCCGTCCCCACCGCACCGCGAGCTTCTATAAAAGCGGACGCGTTGTCTGCAAACTTTCCTTTTTGGACAGCTCCGAGTTAAGTCACCAACTCTCCTGGACCATCGGCAGCTGGACTCTCAACAGAAACCTCACCCATCGCCGAATCACGCGACCCTGTGTATATTTTTTTAATTACGCATTACTAGTAATTTTTTTCAATTGCTAAATGATGTGTAGATTTTCTTGGCAATTAAATCAATTTTTATTGTAACATTCAACTCATGTTCTCATTTAAACACACCCTAGTAGGGATAACGTAACAGTGGACACCCCAAAGGCCCTTTTTACGTTACAGTGGCGCCCACGGGAATATTATAGGTAGGGTTTTGTTGAGAATCCGCTGCCGGTGAGTCTTTTTTTTATTTTTTGTTTATGTGTGAAATCGTTCCAAAGCAGTGTGTAATTATTTTTGTGGCATTTATTGTTTCTTTTTGCTTGTTTTATTGTAGACGGAAAGTCGGTGGTGTTATGCCGGCCACAATAGACATTTTCTCTTTTTGTTCTGTTGTGCTCGGAAGGTCGGTTTTGTGTTGAGCCGGTCACAACAGACAAATTTTGTCTTACTACGCATGGTAAGCATTTTATAATATAACTATTTCTGTTGCCTATTTCCTATTTCTAAGTACATCAACTGCGACTCCTGAGCGACCATCGACAGCAGGACTCTCAACAGAAACCTCTCCCATCGCCGAATCACGCGACCCTGTGTATATTTTTCTTAATAACACTTTACTAGTGATTTTTTTTCGCTTGCTAAATGATGTCTAAATTTAATTGAGAATTAAATCAATTTTTATTGTAACATTTAACCACGTTTCTCATTTAAACACACCCTAAGTAGGGACAACGTTACAGTGGACACCTGAAAGGTCTTTTTACGTTACAGTATCATACATATATAAAAAGCCAGGTGCTCTTTTTACGTGATGACACGGACTACGTGCTACGCTATTGTGAATAATACAAAAAATAATCAAGATTTTTAAGACCCTTGCTGCTATGAACGAGCAGTTTCTCATTTTTATCAATTATTTCCTTGACGCCTCTGATATATAAAAAAAATCTTTATTCTGTGTCGAAAATATATAGATAATTGGCGCGGTACCCGTAGTACCGAGCTCTCGTAACGAGCACTAATGTTCTCTTAGTGGTGAAGTTTATGTTAATACTTGTGTTGTTTCTTACTAATTGACTAGCACTACTAATTGCAGATACCTATACAAAATATTTGCCCTAATGAGAATTGCTGAAAAAGATTTTCTGAGAAGCTCTTATCCTGGGTTTGTTGGCTTAAGGAGAACAATGAATTACTATTACATTAATATTAAGTATACAATTATTTCGAATTTGCCTAAGAGGTCTATATCATTCAATCTCTTGAATGATATAGAGCACAGGCTGTAGATACTTGATTAATCACAATTAATTAATTAAACAATTTACATAAAATTAGTACAAGTCGTGACGAACAAATGAAAGCCGCTGGAATATCAAAACAGAAATTATTCAAGCGAATCAAACTCACACATGTAGCTAAATAAAATACCAAAAAACTCACCACGAAACCCAATCTCCAACCATTTTTCTTAACTACGAGTGTATCCCGTTATCTCCAAAATGTGAATGTATAAAATGTTATAACAAAGTTTAAGGTGAACAACGCGCGACGACACGAGTATGTAATGACTTGACGTTATATTGTACTCCACTTATCTCTAAGTGCCATTATAACAAATGACGAATTAATTTTGTGCTTAGTACCACGATTTAACTTTTGAGATAAAGTTTAGAACAGGTCTCATAACTTGGAGTTTAGAGTATCGTTATACGTTTACGGTATTAAGTAGATTGTGTAAGTAAGAATCAATATTATGAGATCACAGACAGCGTGTGAAATGACTAACCCTGCACGATCACTAGTTCTTATAAGTTGCTAACTTTTGGTTGGCTACGCATGCATCGGTGTCAGTCATTGCAACACAACGTAGCCTACGTGTTATTCTGAGGTCATCATGCTCCTAGCGTTATCCCATTTTCAACTTGAGGTCCGCTTACTAGTCTACGGATTTAGCTTAATATTAGCTTTTCCACAGAGCGACTGCCTGTTAGATCTCCGCAATCCAAGGGATAGCGATATTCCATGGTTGAGACTATAGCGATAATTAAGAATTCAATACGAAAATAACTCTGAAAAGTCAGTGATGCGCGCCGAGGATTTGAACCCGATTAGGGTATCGGGTTCAAATCCACGGCGCGCACCACTGCAGAGGGCTGCATAACAGTTTGTTGGTATCTCCACTAGGAGATAAACCTCTTACCAAAAGTATTTACATTAATTTCTAAACAGCGATACTAGGCTATCGCTGTTATTCTGATGTATAAGTTCAAAAAAACCTTCTGCTTGGTAGTTTCTCTTGAAATAGTAACGCACATCCATAGATCAAACTTTCAAACTTATAATAGTAGTAAAAAAAAAGTTCTAAATCTATAACCCAACTACGTAAAAAAGGTATCTAAAAGGGACGAAACAAGAAATAGCTCATTCAGATATAAATTCAGTAAAGTATAAGCACAGAAATGCTCAAGCTAGAGCCGTAACCTATTGCATACCTAATGTGGTTGCCAGAAATACCTGCATTAAACAAACGCTGCATTAATAAATAGGTGCGACCACGGCTCTAGCTTGAGCTTTCTGGGTTCATATCTGAATGAGCTATTTCTTGTTTCGTCCCTTTTAGATACCTTTTTACGTAGTCGGGTAATAGATTTTAAACTTATTTTTTTTATTTAATCTTTTTCCGTATTCCAAACGGATATATAAACTAACCAATGCAATATTTACATTGTCACATTTTAAGAAAGAAAGAAGTATTAGTACCTAACTCAAAGCGTCTGAATTGTAAGTACAACCACGTTTTAAACTTATATTTTGACTCAAGTAGTATAATATATGTACATATTTGTAATGTGCTCACCAACATAGTGCTTTTTGAGGTTGGAATCTGTGGTATTAATTCCGTAAAAGAAAATTTAGATAACATTTATATAGCCTATGTCACCCGCGCTATTATTACGAATCTTTTGACACCCCACTCATTAAAATCGGTTCAGCAGTTTAGGCGCTACGGTAGAACATAGAAACATACATACATACTGTCTATGACACGCTGCGCACAGCACTAGCCCCCCCCCCCCGCGCCTTCTGGACGCCGCGCCGCACGGGCGCCGGCGCACGCGCGGATGCACTGACAGTTGGTTGACAGAAACAGCAAGACACACTTTTTGAAGGGCGCGCCCAGGCTTGTCGGAATTTACAGTTTTGTAACGAACCATATCACATTAACGCGAAATACAGTCCGCTTTGCACAGTATCGCATAGTTTACTTGTATATGGATTATACATTGGTCCATTCGAAGCCATCCATTCGTGATTGAAGACCGTCGCCATAAACACCATCTTTACAAGAAGCAACGTGAACACTTCTAGAAAAATCATCACGGCGAGGACAACGACAGTCGAAGACAGCCACGACGGTCTCAGCGCAGCACAGCATCAGGATAACAGATAATCAGACCAATTATTTTTTCCTTTATTAACTTTTCAACTGATTTTTTCAAATTGCAACAGCAATTACTGAATCAGACTTTTCAGACTCATATTTTCATGATAATTACATTATCAAACTAAGCACAAATTTATTTCAATCAAAAATAAGCAAAAATATTCAGAAAATATCAGCATTTCATAACCTCTCATGTCAATCCTTCTCATCAAATTAGCCCTTTTTTTCATAATACTAAAACCAAAATAACATTCCCCAGCATCTGGATAGCTTGCCAAGCCTAAATTGCCAGCCGCCTGCCTCAATAAGGAGCCCCCACGTGGTCATCCCACGCGCATGCGGCCTAGGGCTTCGCCCACCACGTGTTAGCTGTGCACTCAAGGTTTGCACAGCCTTGCTTTCTGCCGCTTGCTGCTATAATTTAAGTATTGCACAACTATCTACACAAATTCTGTGATAACATTTCCTGCTCATATTTTTCTTATTTCTTTTGCAACATTGTGTGTCCTTAATTAACAGCAATGGCCACTAAAGGTAATAAACCTGATGATACAGAATTAATCAAACAACGTGGCATTGTTAAAAGGAAACTCACATTATTTAAAAAATATATTAACCTCATTCTGCCCAATAATAAATTAACAGATATCCAAGTTATTGAGCTAAAAAACAGACTTTTGGAGTTTAAAACAATACATAAAACTTTCCAGGACGTTCAGACACTTATTGAATTAAACGCTGACATCTCAGAGTTCACCGATGAACCAGACCCAGAAAGTGAACAATTTGAAAATGATTACCAGTTGTTGGTGGCACAGGCTTCCCGGCTTATTCAGTTAAATGACAAGCTGGTAACTAATCCAGAGTCAGACAAGGATCATTCAGGTGGGACCAAATCATTTATTAAACTACCCACTATTGACTTGCCACACTTCTCGGGTGATCATCAGGATTGGCTTGAGTACAGAGACACATTTCAATCACTTATTACGCATAGAACATTAGATAACATTCAAAAGTTTCACTACTTGCGTTCCTCACTATCGGGCAGTGCATCATTAGTTATAAAATCACTAGAAATTACAGGTGACAACTTTGAGGTAGCGTGGAAATTGTTGTGTGAAAGATATGATAACAAACGACAGCTGATAGGAAATCACATTCATGCATTATACAACTTAAATAATATTGAAAAAGAATCCTCGGTGTGTTTGAGACAATTAATTGACACAGTTCAGAAAAACCTCAGCGCATTAGCCACATTAGGTGAAAAAACATAATACTGGGATACATTAATAATATATTTAGTGTCAAGTAAATTTGACTCAAACACATTAAGATATTGGGAAGAACACAAAAACACACTCACAGACATGCCCACACTTGAGTGCCTGAATAAATTTTTAAGAGGTCGTGCTGATGTATTAGAAGTTTTAGAACAATCAATTATTAACAACAATAGCAAATCAGATACTCAAGTGGGACAAAACACAAAGTCATTTACAAAAATGAACACACAAAAAGTACCCACATGTCCTTTGTGTAAACAGCATCATCTATTATTTTCTTGTGAAAAGTTTAGACAGATGTCCATTGAACAAAGAATCAGGGAGGTACAGAGATTAAAAATCTGCTCCAACTGTTTAAAACCTGGTCATGACAACAAATTATGCAGAAGAGGGACATGTAAGTACTGCAACAAAAAACATAATACACTTTTACACTTAGATGCACCAAAACCATCATCTGTCACATTAACTAGTTGCACGCAGAACAAAACAATATTACTGTCAACTGCACAAGTCAAAATATATGACAAACAAGGAAAACCACATATGGTACGAGCACTACTAGACAATGGCAGCACCTCAAGCTATATAACTAGGCACTTGTGCTCAAAACTGGGCTTACCCATTCAAACTATAGACACCATGGTCACTAGTATTAATAATCAGTGCACAAACATAACAAAAAATACTAACATTCACATTCAATCAGCACACAATAAAAATTACAGGACGGACATTTTATGTCTTGTGATTAACCAAATTTGCAATACAGTTCCACATACATACATAAACAAAGATACCATTCAAATACCTAGTTGTATACAACTGGCAGACCCTGACTTTAACATTCCAGCCCCTATTGATTTATTATTGGGTGCAGACATATTCTGGGAAGTCATGGGTACTGGAAGATTGGAATTAGGAAAACAGCAACCAGTTCTACAACAAACAGATTTAGGCTGGTTGATATCAGGCTGCATTTCAAATACTCATATTCAAAATAAAATTCAAAACTCATTCTTTGTGAATCAGATCTCAGATAACATAAACAAATTTTGGGAATTAGAAAACATATCTACTCCTTCAGACACACCTCACATTACTCAGCTATCATGTGAAAAAATATTTACATCAACTACAACTCGCAATGCTGATGGTAGATTTGTGGTCACTATACCGTTCAAACAATCGCCAGAGTGCTTAGGCCAGTCATATAGTCAGGCAAAGATTCGTTTCCTTAACATAGAAAAACGATTCAAATCAGACCCTACATACAAACAACAATATCTAACTTTTATGCAAGAATACCTTGACCTAGGTCACATGACTAAAAACACAAACAGTAACACTCTGACACCTTCATATTATATACCACATCATGGTATAATACAAAACACCAGCACCACAACAAAGTTCAGGTGGTTTTTGATGCATCGGCACGCACATCTAACAAAATATCACTTAATGATATACAGGCAATAGGACCAGTAGTACAAGATGATTTGATTTCTATACTTATTAGGTTCAGACAACACAAATACATAATATCAGCTGATATTGAAAAAATGTTCAGGCAAATATCCATCGTAGAAAACCAACGATCATTACAACAAATTGTATTTCGTTTCGATGAGTCAGAACCACTGAAAACCTACACATTAAATACAGTAACGTATGGGACAGCTTCAGCACCCTACCTCGCTACACGTTGTATCAGACAGGTTGGGTTGGACTGCCAACATGACAAGGAAGTGTCGGAGATCATCATACATGATTTTTATTGTGATGACCTGATTACGGGCTCAGACCGGAAGTCTCGGTTAATAGAAATAGCAATGTCAGTAAATGCAGCTCTAAAATCAGCACAATTCCATCTCAGAAAGTGGCAGTCCAACAGTCCTGATATTTTACAAAAAGCAAACCTATCATCAGATTCACTTCACAGTACCACAAATTTAGGTAATAAAGACCCATCAAAAACATTAGGTATATACTGGAACCAAAATCAAGATACAATAACATACTTAACAGACATAGAAGACTCGGTTGATTACAATATTACAAAAAGGAAAATATTGTCAATCATTGGCAAAATATTTGACCCTTTGGGCCTTTTAAGTCCTTCAGTCTTAGAAGCCAAAATAATAATGCAAAAGTTGTGGTCACAAAACTGAAAGTGGGACAGCAGTGTCCCTCATGACATAGAAATACTATGGAAAAAGTTCATACAATCACTATCAGCTTTAAAACAATTAGTCATACCGAGACGAGTTTTCTATGATTCACCCAAACATATACAGCTACACACTTTCTGTGACGCCTCTCAGCACGCCTATGGCGCCTGTGTATATGTGCGCACACACACCACAGATGGTGAAGTGTACGTACGGCTACTAACAGCCAAGTGCAGAGTGGCACCACTAAAATCATTAACAATTCCACGACTAGTACTATGTGCAGCTCTCACAGCTGTTCGCCTTTACAAAAAGGTCATTGACTCTCTCCGCAATTCACACATAATTTCAGACTGTTTCTTTTGGAGTGATTCCATGATTGTGCTGTCCTGGATAAAGTTGCCACCACACAAACTAAATGCATTTGTAAGTCACAGAATTAATGAAATACAAACAATAACACATAAACAAACATGGGGATATGTACCTACAAAACAGAACCCCGCAGATCTCATATCTAGGGGTGTCACAGCATCAACACTCATACATTCAGATTTGTGGTTCTCTGGTCCAGACTTTCTTAGGGATGATGATAGCAGCTGGCCAACATCACCTGGGCACAGCAGTTGTTCTGACCTTCCAGAAACAAAACCCCAGAGCCACAAAAACACTATTCAATGTTACTCACAGACAGACAACAATTCATTCATTTACAATTACTCTAACTTCACAAAATTAACACGCATAACTGCATACATATTGCGATTTATACATAATTGTAGAACAAAAACACAAACAAGTAATTCAGCTTCAAACACCTTTATTTCATTAACAACAAAAGAACTATATCAGGCCAAATTAAATTTAGTAAAAATGTCACAGTTAAATTCATTTTCTATTGAATATGAGTTACTTTCAACAAATAAAACATTACCACTAAAAAACAGATTAATTTCATTACATCCATTTTTTGATCAGGCCGGCGCAGTTATTCGCGTGGGCGGCAGGCTCGCTAATTCGCGATTTCAATATGATAAAAAGTTTCCAATGCTTTTACACGCTAATCATCACATTTGCAAACTCATTTTTTCCACTCAACATATAAAACTTCTCCATGCTGGTCCACAGCTGTTGCTCGCCCACATACGTGAAACATATTGGCCTATCAGTGGTCGCAATCTAGCCAGAAAGACAGTACAATCATGCATCACATGTAGACGCTTTCAAGGAAAAACAATTACACCAATCATGGGTAATTTACCTGAGCCACGCATGCACTCTGATTTCGCATTTAATAACGTCGGTGTAGATTACGCCGGGCCAATCATGATTAGTAATCGTAAGGGGCGTGGTAGTCAGTTGATAAAGTCATACATATGCATATTCGTATGCCTTGCAGTTAAAGCTATACACCTGGAATTGGTTACCGATTTGACAAAGGAATCTTACTTAGCGTCACTAAATAGATTCATCAGCCGCCGAGGAAAACCTGCTCACATATATTCAGACAATGGCACAAACTTTTTAGGGGCGTCAAATGTTATCACGGGGTTTTTGGCGAAGAATCAGAATTTGATAAGCAACCATGTGGCAGAACAAGGCATCACTTTTCATTTCATTCCTTCATACTCCCCACACTTTGGTGGGTTATGGGAAGGCACAGTGAAGTCAACAAAACATCACCTTAGGCGAGTCTTGGGCTTGGCACATCTCACGTATGAAGAAATGTACACAGTCTTATGTCAAATTGAAGGCATTTTAAATTCAAGGCCCTTAACGCCTCTATCGTCTGACCCGTCTGATCTCACCGCTCTCACTCCATTTCACTTCTTAATCGGTCGATCATTATCTGTACTACCTCAGCCACCACTGGCTGACTGTAATCCGCTGCATATACCCAGATACAAACGCGTGGAGCTCCTGCGTCAACACTTTTGGACTCGATTCTACAAGGAGTACATTTCACAACTTCAAATCAGAACAAAATGGAAGAAGTCGTCCGGACAGCTGACAGAAGGCACCCTGGTCGTCGTGAAAGATGATGCTCTCCCACCAGCCCGCTGGGTACTCGGGCGAGTAACACAGCTCCATCCGGGGCCCGACGGAGTCACAAGAGTGGCCGACATCAAGACCAGCGGCGGCACTATCAGAAGAGCATTTAACCGGATATGCCCTCTCACTGGCGGCCCGGCAGAATGTCTATGACACGCGGTTGGTTGACAGAAACAGCAAGACACACTTTTTGAAGGGCGCGCCCAGGCTTGTCGGAATTTACAGTTTTGTAACGAACCTTATCACATTTACGCGAAATACAGTCCGCTTTGCACAGTATCGCATAGTTTACTTGTATATGGATTATACACATACATACATAGACTGCCAAAAACATTACCATTCCTTTTGGCTTCGCCGTAGTCGGGTAATAAGATAATCTCTGACTAGCTGGTTATCAAAATTACGTGACTGTCTTCAGCCATCACGTGTTGTTGGTTCGTAACTCTATATAAATAATTATATGGTGTATGTACATTGTTTCATCGTTAATATTGTATCACGAGGTAAACACGTGTGCATTGTTTTTTTGTATAATTATAAATAATTGTGCCATGTTTGAACAAGTTTATTTAAAGACAGCTGACGCAAACTTGACGTGAACGAACTGTGCTCAATTAAAAATAATAACTGACCTTGCTCAATAAAACTTCGTTCAAACGGCCGTATTAATTAAATATAATTATACTAAATCTAATAATATAAAATTAGTTATTATACCTTTTGTGATGCGTCCTGATTCGTAGAAAAAACCTAAATTAAGTTTCATAATGTTTGTTCCTTGCAAACATTTAACCAACCAATTTCAAATATAGAACACAAAGACATGAAACAAGAATTAAAAAATTGTAGATTGCGTGTTGTGTGTTAGTGTTGCCCAGTGCTCATTCTGTTTAAAAACCACTAGTCTATACATCAGTTAGCCACTCAACTACAATAATAAAGACCTTCTTTAGATACGTGGTATTAAACTACTTTAGTACTTGTATATATTCTGTGGTTAAACCTACGACTTAGTCTAATGTTATATCTATTTAGTCATAAGCACAGAGTACATTGGTATATACGGGAATAGAGGTCAATCTCAAGCGACTTACGGGGAATGCTAATAATAACGCCATTCACACCATCTGTTATCTTTTGATGGCTTCTTTCTAAGCCACGTGTAAACACGCCCCTTCGTTCTTTTGCAGATAAATGGTAACAAATACATTTTTATACATGTATAGGAAGTTATGCATACCCATATATGTATCAAAATGCATTCGTTACTATTCTAAGAGCCATCCATCTCAAAGAAAACAAATCATTAGCATTTCTGACAAATTTATTTTAATTACAATCGTTTTAACTTTTGTTATTAAGTATTTAATTCATCAACGATTATGACTAGGTATAGGTACACCACTTACAAAAATACAAGGACAACTCTATTAGCAGACTTATAGAATTTGAATAATAAGCAAGTTTATTACAATACTTATGCTATATGTATATAGATAGAAAATAGTAGGTAGGTATAATATATGAAGGTTACACACACATTATTTGTATTATCAAGGTTTATAAGTACTTGTATGATTTGGATGCACAGTAGGTATTATTATTATTATGGCACAATGTCGTTACACATTCTGTTAATATTAAATAATTAAAATTTTGAATAATAATTAAAGTTTTAGAGTAGGTACGACATATTCTGAATAAACAAAATCGTGAGCAAAATCCTTGCATACATTAAAAAGCATGGTTTTCATATAAGCGCCTTAAACAGTTATGATGACATATTATACCTACAACAAGTCCTCTTTTGAACATTAAAAACTCCTACACAAAAATATAATAATGTAGGTAGCCCAAACGTACAAATCTGTTCAGGTATTTGAAGTTGTAACTAAATACTAGGTAGGTACATATAATTATGAACGTTAAAAATATTACACTCTTTTTTGGCAGTCATGTAACGAGTTAGTTTCCAGCAGAATACAAAAAAATATCATGCAAAAGTTAAAAAAAACAGGGTTGTGAATAAAAACAAGTTAACAATTTTATGGACGAATTCAAAATTTGAGAGTATCCTCTCAAATTTTGAATTCGTCCATAAAATTGTCATTATCATGAGGAGGAACAGGTTACATACTGACTGCCCCTCTTACGGTACAAGACTTATGAGATAAGCAATGATTGTCACATAAACTTTAATAAGTCTGTACTGTACTATAATTAATTTGCTAACTTATCATTTAAAGTACAAATTTGAAACTTAAGAAAGGATCGCCGAATGCGGAAAATATTAGGTACAGCTTTATGTACCTATGTACAGAAATTAATATAGATCGGTTTTTATATAAAAGCATCCGACAAATTATTAGTCACGTAATTGCAGCAAAAATTCCAACAACTAAAGCCACATTTAGATAACAAAGTCTCAAGTATATGAGTAGCCGCCTATATATTATATGTCATATATTCCAGGGTCGTAAGTTCGTAACTCGTACACAAGCACACTACACACACTAAGACGCAGGTACATACGCACATTTCGTCGTCAGCCTTTAACAGTCCACTGCTGGACTAGGCCTCTCCTTTGAAAGGAGGAATTGGCCTACTATACCACGCTGACCAAACGGGTTGTTATCCAGTTTTCCTTCTCTTACAGTGCTGTTCTCTGCATAATATGCTCCCTCTGTCGGCTCTTACGACACCCATGGGATGATATGGGGTGGTGACAATCCGTATTATTAATCCGTCACCACACGGGCTACGCACATTTATGGATGAAGATACTTACATATTTCTTCGAAATGTTTTAAGCTTAGTCGAATATTGTTTTGCTTTTTGCAACATAATATCCTCGGTATCCTCCAGCCTTTCTCTTCCAGAAATGACTTTATTTATGCGTTTGCAATGATTGTATATGAAAAATTTGCTCACAAAATCAATAAGAAACTGAATTATGTTTTCTTTGTGTTTCGGGCACTTAATGAATTCAAAATCGAGGCACATTAAACACATTGTCTTTAAGAATTCTCTTAAATTTGTTAAGTGAATTTTTTTACCAATTAATGTAATAATTATATCTTGTAAATTTGAAATACAAGTTATGAGTTTTGTATCTGGGTAGCATAGCCAGCGACCTCCACCATACTCTCTATATTTAATGTACTCTAATTCATTTTTAGTACATAAATTTGCAATGCATTCATTGCAAGATTTAAAAGTTTTAGACTTTAATTTTTAAGGAAATATCCTGAAACGTATTGGAGCGGTCCCATTATGTTTGGAATATTTTTTTCTTCTATTGGTGTTAAAGTGATCTCTGGCAGGTCGAATAATGGCGGTATATTGCTACTGACCGTAGTTTTACCTTTCCTGGATACGACGAGGCTAAGTAAAGCGTCACAACGCTCCCTTTCACAATTAGCTCCCGGAGAGTGGACGCTAGTCAAATTGTTGACCAGTAGGCTGGTAAATGCACTTTCAAATTTTTCCGGGGTTGGATTTGTGTTGCGGCACCCATGGCTCCTTACAGAACCAAAAAAGCTTTCTAGCTGGTCTTGATTAAGGTGTCGCATCCACACTGAGGTTGTATGGTGATTTTGACGTAGGAGTAAAATTAATGCTTTTACACCCTCTAAAGTCCATATCCATCCATCTATAGTGGGTATATATGCATTTGTTTGAAATTTCATGGTCCTTAATATTCTTATGGACTCCGTCCATTTCATTTCGGGTGGAGAGCTAGGTTCTACAGGTCCACGGAGTGGTCTTGCAAATTTATTTTAGGCGAAGCTCCCATTAAGAGAGTCAAACAAATCGTCAAAAAATAATAATAAATCCGCAGTATCTTTGCATTCCCGCGGGAGTAGTCCTTTTTCTGTGAAAAAAATGTTAATATTATATTTTATTCGGCATTCCTTGTTTTTTATTAGATAGTCTAACAACTAGGTAATAATAATAATACCACATTGACACAACGCCACCTAGTCCCAAACAAAGCAAAGCTTGTACTATGGCTTGTACTATGGGCGTTTCATACCAAAAGGTAAAAAATGGAACCCATATAAGATCACTTCCTTGTCCGTCTGTCTGTGTGTCACCACCGATTTTCTCAGAAACGGGTGCACCTAGCAAGTTGACATTTATACCAGATGCTGAGGTCTATAGTCTCTATTAGGTGTATAAAAATCAAGGTCCTGTGTCAACACGATATAAAGATATGGGCAAATTAAGTTTTTTGCAAAAACTTGTAAGTACCGTAGACCCAACTGGTAGTGCTAAGGGGAATTGTAATTGTCACTACTAGTAGTGTTACGCGGTTGTGCCACGGGGAAAACCACCAAAATGTATTTTAATTTTCAACATATTTCACTTTTCGAAATTTTCCCTTTACTTGTGCTTGCTTTACCCTTTACCTTGCTTTTAACCAAAATTGCAATGCTAGGTCAACCAGCAGTACCTACCCTACTTATAGGTTTTGGGTCGAAAACCTATATGCTACTTCCCGTTTACCTACAATCACGAAATTTGGCACAAATCAAGGTCTTACAGCAGCACAAATAAAGGAAGAATGCCAAAAAATAAATAAGATTTCGTACGCAACTTTATGTGTATGATACACACATGACTCAGATTTGTATGATACACATAAAGTTGCGTACGGAACCCTCGTGGCGCGCACTTGCCCGGTTTTTTGTTAATACATGCATATTATACATAGAAACACCCAGACAAACACAAACATCCATGTTCATGCACACAAATGTTTGACTTCAGCAGGAATGAAGCACGCGACCTTCGGCGTGGAAGTCGGTTACACTCCTGCCATGCTATACCGGGTCATCAAATCAGGGCCGAACCGTCCCTATGTGCAATGTGTGCGGCGCACACAGGCGCCAGGGCAACAGGGGCGCCGCGCGCCGAGATATGCGTTCATTATAACAGTTATTTTCGAAAAAGGATGTCAAAAAAGGCGC